>CAJQZP010000783.1:805000-1435146 GCA_907164705.1 Parnassius apollo | reverse complement strand
ACATTACACAGCCTTGTTATACAGCAAAGTCAAGTTTTTTTGCCAAAGTAAAGCTTTTCCGCATCGCAACTCGGGCGCGGCGGCCAACCACAAAAAACATATTGTTTAATATTACATAAAAAAGCATCATGCTCAGTTTCTCTACCGATTTCTTTATAACAAACTAGCAAGGTATCACTTACAAGGTTTTAATAATCCACCGAGTACACGAAGCGACCTTCCCCAGGCAACGGCAATCGCGACAAAGTATCGTCCGGGTCGTTGTCCGTCAATCGAACGAATTATATCGCGAAATCATATGCGGCTAGCCGCGCTGCCTACCTCTACAAACTACTAGCCGCCGCTTGTGAGATAAAGAAGGATAAAGATAAGTCGCGGTTGGTAGTTTGAACGCAAAATGAAACACCTTCCAAATAAATACTGATGATGTTTAGTGACTCGGAATAGTATGGCAAGCGCTTCCTTGTCGAGCTGACTGTAGTTGGGCTCGGGATTATTTATTTAGAATTTGAAAAACGGATTCAAACAATATGAACAAGAGATTAGTATATACAAAATTCAGAAATAAAGTAAATATATTAATAAATATGGCAAAAAAATAAATATAGACAGGAACAAGTTATAAAATGTAACGGAGATTTCAGGAAAATATGGACATATATAATCATATGGTTGGGTCGAAATAAAACTAGCTTGGATGATGAGCATTTAGGAAAAACAGTTATTATAAAACAGATTTGTACCATATTTTCTAAAACATTTACGGAGGATAAAGGCAAACACGTATGTAATTTGTAGTTTTAAGTTAGTAAGCTATAGATACAGTAGAGCGACTTCGTCAGATGTAAATAAGGTCATAAGAACAGTGACCTGTGAGAAAGCACCCCGCTCAGATGGAATACGGGCGCAAGACATTGTATATTTACGTAAGCAAATAAGTCCTGTTCCAGCTTCACTAATAAATATGACCTTATCTAATATTATTTACCCTGATCAATTAAAAAATGCAATTATACGTCTCATATACAAATGAGGAAGTCATTTAGAATATGCTAATTATAGGCCCATTGCAATATTATCTGTTATAGATAAAATAACCGAAGAAATTATAGTAGGACAGATAAGCGCGTTCTTAGAATAACATAACATACTGTATGACTCTCAGCAGGGTTTCCGGAAAGGGCGCAACACGGTCACTGCGTTGTTAATATTTTCAGATTTTATTAATAACTCCTTAGATTCTGGCAAACAAATAGTAGCACTTTTCATTGATTTTAAAATGGCGTTTGACACTTTAGACCACGATACCTTATTACAGGCAATGGACGAATGCGGAATACGCGGTCCCATAAATAATTGGTTTAAAAACTACCTCACTAAAAGAAAAATAAGCACAATTTATCTCCAAAGTGGTTGGGGAAGAGGCGATGTCGATTTAGGTGTGCCTACTGGATCGGTGTACGGTCCTGTAGGATATATAATGCATGTGAAAAGTGTGTCAAATGTCGTACATAATTGCAAGGTGTTCATGTACGCTGATGATATGTGTCTTGTCTATGCCTCCAAGGACATAGCTGACGTACAAAAGTATATACAAGGTGATTTTGAAAACATTCGCCAATGGGCGCACGACAATGGCATTATATTAAAACTTGCAAAAACCAAATGTATTGATATACACTCGCCATATAATCGAAATGCTAAATCTGTAAAAAATGATTATCTAACAGTGATAGGATATACATACGAATGTATGCATAGAAATAAATTTAATTGTAACTATAAGACATTGGAATATGTGGATAAATTTAAATATTTAAGTCTAACAATAGATAAGAATTTTAACCGGAGAATACACGTAATTGACATTTGTAATAGGCTAAGATTAGTGATAAGTAAGTTTTACCAATTAAAAAATGTATTAAACAAACAAACGTTAAGAATAGTATACTTTGCACTTGCCGACTCGCTAATGAGTTATGGATTTCTTGTATACGGGCGAAGCTTTATTACATATCTAAAAAATATCAGACATACAAATAAGACTGATTAAGTTTCTTATTAGTAAAAATGTTAAAGATAAATGCAACAAAGACTATAATAAGTTGTTTCCCATTTGTAAAATTAATCCCATAAATAAAAAAAATTGAATATTTGGTAGGTCTGGAATAATATTATAATGATGAATATAATATTAATGTTAAAAACAAGTACAACACACATAGGGTTAGAGAGAACAAACTGGTTCAACCAAAAATAACAAACTATTATGGTAAGAGAACATCTAAGTATTTGGTAGCTAGTGTTTAACAAAATAGATCTATTAAGAGAAAAATTCAAAGTTAGTAAAAGATAACTTAACAGAAAATTAAAAAACATTATACAGGTTGGTTAATATAACTAAATACGATAAATAAATTCCCCGGTAGAGGCAACCCGTGCTATGACCATAATATAGCTGCAGCGTGGTTTTACCAAGTATAGTAACTTGCGCTTTATGCCGGCGACTGCGCGTATTTCATCACCCCCATGACTGTGTCAGTTGAGGACGGCTCTCAATGAGGGCAAGTCGGCCACTGTACTTACCAGCTGTTTTAGGAAGAACAAACCATCACAGCTACAACTACGAGGCTAGGATGTAGACTGAAAGATTACCATCACTTATCTTAAATGTCACACTCGCCGCTCACTGCGCGCCTCCAGCCAGATGGATCATAAGATTCGCCAGGCGACAGCAGCGCAAGCACTACTTCGACCATTGTTTATATACATTGTATATATCCAATTCCCATCGGGGCACAAGTGCCCCTTGGAAGATTCAAACGAAAGAACGATGTGATACATCTTGTAATTATACTGGCTCTGTTACCATACAATTTAGAACGGTACATAAAAGTTTTTACACTGCTATATGGCGACAGAAAAAGGTAAGGAAGTGGTAAGTACCCAGATGGAATTTTAGGCGTAAGACGAGTTCTACCACTAGTATATCTATAATAATCTTTAGTACTATAAATAAATTCTAGATTTACGTGTAAGTTAGGGTGACTTTCGATAGTTAGCGGAGCTGGTCTAGATTTTCGTCCGGGTTGAACAAACAAAGCGTTGGAACAAAGGGCACTCACCTTCAATCGTCCTTGTCGAGCCGCCTAGCCACTAGGACCACCGCAATTAACTTTAAAAGATGTATAATGAGTTATTCTGATATATTTGGAATATTTTAAACTCGAGCGAGAGATGTTGTGCCGCCGCCGATGTGCTGATAAGGCCTTAGTCCACAAGACTATAAAAACAGTCAAAACAGTATATATAAATACACAAAATTGTTTAAATATCACTGTCATTATCATCAGACTATGAAATTTCTCAGTCATGGCTCGTGAATTTCCCGTTACATGAAGCTACATCACCGTCCTAATCGTCAAAATTGGTAGATGGACAGGCAATTGCAATAATAGATGCCCGCCGCGGTTTGGGGTATTTCACGAATGACGTGAATAAGATGGTTATACCGTTAGCTATCGAAAACCATAAGATCTTTTGTTACGTGGTAAAGTCACGCTGCAGCAATATTATGGTTGTAGCATGAAAAGGTTGGTCGGCCGAGGAAGCACCACACTCTCATAGAATACCCGCGTAAAATAGCGGCTTTATGGTGATGTGTTTCGTTTGCTGTGAGCTTAGAGAACCGGAGACCCTTTTTACTGAAAACTAGACATTGTAATTTAGTCCTTATGGGTGACAACACTCTGCATTTGTATTCTTAACCGAAGGTAAATAAAGATGTCTATGATCCACAACATACAGTTACGATGAAGTGGACTGCGTGCTCATTTGTCACCCTTATTCTAAATAAAAATAATCTTTCTGGTATTTCTCGTAGTTATAAAAAAATTAAATCTTTTGCAAAAATTTAATTTTTTTAGTCAGCGCTTTGCTGTATTTGGCTGCATCACCACTTAACATCAGTTGGTATAGTAATTAAGCACTGTAATAATAAATAAAACTTTAAATATGTTTAAAATATAAATGAAATAATCGCAAGTGGAACAAAAAAGGTAAAGTAAATGGAGCACCCTCAATATATTCCACGCGCGCGTCTCCATTCTATTCTTAAAAGAAACATATGAAGATAAACTAATTAACCACATTTCGTAAAATATCTTATAACGAATCTAGAATGTGGTTTCATTATAATGATATTACTTCGTTTATTTGACGTCGGAATATTTTGTAATATTAGGTCATAATGAGACCAATCTCAAAATAATTGTTTGCGAAGCAATGTAAATTGTAATATTTATATTTATAATTCTTCTGTACATGTGTCTATCACTGAACAGCATCTAAACGTATGAATTGATATTGATGAAGTATTTCGTGTTTTAGATTAAAATTTTGTTTACAAAAAACAATTTGGCTTTAGACCAAAATCTATCACTCTTTCAGCAACGATAGATTTAGTTAGTAAGGTAGTTATGATTTATATGATATAATTAAATCTTACCTTTAAAATACAATAAAAAAAAGAAAGTGAATAAGATTGATCAAATGCAAAGTAGCTCTAAATTCATAACTTATGGTATAATGCAAGGCTCAGTTCTGGGGCCACTGCTGTTACTTATATACATAAATGGCATACATAATCATCATACACTGAAAGGTGACATAACCTGATATGCAAATGATACTAGTTTATTCTATGGTAACTGCATTCATGACATTATATGCTACGCGCAAATGGACTTCGGTATACTAAAAAAGTGGTATCAACATAATCTTTATCTACATATATTTCTAAAACAAACTTTATAGTATTAAAAGCAAAATATTTAAAAAAAATACCAAAGCATTCATCATTAAATATAAAGAATCAAGAAATTAATCTCTTGTATCATGAAAAATATCTTAGTCTTATTTTAGATAATAACATGACGTGGAAGTCACATATTAATAAAATAAGAGGTAAACTAATTTCCCTTAACGGAGCCTTACGATGAATAACTCGATGTTTATCGCGGCAAATAATACAAACGATTTATAATTCACTTATTAAACCACACATTAAATGTTTATTAAAAGTATAGGTACGGCTGCAAAAACAAATCTGGTCGCTCCAGGTCGCGTCGGTCTTGCGGCCGAGCCCAAATATTTAATGATGAATGCCTTGGTACTTTTTTTTAAATATTTTGCTTTTAATAATATAAAGTTTGTTTTAGAAATAATGATTCGAATTGTATTTGTGTCTTATTAAAATATGCAATATGTAATTTAATAAAATATATTATTACACGGTTGAACAAGTACCGAAAATTGCGGAATTCCTCAGCCGGAAAACATTAATTATAACCATACAAAACAAAATTAAACAGCCATTTACATTCCACGGCTTTCCACATTGTAGATGAAGAGATTAAAAAATAGATTGAGTTAAACAATTGATACTTTCAAAAGTTATCATGTTCAACCCTCCACGCGGACTTGATAAATCTGCACAATGAGGCAATGAAACCACTTTTTTAATATAAAAATAGCAATTATTCGATAAAAAAAATACGTGTGGCACTCGGTGACTGCCGCGGTAAAGCTATTGCATAGCATTTTTTATCAACTTATGCAATTATAATTATTTATTTATTTTATTTATGCAGTTAAGTCTTTGATATTAAATGAAGTTACACTTTTTGAGCGTGGTGACCGATAAGAAAACAATTTTTTTTCTCTTATTGAATAAATGAGAAGTTATTATTGTTTTAAATATTTTAAATATCTTACAATACATGTAGGTTATTCAGGAATTTTTATCATTGCGTGAGCAGCTAGTGTACACGCATACGTCAAGTCGCACGCACACAAACACCGTGCCGAAGTCTGCCGAGTGCCAAAGTCTGCCGAACTGAAACGACGTTAGACGATGCACGGCTTTCAACGCCACACCTCCGTGCCCGTTGGAGTGGGGAGCGTGAGGTTTTTTTTCGTTACGGAATTTCTGGATTCGGTCCCCGCGCTCCAGGCCCGCGATAGAAGCTATGCAATAGCTTAAAAATAAGTTCGACAACATTGAAATAATACTAGTTTTTACGGAATTTATCGCGTATATTTAAATTTTTTTATTTTTTTAAATACCCGACGTTTCGAACGCTTTACAGCATTCATGATCACGGGCGGGACTGAGATGTTCAACGTCCATATGTCATAGTTAACCGCGGTTACCATAGATTAAAATTTAACTTTTGTTCCGATCTATGCAGTATGAACTTATGGTATCTTGAAGTCTTGCAGTTGTATGCTTGGGTTGGGATTTAATTTTATTTATTACCTATAGGATCCCAAGCAGATGGTAGCACCCAACCATCTTCTCTATTGAAATTAGGATGTTTTTTGATTTCAATAGCCTCGCGAATCATCCTTGGAAGGAATCGGAGTTCTTTAGCGAGGATTTGCGGTCTATCAAATCTGATGTAGTGACGGGGGCGATCCTGTACGTGTTCACAGACTGCAGACTTCCCGGAGCGTCGATTCTTCACATCAGCTATATGTTCTTTAACGCGGGTTTTTATTGATCTTTTAGTTTGTCCTATGTAGGAGAGACCACATTCACAATCAAGCTTGTACACTCCTGCATCTTGCAGAGGGACATTATACTTGACTGATGGTAAAAACTGACCAATCTTTTTCAGCGGCTTGAAGTATGTTTTGATGGAAGCGCGCTTCAAGATGTAGCCAATCTTGTCAGTGACTCCTCTAACATATGGCAGTACAGCGGGTACACGCTCGACTGTGGCCGGCTTCACTCGTTCACTGTGACGTAGGCGCGGGACTCGAAGCTTGTTGTCATGCAAAACTTGCTTGACATGGTGGAGCTCGGCAGCTAGGTGTTTACTGTCACAGATCCCTCGTACTCTCTGAAACAAAGATTTACCCACGGTAGCTAACTGTGAAGGATGGTGGTGAGAATCACCATTTAAATATCTATCTGTATGGGTCTTTTTTCTATACACAGTATGGCTCAAGGTGTTATCAGGATTCCGAATTACTAACACATCTAGAAAAGCTAAGGAATTGTTTGCCTCTAACACCATTGTGAACTAAATTTTAGAATTTATAGAGTTAAGATGGTTTAAAAATGCAGTTACTTTATCTAAAGGTAGAATTGTTAAAGTGTCGTCTACGTACCGCTTGTAGAATCTTGGATTTATGGGAGAACTATGCAGGGCTTTCTCCTCAAAGTCTTCCATAAATCTGTCGGCGACAATGGGAGATACAGGTGAGCCCATCGCCACACCATCTACTTGCTTGTAGAACTCCTCCTTCCACAATAGGTAGCCAGATGTAAGGCAATGTCTGAGTAATACTGCATATTCTACGGGCATGTTGTTTTCTTACAGCCTTCTATTTACAATTGAGATGCAGTCTTTAAGAGGTAAGCATGTAAACAATGACTGCACATCAAAACTGACCATAGTTTCATTGTCTGCCAGATGTAGTTCTTTAATCTCGCTGACAAAATGGTAACTGCGGTTAACTTTGACATATGGACGTTGAACATCTCAGTCCCGCCCGTGACCATGAGTGCTATAAAGCGTTCGAAACCTCGGGTATTTAAAAAAATAAAAAAATTAAATATACGCTATAAATTCCGTAAAAACTAGTATTATTTCAATGTGTAGTGTTCGACAACAATTTATCTTTCTGATAATGCGTTTTTTATATTATTTAAATGTTCAATATGATTGTTAGATACGACAGAATGTTGCATGTTGCATTTCATGCGACAGAACGATGGATTACTTATTTTTATACCTATACCTATGTGCTTTGCGCTTGCATGCATTACAAAAAAATTGGGCTAAGACGAGCAAACGACGTAGAGGTATATACTCCCCGGAGGAACTATGGTATAAAGAGCCTTTTGTATTGATGAAGGTGCTAGATTGTATAACTAACTTCCAAAAGATATTTAAGAAGCAAAATCCGTGAGAACTTTTTTTCAAATATTAAAATATAATGCCTTAAACACCGCAAACAAGACGCATTGATGTGTGCTAGTTCCAGTTGGATTTACTCTATGATTATTTTTATTTTTTATATTACGTAGTTCGTCGCGAATCAATCGAAATAAATCATTATTTTTATATTTACAACTACCCTTTTTATAGTTATTATATTATTCTTTCTTTTTTATGTACGATATTCCCAAGATGTTTTCAATTCTGTATCATTTAAGTTTCTCATGTAAGACAATGTAATTCTTATGAGAAATTAAACCACAATTGGTCTTTGTAGGCGGCACCGTTGTCGAGATACAGAATATCACCCGTTCAGACCGGGGCAGATCTTTAGGGTAACATAATATTTATATGTAAGTGATGGTGACAAACAGGCATACAGTACATCTCATGATAAACGAATGCTGTTTACCATAATTTTACATCTATCTTCGATTGAGAATCAAAATGTAGACGTTTGTCGCCCCTG
Organism: Parnassius apollo; assembly: GCA_907164705.1. NCBI lineage: Eukaryota > Metazoa > Arthropoda > Insecta > Lepidoptera > Papilionidae > Parnassius > Parnassius apollo. The sequence goes on along the minus strand of CAJQZP010000783.1, from coordinate 1,426,668 downwards.
AGGATAAAATGCCTACGTCCAACTAAAAGAGAGCCCCCGGTTTTCTACATTCGCTACAAATTATAGCAGCATTTTGTTGTATTGTGAAATACAACATGTTGATATTTTGTGGACCTTTCTAAGTTCAAATCGATCTATTTTTGCTACAGCATTAATACGCTGCAGCTCGGTTCTAGCAAAAACCACAGTCACACAGCTGGGTACAGGCCACCTTTCATTTTTGAAAGTATTTTAGGGCAAGGAAATGGCTCTATGTGTGTTTACAGACTTCACATGTCCTCGAAATATTTTTTTCTTAGTCTCATAGGTTCTTTTTAGATAAATAAATAGATAATTCTATAGTACACTAACGAAATCACAAAACAAGGAGATTTTTTTTAATATTTATAAATTTTTATCATGTTTTTTTTTTTCATATTCTAACTTTTTCATCAGAATTTCGAGCCATGTTCAAAATTTAAAGTATCTATCTCATCGGGAAGTTAGTTTACAATCAATTACTGAATTCTACCCCAACAGATATACGCTAAGCAAGTTAATAAAAACGTGGTAGTAAAATTTTAAATTAAAATACAAATAGTTAAGAGTTGATTTAATGAGCGGTTATAAAACAGCTCATTAAATTAACTCTTAACGTTAGTTTAGCTATAAAGCTAAAAATTACTTTTTCCAGAAAACTTTGGTTTGATAGAATTGTGAAACGACCGAAATCTTACGAGTTTTGTGAAGCATTATAAAGTTTCGGCCATCGGCTAGTTTCTATTTAAATGTGCTATAAAATAAAAACTGCTTAATATTTTTCAAAGTTTGTTGTTTTATTGGAAAGAGTAAACTTTTCCATAAGTTAAGGAATATATATTCATTTAAATGACTGCCTAGGCCGGCTTGACAGTAGCGCATCGTCTCAACCCAAATTTTCAGTACATATTTGATGGTTTGAGACTCGATCAATATTTGCTTAAGTGCCTTTATTGTTTCTTGATTGTCAGAATAACATTAATCTTTAACGGCTTCATACTGAAAAAAGTCCAACAGCGTCTAATTGCATCTTCGGGGAGGCCAAGTTACATCACCAAAACGCCGACTAGACGATCGTTGAACTTCGTGCGCAAAAGATCGATTGTTGGATGGCTCGTGTGGCAAGTAGCGTAGCACAGAGCACGCCCAAGTATAACTTGTCAATTTATGGCTACAAAAAATCGTTGTTATGCCTCCGTATCGATGTCCGTTGACCGTTACGTTGTTGTCATTTTCATCTTCCAAGAAAAATCAGCCAATAATGCCGCTACTCCAAAAACCACACCAAACAGTTACACTCTGAAGATATATTAGTTTTTCTACGACTACGTATAGGTTTTCCGAATCCCAAGTATGACAATTTTGTTTGTTTACAAAGCCGCTGATATTAAAATGCATCTCATCCGAAAAGATGATTTTTAGAGCAAAATCGATGTCAATTTCGAGCTGCTCTAAAGGCCAAACAGAGCAGCAATAGCGAAGCGGGTGGTCATTATGCTTCAACCCCTGAGTCAGTTGGATCTTGTCAGAGAAAAATCCGAGGTGCTTATGCAGAATTCTTCTCAGGCTAGAGCGGCTAATTTTCAGTTGTTGAAATCTTTAGCGATTTGAAGATTTCGTATTTTGGCGCACACTTACAGCAACAGCAGCATAGGACGAGCTGATAGCCTAGGACTAACACGAGAATATATTGTGTCATCAAATAACATGCCAATCTCAAAAAAAACTTCTCAAATTTGCGTACAGCAGGCGTGGTTAATGAATTATTGCATCCGAAATTTCTTTTCAAAATACGTACTGTTTCGGCGACACAGCACTCATTTTGGAAATAAGTTTTCAATATCTTCAACGTTTTTCAAGCGTAAAATAATTCATTTTGTATCGCGAAATATGACATTGTGTATATGTCAATTTTTTGAGCGCAAATGAGTTGTCAGTACAAAAATAACAAGTAATTTAAAACAAAACCAGCAAATGACCCACGCTTTATAATAATAATAATAATAATGCATCATCCGAGATCGTCGGTAATGAGGCTGTACTTGCCGCGAAAGCGTGGTGGGCGTGGCTTCTTGAGCGCGCTGACCATGCATAATCGTGAAGTGTGCAGCCTCCGTAATTACTTCCTGACGAGATCGGATGATCCATTCTATAAGGACGTCATTTCTTGTGATAAAGAACTTACCCCTCTATCCTTAGCCAACGAGCAATGGCAAGACCCGGCAGTGCAGACAATTTCCGACCGGGGAGACCGTATGGAAGGAGAAGGAGCTCCACGGGAGGTTCTACAAGTCTCTACATGGGCCTTTCGTAGACACAGTAACCTCTCTCCACTGGCTACGCTTTGGTGACCTCTTCGGGGAAACCGAGGGTTTTGTCTGTGCAATACAGGATCAGGTTATTAAGACCAACAACTATCGGAGATACATCCTAAAGGATGGCACCATCGACATCTGTCGAGCTTGTCGCCATCCCGGTGAGTCACTTAGGCATGTCATCTCCGGTTGTTCGGCGCTTTCTAACTCTGAGTACTTGCACAGGCACAACCTAGTAGCCAGAATTCTACACCAGGAGCTCGCTCTGAAATACGGTTTCGTGGATCAGAAGTTGCCGTATTACAAGTACTTGCCGGAAGCCGTGCTCGAAAATGATCGCGCCAGGCTCTATTGGGACCGGGCCATCATCACAGACAGGACTATTCTTGCGAATAAGCCTGATATTGTGCTGATGGACCGGGCACAGTCAAGGATATTTTTGGTCGACATTACCATTCCGTGTGACGAGAACCTCGTTAAAGCCGAAACAGATAAGCAAACAAAATATCTGGACCTGGCTCACGAGGTGACCGACATGTGGGGTGGTCTGCCGACCGAAATTATTCCTGTAGTCGTCTCTGCAAACGGGCTAATCCCAGTCAGCCTCTCGGGTCATCTGAGGCGGCTGGGACTACGTGGCGGACCGCTCCAGGCTCAAATGCAGAAGGCGGTGCTCCTCGATACCGCCCGCATCGTCCGCCGGTTTCTTTCCCTTTCCCCCTAACCCTCGGCCGTTTGGTCTCCCCTGCCGAGGGCTTCCATCTGGTTGGGCTTTTATTTATTTATGTATTTTCATATTTATTTTATTTTATTGATATTTTTGTATGTTTATCTTTTCATTTTCGTTTATAATTATATATTTATACATCCCAACCAGATGAGAAAACTATATAGATACCCCACACATAATAATAATAATAAATTCTTCATTATTCAAATAAAACTTAACAATGATCTTAAAACGTAGTTAGAATTATATTTTAAGTATAACAGCACTTATGCCCGAAGATCCCGCTCTTCTTTCTTTCTTTTTTCTTAATACTACTATGATATTCATAGAGGGCACTTGACCCTGGGCTAGTACAGTTAGTTGTTTGAAGAATTACATAACCATTCACAAACGTAGCGCGGAGTAGTAGGCAGAAGATACCTACTAATATTCGGCACGATTCTTACACACCTCTTTCATCTCCTTTACATCCATATACCTATGAGTGCATTACTCTTTATTTGGCCTATCTTCATTAAATTTAATTTGGTTGATAAACTTCCGTCTAGGGCGTACTATGCCGGCTCAGCCATTTACCTCTGCACCCAAACTTGTTTTTCACCCTTTCCTCACTCATTCATTCTACATGACGAAATCATACCATACCTTCCTAAACCTTGGACACAACATCATCTTGCTAACCACACTTTTATCTTATCTTACAAATTACCCTTACCCTCATTCAGATTCAGCACTCTAACACAATCTTTTTTTTCGTGATATTGAAAATAAAACAACGAAGACGTCTTCTGTACAGTAATACATTTTACCATTAGTGGCCACACACTTTGCGAAACTTTCAATTGGTTCATAAAAACAATAGCTTTAAGAGCCAGAGTTTTAATATTTTAATAAAATCAAATTAAACGTGTTTAAATGCCAGTTCTATTTTTAATGTTCTTTTAAAAATTTACCTCTATAGAATGCGTGTATGTACTTACATTGTGCCACAATTTGAAATAGAAAATAGCGCTGCTGTCTGCTATCGGAAAATTTCTTGAGTAAATTCAAACGCGCTAGACTTTTAAACATGAAAACCGTTTTCAAAGTTTACCAAGAAATTTAATTTCACATTGCACGTAGTTCTTAGTTTTTGATGTTCTGCAATGTTTAAATACTGAATACTACTTTATTATTGTGTCATTCGGAATTCAAAAATTTATTCAAAATTGAAAAAAATATAACAAATTTATGAAAAATTAAAAAACACTCCTGATAGACATTTTATAATTGTATCCAAGACTGCTTCAATGACAAGCAGCTAACAGTAGTTAGTACAGTTGCCATTTTATTGTTAAATACTCTGTAAAAATGACCCTGATAATTTTTTCAATATGTTGACGTGAAGTAGAACCTTCTTAAATTTGCCTAACGTTTATTTTATTTGTTTGTAGAGTTTTATTATTTTACGTATTTGATTAGAAAATTATTCTATTGTACTAAAATAAACCGTGAAGTGGCGGTTTAAGATTACCTACTACCCCGTATCGTCCCAGAGGTATCATAAGAGATGACAAAGGGAAATCGAAACAGTTAACACTAGAAGGGTTGGGGAACATGCCATACCTTCAAAGACCGCAACCGTCAAATTGACGGTTTATTGGATGTTTGTGATTGAAACAAAATTATGAATTCTGAATGTTGGTTATAATTGCTGAAATACTTTGATTATCGAATATTTGTGACAAACATTTTTTTATAGACTTTTTTACGCATTGACCACGAACAGCTTTTTAACAAACAGTGTATATATATCCGATTACTTTTGACTACAGAATTAAAACAATGACCATCAATCATTGAAGTTGTAGCAATTAACTTGGAACAGGTCCATCTGCCTGTAATTCTCTAAGCCACTTGCCCTAATTAGGTCAAAGGAGCAACCCTCGTCCTGACCCTTCGGATATTTTAGGACGATTTGCTTTTGAAACTATATTCAAGTGTCCGCGTGAAAACTGTTTCAAGGTGTCTATTGTATCAGACACGCGCTAATGTATGTATTAAATAATCAATGAACGTCAAAATTATTGAAAAGATTTATTTTAAATAATTTTTAATACCTTCGATAATATTAATATTTTGGCAGTATATATTAAAATAATTAAACTATATAATGTAATAAATAAAATAACTAAATGACAATTATTTGTTACCTACAATTAATACAAACTATTTTAGAATTTCTAACAACTTCTCTGTGTCTTCGTAGTTTAATTTATTCAGATATTCCTTTACTTGTTGAGCTTGTTATATAGAAATGGTCCTAAAAATATGTAAAATCTGTTCACAAATGCGTGTTTGTTTTAAGGGTTTACACAAAGGTAAAGATAAAGATACATTTATTGCATAACTGTGTACAATATGATCTTAGTACAAAAACATACAGTTTTAGGCTCAACAGTTTACCCATTTTGGATATGCAACAATTAAAAATATAAATTTTAAATTTACTACTTATTAACATTAATTTTATTAAAATACTCATTGAGATTGTAAAAAAACATTTTTAGTTAACAATTTCTTTAATTTTGTTTTAAACATATTTCCATTTAATTGTTTAATAGCTGATGGTAACTGATTGTATACACGAATAGCAGTAATATAGGTACTTTTATAGTAAATCATATTTTTAATAATAGGTAAGCTTATATCATATTTATATTTACAAACTAAGTCCATTCTTCTACTATCTATGGCTTTTAAGTTAAATAAAAGTCCGGTATGCTGTTTTATTATGATGTTCAGGATAAACAACTGACGGACAGTTAATATATTATTTTATTTGAATAATAATATTTTCTTTCGAGATAATAAGTATAAATTTTTAATCTTACGAAAGCGGGTGGATCGATCTTTTCTGCTTAGAAAACTACACATTAACTATTTTCTTACATCATTGCGAATAATTTCTCTGTTTACTTCAGGTCCTGACCACATGAGTAAAGAATTCTGACGATACTCAATAATTATTTACTATCGAGCTAATGCACACTAAAACAACATGTACCTATATCTATATAATATACATTTTTTAAAAAAAGAATATTAACAATGCCATAAACATTACTAATATTGACCTTACCACTCGTGGTAAGCTTAAATTGCTAGTGTTACGGGTGGTTCACGGCAGTAGTCGAATGGTGGATTCGAACCTACGACTTTTTGAGTTCGCGGTCCGTGCCCCGCCATTAGGCTACTGTCGCTTAAATATAATATTTATACTAAAGTAAGACCAACTCGCCATTGTTGAATAAAATTACCTACTATAATTAATTGTTCATTCACTTTGATTTAAATAGTTGAAACAAGAGTAAAACATTTCAAATTTCACAATTATCCTTAAAACACAAGTTTAGTATACATAGAACGCATAGTGGAGGTGTAAGAATATCTAATACCTCATAGCGTCCCGTGGGTGTTATAAGAGGAGACATTAAGAACATATCTCCTCCTCCTGATAATAACTCAAAATAATACAAAACTATCGTTTCCAACCCGCTACCAAGTGTGGCAACTATGAAAAGTCCGTTCTGTGATACAATTTATAGGGGAGGGGTTCAGTGGTGGGCTTTGATAGGCTATAACGGTAACGGTAACAAACCATTACAAATATTTTTTTTATCAAGAGCAAACGGTCCACCTGATGGTAAGTGGTTGCTGTAGCCCATAGACATCTACATCTATCCTCGTTTGCGAATCAAAATGCAGATGAGTTGTCAGCCTTGAGGACTAAGATGGAATGTCTTTTTCCAGTAAAAATGGTCTCCACTTCTCTGCACTCACCATACGAAACACAGCAGCATTAAGCTGCTATTTGACGCTGGTATTCTGTGAGAGCGTGGTCCTACCCCGGTTAATCCGACCCATTCGTGCTGCAACCACAATATGGCTACAGCATGGCTCTACCACCTAAAAGTTTTTTTTTAAGAAGAACTTCGTAGGTCTCCTTAAAAAATTCTATCCTCAAATTTCTATGTTCAAAAATAGTTTTTTTTTTCAATTCGCGGCTATAACTTTTGCAAATATTATTTACTTACGGATAATAATTTAGTCTTTAAATTTGTTGGAACGCTATTATTATGTCTAAAACCCCTTTTATTATTTCTTACTTTTTATTCTTTATCAATTCGAAAAATCCACTTCTTTATGGATCACATTAACAATCGCAATACTTACCATCGTTCTTACCTTTGACGGTGCTGTCCTGGTTATTATTTCAAGTCAAGAGTAAAAAACGAAATGGGTATACTGCTTTGTACCGTGAATTATTTACTTTTTGTAATTAGGTACTATCCACACTATCTAGATGATTTGCGGTCACCACTGTACAAGTTACTAGGAGTATCCTTCTACGAATTTGTGGAATCGTTTAACACCGTCGATTTTTTCGGACCTATTCGACTTAGGGATCTTTAAGAAACGATCTTACATCTTACACCTAACACCGGCTGGTGACACATCTGCAAATTCCCTGGTGTTACAATTGTTCATGGGTAGCGGTCGACATTTTTCAGCAGGTGAGTCGAATGCTTATTTGCCAACCCTTCTATTTAAAAATACTCCCATATATCGCTGAACTTAACATTTTTCTTGCATTTATAATTGTAAATGCAAGAAAGGCAGTTGTAATGTGTGCAAGACAATTGTAATGCTAAGGCACAAATAGAAGTAACTAATTTTCTTATTCTATCACCTGAAGACAGTTCACCTCTAGTTACTTTTACAGCCTATTAAATTCTACTGAACATAGGACTCTCCCCGAGATTGCCTCAAAGGTGAGGGCCGCCATCAGTAGTTTTTTATTTGTAATCGTTAAGAAGATGCGGCTGCCCATCTCCTGATTTCTTTTCCTCTGTCACCTCACGAGACACCCACGAGATGATACAGGGTAGTGGATATTCTTACACCGCCACTATACGGTACACCTGAAGACTGTTTTATAAAGCAAATATAAAGCAGTCTTCAGAAGTACAGTTGGTATTTAACAATAAAGAGATATAATTTCTGGAAACGTAAAATATATTCGTACCTATCCAAATAGTAAAAGTAAATTCTAATCTATGACTTAAACACAAAACTGTCGTTTACATTCTAGCAATTGTTCAGAGCAGTAGTCATCAGATGCCACTAACTCAATTTTGCTGTTCTATTGTTTTGAAATTTTGGAGCACTCACAGCACCGTTGTGAGATCAAGCCGCCAATATATTACTTGGCATTGAAGGAAAACAAATGACGTTTGGTAAATTCCACATCGGAAATTCATATGTTTGTGAATTTAAGTTTTATAAATTCGCTATAACTACCTTAAGAAAGCAGCAATGAAAAGGATTACTTTATTATATATATATATATATATATATATATATATATATATATATATATATATATATATATATATAATTAAGTTTCTTCTCTTTATCCCTCTCCAAAGTTTGAAATATATTTTGTTTAAATACATGAAAAAGTAATTTGTTAATTAACGTTTGTTTACTGACGCACGCATGGGTATGTATGCACACACGCACGCAAACATACACACCCACAGAACACCACAAAGTTAAAATTAATAACTGACAAATTTTACAAATTAAATTTTAAATTTATTAGGATTCGTTGCGGGCCGCGTGTGGTAAAATTTTAAATTCGTCTTTTATTACATCAAAAAATTCAGTTTTCACCTTTAAGCGTTGGGAATCATACACTCGAAAGGCGCCAAGACCGAAACCGAGAAGGAGGAGAGTCTGCAATCTTTTTATTTTGCCTAGGCCACACATATCGCGATAGAAGTATAGCGATAAAATTTCTTCTTCGGCCTATTGGCAAAGGTGCTTGGCCACAATCACATTGTAAAGTTAATCAATAGTTTATCGCGATAAACACAAGCAAAACACGAAATGGACGTCACGGTCGCTCAGTAATGACATCGAATAATAATTTTTTTGGCAACGGGGTCAACTTTAGACGCCTGCATTATTCATTTAAAATGTCACATAAAATTATCAATTTTCACAGTACAATAATTAGTTGTCATATTGGAAAATACGTCGCAAATTCTAATTTAAGTTCACGTTCGTTACGTTATGACACGTTCGCTAAGCACGATGTCTGTGGTCCGACGGAAGTGTGAACACACAAACGAAGTTTGCGATTAAACACTTTGATGTGCGATAGTTTACTGACAGTGAAGCGATGTGCTTGTGACTTCACACGAAGTGACGTATTATTCAAGAATATGTGGCCACATATATCGTGTGGCGGTGGTATTTGAGAAATTTGATTATGTATTTTTATATAGAATAAGAGTGACAAATGAGAACACAGTCCACCTGAAAGTAAGTGAATGCTGTGGCCCATAAACATCTACATTTATCCTTAATTAATCATAAAAATGCAGATCCGTTGTTCCCCTGAGCACTGAGATGGATTGCTTCGTTTTTCAGTAAAAAAGGTCTTCGATACTCTACAATTACCATACGAAATACAACAGCATTAAGCTGCTATTTTACGTTGGTATAATGTTGTGGAATCGACGTCTTCCACTGAAGTCATGCACGGTACCATCTTCAGAAACACTTCCCTCGTTGTCCAAACCCAGCGGGTGCGGTGCTGCTCTGTGACTCGAAGGCGCAAGACACATGCCATCAAATAGTTTTGCTGTAAACGAGATAGCTAGTTGGGAAATAGTCCGCGGATAGAGCACTCTGCGGGACAATTCGGCAGCCTGCCGAGTTACTCGCGACATTTCCCTACCAGAAAGAGCCACAATGAAAAGCAACTAATCTAACTTACTAGCTAGAACTCTAATGCTTAGTAATGCCAACTTTCGTCAAAATACGAGTATATCAACTTACATGAATTTTCAAATTCTAGTTTAAACCTGGAACGTAATTAATAGAAACAGAATCAGAAACTTTTTTATTCAATGTAGATCATAAACAATACCTATTGAAAGTAAATTTTTTCATTTACCACTGGTTCGCAAAACACCTCTGTCCAGGGAAGAACCAGCAAGAAACCCAGCGGGACTATTTTTTTTTTTTCAAATAATAGCTTACAATAAAAAATAAACCGTATTTTTATAGTATAAGGAAAAAAACGATTACACAGACCTGATAAGTGGATGTTGTGACCTATAGAATGAATTGTAATAAATGTAGATGCATTTTTATCGATTAAGAATAAAAACGCAGATGCGTTGTCACCCCTGAGGAAAAAAATGAAATAACTTGATTCCAATAAATAGGTCTCCGGTTCTCTACACTTATCATACAAAACAAAGCAGCATTAAAAACCGACTTTTATAAAATAAAAAAGAATAGATATTTTTACATAATTTAATTGCTTCTGAATTTAGATCTTTAACTCTTGGATTCTAGTATGCTACTATCGACTTCCGAAGTTCGATATGTTAAAAATTTCAGTTTCATATTAAGCAATATTAAAATTACAAGGCAATAACTAGAAAACTGTCTTAGTAGTTAAAATATAATTTCATCGTTTACTTTTATACTAATGATTTCTTTAATTTACGCGAACACTACACATCGAATAAAACTATTATTTACGGATTTTATCGCGTTTAATTACTTTATTTTAATTACTTTAATTTATTATAAAAATTAATATTCAAAGACTGAAGGTAGCCGGACTGACTATGACATTGGGACGTCAAACACCTCAGTCACCCCCCGTGACCATGGGTGCTGTCATCATCATCATCATTACAGCCCTTCACAAGTCCACTGCTGAACATAGGCCTCCCCCAAGTAATGCCACAAAGCACGGTCCTGAGCCACCTGCATCCATCGACTTCCTGCATGTCTTACCAGGTCGTCACTCCATCTAGTGGGGGGTCGCCCTACACTACGCCTACCGGTACGAGGCTGCCACTCGAGAACCTTTCTTCCCCATTGGTTATCGGTTCTTCGAGCTATATGGCCGGCCCATTGCCACTTCAGCTTACTAATCCGATGGGCTATGCCGGTCACTCTGGTTTTACTGCGGATATCCTCATTTCTGAGTCTATCACGCAGAGAAACTCCAAGCATACTAACATAACTACCGGCATAGGTGTGACATGGACATTAAACATGATCTTTGTTTTGTCCATGTTCATCTTAAGACCTATCCGTTGGGAGGCACTATTGAGGTCATTGAGCATAATGCTTAAGTCCTCCAGCGATTCCATGGGTGCTGTAAAGCACCCGAAACGTCGGGATCATAAAAATGAATTAAAGCAATTAAACGCCATAAAATCCGTAAATCCGTAGTCCGGGTTGGAATTTCTTCATAAAAAAAATGGGACTATCCACGTGGTATTAGGTATATTCCTAAAAAATTATTATTATAGGATCATATTTGGCAAAGATATCACGGAACATATACATGTACATACAGTCAAATTCAGAACCTGTTCTTTTTTAGATTCCTTTTCCTATTGTATTCATTTCATCATGCAGAATGTCCCTTTTTTATTTTAAGCTCGTGGCCCTCTGGCCGTGAGCCCTGAGACCGATGAAGCTGTAAAAGCCAAAAGTCTAACAGCACAAATATAACAGAAACTAGAGAAAGCGACATGTTTCTAATTTCTCTGCTGCCGTCGCATGTCTGAATATTTCACATCATACGTCAACGATATGGTTATACCGCCCTGTATCGAAATCCATAAAAATGTTCTGGCACTTTCTCAAAGTTGCTTCTTTCCACTTACGGAAATTAATTTCTGTCTACTAGTGTCACTAAAATTCAAAAACGGTTTTGATGATTTTAAACGTACCATTAAGTTTAGTTAAAACCTAAACGTTAAGGGGAAATAAAACCTCAAATGGCTTAGCAAGATCCTCTGTTATACCGAAAATATTGCAGCATTAATTTTGAAATAAATATATGGTTAAAGTTGAGGATTAATGTTAAGGAGTATTTTAGACGAAAACACGATTCCGTAAAATTTTCTCGATAGAAAAAAATCTAACTTTACCTCTAAAATAAACAATAAACCGCTGTTATTTATAAAATACTTTAAATAAGATCATAAAACTTTGCATACTAACTGAACTAAAAATAAAGCATTATGTTTATATATTTTTTTTATATTTTTCATTATATATATATATTTATTCTTAGTTCAGTTAGTATGCAAAGTTGACTTACTATATCCCCTTAAAAAACCTAAAGCTTTCACTTTAGATTTTTTGTAGTTTGTGTAACATTGAAGTGACGATTAAAAAATCGTCACTTCAATGTTAACCGTAAAATAAACTATAACCTGACTGTATATAAAGGTGAAACATTCGAATCATTTTGTTCATACAGCTGTGAATTTAAATTTTTTTGGGTTATATTTTATTTTCTGAACAACTTTTATCTGATTGAAAAATTACCAAATAAGTTAATATCAAATCTGTTTATTTTATAAACATTGGTAAATATAAGGAAGGTTCTCTATGTCGTACCAGTAGACATACACAATATAAAATTATTAAGTGCAACATTCATTAATATTTTCTCTTCTGACACCAGGTTCTAACTAAAAGAATTATATAATATATGAAAAGAGAAAATTTAAAAATATTATGGAAGTATAGTGTACATACAAACATTGTTAACATTTCTTGTATTGTCATTTAAGTAAAATAAAACTAAGTGTGAACCCGCTGATAGTAAATACGAAAAAAAAATAGTCGCACGAATTTTACCATATTTCAGAGCGAAATATTCAATTGTTACAAGCGCTCAACTTAAGGCTAACTTTACAAATCGAAAATTTCTCCTGAAATTCGTGCGTTACAGTAGTTTCAAAGCAAGCTTTAAGCAATTTTTATTATTGTGATTTTCTTAAGTTTCCGCGTACTAACCTTCTATTTATTTGCACATTAGAAACGTATAGCTATGTTATGTAATATAATATTATATATACATATACATTCATCCAATATACTTACTTAAGACTTTTAGAGGGGATTTTGCCATTGTTTATACGCTAGGCTGTCCATCCCCTGTATCAGTTTCCCCTATTTCGCCTCTTACGTCACCCACAGACGGGTTGGCGATCGCAGTTATATATATATATATATATATATATATATATATATATATATATATATATATATATATATATATATTATCTTAAGTTGGTGTCCGGAAGATGCTGGCTGCACATCTGTATCAATTTCCCACTTTCGCCCTTTCCGCTTACAACGCCACTTTTTAAATATACATACACATAAACAATATACGTACATACATACATAAACATACACACTATAATTGTAAACCATTACAAGTCCACTGGTAAACATGGGCCTCCTCCGTAGATTTTCACAAAGTAAAGTCCTGAGCCACTTGTATACATCGACTCCCTGCGAGTTACATCGTCACTCCATATAGTAGGAGGACGTCCAATACTCTGTTTTTCAGTACGAAGCTGCCACTCATCACCCTTTCCTCTCCATCGGTTGTGAGTTATATGCTCGGTCCATTATTACTGTAGCTTATTGTTCTTTTTCTTATTCTTTTGTGGATTATCTTATTACGTACGCATAAGTATAAGTATTACGCATATTAGAATTAATAATAACAATAAAAGTAAATAAAAAAAATATATAAAGTAGATGGTTTCAGTGGAAAAACACGCTAGTGGTGTATCTTTCTAAATTTATTTGAGTTCAGTTTGATAGACATAGAAGATTGTTTGCATTGGCTCGTTGATTCCTATTTGTGTATCCACGTTTCTCACTAGTGCGTGATAGAACTAGCGATTTGAACAATGGCTGGGGTACATCTTAGCGGATTGCACTACACATATATAAAACTCAAGTATATGTCTGAATTTTTGAAACAACTGCCTTTTATTGGGCAGATGGTTATTTGCATGCTATTAAGAAATCGTTGTCTGTCTGTTTTAATCAAAATTCAAGAACAGATAGAGACCAATGTGAGGAATGATTTAATATATATTTTATCCGAAAATCATAGAAATTTTATTTGAGAAATCATAAAATTGAAAAATAAATAGTCTTAAATCTAAATATCCATAATAGTAGTCTGTAAAAAACTTGTTCACTTGACATAAACTTGCCTTAATTTATTATTTATATATATAATATATAAACATTCACACCTGTCACCCAGAGGAGTAGGCAGAGACTACGGACTTTCATTTGGCACGATCCTGACATACCTCTTTCGTCTCCTTTACATCCATATATCTACGCATACATGCTCGTCGGTTAAGGGTACTTTTAACGTGGCCCATTTTCAAAATATCGCAAATTTGGTCGATAAACTTTTTTCTAGGGCGTCCCTTCCCGACTCGTCCGTTCACATCTGCCATATAAATTTGCTTTGTCACTCTTTCCTCATTCATTCTTTCTACATGACCAAACCACCGAGCCATTCCTTTCCTGGTCACAACATCATCTTCCATACCACATTTATCTCTTATCACGCAATTTCTCCCCCTGTCATTCAAATTCAACCCTAGTATATTCCTTAAATACCGCATTTCTACAGCATTTATTCTACTTTCGTGCTTCTTCTGCCACACCCAGCTTTCACTACCATACATTAAAGTAGGGACTAACAGCATTATGCATATTACCATACGTGCCTTTTTTGACACATTCTGGTTCTTCATAATAGAGTGTAGTGCCCCATTCACTCTATTCCCTGCATTTACTCGTCGTTCTATATCCCTATCATATCTACCATCCCTGCTAAATACACATACCAAATACACAAACTCATCCACTTGCTCAATTAACTCTCCTTCTATTCTTATTTCACATACCGTTTTGTTTTCTTCTCTTTCAAAAACCATCACTTTCAACTTACTTGCGTTCACTTTCATTCCCCTTTCTTTTAATTCCCAGTTCATTAATGTAACCATCATTTGCAACTCAGCCTCCGATGACGCAAATATGACTTGATCATCGGCATACAGAAGGCATTTGACGGTTAACTCGCCCACATTCTTCATCTTTCAAAAATTTATTATTTATTACGTAAAATTTTCGTCTTCCAAACAACTCTTATTCAATTCAGTTCGTGCGAACGTTACTAAACTAAAACTTCGTGGGAAAACTTTTTGATTTATATCGAGACCAGCAAAACCAGCAAACCCGTCAAATCAATCGCCTTCATTCAAAGCCAAATATAAAATCGTTTATGAACTGAAGTTAGGGCAATTTAAACTTTGTGAATTGAAAATCATTTTAAAATTGAGCAACATGGACTTAGAAAAGCGCACAGTTTTAAATTTTATAGATTTCCTTATTTATTAAAAATTTAGTGTTGAAGACCAAGTAGAAGTATTGCAAGAAGTCGACTGGTGCATGTGGCTTAAAACCAAGCTGCGTAGTAATATTTGAGAAGGAGAAGCTATATTTAATAGTATACGTGAAATTTCCATGTTAAGATGATGATTCCTTAAAAAAATTAAAGTGACAATAGGAATACAATGCACCTGATGGTAAGTGAATGCTGTGGTCTAAAGGCATTTATATCTATCCTTGATTAAAAATAATATTGCAGCCTAATAAGGAATTGCCTCGTTTCCAGTGAAAATGGTCTCAGGTTCTCTCCGGTTCTTTACACTCACCATACGAAACACAACAGCACTGAGCTGCTATTTTATGCTGGTATTTTGTAAGAGCATGGTTCTTCCCTGTTTGAGCCACCCCGTTCGTGCTATAACCTTAATATAGCCACTGCAAGGTGTGAATTATGATCAACATTACAGCCTTTCCCAATTCCATTGCTGAACATAAGCCTTGCGGGATTATGTAGCATTCCTCTAGGGAGTACAAGGTATGCTACAAACATCCATACATACATCTATCGACTTTCTGCATGCTTTACCAGGTCGTCACTATATTAGTGGCAGGTCGTCCTACACTTTCCTTACCGGTACGAGGCTGCACCTCGAGAAACTTTTTACCCCATCAGCTGTCGGTTTTTCAATCTCTATGACCGGCCCCTTGCCACTTCAGCTTACTAATCCGTTGCGCTATGTCGTTCACTCAGGTTCTACTACGGACATCACCATTTCTTTATCGCGCAGAAAAACTCCAAGCATAGCCCTCTCCATAGCTCGCTGACCAACCTTGAGCGTCCTCATACCGCCAGCAGTGTAGGACCACGTCTGAAATCCGAAGTCATCCACTGGCAACACGCACTGGTTGTATAATCTCCTTTTCAGGTTTTGAGGTATACCTACCCAGCCGAACTGAATCCTTCAATTGACCTCTCGGGCGAAGTTGAACTTACCTATTTGGACTATTAGTCACAGTTAAACATCCTCGTCAACGATTTCCAGCGCTTAGTGCTCACAACAACTACCGGCATAGGTGTGACAAGGACATTGAACATAATCTTTGTTTTCTCCCTATACATCTGAAGACCTACTTACCTTTTGTAGACACTTTTGAGATTATTGAGCATAGTGTTTAGATCCTCCAGCAATTCGGCCATAAGGACTATTCTCTACTCAGATAGCTATCGTAGCTGTACTCTATAAACATTTCAGCACTTTCAACTTGGCACCGCTGAAGGGACTGTAGCACTACCCAAATATAAATGGAATCAAAGGCTTTGTCCATAGTCCACATATCCAAGGAAAAGTGGTAGATTGTACTCTTCAGTCTGCTATTTAATTTGACGAACAGTATGTATATGGTCTATGGTACTAAAGCTTTTTCGGAAACCGACTTGTTCGGGAGGCTGGAAATCATTAAGTCTACGTACGAGACGACGATTCGTGCTGACTCTCGAAAACGGCACGTAGACACGGCTCAGAAGGTAAATCTGTCTGCAGTTTTTCCACGCTCCACACCATCAGTAATCGAAACATTTTATTAAAGTTTCAAACGAATCGAATGAAATATTCATCGCGAGTTAAAATCATAACATGTAAAAATTTGTTTAATAATTCTGTAAAATTTAAATTTATTGTAATATTAAAAACAAAAGATGCAGAAGGTGCTCTTCAAATTAGGTAAGACACATCATTTTATATTAGTACGTGAATTGTAGGTATAAAATTTTTTAAATCCTTTTATTTGATTTATCTTAAAAATATTGTACAAATTCAGTTGTCTTCCACAGCTATAATACAAATACATTCTTACTAGCTCATTCTCTCTTTCCGTCTCAATGTTCCACTTTTACGTATATTCCCGTATTAAATAAACTATTTTTCCATTTTCTTACTTAAGTGAGAGAATAATAATTATGCACAAAACGTAAATTGAATAATTTCTACAAAATAAAATATTTCCTTTCTTCCATTTACCATTATTTTCATATTTCAGTACACATAATGGGGTTCAAAGATAGACGAACTCCATAATGGGAAAGATAAGGCGATACGTAAAAGATTTTAGTAGGGCGACCAATTTTACGCGGACTATGGAAGTGACTGGATGAAAAAACCCAACGACCGAACGTAATTATGAAATCAACTTCAGTGAATGCAGCAATACATCGCTGATTATTTTTTTTTCTATTGTCGTAGAAGTAAATTTAATCGGGAAATTGTATTATTCTAGCTTTCTTGTTAATATTTTGCAATCTTTGTTTTGCAGTTTCAGAAAAATATTTCTGTCTTATTTCTCTGTATATCATCTTCTGAAACAAGAACTCCTGCACCGAATACTGTATGTACATTATTTCCTTTCTCCAATTTGCAAAGATTCGCTCGGAGCGTTCAGTATTTATTGTTTTTTTGTTTTCAATTGCAAAGTAATCTTCGGGTCGCGCAGCTGCCGGTATAAGATGAGACGTTCGATTTTCGAAGCGTGCCCGAAGTAGGCAGTGGTGTTTACTTTCATTTTAATATGCAATTTACTTTGACCTGATGCGTACAAGAAGAAGCCATATTTTCAAAGATATGTTTTCCTTTTATCTATGTGAAATATATTTTGTGTTTTATGGAGGCAAGATTCTTTGTTCATCTGCTGAAATTTCTAAAAATTAAAAAAATTGTTTTAGTTGGTAGGGCTGCTCTTTTGTCTAATTCTAACATTAGTACCTATTTTTGCTACTTAACAAGAATTTTAAAGATTTACATTAGGGTTTAGTCTTGTATCGTTGGTTTTTCATAGATAAAATGCAAATGCACAAACATCCAGACCAGGGACATTTGTTCGTAGGCAATACGTATTAGTTTCGTATAAGATTCGAACCCGTAGCTACAAGGCCGCAACAAATGCTTAGTCTTTGTGCTTCCGAGCTGTTAAATTTGCATAATGATTTTAATATTTACGAGAATACTACACATTTAAATAATACTAGTTTTTATTGTTTTTTAGTTAGTAAGTATTTTGTAATTTTAGTATTTATTGCGTATATTAACTTTTTTATATTCAAGATGTTTCGAGCACTTTACAGCACCCTCGTGCTCTCTGAAACAAAGATTTACCCACGGTAGCCAACTGTTAAGGATATTGGTGAGAATCACTTTCTTTTTTCTTTACCTTTTTTCTTTAGGATACCGATAACACCTTGAGACACACAGTGTGCAATCTGTGATTGTTCCCATAGGATACAGGATCGCCTCCGTCAATACATCAGATTTTATGGACCATAAATCCTCGCTAAATAATATCGATTCCTTCCAGGATGATTCGCTAGGTTCTTGAAATCAAAAACGTCCTAATTTCAATGTAGAATACGGCTGGGCTCTACCATCTGCTTGGGATCCTATAATTATTAAAATTAAATCCCAACCCATACAACTGCAAGACTTCAGGATACTATATGTTCACACTGTGTCAGAATAAAAATAAATAGTTTAAATCTTCGGGTAACCGTGGTTACCTATGACACTTGAACGTTTAACATCTCAGTCCGCCCCGTTACCATAGGTGTTGTTAAGTGCTTGAAACTTCGAGAATATAAAAAAGTTAATATACGCTATAAAATCCTTATAAACTAGTTTTGTTTAAGTGGTAAATTTGCATATTAAGTTATTGTATTTTAATAAGAAGTTGAATGTTTTTTCAAATTCCTTCGTTTGAGAACACACATAAATTGTAACCTACTTAATGAAAAAGAGTAATCAAAATCGGTCCACAATTGACAAAGATATCACGTGATATACTGTAGGTATACATACATACAGTCATATTTAGAACCTCGTCCTTTTTTGAAGTATGCTAAAAATATTCGAATTCCTGGATTCAGATGCTGATTTTTTTATTGAAACTTCAACTTTCGAAACTAAAAAGTATAATCATCATTATTATCATCATTATAGCCTTTCACATTTTCACTGCTGAACATAGGCCTCCCCCATCCAATGCCGCAAAACACGGTCCTGAGCCACCTGAATCCTTACCAGGTCGTCACTCCACCCAGTGGTTGCCAGTCGAGTATCTTTCTTCCCCATCTATTGTCGGTTCTTTTAGCTACAAAAATTATTAGTGTTGGTTCAGTAATTTAAAAGAGAATTTAAAATCGTATTTATAAGTTACGGAAATAATTGAAGTGCTCGTACTAGCGATAAGTAGATTGAAGTAAAAATGAGTATATCCACAGAATAGAACTAGACGCAGAGTAACAGACAGCCCAAGGGATCAGTAGCTGAAGTGGTATTGGGCCGGTAATAAAGCTCGAAGAACCGGCAGCCACGTGTATGTAAGCGAACTCTTATAGTGAGAGCCACTAGATGGAGTGACGACCTGGTGAGACATGCAGGAAGTTGATCGGTGCAGGTGGCTCAGAACGGAGCTTTGTGGTATTAATTAGGAATGCTTATGTTTAGCAGTGGACTTGTGAAGAGCTGAAATGATACTGATAAATACTATTGATAAAAACTTAGTTTTTTTCTTAATTGTTTTCATTGCTTACCTATATAACACAAAGTTATATTTTAAGTAAGGTAAGGCTGTATTTATGGGTTATTATAGTATTAAAAATGTACATGATTGATAGCAACCTCTGGGAATGCTGTGATTGCTAACAAATTGTTATTATATAGTATGTTATGTTATATTATATTTAGTTATGAGAGCTATTTATCTTCCCCTACCAGATATTACTCCCTACAACTGCAATGAAGTTATATACAACACAATATAATTATAATTGAGATATTCCTGATTTTAAGTGGAAGCTGTGATCCACAGATATTTACATCTATCCGCGATTAAATACTATTTACTATTTCACGGCATTTTCTATTTCACGCTGGTATTTCGTATGAGTGTGGTCCTATCCCAGTTGAGCTGAGCTATTCATCTTGAAACCATAATATAGTTGAAGCATAATACATTTAATACTTTGTAGAGCCATTCTACTACGTAGAATAGATAATATACTGCTACTGAACCACGTAATTATGTCTAAGGTTAAAATATGACTTTCTAAAAAAAGCATAACACGATCGCAAGTTTTAAGTGACTATCATCAACAGAAACCTGGAGCAAAAACAGCGTTAACTAGCGGTTAATATCTCAGTGAGCGGCGCACTCGACTCGCGCTAATGACCGGTAAATCTCACATACCTCACTTAAGAGAATGTTAGCAGTTATTGAGTGAACTTAGAATTATCACAAACAATCTCAATTTCGTGTAAATAGTTAGATAAAAATGGCTTGGCCTATTTTGCAACGATTAGAGGTGGGGTTTTTCCTTAAAACTTATGTGGGATTATTCCCAAAGTATAACCTATTTAAATAATTAAAAAATCACCAAAATAAGTTAACATTTGAAGAAAATATCGCGTGATATACGCACTAAAAATACACAGTTGAATTATAAGGCTCCTTTTTTTGTAAGTATCTAGGATATACATATGAATAGTAAGGAAGCAATCTAAAATCATCCATAGAGTTGCCAGCCCTACTAATATATAAAAGAATATAGTAACATATAATATAATAAATAATGTCCTCCTAGCCATCGGCGCAGGACAGGATTATAGTGCCCAAGTGTATGCGCAAGCACAGGTGCACTCTCTATTCCCTCACTCTTGTAATCCGATGGGACGGTAAACCGACACGACCGGGAGAGAGATCAGGCGTAGGACCAACGGATTTACGTGTTTTCCGAGGCACGGGGGTGAGACACCGCCAACTTCCTGACTCCGGGCAGCGCCTGAAAATTTCTTGACAGAAAAACTCAATAAATTTTTGGCTCGACCCGGGATTCGAACCCAGGGCCTCATGATCAGCAGTCGCACTACTACAACCACTAGACTAACGAGACAGTCGGAATATAATAAATAGAATTATAAGAAACAATATAATATATTTTAATAAACTTTATTAGACTACGGTTGAAACTATTTTTATTGATTTGATTATATGATATATATGTTTTTTTTTTTGCTTCAACTATAGTTTTACAAGCAATAGTCTAAGAGACTATACGACATTTTTTCATTCCTCATCCAATTACGTGAAGAGAATTCCTAAACACTAAGAGTTTTTTTGGTAAATCCTTTACTACACAGACTGCACTGGAACAAACTCTTTGCATGAAGCCATTAGAAAATCTCATAATAAGTTAGTGTTTAAAATACAAGCACGCGAATATTTTTTAAAAACACCGGGATAAATTAATATGGACTGTAATTCACTTCGGGCTTTCTAAATATAAACATAAAATTTATTAATAGGTTGACAACAGCGGCACCTATCGGGCCAATGTTTGATATGATTTACGGTTTTTGATTTTGGATTTTTGTCCTAAGCAAACATTAGTCATGTTTATTTATGTTTCTTTTTAATATCAACAAGAAAACATAATTTATATTATTGTGTACGTAATGCAGGTCTTTAATATTAGGTCTTTACCTATGAAAAATTAAATTTTGTTCTATGTTTCTCATTTCTATTAATTAAAGTAATCACTTATTACATCGATGAATCTTTATTGATGACATTCTTGAAGAAATAAGATTGACGGGAAGCAACAAATTCTACAAGGGCATTTTTTACTGCGTCTTGTGTATTGAATTTTTATCCCATCAAAAAGTTATTCAAATTCAGGAAAAAGTAGAAATCTGTAGGCGCAAGGTCTGGTGAGTACTTCGGATAACTGAAAGCTTCCAATCCCAGCCCGTGTAACTTGGAGACCGTCTGTTGTGCAGTATGAGGGGGCGCGTTGTCGTGCGGAACCAGCAAGACGAGCGATTGACCAAAGCTGGTTGGAGACGTGCAAGCTTCTCCACTATTGTGTTCGGTTCTTCACAGTACACCTCTGCAGTAATGCTCATCCTATTTTGTAAGATGCTGCGATGAATCACACCAGCGCTAGACTAGCAATCAGTGACCATCACCTTTATAGGGGTAAGTTTTCGTTTAGGGCATTGTTTAGGTGCTGAACCTGGATCCAACCAACTTCCTGAGTGCGATTGTGAAACGGAATCAATTGTTGTCGCATGTAATAATGTGGCTCAAAATTCCTTCGTTTGTGTGCCTGTTGGGCTGAGCAAGGCACCTTTTGACGCGTACTTTGCACTGGCGATCATTGTGTTCGTGGGGCGCCCATTTTCTAAGCCATTTTCCTTTCCAATTTGACGTAAGTGGTAATCAATATTGTTTTAATGCTAACGTCGAAAGCTGCTGCTAATTCAGCCGTAGATTGATTATCATCGTTTTCCACAATTGCCCTTAATTCGGTTCATTTTCAGGTCAAAAGTTCCAGAATGGAAGTGGGCAAACCAAGTACCACGCGGTGCGTTTGTTTGTTTTATACGCTCCATTAGTGTTGCGTGCTACTTGCATCGTGTTGCTGCCACGACAGTATTCATATTCCAAAATTACTCGAATTTTTAATAGATACATGATGACGAAAAAGATTCAAATGCGATGAACACATAATGTTAATCAATAAACAAGATATTAATTTTGAGAAAATAATTTCATATTTATAAATATGAATATGAAATTCTTTCTAATAAATATAATATAAAATTAATTTGAAATTAGAACTATTAGCCAAACAAAAATAATTTTGATTTGAAATGGCCAGTAATGCAGAATGGCAATTTCATAGCTATTATATAATTGGCTATTTATTTAATAAGCTTATAAGCATGTTAAACAGTTGTCTTAAGTACCCAGAGTTGATGGGCAGCTAATGCCATATTTAGTTAAGTCCGCCCTATGTATACTTAACTTTAAGGTGTTACATTTAATTTTTTTTAAATATTTGTGTCATGCAAATGTTATTTACATAAAATCAACATATAAGATTGCACCACCAAATACTACGTACATTACGATGAAGCATAGCAAATGAGTGAGCCCCTTCTCTGCCTAGGTATACATCTCGGTAGGCACTATTCTTTTACTTATTACAGCCGAAAAGAGGCAGTGACAGCACTATTATATTTTGGTCTGAAGGGTAAAGAGTAGCAGCATTAATACAGGCTGTGTGCTCTGTCTTGAATTCATATCTCATTTGTAGCGTTCTTTGTTTGTAGATGGTTGTAGGTCTATGTATAAAATGTCTAAAATACGACTAAAATTTCGAAAAATTTCAATTATTTTAAAGTATACAGCTTTCGAAAAGATTTTTTTATTATTTCCAAATTGTAAACTGCCAACATTATCTCATGAATCGGGAATTTCATATAACAGTAATAGGCACATACTCAAACATTTCTTTGAAAGTACTATATTTTGCCCGTGGTCGGAAATAAAATATTTTTTTTTAAAATTACATATACAAAAACATAACTAATAACTTTGAAATAATACTAATTTTTACGGAATTTATCGCGTATATTTAACTTTTTTAAATACCCGACGTTTCGAACGCTTTACAGCACTCATGGTCACGGGCAGGACTGAGATGTTCAACGTCCATATGTCATAGTTAACCGCGGTTACCATAGATTAAAATTTAACTTTTGTTCCGATCTATGCAGTATGAACTTATGGTATCTTGAAGTCTTGCAGTTGTATGCTTGGGTTGGGATTTAATTTTATTTATTATAGGATCCCAAGCAGATGGTAGCACCCAGCCATCTTCTCTATTGAAATTAGGATGTTTTTTAATTTCAATAGCCTCGCGAATCATCCTTGGAAGGAATCGGTGTTCTTTAGCGAGGATCTGCGGTCTATCAAATCTGATGTAGTGACGGGGGCGATCCTGTACGTGTTCACAGACTGCAGACTTCCAGGCTGTAGCCTGTATAAGTTTACCAATTATCGTAGATCTCCTCGATACAGTGCTTCATAGTCACGCTTGTCGAGTTGACAACCGATCCTTTCTATTACTATTACGGACTTGTTATCGAGCAGATGCTTCCACTCATTTTCAATTCCTTTCCGTTATTAACTTCTATTTGCAGTCTCTTGTTGGGATGATAGAATACAGCTGTATGCACTATGATATTGCTTTACGTATTTTTAAACAAAGTAAACATGAGTCATAGTTATAAATTATCTACTAAATCGTGAAGCGGTGTATCATGATCAAATGCATAATCGGACTGCGAAATGGTCACCCTAATTTTAATAATATGGCAAAACGTAAAATTTCAACAAACGTTGACTTTGAAACGATATGATTAAAAATAATTGACTATGTTATGAAATAAATGCAACTCAAAAAATGTTCGGGCTTTTTATACAAAGATCAAGTCAATGATCGTGCCACGCATTTGTACCTGTTTAATATTGTTACAAGCTTAGGGTTTGTGACAATAAAAACTGCCGATTGAATTACCGAAATTAACACATTAATTCACTTTACACTAATTAAAACTTAAAAGGCACTGATAATGAATCACACTGATTCACTTTATTTCGCTCCGAAGCTTCCCTTGTCTCGCCAAATTCAATACTACCCGATCGCGTATTGCAGCACCTTTAAATACACCTTTTTCCGGACATCCAGAATGATCAAGTAAATACGCGCGCCAACCGACCAGGCGCCGAAAGTTCCAGTGTGGGGCTTCTAGAAAGCTTAGTTCTTCTATTCGATACTAGGTGGCGCTGTTGGTTGAAAGATTAGTTATGTCATTTTCTGGAAAGCTTTCCTCGCTCTGTTACCCGACACTAAATGGCGCTAGTGCCAGACGTCAACTTAGGCGCGCAACAATATAAAATTTTAATTAATCCCAATTCTACTTTTTTATGAATCTTGATGAAATTCCGATCGCCTAATAAATATAGTCATTAGAATTTTTATGAGATCGTCTCGTCTAATGAGAATCTACCGCCTTATTCGTCCTTATTTTCGTCTTCGGAGTCATATAATATTACTTCGTTATGAAAAATTGAGTTTAGATTTGCTTCTGAACGTAAAATTAAACTAATTTTGCAAGCTGAATTTTGGTTTTACAATTTTCAACAAATAGAACGTTCTTAATTTGTCACTACCATACAACGTGTATAAGAAACTACAACATAATAAATAAACATTATATACGAATACATTTTGCCATAGTTCTGTAATTTTGTTAGACTTTCGTTTCAGTTTTGGCTTAAAATGTAATTAAACACACATTTTATGGGTATAATAATATATATCCTGTAATTATAGCACACACATACACTCACAGAAATTATTTTACACAGTTATCTTGCAATAAATCACTGATGTAAAAACTGCAAATGCCGCAGTAAAATTGTTCACATTTAACAAAAAAGTGAACACACTTATGTTAAACTGAGATAATGCCTTAGATTTTTTAAATTCAATGTTTCTTGTTACTGTTTTGAAAAATACTTCTGTCCCAGGACGAATCAGCGGAATTATTTTTAAACATATTTTTTTTTAATTAAAAGTATAAAATTATTTACAATGATTATTATAGAACCAGCATGGTAGCGATCACTTCATTCCCAGAGTTATTATCATTCATTTTGTACTCCTTAATATATTAATTTTATTTAATTTTTATAACCCTTTCACACAGTGTCTTAAAAGAAATTTTTATACTGGATAGTTTAAAATTGTAATTTTTTTGCTGGGGTATCGTTGTAAAGGCGTATACATTGCTCCACAAATTAATTACTAATTGCTGTTGTATATATACCTATTTTTAAAATTCAATTTATATAGAAAAGAGAACACCAACTACCTACAAAGATAAATCACGAATAATGAGTTTATCTTAAAAATTTATTCAAATATAAAAATAATTAACCAGGTTGAATCAAAGCAGGAAGCGTCACCGTGGCCTTGCCAATACCACAGTAAAGCCCATCCTCTCCCAGAGTATTTGAGGCGTACAATATAAAATATCACAAACAATAACTTTATTTTAAAACCAATGAATACAAAATCCATTATAAATACAACCTTGTCTTGCAACCACTATACACTGGAGGACTATATACATTTCGTACCAATTGAAACGAGATTTTGCTAGCAACACCCACAAAGCTAAGCTAAGCTTGTAAACTCGCGATTATCATTTATTAATTAGTATTATTGCATACTATAAGGCATCAAATTTTATTCTTCAGTAATTAAAACAATCATATGAACTGAAACTAATATAAGTGACAACTACGGCTATTAGGTGATCAGGATGATGCTCATCGAGGAGATATTTAATAAGATATTTTTTCAGACGGGATGTTTCTGTGGTATAAACCTTACTTCAGCGTACCAAAGTAGCACCATGAACGGATTGATTTAAAGGAGTTAGAAATATGCTTCCTCAAAATAAGTATGAAACTATACAATATATACTAAGAGGTAGGACGTCTTTTTCTATCCAGGGGTCAGCCTGGTTAGATACCATCTATTTCTGTCGCCGAGCATTAGTGCCCGTACTGTCTACTGTATGGTCGGAAATGTATAATATTTTCCAGACCAAATTTCCGACACGGCGGCCAGTCACAAGGGAAAATAGCTATATGTGCAAGGCGACAATCGTCAATATAATTGATCAGTTTTATGAATAGCCTTGCAATGCTACTTTTTCTACATTTTTTTAAATTACATATACAAAAAAAAAATCACGTGCACGCGCCTAATAACTCACCAAAATGAAGTTCTCAGTGTTTATTATGACTGAATAAACCAACAAATGTGTCACCCATCCATCCATTACAACCTTTAAAAGTTCACTGCTGATCATAGGTCTCTCCGATACAGTGCTTCATAGTCACGCATGGCGAGTTGACAACCGAACCTTTCTATTACTATTACGGACTTGTTATCAAGAAGATGCTTCTGCTCATCTTCAACTCCTTTCCGTTATTAGTTTCTCTTTTGCAGTCTCTTGCTGGGATGATAACATGCAGCTGCATGTACTATGATATTGCTTGATTGATGTTTACGTACTTTTAACTATGTTAGCATAAGTCATAGTTATAAATCATCTACTAAATCGTGAAATGGCGTATCATGAAAAATTCCATAATTGGACTGCGAAATGGTCACCCTAATTTTAACGATATGACCAAACATAAAAAACTCGACAAACGTTGTCTCAGAAACGATATGATTAAAATTAATTGACTATGTATATGAATGTATGTGATATGTATAAGATATGTATGTGATAAAAAATGTTCGGGCTCTTTATGCAGTGATCAAGTGAATGATCGCGCCATGCATTTGTACCTTTTTAATATAACATTTTAATTAATCCCACTTCTACCTTTTTATGAATCTTAATGAAATTCCGATAGCCTAATAAATATAGTCATTAGAGATTTTATGAGATCGTCCCGTCTAATGAGAATCTGCCGCCTTATTCGTCCTTATTTTCGTCTTCGGAGTCATATAATATTACTTCGTTAAGAAAAATTGAGTTAAGATTTGCTTTTGAAAGTAAAATTAAACTGATTTCGCAGACTGAGTTTTGGTACATTTTTTCAAGAAATAGTACATTCTTAATTTGTCACTACCATACAACGTGTATAAGAAACTACAACATAATAAATAAACATTATATACGAATACATTTTGCCATAGCTCTGTAATTTTGTTAGACTTTCGTTTCGGTTTTAACTCAAAATGTAATTGTTCACCTAATTTATGTACACATACATCATAAACTCACAGACACTATTTTAGACGGTCATCTTGCAATAAATCAATGATGTGAATACTGCAAATACCACAGTTAAATTCTTCACATTTAACAAAAAAGTGAATAAAATTTTGTTAAATACGTAAAATTCGTAAGATTTTTTCAAAGTCAATGTTTTCTTGTTACTGTTTTGAAAAATAATTCTGTCCTAGAACTAACCGGCGGGATTATTTTTAAACATATTTCTTAAATTAAAAGTATAAATTTATTTATAATAATTATCATAGAACTAGCATGGTAGCGATCACTTAATTCCCAGAGTTATTATTATTCATTTTGTACTCCATAATATATTAATTGTATTATGAGTCCAGTAACTAGTATTACAAGCTTGAATATTTAAATTCAATTTATATCCAGATGAGGACACAGACTAACATACTGATATAAAGATAAAATCACGAATAATGTGCATTTCTTAAAATCTTATTCAAATATAAAAATAATTAAACAGGTTCAATGAAACAAAGGAAGCGTAACCGTGGCCTTGCCCAGTAAAGCCCATCCTCTCCCAGAGTGTTCGCGGCGTCCAATATAAAATATCCAAAATAATAACTTTATTTTGCAAGTAATGAATACAATATCCCTAATAATTTACAACCATTTCTTGCAACCACTATACACTGTTGGCACATTTTGATTCTATTAGAAATAAAAAATGCATTTGTTTTTAGCTTGATGTTTTTTTTTATACGGCAACGCACCTGCAAGTCCCCTGGTGTTGCTCTTCTATAAAAAAGCTATTTAATAGAGACGAGATTTTGCTAGCAACACCTATAAAGCTAAAAAACTAAAAAGCTAAACTCGTGAGTATCACATCTATTTACAAGTGTTTTTTGCAGGCATCAAATTTTATTCCTCAGTGGTGAGAATGAGTGATGACAACTACGGCTATTAGGTGTTATGTATGATGCTCATCAAGGAGATGTTTATTGACATATTTTTTCAGACAGAATGTTTCTGATGTATTAACCTTGCTTCAGCGTGCCATAGAAGCACCACGAAGGACTGATTTAAAGGACAAAAAACGCGCTGTCCCAAAATAAATATAATATTATACAATATTTACTAAGTGGTAAGACGTCTTTTATATCCAGAAGTCAGCCTGGTTAGGTACAACCTTTTTTTGTGGTCAAGCAATAGTGCCCGTACTGCCGTATTTATTTTATAGCCAGAAGTGCATTATGTTCTCCAGACCGAATTTGCGACACGGCGGCCAGTCTTAAGGGAAACTAGCCCTATGTGGAGGACATTATTGCAATGCATTAATGCAGTGCCCTGTCTAAACACGCATTCTCAAAGTCCGATCGGGTGGTAATTCAAAACGATCGGAGAAAGATCTGGAGCAGGACTAACGGTATTACGGGCTTTCCAAGTCATGGGGTGCACTTACCGTGTTAGCAGCCCGTAGAAATATGTTATTAAGAATTTCTAGACTGTCAAAGACTAACTCGGAAGTTAGAAAGTCTGAAGATTATGGAGAGTCAGTATAATTACAAGGTTTGAGGTATTTCATCTTAGTCTTCAGAGGTGACAACGCCTCTGTACCTTTCTTCGTTTGAAGTTGGTTGCAGGTGTCCACAGACTAAGACACTTATCATATGGTGGAGTGTGAGTCACTTCAGCTGTGTAAAAAAGTTGTCCTTTATATTAAGTATGAATAAAAACATCATCCAATACATACATACGTATAGTAGAATTTTTATTAATAAGTGTAAAGCACAAAGATTGTGAAAATAATAATAAATAAAACACCACTGATATGTATGAGCTAATAATAATGCATTAAATTTATTATAATTTATTCTAATAACATTTGACAATTAATTTGGTATCGATTAATTCATATCCATACTTAATATTATAAATGCGAAAGTGCGTTTGTTTGTTTGTTTGTTTGTTTGTCCTTCTTTCACGTCGCAACAGAGCGTCGACATGGCATGATCTTTTGTATGAATAGTTCGGTGGCTGAAGAGTGACATAGGTTTACTTTTTTCCGCGTTGGCCGCTCCCCGGGCAGAACACCTTTCCCGGCGGGAGATCTCCCCTTTTTTCTTCCACGGCCATAGTGGTGACTCCGACGTGATCTGAACATGCAACCAAAACACCTTCGGAAGCTACAACTTCAAGCCTTCGGTATTATCCTCAAGAACCTACCATTCACTACTAAGAATCGTCTTCTGCAGTCTTCAGTTCCTGCAAGCTATTCCAACTTGTCTTCATCTCGACTCACCGCAGATTTATAAGGCAGACTTTTGGCACTTGCTCCGGCACATCATTCTCACCGGCATCACTTGCCAGTGCGTAGTACGGCTGTATTACACATCGGCATATCATTCGCACCGGTGTCACTTGCCCTTACGCACACAGCATGCATTCCCCACCGGCATTAAAAGGATACACCGGCAATCGGACTGCACTATCGACCTCCGGCCTGAGCAGCTGAGGCGCTGCCGTCGCGCCGCAAGCGAAACACACCGAAGCCTAAATCACGCTATCGGAATTCCGAATAATAAACAATATATATAAAACATCTCCGAACTATCACACGGAGTGTCAGCCCTCCCCGGGCAGAACACCTTGCCCGGCGGGAGATCTCACCTTTTCCTTCCTCACCGGCCACAGTGATGACCACCCGACGTGATCTGAACACGCAACCAACAATCTTCGGAAACTTGAAGCTTCATCATCGTCATAAAAAACACACCACCCATTCGCTCCCGAGCAGATATCGTCTGCAGTCTCTATATCCTGCAAGCCATCAAGCTTTACAAGGTTCATCGCAGCACTGGAAAAATAATGCTTCTTGTTCCTTCAAGCTACTCTCTGCGCTATACAGTGTTCGGCACGGCTCCGAGCCTTACTGCTCGCCTCTGCCTCACGGCACTCTCGCAGATTACTTTCCTTCTTCTCGACTCACCGCAGACTACAAGGCAATCTCCTGGCACTTGCACATTCGTCAGCAACAAGGCTGCACTATCGACCTCCGGTCTGAGCAGGGGGGTGATGTAGCGGCGCTGTCGTTACGCCACTAGCACACCGAAACACACCGAAGCCTAAATCGTGCTATTAACATTCCGAATCATAAGCAGTATATATAGAAATTCTCCGAACTATTACTCGGAGCGTTGGCCGCTCCCCGGGCAGAACACCTTTCCCGGCGAGAGCTCTCCCCCTTTTCCTTCCACGGCCACAGTAATATTTATTAAATGGAAATGAATACAGTTCTTATATGTGGCTATGAATGAATCGTTATTACAATAAGAAAAATTGTGCAAAATTATAAGAAAAATATTTTTTGAGAGTTCTTATTAACTAACGTATACATAGTTTAAATTGATTTCGCTAGATATCATAATGATTTCTTATATTTACGCGAACACTACACATGATTAATTTTACCATCAGACAAAGTAACTGCATTTTTAGAACATCTTAATTCCATAAACTCTAAAATTCAATTTACTATGGAGTTAGGGGCAAATAATTCCTTACCTTTCCTAGATGTGTTAGTCATCCGAAATCCTAATAACACCATTGGTCACACTGTGTATAGGAAAAGGACCCATACAAACCGATATTTAAACGGTGTATCTCACCACCATCCTTCACAGTTAGCTACCGTGGGCAAATCTTTGTTACAGAGAGCACGAGGGATCTGTGACAGAAAACACCTGGCCGTCGAGCTTCAGCACGTCAAGCAAGTTCTGCACGACAACAAGCTTCTGGTCCCGCGCCTACGTCACAGTGACCGAGTGAAGCCGGCCACAGTCGAGCGTGTGCCTGCTGTACTACCATACGTCAGAGGTGTCACAGACAAGATTGGCTATATCTTGAAGCGAGCTTCTATTAGAACATTCTACAAGCCGCCGAAGAAGATTAGTCAGTTCCTACCATCCGTCAAGTGTCATATTCCTCTACAAGATGCAGGAGTGTACAAGCTTGATTGTGAATGTGGTCTCTCTTGTATAGGACAAACAAAAAGATCAATTAGGATCCGCGTAAAAGAACACATAGCTGATGTGAAGCATCAACGTTCCGGGAAGTCTGCAGTTTGTGATCATATCCTAGACGGACCCAACCATTACATCAGATTTGATAGACCACAAATCCTCGCAAAAGAACACAGATTCCTACCAAGGATGATACGTTAGGCTATTGAAATTAAAAAAACATCCTAATTTCAATAGAGGAGGCTGGGTACTATCACCTGCTTGGGATCCTAAAATCAATAAAATTAAAACTAAACCCAAGCATACCACTGCAAGACCTCAGGACATAGTCAGTTCATTTTGCATAGATCGGACCATAAACAATAATTAAAAAAGCTGAAGGTACTCCGGGTTTAACAATGACATCGGGACGTCAGTCATCTCAGTCCCCCGTGACCATGGGTGCTGGAAAGCGCCCGAAACGTCGGGAATTAAAAATAAAAGTAAATAAAAAGTAAAAATAAACGCGATAAAATCCGTAAAAAGTAGTTTTAATCATTCGCTAGATGTCGTTACTAGGTTTTTAAAACGCGGTAACGAAATGTTTCCTGACAAGTACTTAACTCCCGCCGTTGAGCCGCGCATCAACTTATAGTGCATACGGTACATATACGCTTAAATTGTTTCTATTTCGTAGCTTATTCGACTACCTGCTTTCGGTTGTTTGTTATTTTCTTTGTGATTTGGTTAAGGTTGAATGGATTTATATTGACTTTCATTTTCGGATTTGTGTATTTTCTTGGATCGGTTTTGTTGATTTGGTTGGTACTCCTTTATACATATTTAGACTCTGGCTTTGATTGTGGATTTTGTTTATTTAGAATCGTGAATTGGTTTTTGTTGTTTTAGGTTGTTAAACAATATTACAAAGGAATATTAATAGTATGGATATTGTATACGGTACCTATACACTTACTTTTTTTTTCGTTAGTTATATTTATATTGACTACTGCTTTCGATTTCGGTTTTCTGCGATTTGTTTTGTAATTTGGTTTAAATTGATTCGATTTTTTTTTTGCTATCGTTTTCGGATTCGTGGAGTGTTTTGAATTGGTTTTGTTATTTTGATTTTAAAAAATATTTAAAAGGAAATTTAATTCCTTTTAGGTAATTTAACGTCTTTTTATAAATAGGTTTTTATTACTTCATAATGCCTCACAAACGTAAGTCCTGCCTTTCAAGTGTATCTTTTCAAAGACAAGCGAAAAGATTAGCTAGATCGCTAGAATCTTTAGAAGATACTGAACTGAGAAGGCAAGAACAAGCAGAGCATCAGGCTGCTTTTAGAGCATCTGAGACAGAGCGTCAGGCTGATTTAAGAGCTTCTGGAACACCTTCTCAAAGTCTGGAAAGGCGTATTGAACAGGCAGAGCGTCAATATACTTTAAGAGCTACTAAAACACCTGCTCAAAGTCGTCAAAGGCTATTCGAACAAGCGAAACATCAGGCCGCCTTAAGAGCCGCGGAAACACCTGATGAAACTCAACACAGACTCATTGGGCAAGCTGAAACACCAGAACAGACACAGGCGCGAAGATATGCAAATGCACAGCACCAAGCTGAACGTCGACAAAATTTTCAAAGAAACAATTGGTCAGTTTTTAATGACGCAGCAATCAATTATGATCCGTTGATTGATTATAAAAATCACAGGTTAGTTGTTATCAGAATGATGAACAAGGCGTGTCGATTTTGCAGCGCTTTAAAATGGAAAGATGAGATCGCAGGCATGAGCTGTTCCAATAGCAAAGTGTATCTTCCGTTACTTGAGGAACTAAAAGAACCTTTGAAAACTCTCTTTTTATATGATGCTAATAAGTCACGGCGCTTTTTAAACAGGATCCGGAAATATAACTCATGCTTGCAAATGACGGCCTTCGGAGTTGACCGGGAAATAATAATGCCGGGATTTTCGCTTACATTTACGTTGCAAGGGAAAATTTATCATAGAATAGGTTCAGTTTTTCCAGCTGAAAACGAACAGCATAAATTTTTACAAGTATATTTTACGGGTGACGAATAAAGTGAGGTAGACGGTCACTGCCAATTTATCCAGGGAGTTGAGAGAGACACAGTGTACAAAATTCAAAGATTCTTGCATGAACATAACATTTTAGTCAAAACATTTAAAACTGCTTTAGAAAACCTACCTGAAGAGGATTATAAAGTCGTCATTCACGCAGATCGGACACCTCGAGGAGAGCATGAAAGGCGCTACAATGCACCTTTGATAAAGGAAATAGCAGACGTAATTAGTGGTGATCAATTTTCTTCACGAGACATTGTCTAGCGAGCACGTGATGATACGTTGCAACGGGTAGCCGATATACACAAGTTTTATGACGCTCTGCAATACCCATTGATTTATTACAAAAGACAACAGGGGTTATTATTTTCAAATTCCATTCATTAACTCGGTCACAAAGGAGCCTACTCCAAACAAAAAAGTATCATGTATGGATTTTTATGCCTATCATATGATGTTGCGAGAAAATGATTTTAACCTCTTAGCCCGGTGTAGACAATTATTTCATCAATTTTTGGTAGACATGTATGTGAAGGTAGAAAGTGTATCAAAAAAAGCTGCGCGTTGAGAATTATATACATTTACAAGATGCAGTTTTTAGCGACGCCGATGAAAACCCCAGAGATTTAGGTAAAATGTCAATTCTGCCCTCATCATTCGTTAACAGTCCCCGCTACCTACACGAGTACACACAAGACGCATTCGCCTATGTACGAACTTACGGAAGACATCTTTTTGTTACTTTTACTTGCAATCCCACATGGAAAGAAATAACCGAGGAGCTAATGCAGGGCCAAAAAAGTACTGACAGACACAATTTAGTTGCTAGAGTATTTAGATTAAAAGTAAAAAAAATTAATCTATGTAATTAACAAAGGGAAAATTTTCGGAGAGGTGCAGTGCTTCATGTATTCAATTGAATGGCAAAAAAGTGGATTACCGCATGCCCACATTCTAATTTGGCTTAAAAAGAAGTTGCGGCCCAGCCAAATAGACGACAAAATAAGCGCCGAGATTCCGGATCCTGAACAAAGTAAAAAATTGTATGATACCATCGTCCGAAATATGATTCACGGTCCATGTGGAGCACGAAATTCAATATCGACAAGTATGAAAGAAGGAAAATGTACATAGAAATTCCCTAAACAGCTATTAAAAGAAACAGTGCACAATGACAATGGCTACCCTTTATACAGACGCAGAGCTTCCGAAGACGGTGGCAGGAAAGTTACAATCAAATCTCGCTCTGGAGCGTTCGAAACCTTAAATAACAGCTGGATTGTCCCGTATTCGCCCATTCTATGTAAAATGTTTAATGCCCACATTAATGTAGAAACATGTAGCTCTGTCCGCGCAATCAAGTATATCTGTAAGAACATAAATAAGGGAAGCGACCAAGCAATATTTAATCTCAGGGGTGAAGGTGAGGCAAATCCTGTTAATGAAGTACAGACCTTTCAAGCAGGGCGTTTATGTCGGCAGTAACGAGGTAGCGTGGCGTCTCCTTGGCTTCCCTTTACACGAAAGGCACCCAACAAGGTGAGTAACCACCTTGCTGTGCACTTAGAAAATGGAGAGCGTGTATATTTCACCGAAAGAAATTTTCAAGAAAGAATTGCATCACCGCCAAAAACTACACTAACACACTTCTTTGAACTTTGTAAAACCGACCCCTTTGCAAAAACGTTGTCATATTCTGAAGTCCCCCGCTATTATACTTGGCACACATCTAGGAAGGAGTGGAAATGCCGTATTCAAGGCGCGCCTGTTGCAAATTGGCCCGCTGTAAAGTCATCAGATGCCCTTGGTTGTGTGTATACCGTCCATGTAACTAATTTTGAACGTTTCTGTTTACGATTGCTGCTGCACCATGTTCGGGGTCCTACAGGATATAAAGACCTTAAAACTGTCAACGGTCAGGAATGCGCAACTTATAGAGAAGCATGTGAAGCTCTGCATCTTTTAGAAAACGACAATCACTGGGATGAAACCATGGAGGAAGCTGTGCAGTGCCAGTCACCAGCCAAAATTAGGGATCTTTATGCAACACTCATATCACCTTGCGGGCTACCTAATGCACATTAATTGTGGGACATATATAAAGAGTACATGGCGGAAGATATTTTGCGAAGGTTACAGTAGACATACGCGAATATGATATACAATGAACACATTTATAATGAAGCACTTGGAAAAATTGAAGATAAAGTAATGGCAATGGTAGGCAAAAAATTAAGCGACTTTGGAATTATAAGCCGAACCGAACCGAAAATGAACTAAGTGATGAAATTATATGTGAAAAAAACTACGATATACAGAATTTGTACCCCAATTGCTTCCTGAACAAAAACGAGTTTTTGACAAATTATTAAGACAAATTGAATCTGGAAATGGTGCACTTTTCTTTTTAGATGCCCCTTGAGGAACTGGGAAGACATTTTTGTTAAATGTGTTATTAGCGCAAGTACGGATAGATAAAAACATTGCTGTGGCCGTAGCTTCCTCCGGAATAGCCACCACGCTGCTAAGCGGGGGCCGCACTGCACATTCTGTTTTAAAACTCCCTCTAAATCTAGCCCAGGAAGAATCGCCGATCTGCAACATTAGCAAAAATAGTTCACGAGGTATAATGCTAGGACAGTGCAAACTTTTAGTGTGGGACGAATGTGCAATGTCGCATAAAAAGATGTAGAGGCACTAAATCGAACGCTCTAGGATTTGCGCAGCAATAACGATGTAATGTGAGGAATGGTGGTTTTACTGGCTGGTGACTTTCGCCAAACTTTACCTGTCATTCAAAAGGGCACACCTGCAGATGAAATTAAAGCATGCCTCAAGTCGTCTATTTTATGGAATAAGGTGACAAAATTCAGCTTAACCACGAATATGATTGTGCATTTGTATAATTATATCAATACTGGAAACTATGCTGATACACTATTAAAAATTGGCGATGGGTGGTTGGAAACGGATGCGGAGTACAGAGTTATTCCGAATTAATTGCGAGCGTTTATTAAGATTTAACGAACAACATGCATGAAGACAAATGGTTATATGAAAGGGCGATTCTTGAACCAAAAAATTAGAGCGTTAACAAAATAAATTCAGATATATAGAATAGAAGTAGCAGAAGAAATAACAGAGTATTTGTCAGCAGTCACAGTTACGGACATAGAACAGAGCACTTCATATCCCGTAGAGTTTCTAAATTCTCTAGAGTTGTCAAGTGTGCCCTTACTTAAGCTTCAATTAAAACTAGACGTCCCAGTCATGCTAATGCGAAATTTAGATGCTCCTCGGTTATGTAACGGGACAAGGCTGCGTGTGACACGACTTGGACGGAACATAATCGATGCTACAATTTTGACAGGCGTAGGAAAAGGTGAAAATGTTATTATACCACGAATCCCTATAATTCCCACAGATCTTCCTTTTCAGTCAAAAGGTTGCAGTTCCCTATTAAGCTCAGTTTTGCAATGACAATTATGAAGCGCAGGGGCAAACGTTACAGGTAGCGGGGGTCAACTTAGAAAAACCATGCTTCTCTCATGGTCAGCTGTATGTAGCATGTTCGCGTGTGTCAAATGCCCAGAATCTCCACATTCTTTCCCCGAATGAAAAACATATATCATTGTGTACAGTAGCGTCTTAAAATAGTGTTCAGTTAGTTTTTTTTTTCAAAATTCCCACAATTAATTAATAAGAATTCCCACAGACCTTCCCCTTTCAATTCAAAATTTCCTTTTAGCTCAGTTTCTTTTCAATTCCAAATGCTGCACCTCTGACGGACCTATTAAGCTCAGTTTCCTTTCAACTCAAAAGGCTGCATCTCTGACGAATCTTATATTTGGCTCAGTTTCCTTTCAATTCAGAAAACTGCATTTCTGACGAATCAATTTAGCTCAGTTTCTTTTCAAAAGTCTGCATCCCTGACGGATAATTATGCAGGCTATTTTCATGCTTTCCTATACGCTGCGTTTCAAAACATTTAAATAGGCTGACGAATAAATTTTGCTCAGTTTTCTTTTAATGGCTGAATCTCTGACAAATCTATAAAACTCAGTCTATAAAAATCTATAAAAAATGCAATGACCATGCGGGCGAAGCCGCGGGTAACAGCTAGTTTAATAATAAATAAATTAATAACACTAAAATACTTGGGCTGATATTAACGCAATAAACGTATTGTAGTTTATAATTCCATTAAAAATTTGTAATAATTTAGTAAAAATTAATTGAATTTAGTAATAACTAAATAAACATTGATATGTTTGAACTAATATTAGCACAATAAAATTATTATAGCTTATAATTAAATTTACGACTGGCAATTAATGAAATATCGATTATTTAATAACGCTAAGTCCAATATATCTATGGCGATTATTACTACGATTATATTGCACCAGCTGCGGGCAATGAATTTATAATTACAGATAGTTAAGTAAACTAATTAAATACGATTAGAGTTCGATTGTATCACTTGAGATCAACTTATCACAATTTACTAACTCAATTAGAAATTTTCAAAAATATTAATTATCTTATTAAATACTAGAGATCCGTCACGGCTCCAACTAGCTAGGATTTTTTAATATTTTTTATAGGATAGGATAACAAACGAGCACATAGCCCACCTGATGATAAATGATTGCTGTAGCCCATAGACATCTACATCTATCCTCGATTACGAATCAAAATGCAGATGCGTTGTCATCCGTGAGGACTTAGGTGGAGTGCCTCGTTTCCAGTAAAAAGGGTCTCCGGTTCTCTACACTCACCATATGAAACACAGCAGCATTAAACTACTATTTGACGCTAGTATTCTGTGAGAGCGTGGTCCTTCACCGGTCGAGCCGACCCATTCGTGCTACAACTATACTACTAATATAACTGCAGCATGGCTCTACCACGTAAAAAATGTGGTTATTATTTGGATTTAAAATAATCTAAGACCATTTATTTCATCAATATTTCATTTTTCCTAACGAAGAAAACCAACAAAAGTTTATTGGATAACATATGGCATAATTCTCTATCTGTTCTTGAAGTTTTGTTACAATTGATTCTGTAATTTCGAAGATAAGCCCGACAGTCATGCAAATATTTTAGAAATAGTTATTTATATCTTAATTGCATGGAATGAGCCCAGTTAGGTTAATAAAAGGCAGTTATTTTAATGCACAGACAGACAATTCTATTTATAATATGACATAGATTTTTCTTGTGTTATAATAAACTATGATATTTATCATTACCTAAATGTTAAGACTTGTTTATTTAGGAGTCCATCTAAGTATGTTTGTTACCTATCGTAAGCCGGGTTTTGACTGGTATCCCACTTGGTTGTGATGCAGCAGATGCAGATCTTAACAAAAGTCTATTTACTACTTCGCACTATAGATAGCGCATTGTAATCGGTTAAGTAGCACCATATCGTGTAATGACGGTGTAAGAACATCCATAACCCCATGTTACCCCCCCAACCCGTGGGTGCCCTAAGAGGTGTCTTCCTAATGTCGACTAAAATTAAAAAACTGCGATTGATAACCCGCTTACCAAGCGTGGCGACAATGGCAAAAATCACTCCTGTTAGGCAATCAATGGGGATTATGTTCTGCATTGGACTTAAATTTGCTGTAACTTTAGTGGTAAATAGCACCGCACATACCGCTCTCTAAGGCACAAATACATTAAATAATGATTTTTAGCTCGAAGCGAACAAAAAGACAATTACAGGATGTAAGGAATTCTAAACTTTTTTATAGTATATGGTGACAAACGAGCACACAGTCCTCCTGATGCTGTGGCCCATGGCCATCTACATTTATCTTCGATTAGGTATTAAAGTGCAGATGCGTTGTCACCCCCGAGAACTATGATGGAATGCCTTTTTTCATTTAAAAGTGTCTACGGTTTTCATACTAAACGACTGTGAACTTACGCCGATGGTGCCTACCCATTCGTGCTACAACCATAATATAACTACAGCGTGGCTCTACCTCGTAATAAAATAAATCACTGCTCATAAACAAATGAAACATCAGGCAGGAGCATTTTCGGACTTTTAAAAACGAGTAGGCTCTTTTATTGAACATCCTTAGTATATACAATCCGTATATCTCCTTAAATTGCTGGTAGTAGCCAATTCCACAATGTGTAGAAGAACGCTCCTAGTAAATCGCACAACCGAGAATGCTTGGTGATTCAAATGGTGTGGATGGTACTGTGAATTTTGTCGCGATGTACGATGGTGGAATTTGGCGGTTGGAAATAATCCGAACAATTTATCTGATTATTGCCTACAACATGGTTAATACGATAGGAAGTTTAAACTTGAATAAAGTTATTACATAAGATATACATGTTATTCACATCGTTAAATTACTTGTCGTTAATAAGTTACCTACTTGACTTTCTTATTGGACAATATTGTTTGCAAGAATCTTATCATATAACTGTCTGTTTTTAATTTATTCATTATTATATCGCTGATTTTGTTTATTGTTAGTTTTTGTTAGGAAAATACTGCTGCTCATGTTTTATTTCAGTTTCCCCTTGTCGCCTTTTACGAGTTTCACGGGACGATATGGGGTATTTTCACATGGCAACTACATGATGAAAGAACTCATTTTTTATGTAAACTTTAAAATGTACTTCAACAATTATACGTAAAATGATTGAATCAAAAATCTAAAGAAATAATTGAGAAGAATAAAAAACCTGGTTTTAAGCATCTCGCAGGGAAACCGAAACAGAAGATAGGTAGCTGCATTTTTCTGAATAAAAAACTGCGGTTTCCAACTCACCTGCAAAATATTTTCTATGAGACAACGAGGTTTATGTTCAGCAGTGAACTTTTACAGGCTATAATAGATTGATGGAAACATCTTATTATTAAGTGAGCTTCCTTTTGAAATGTATTAAATTATGCTTGCACAGAATTTTTCCGTTACAATAATATTTTCCGGACATTTTAGTAAATAACTTTGATTACACCCGAGAAAATATTTCATTTCAACAACCTTTCATTCATTACACTCCCGTCATTATTTCTAGTGTTCAAATAACGCTTTGAATAAATTAATTCTTTGAAACGGCGTTGTCACAGCTGAATCCTATTGTAAGTGTCAAAGAAACATTATCGAGACTGAGATTGAAATGTCCATTGCAATTTCGTGTATTGAATAGTATTCTATTCGTAGAAAACTGCTTACGCTAATAGTTTTTTTTTAAATAGAAGTAATGATTACAAACACAGCCCATCCGAAGCTGGTTGTCAGAAATTTTGTAAGAACTATAGTCAACCAAATCTAAGAAATACCTTTTGACGTTTCACATTAATCATTCCGCAATAACTTTGCACAAGCGTACTCATACGATTTACAATAACCCTTTACCTAAATCTGGAGAATTATGAAGTTATCTATATTTAATTACAACGTGTTTAGTTTTTTATCACTAATTTAAATTCGAATCTTACAAATAAAGCAAAATATTAAAAAAAATAGCCAGTATCAACTTTTTTTACTTGACTTCGTTTCAATAATATGTCGCTATGTGCCTTACCGTAGTGTTTGGATGATTAAAATTCATTGATACGCGAATAATCGGCAAACAGACTCAAATAATCGTTAAAATATTCAAGTAATCGAATAATTAATTTTCTTAATGTATTATTTGTTTAATTACATTTTTATTTTCAAAATTCATCATTCAGAATCATGAATAAAACAAGTTTATTTTTTTACTTTGTCAACGTAAAGGACAATGGCGAACTCCCAAATAAATTTAAGTTGACTTTTTTTCTTGAGTCTACAAATACAAAATATGCAAAAATATAGTTTAAAATCCTGAACATTTTTTTCGTCGGTAATACTACTGCAAGAAGTCGGGAATCAGAGATATTCCAGTTTAAACAAAATACACATCAGACTAGGCTGTATGGTATAAAACGCCTTAAACTGGCAAATCGTTACAACAACAACAAGTCAATATAATTTACATATCTGTTTATATAGGGTAGTTACTAGCATAGAGGGAATCCTTAAAGAACGCATTAGTATATATAAAAGAGTTTCCTGAATAAAATACACGTCAAACTCGGATGTATGTTATAAGATCTTTGTCTGTCTTAACTGACGAATCGTAACAACTACAACAACTAGTCAATTAGGTTTTGAATTGTGTATGATTATTTTTTCTAAAGTAAATTATATTATTGATATCATAATGGTGACTTAAGTATACGCTTAATAACTCCATCACCTACTATTTCGCCATTGTCCTTTGTGTAGGCAAAAAACTCATATACAAGGCCGCGCTGAAAAAAACCTTTACGTAATTTCAATCTCCCGCCATTTCAGGAGCTTACTGTGCGTAATTTTATAATTTTGTGTTTGTCATCTTATTTTGTGACTCGGCTGTAACTTTTTGAACTGTTTCTTCTATATTCGTTAAAGCATGTGCCCATGTCAAAAAACGATGATTGGGCAAAAGTGGTAGAAAAAACAAAAACAAAAAAAGATATTGGATGACTTATAGAGACATTAATTTTGACTGAATTATTGAAAATCAAATAATAATTAATCTAAGCAACCACAGCTCAAGTAGTTAAACTGAAAGTGATTGAATAAATTTATTTTTAATCTAGTATCAATCTAAATTTTTTATCATTGTGCCTCTAGAAATAATCAGTTACAATAAATACGAAGAAACTGATAAATGTTGTGTTTAATTTATTCTGGTGTTATTCAAACCAAACTATAAATGATTACTTACTCTAAATAATCGATATAGATTTTTTTTAATAATCGAATATTGTACGTTCCCATTATTTGGTTGGCATGCTTGGTGCAATAAATCTGACAGCTGTCAAAATCTATTTCTTAGATTTGGTTGACTATAGTAAGAATATAAAAATTATAATCTTGTTAATATTCTAAGAAAATTTGCACTAAAAGGGACATTTGTAATTCTAAAATCAAACTTCTTAAGCTTCTACAAGGGTTATTACTCTACTGGCCACAGGTAATCTATATTAAACTTATCCCGACAGCTCATTGGCAGCCCCGATTAAATACCGG
This sequence comes from Parnassius apollo, assembly GCA_907164705.1. Taxonomy (NCBI): domain Eukaryota; kingdom Metazoa; phylum Arthropoda; class Insecta; order Lepidoptera; family Papilionidae; genus Parnassius; species Parnassius apollo. The sequence goes on along the minus strand of CAJQZP010000783.1, from coordinate 1,383,452 downwards.
CCTCAAGTGCGATTTATAATAATATAGTGTGAAATGAATGTTGCATATTATAGTTAACTAACTACTTTATATAATTTTCTTAATTTCTCTTTCTTTATTTCTTAATAGTACTTAAGTACAGACAAAATATGCATTCAAAAATTTGCTCGATCTCATTCGTGCTGATGTAGTTAGGAGTAAATTTACTTTCTAAAGGAACTGTATCCACGACTTGTCGTCGCTGCTGGTGATAAGAGGGCTGTTTTTTTCCTCGCTCAAAGGCTAAGTATAGCTATTCAGCGAGGAAACGCAGCCAGCGTTCTTGGCACTATACCACGGGAGCAGGTCTTTTTGACTATTAAAATTTTTAGTTTTAGATTTTCTATAGAATAGTTTCTTCTTTTATATTGTATATAATCAGTTTTAATCGTAAATATTATAATTTTAATTATTATTTTAGTTAAGTTCATTGTTAAATTTAAATGAAATTTATTTCTGTAATTTAAAAAAAAATAGGAGTTATGTGGCCGTAGATGGTATATCTTAAAATTAAAAATTTATAAACCACTAAAACATAAAAACTGATGATCTTCAAACACAACTGATTATAAATAATCGTTTGATTAGGTTATTTAAGTCTCATAAACAATTACACAGATCTTGCAATATTAGTTTCAGTAGGTTAAGGAGCGGCTGGGATGGCCATCGGGCCACCATTAAGCTGCGTACATTATTATAATGATATCTAATGATATATAATCGTTAACCATAAATAAATTTAAATATCATATTGAAATATTTGCAGTTTTTAATTTTAAAATTATCGGACGAATAAGTTTTTAATCACACGATTTTCATAAATGATTAGCAACAGCCATTCTATTTTCACAAGATATTGACTTTACTTGTAGTGACTTATTTAATGATAATAATGTTACTTTTAATCACGTTGTAGCGGTGTATGAACATCCTGAGGTATAGGTGACCAGAAGATGTGTCGTTATTTCCCGAACGCTGCCCAGCCGAGTTGAATCCGTCGATTTACCTCTCGATCGAAGTTGGACTTACCTGGTCAGACTACTAGTCCCAGGTAAACGTACTAGTCAACACCTTCGAGCGTAGCGCTCCCAACAACTGCCAGCATAGGTGTTAATGTCTATGTCACACCTATGCTGTCATCATGTTTAAACATGATCTTTGTTTTTTTCCATTTTCATCTGAAGACCTATCCGTTGGGAGACACCATTGAGGTCATTAAACATAGTGCTTAGATCCTACAGCGATTCTGCCATAAGAGGTATATCGTCAGGAAAGCGGTGAGTAATTTACTCGCCATTGATGTTCATTCCGTAACCTTTCCAGTCCAGTAGCTTGAAAACGTCTTCCAATGCAGCGGTGAAGAGTTTCGGGGATATAATGTCACCCTATCTTACACCTCTGTGCAGTTGTATAGGTTTCGTACTCTGGTTCTGTACTCGGATAGCCATAGTAGCCCTACTGTACAAACACTTCAGCACTTCGGTATACCGACAGTTCACTTGGTATCGCTATGGGGACTGTAGCACATGTCCACATACGCTAGGCAAATTGGCTGATTGTACTCTTTGGATTTCTGTACAATTTGCCGAAGGGTATGTATGGTCATGGTCGAGGCTGGAAGTCGTCAAGTTTGCGTGTAAGACAATTCGTAATGACTCTCGAGAACAGCACGTAGACGTGGCTCAGAAGAGATATCGGTCTGTAGCTCTTCAAGAGAGCACATTGGAGGACGGAATTAAAGAGCTACTGAAGGACTTCAAAAACCGGTTTTTCACCCGCTTTTAAAATCTTCGCTGTAATTCCATCCTCGCTCAGGAACGTTTTTAAGGTGCTGGAGAGTCATTCTAATCTCGCTCAGACTGACGTCCGGGATATGACCGGAATTGTGTCGGATAAGATTTGCTCTTGGATTGCTACTCACACTTGCTTGTGGCTCCGACGATGACGTGTACAGCTGCCCACAGAACCTCTCAATCTCACTCAAAATCTCAGTTGTCCTGGAAACGATGCTGCCACACGTGGTTTTTAGCTTCGAGAGTTGGCTCTTTCTGTGAGACAGATCCCAGGCAAAAACTTTGGAGCCTTGGTCCTGCTCAGTCGCTTTTTCAATACGAGCTGTACTGAAGTTGACAGAGTCCCGCCGCATGTATTTGGATATCTGTCTGTTCTGTTGCCTGTATGCTGCCAAATCTGCTGAAGACTGCAGCTTTATTTTCCGTCTAACAGCCATGAGATTAAGAGTGTGATCGGAGAGTTTTTGTGTTCTTCTGTGGGGGTCTTGCAGAACTTAGCTCTGACCGCATGGACAGTTTTCATGAGCTTATAATTCGTATTGTCCACTGCATTGCAATCTTCTAGGCACTGAAAATGGTTTTGTTAATCGAGCTGAAAGGTTTTGAGATTCTGGATAAGAGCGCAAGGAGGACGGAGCGTTGCCTTCATTAGACGAGACCTCTGCAACTTAACGTTTAGGTTCAGTGTCCTTTTAACTATTCGGTGATCGCTGCCAGTTTTCACCCTTGCGATCTCTGAGACATCACTGAGCAGTTGGCGTTTGGTCGTCATAATAATGTCAATCTCATTTTTTGTCGACCATGTTCAATTCCTGTGGGACCGCTTCTGGAAGAAAGAGTTCATCATAAAGAACCCCTCTTTCTCCATGAAGTTGGCCAGCTGCTAGCCCCTTGGGTGTCGTTGCCCTTTTTCAAATTTTCCTAACTTCAGCTCACCGCTTTCTCGTGTGCCTAGTTTTTCGTTGAAGTCTCCCATCAAAACCGTATAGTGGGTTTTGGAGGAACGCATTGCTCTAGAGATATCATCATCTCATCGGGATGTGCCGAGGTTAGTGCGTAAAGATGGATGACCTTGAGCAAATACCTTTTGGTGATTCTGAGTATCAGGTACGCGACCCTCGTCAACACACTCTCAATCTTTATAAAGTTGTTGATTTGCGGACGATAAATCCGACACCTCCTCGGGACAGATGGTCGCCCTCCCGGTGATGAAATAAGTTACCGGATTCGAGGATTTCCGTGTCCTTCCCCTCGCTTCGGGCCTCCAATAATCCTATTATATGCCAGCACAACTTGTCTACTTCTTCTTCCAGCTCCAGTATCTTCTTGTCAGTCCTCAGTGCGCGTGCGTTATATGATGCCAGATTGAGTCTTCGTGGGTGTCTTTCGAACCATCTTCGAAGATTCTTAGCACTGCCCTGCCCTGCCCCGCCGTTACCATGGTCGCCACCGTAAACGGGAACAGTGGGGCCGCTACCGACTGGGGGCCGTTTATTTGTGTCGTTCCTCATGGGGGGATATTTGCCATAGCTGCCACGCTTGGCAAGCTGGTTGGCAAGCCGCTCGCCAAGCGTGGCAGCAGCAGCAGCAATAGTTTTTTTTTGTATAGTTGTTGTTATCAGGAAGATGCTGCTGCCCATCTCCTGCCTGCCTCCCACTATCGCCTCTTATGACACCCACGGGAAGATATGGGTTAGTGGATATTCTCAGTCGCCACTATACGGCATGGCTCTACCACGCATAAAACTTGTAAGGTTAATCTTGTTCTTGTCCACAATAATGATTCATAATTAGCATTATTATTTTCTTTTTTTTTTCTTATATCCATTCAAAAGTGTACTGTTCAAGAAAACCTCCTTCATATTTTTTTATTTATATAAGTGGTACATTTGTAATATTGTTTTATGTCGTAAACTAAAAACTGTTGTTTTATTCTCTCCTCAGACTTTCGCCGCATTTTATTATTCTTAGCTCTTTTCTGAATCTGTTATAAAAGTATTATTATAGAGTAAAATGCTAAATAAAGTACTTGTATATCTTTTCTAGTATTGATCTGACTAAAATGTTTATTAAAATATCCAAAATTTAAATAGGATTTAAATAAAAATATTTATCTAGAGATGTCGTGTGTGTAAAAGATCCTAATTTTTATGATGTGTGTCTGGCCTTATTTAGAAGTCAGAGTTTGTAAGTTATTTTATAGATTTTATAGAGTATGTATATAAACCTATACTCATACCCACTTACGTATAGACATATACAAACTAAGTGCTCATAAATAGCTCCCACTAGATGGTCAGTGATGTGCGTTAGTGCTCTGAGATGCGCGTAGCTCAGAAAAATGATTGTGGAATTCTTTGGGCAACGCCGTTATGATGCTATTGATCAACGACTGAGTAAACCTTCATGAAGAATTTTATAATAACTATTTAAAAGTACATTAAATTTCCAAAACTCGTTACCCTGAACTTAAACGCTATTTAAACTGAAGTGATATTCAGTTTTCATATAAATTACACACATTATTATCTCTAATCCCGTGTGTCAACAAAAACAATAGACACCTTATTTTTGCTACAAACCAAGCAACCAAAGACTCGAATCCGTATAACATGTGCGGATTACGTTATTTGCCCATTATTTTCACACGGAATTTTAAATAAAAATACTATCGCTCTTTAACAGAAAACGACAACCGTCTTATCACAAAATGGTACGTCGGTATATTCTAAGCCTATGAATCGGTTTATTGATACTCTTAGATGTAAACTGTGTTTAAATAAAGTCTTTCTCTTAGCCGCAGCGCCACAGTTATCGTCTTTACATTTGCTGACAAATTCCATATTATGTTACATTTTAAATCACATCAGTTTGCATGTTTCTGAGAATTTCTTTTTTTTTTTTTTTTTTTGAAATTGATTCTAATTTATATCTAAGACTAATTTTAAACTACTTTTTTTATAATAAGACGGTAAAAACCTTATTCCCTGAAAGAATAATTAATTTTACTAAAGCCTCAATACTATTTTAAAAGAGATGATAGGCCTTAAACATAGTCTAAAGTTTACACCTGAATGTTAAAATGTAAATAAACCAGTATTTTTTCGAGCAATTCAAAAACGCTCTAAAAATATAATTTATTTTACTTCGAAATGTTATATTCAAAATTGTATTGCGGTAGTTCATTGTAGAGTAATCTCACAATATCTGTCATCTTGTGGCAAAATAAGCCATGTTTTCGTTTGTGAAAATTTATGTAAGTTTGAAGCTCGGACTGTATTACACATTATTCATATTTAATAAGGTTACGGTAAAAGTTAATTACATTGATTTTTCATATTTTCACTTACACCGATATATGTACATTGCCTCTTTTTTGTAAAACCGAAGTTATAAACGAACTTAAAATAGTAATTATGGTAAGTGGATACTGCAGTCTATGCGCACTTGTCGAGAACTTCGTGTAAAAAGGTTATAAACACAGTTTAAATAATGTTACAACGTAACAGATATACGTCACTCTTATTTTACTACGAAATGTTATATTCAAAATTGTATTGCGGTAGTTCATTGTAGAGTAATCTCACAATATCTGTCATCTTGTGGCAAAATAAGGCATGTTTTAGTTTGTGAAAATTTATGTGAATTTGAAGCTCGGACTGTATTACACATTATTCTTATTTTATAAGGTTACGCTAAAAGTTAATTACATTTATTTTTTATATTTTCACTTACATCGATAAATGTACATTGCCTCTTTTTTATAAAACGGAAGTTATAAACGAACTTAAAATAATAATTATGGTAAGTGGATACTGCAGTCTATGCGCACTTGGCGAGAACTTCATATAAAAATGTTATAAACACAGTTTAAATAATGTTACAACGTAACAGATATGCGTCACTCTCATACAATAGCGAAAATACCTTTAAATAACTTTTTCTAACTCAGAGTACTTGCACGGACACTACCTAGTAGCCAGAATTCTACATCAGGAGCTCGCTCTGAAATACGGTCTTGGTCTATGTTCTATATCATCATCGTTATCATTAGAGCCCTTCACAAGTCCACTGCTGAACATAGGCCTCTCCCAAGTAACGCCACAAAGCACGGTCTTGAGCCACCTGCATCCATCGACTTCCTGCATGTCTTAACAGCTCGTCACTCCATCTAGTGGGGGGTCGCCCTACACTACGCCTACCGGTACGAGGCTGCCACTCGAGAACCTTGCTTCCCCATCGGTTATCGGTTCTTCGAGCTATATGGTCGGCCTATTGCCACTTCAGCTTATTAATCCGTTGGGCTATGTCGGTCACTCTAGTTCTACTGCGGATATCCTCATTTCTGAGTCTATCACGCAGAGAAACTCCGAGCATAGCCCTCTCCATAGCTCGCTGAGCGACCTTGAGCGTCCTCATCCGGCCAGCAGTGAAGTACCACGTCTCTGATCCGTAAGTCATCACTGGCAACACGCACTGGTTGTACACTTTAGTTTTCAGAGATTGAGGTATACATGACGAGAAGATGTGTCGTAATTTCCCGAACGCTGCCCAGCCGAGTTGAATCCATCGATTGACCTCTCGGTCGAAGTTGGACTTACCTAGTCGGACTATTTGTCCCAGGTAAACGTACTCGTCAACAACTTCGAGCATAGTGCTCCCCACAACTACCGGCATAGGTGTGACATGGACATTGAACATAATCTTTGTTTTGACCATGTTCATCTTAAGACCTATCCGTTGGGAGACACCATTGAGGTCATTGGGCATAGTGCTAAGGTCCTCCAGCGATTCTGCCATAAGGACTATATCGTCGGCAAATCGAAGGTGAGTGATGTACTCGCCATTGATGTCAATACCGTATCCTTTCCAGTCCAGTAGCTTGAAAACATCTTCCAACGCAGCGGTGAAGATTTTCGGGGATATAACGTCACCCTGTCTTACACACCTCTGCAGTTGGATAGGTTTTGAACTCTGGTTCTGTACTCGTATAGCCATCGTAGCCCTACTGTACAAACACTTCAGCACTTCGTTATACCGACAGTCAACTTGGCACCACTGAAGGGACTATAAATATCATTAGAAAATCAACGATTAAAATAAAGAAAATATTGCAACAATTGATTTTTTTAATTACCACTTTTTAAATCATCATCGGCAAGTTATTTTAAAATCAATCACTAAATTTCACCTGCAACGACAGAAAAACAAGAAAGTGAATGGTAAAACACACAAAATTTTGGAGAAGTTTTGAATTTCAATCGACACATGATATTTCATTGTTTCATCATTCATCAAAAATAACATATTCATTCACTCCGTTCATAGAAGAAAAGACAAGAAGTTACTTGAATATATCGGAAAATAATCAAAATATTTTTCATTAGTCATTGTTTATTTTTCTGCATTGCATCTTTTAAAATGTTTAATATATTCCATATTTTTCCTTCGATATTTTAACAAGAGTATAATAATAATAACAATAATAACATGTCAACTTTTCAGCCGACTTCGAAAAATGAGAAGGTTTTCAATTCGATTTTATGTTCTTTTTGTATGCATTTTACTCGATGTCTTCATTAATTTTAAATAATGTTAATGATTATTTTATATAAAAACAAACCAATCAAATATTTATTGAACTTTATCACACTTCTCCGGTAGCCCCCATCCACATTAGATAGCAAAAATACCACCCCGGCAGGAGAAACAAGGAATGATTGAATACTTTAGAAGACATCTTATATGGAATTAGAGCCTTTGGTAAAAAACTTTCTTTATAATAAAAATCTAATATTTATGAAATTATTTTTAGTATTATATTTTTTCCTTTCACTCACATTAGTATCCTACTCATAAATAAGCATAGCTTTAGATTCAAGTATTGCCCAATATTGCCAATGTATATTTATTTATGCATTTTGATGTTAAATAAATAAAATGACAAAAATTAAAAAGTCTGTAACAGAAAACGATGATGCTGTAAATTATTTATAGGTTTAAACCAGTATCTAATCATTAGTACTCTCATTCGTCTAATTGCATGAGTGTCATCATCACATTACACGAGGTATCCAAGTAATTCCAGGTAAATATAATACGAGTAAATATCAAGGCATACGTAGTAGAGACAAGTCAAGTAGTTATATTATCGCTGCAGCAGGAATGGTTCAGCTCGTCTCCTACCTCAGTCGACCTACTACTAGCCGATTAGGTCAACTAGCTCGACCAAGGTAGGACCTCACAGAAAACCAGCGTGATCCAGCAAAATAATGCTCCTATTTTGAGTACGGTGAGTGTAATGAAACAAGGATCCCTTTTATTGGTTACAAGGTATTCTATCTTAGCCCTCAGGGGTGTCAAATCTTGATTGAAGATAGATGTAGATGTATGTGAGCCACAACATCCACTTACCATCAGGTGAATTACTTCCTCGTTTATCATCCATCTTAAGAAAATATACAAATTCAAATAAAATTCATAAGAATTCAAATGTTATAGTCTTTGTCAAATTTTAAACTATACTATGCAGACGCATTGCAAATCTATAATGACTACAGCAATAAATAAGAGTTTGGCAACTGCTACACAATTTACTACTTTTCGCACACATAAGTGCTCTATAAATACAGGCAATTTAGCCTTATGTATCTGTTAGTGACTATACACAAAATCTGAATCTTTAATAATTAAATTCGTTTTATGTGAATACTTCTAAATTGATCTTTATCAATTTAACAGTAATATATAAATCGGTATAAAACGAAAACGTTTATATCATGAGAAACCCACTCAATTAATTATAGACAAATACAATTGCTGCTAACAAAATATGCTTTAATATTTCGATTATATTCATTTTTTACTACTAAATATTAACAAACGACGGGGAAGAAAGGTTCTCGGGTTGCAGCCCCGTACCGGTAGGCGAAATTCGGGGTGATCCCCTACTAGATGGATTGACGTCCTGGTATGTACGCAGGAAGCCGATGGATGCAGGTGGCTCAGGATCGTGCTTTGCTCAGGACCTTTGGCATTCCTTGGGGGAGGCCTATGTTTATGATGATGATGACGATGAAGAAATAAATGTATAAATATTGCTATAACTATTACATTAATGAAATATCATAATAAGTAACAGAATAGTATCATAGTGATGAAATCATAAAATGCGGAATGTCAATAAAGAGATTGAAAGGTGATATACTAAAAGGTTGTGGAAGCGGAATACTAACACCAATGGGAATAGGTAGAGAAAACCTATGTTTGGTGACAACCTGATCTAAAGGAGCAGGGGACAGTGATAAAGAATTAGTAGTTTTGTGCATATTAATATACAGTATATACTATGCGACCCGGTGATCATTTTAAGGACTTATAAATGTGTACATAAGCGTAGCGTTTATGACGGCGAGATGTTTGGTCGTTATTAAAAGATTTTTTTTTGATTTTAGTGTTCCCAATAGGTTACACACAAAATTCAATCGTGCGAAAAATGTTACTCACATCTGAACTAACCGATACGCGTATCGGGGAAGCGTGGTCTTTGAAAATATTCTTACTTCCAATGCAGAGATAATTAACCCACATACAATTTTAAAATAAAAAATATTAAAAGTTAATTTGATATTTTATGGTCGAGTTTTCTGAAACAAAGTTATTTCTTTATGTTAGAGTACTCATTCTGATAATTCACTTCATAATAACTACAGAGTTATTGTTACATTTAGTATAGATCACAGGTACTAATGGTTAGAGAAATAAAAGCCTGTTAAATGAAATGTCTCTTACTTTGTATATTCCGTGGATATTTTGCCCTTAAAGTTTTGTTCCGATTCTGATAACACAATAATATTATCTGATATTTACTTGCTTCAATAGCTCGGTTGGAAGCGTGGATAATGCGGAACCCTTGTTAAACCCTACGATATTGGAAAATGATATATTTAATTTCACGCCGTCAATAGATAGGTTGTTAAAATGAACCTTACACGTGCCGTATATATAAAAGTAATTGGATCAGAATTTCTTTATTTAATATCTGTGTAGATTTGTAATCTGTATACATAGAAATGAAATTGTGTAATAACTTACTTATAATGAGTTAAGGGGGTTATTTAATAATAATAATAATAACAAGTAAAAGTCTGCACTACAATGACGTCCCATAAGATGCATCATCCGAGATCGTCGGTAATGAGGCTGTACTTGCCGCGAAAGCATGGTGGGCGTGGCTTTCTGACCGCGATCACCATTCATAATCGCGAAGTGTGCAGCCTCCGTGATTAGTTCCTGGCGAGATCGGATGATCTATTCTATAATGACGTCATTTCTAGTGATAAAGGGCTTACTACAGGGCTCTACATGAGCCCTTAGTAGATACAGTCGCCTCCCTCAACTGGCTACGTTTCGGTGACCTCTTCGGGGAAACCGAGGGTTTTGTCTGTGCAATACAGGTTCAGGTTATTAAAACCAACAACTATCGGAGATACATCCTAAAGGATGGCACCATCGACATTTGCCGAGCTTGTCGCCATCCCGTGAGTCACTTAGGCATGTCGTCTCCGGTTGTTCGGCGCTTTCTAACTCTGAGTACTTGCACAGGCACAAACTAGTAGCCAGAATTCTTCACCAGGAGCTCGCTTTGAAATACGATCTCGTGGATCGGAAATTGCCGTTTTACAAGTACTTGCCGGAAGCCGTGCTTGAAAATGATCGCGCCAGGCTCTATTGGGACCGGGCCATCATCACAGACAGGACTATTCTTGCGAATAAGCCTGATATTGTGCTGATGAACCGGGCACAGTCAAGGATATTTTTGGTCGACATTACTATTCCGTATGACGAAAACCTCGTGAAAACCGAAACAGATAAGCAATCAAAATATCTGGCTGGACCTGGCTCACGAGGTGACCGACATGTGGGGTGGTCTGCTGACCGAAATTATTCCTGTAGTCGTGTCTGCAAACGGGTTAATCCCAGCCAGCCTCTCGGGACATCTGAGACGACTGGGACTCCGTGACGGACCGCTCCGGGCTCAAATGCAGAAGGCGGTGCTCCTAGATACCGCCCACATCGTCCGCTGGTTTCTTTCCCTTTCCCCCTAACCCTCGGCCGTCTAGTCTTCCCTGCCCAGGGCTTCCATCTGGTTGGATCTTTATTTATTTATGTATTGTTTGTATTTTTATTTTATTTTATTGATATTTATGTATATTTATCTTTTCATTTTAATTTATAATTATATATTTATAGAACTATTGTGTAATTAAACAAATATTAATAGTTTGATTTTAGTTATGATATTAGTTGACCACCTGCTAAAAATCTCACACAAGGCACAAATGTTATGCGACTTCGCTAAGAATAATCTGCGACCCAAAAACAGAACCGTAAATATATAATACAATACGTAACCCTTACATGTATTGATGTGCCAGGATCGTGCTGAATTGAAATTCGTAGTCTCTAGCTATCCCGCAGGCTGACTGGCTTGAAATTTTGTGTTATTTTATATATTGAATTGCTGGCCCGGCAAAGGTTATTTTGCCCTTTCCAGTTTTATTCTCGTTAATTACGTAATTATTAACGATTGTATAATTCTGTTGGGGTTTTATTATAGTATATAACGTTTCAAAAGTAGCATAAAACAAATGTGATGTCATCCGAATCCGCTTTTGATGGGCATTCAAATTTCAAACGAAGAGACAGACAGACAACGTTTACAAAAAATAAGGTTTTGATATCTGTATTGATTTTTTAGTATTTCACCTTGAAAAAAAAAAGATATACAGAAACCGCTATTCTGGAGTTCTAATATAGTACGTTAGTGAATTACGCTTTTACAATAATTTCAAGACTTATATAATATAAATATGAAAAATCATTTCTTATAGGTAAATTATACCGTGTGATGTGCCATTAGATATTACTTCTACATTTCATTCTTCGGGAGTCATTAAAGACAACATGAACAAATTCAAATCAAAAAAACATATGCAGTGGAACACCATGAATAAATCTATTTTGTGCTTCATTCATAAATGACAAATTATCTTCCTCAAGAAATGAAAATAGCTAGGAATCTTAGTAAGCCTTATAACTCAATTACTCTGTGACGGATGTGCTAGCTGCTTAAACGTAATAGGATTATTAACATTATATAACATTTCTTGGTTTTAATTAATTGAGCATTGTGTAGCGTCGAGTGGAACGAAACCTCATTATACAAATTTTGCGAGATCGCTTTAAGTTTGTTAGTTGAAGCCGTTCTTTGTGATATTAGTGCATTTTATCTGTAACAGTGGCCTAATTTCAAGAGCTGAAAATAATCCTATCGCTTTTATTAAGCGAAATAGGAAAGTTTAAATGCATCTTGCGGCTATATAAAACACATCTCACACTGTAACGACTCAATAGTGACTCAACTAAAAGAAAGGCAGTGCAAGGTAAGGTAATATATTTTGTTATATACAGACGTTTATATCATAGGTGGATAAACTGTGTACAATTCTTTTTTCTGCTACAGCAATGATTGGTTCGACCGGTGAAGGACTAAGCTCTTACAGAATACCAGCAGCATCGTTTCGAATAGTGATTGTAGGGAACCCGTAAAAATTTACTAGAAACGAGGCATTTTACTTTATTTTTTTGTAGTGATAGCACATGAGCAATTTAATTCTCAATCTAGGATACATCGAGATGTCTATGGTCCACAGCATTCACCATCAAGTGGACTTTATGATCGTTTGTCACCTTTATTCTATAAAAAAAGTCATTAGTACCGGCGTATTGTAACAAATTGATAGGACTGTGAACATAATGAGATATGGAACGGTGGAACACCGTGCAATTTTAATCAGTTCAAGTCCGACATTATTGTTGCAAATACAATTATACAGATAACTATTCAAGAGCTGAGCGTGACAAAAGGTAAAGCCTCTCTACAGCCTACTCACATCAACTATCTGCCTGTGAAAGTCCCGTCAAAATTATTCCAACCGTTTAGGAGATTAGCCGGAACAAATTGGCAGACAACATTTTTAAAAATTATATTTTTTTTCTAAAAAATAATGAATATCATTTCATATGTATTTAGTAAGAAGCTGTTATTTTGACATTAACAACGGACTCTTCAATTTTATATATATATAATTTTTTTTTATATATTAATATAAAAAACATAACATAAACACTCACGCCAGTCACCCAGAGAGGTAGGCAGAGACTACGGACTTTCATTTGGCACGATCCTGACATACCTCTTTCGTCTCCTTTACATCCATATATCTACGCATACATGCTCGTCGGTTAAGGGTACTTTTAACGTGGCCCATTTTCAAAATATCGCAAATTTGTTCGATAAACTTTTTTCTAGGGCGTCCCTTCCCGACTCGGCCGTTCACATCTGCCATATAAATTTGCTTTGTCACTCTTTCCTCATTCATTCTTTCTACATGACCAAACCACCGAAGCATTCCTTTCTTAATCCTGGTCACAACATCATCTTCCATACCACATTTATCTCTTATCACGCAATTTCTCACCCTGTCATTCAAATTCAACCCTAGTATATTCCTTAAAAACCGCATTTCTACAGCATTTATTCTACTTTTGTGCTTCTTCTGTCACACCCAGCTTTCACTACCATACATTAAAGTAGGGACTAACACAGCATTATGAATTACCATACGATATGTGTCCGTAATATACATATTATTAAAGTAACTGTGGCATGAATGTATCGGACGGGGTAGGACCACGCTCTCAGCGTGAAATAGCGGCTCAAAGCTACTGTGTTTCCATTGTGCATTCCCTCTAATCCTCCGGGATGATGATCTGCATTTTTATTCTTAATAGAGGATAGTTGTAGATATTAATGTGTCAAAGCATCCACTTACCATCAGGTGAACTGTATGTTAGTTTGTCAGACTTATTCTACAAAAAAGAGGAATTTTATGACTGACGCTATTACGACGTTTGAATTTTGATTGTAATCACTATGATCATCCATTTGACCGAATCCAGCGCACAGCTGTTCGAATCGTTGGCGAACGAGCTCTTTCCGATCAACTCTACTCACTGGCACTTCGAAGAGATGTTGCACAATTACCACGGGGAGTGCTCTGAGGGATTGTTTGGACTCGCGATCCATTCATACCATCCGGATGACTGGCAGTCCAACACTGTGTAACTTAAAAATAGTTTCCTTCCTCACATAACTTCCTTGGTCAATCGACTACCATCAGAGATTTTTCCGGACAGATACGACTGAGAAACCTTCAAGAAAAGAGGTTACTTCTTTTTAAAAGGTCGGCAACGTATCTGCAATTCACCTGGTGTTGCAGTTGTTCAGGGGCGGCGGTTATCACTTACCATCAGGTGAGCCGTATGCTCGTTTGCTCCTGATCTCATACAAAATAAACGACACTAACGGCTCAAATATTATTACGATATTACTCAGAAATACCAGTTTTCCTGGAAAATATCAACATTAACCACAAAATTGGGACAGTAGAAAAACACAAAAGAAACACTCTATTCTCCAGTTAAAGTTAAAGTTACAGCCCATATACGTCTCACTTCTGGGCACAGGCCTCCACTCATTTCTGATAGGGTTTTAGGGCCAGGTATTGTCCGCCACACTGCCCTAATGCGTGTTGGCAAACTTCTCGTTTCTTCGAAATATTTTTTCTTATTTCTTAACATGCAGGTTTCCTTGCGATGTTTTCCTTCACCGCCAAGCACGTGGTAAATCAGCACTTAAAATTGCAATTAGCAATTTCATTGGTGCCGGCGGGGATCGAACCCGGTTTCCTCGCGTATTGTGAAATTTACAGCGAGTGTTAACTGTCTCAGCTACCACCATGGTGGTGGTAGCTAAGACGGTTAGCGCCATATCTCCAGTAATTAACATTAATATGGTGACAAACAATTTTATGCTTCAATTATCAAAAAGATACTAGCGAATAACAAGAAAATGCTGAATAATTAATGAGTGCCGTGTTTACTGCGCCGTTCTCAAATTACTCTTTGATTATTTTCCTTTGAGCTTTCCCAAAATTGCCTTATTTTGATATGATTGACATAACTTTAGTGAATATCTAAACAAAGCGCAGGTATATTTGAAATAACTGAGTTGTTCGTATAGGTTAAGTTGTAGGTCTGGTATTGAATGTGTGATGTAGTGGATAAGGAACTTACAGTCCACCTGATAGCAAGTGACTACTGCAAACAATAGACATCTTTTCCAAAGAATACGGATGACAAAGGAGCACATAGTCCACCTGAGGGTAACTGGATACTAGGCCCATAGAAATCTACATATATCTTCAATTAAGGATCAAAATGCAGGTGTCACACTTGACTACTAACACGGAATGACTCGTTTCCAGTAATAAAGATCTCCAGTTCTCTACACTCACATTACGAAACACCGCAGCATTAAGCTGCTAATTTTTTATTGGTATTTAGTGAGAGTGTGGTCCTCTCCCAGTCGAGCCAACCCATTCGTGCTACAACCATAATATAACTGCAGCATGGCTCTACCACATGTAAAACATTTCTAAGGGATAAGGATATCAATTTTTTGCTAGGTATAATATAGTCTTAAGTAGTACAAAACGTAAATTGTTTTCAGCAAGCAAACTTGAGCTGGAAATTAATAAACGACATTACTCAACGTTGCACAACAAACAATTAATTATAACCATGGATCAACTACGAATATCTAGTTTACAATCTCAACATGGTGCAGAATGTCTTTCATTTGAGACAAAGACTAACTAATGCGTTCAAAAGTATATAAAATTAAATATAAACAAGAGAAATAGAAACTTCATTATTTAATGTAGTTTATAACAATACTTATTGAAAGTCACTCTTTTAATTTACCACTGGTTCGCAAAAAAAACCTCTATCCTGGGAAGAACAAGCAAGTACCCCAGCGGGACTATTTTTTTTCCAATAATAGCTTAAAATCATGTTTACAATTAACAACACAAGACAAATTAGAAATAACTTGGTAGCGATCACCCTTCCTAGATGTTATTATCATCCATAAATTCCTTAACCCCGTTGCGTAGGAGTTGTGTGGGTTTCTGGTCTCCAAGTTCTATTTCTGATAGAAGTTTTTGTAGCTGTCGACTGTCGGATTCTTCGTATGCGGAGATCAGACGATCCTTCAGTGAATTATACTGGTCGACTGCTGGTGGGTTGTACAACAGGTCCGCAATTTGTTCGATGTCTTGTTTCTCAAGTTGGGCTATCACCATCTGTGCTAATTGCGCTTGGCTCTTCTTTAAACCATTCGTTGCGGCTTCAAAACTGACGAACCAAAGTCGTGGTTTGTCTCTCCAAAACGGTGGTATTCTTAACGATAGAGATATACCGGGTTTGATGTATATGTGTTTGCCTCCTGCTCCATAATGACGGCTTGATTACACTGATTTTATATAAACTGAAATCTTCCTTCTCGGTGTTCGTACGGGTTTCCTTCGCGGTGTTCGTGCAATAGTAGTGGTACGTCGCAGGGTGTTCCTTCTTGGTGTTCGTACCGGATCTTCCCCCTCGGTGTTCGTACGGGGTCACCACTGTAATAGTGGAGACGAACTGTCCACTATTAACAGACTCCGAGTGGTTTTCTTTAAGGTGGAGAAATGAAACTACTGTTTATGTTTATGAATGTACTGTCGAATGGGATTCGGAATGGAATATATTTTGCATCAACCTTGCCTATATTTATATGGCTGGCTCACTATTGATTTGCCAATGGTAACAATTAATATTTTGCCTAGCCAATTATATTGCTTATTTTATGACCAATGAAAACTATTTAAAATATACAATTATCTACGTTTCGTTTCCCGGCGTGAGACTTGTTTGTTGTTCACGAAGCTACGTCGCTGGACCGGGCTATATAAGACATGCAGATCGGTGCGCACGCCTCCTACGCGGGCCCCGTCTTTCCTACGCGGGCCCCGTCTCTCCTACGCGGGCCCCGTCTTGTCCTACGCGGGCCCCGTCTTTGCCCACGCAAACCCTAACATTTTAAATGAACTCCAAATAGTTCAGAACCTATTCTGTCGTCGAGCTGCGAACGCACCGTGGTACATCCGCAATGCCGACCTTCATCGGGACTTAGAGCTCCCAACAATTCAGCAATTTCTTAAAAAACTCTCTGAGAACTTCTTCAAAGCCTCAGAGTCGCACCCAAACCACTTAATTCGTGAGGCAGCTTCTTATGCAGCCCCACCCCCCTCTCGCTATCGTGTCCGCAGGCCGAGAAACTCTCTCTCGGATCCGCCTAATAAACTGTCAAACGACCTGAACTGTCTCCTGGCAGCTCAGGCCAACTCTAATTAAATAATATTATTGTAATATCTGACATTAATTTGCCTTCGTAGGCACTCCCTCAGCGGCACTTAGCCGCCTGCGCCCTCTTTTCCCAAAAGAGGGTCGCTCATGATAAGGCACAATAGAGCTTAATCAGCCGGTTGCCTGTCCCTAAAGGCGGTTTTTTAGGGGGTATCACTTAGGGTCCCCGGTAGGACAGTGAGTCCCCCATAACCACGATAGACCGGCTATCGTGGTATGCGTAATGCATTTTCCGCCTCCCTACGTACAGGGTAGCCCTTTAATTGCTTCGGGCGCAAAAAAAAAAAAAAAAAAAAAAAAAAAAAGTGCGCACGCGTAGTCGGCGGGCGGCGGCGGTGTGGAATACAGCTCCGGAACAGCAAAAGGAAACGAACTGCGGCGTTGAAGAAACGGCTCACCATTGGTCGACGGATACGTGACGATAGCGGCGTGTGAAGTCGGTGTGGCGCTGAATGATATTTGCGGCTGCTTCTTGTTTCTTTATAAGAACGTCAAATTATCTATATACAGTCCGCAGTATCCCAGTAGCCAAGAATAATTAGGAAATAAAATGTTTTTTTATTTATTCTCGCCTTCCGCGTTATGGTAGCAGCGGAGTATATATTATTTATTCCCGTTTAGGTTTGATTAATCTGGCTGCTACATATATATAATTTTATACAAACTTAGTTTAATAAATTTTTAGAACTTTGTGTATGACAAATTTTGTATATTTTCTAGGATTTTGTTGTAAAAGCGTATATACATCGCCCCAAGAATGAATTACTGACGCAGTGGAGTCGAGTAACTGGTACTACTAGCTTGTGTCTGCTCCTAGTATTTATAGAATGAATATCACTTATTTTCGCAAAACTACTTTTATTTTTGTGTACGTACATTACATTTTCATAAATTTATTGTGAGGCCAGAGAGGCATATATTAATTTCCTTAAATTTTTGTCTCCGAGACTCTTTTGGTTTTAAATTATATATTGCTTTAATGGCCCTCTTCTGTAAAATAAATATAATTTCAGTATCATATCAGTATCATACATATAAAATACCATACGACATAATGCTATGGAAATAACTAA
This sequence comes from Parnassius apollo, assembly GCA_907164705.1. Taxonomy (NCBI): domain Eukaryota; kingdom Metazoa; phylum Arthropoda; class Insecta; order Lepidoptera; family Papilionidae; genus Parnassius; species Parnassius apollo. Next base: position 1,365,196 of record CAJQZP010000783.1, on the reverse strand, counting down.
AGTAAACTATTCTAGCTGTTTCAACACTGGTAAGAGTTCTAATATTTTTTACAGCATATGCTGCAGAACTAAGTCTGCTAGCTAGTTTTGATATATGGGGGAGCCATTGAAGCGTTGCGTCCAGTGTGATTCCAAGAAAAATGGTGGTATCAACAAGACTCAGTTCCTCCCCATTTAAAATTACATTAGTATTGACATGTTTAACATCAGGAGTTACGAATTTCATACATTTAGTTTTAGTTCCATTCAAATGCAAATTATTAACATTAAGCCAATTGACTAACTTAGCTATATAATTTTTACTTCGTCGTAAGTTAATATCTGTCGTTTTAATTTGAAAATTAATGAAGTATCATCAGCAAATACTACTACATCATAGTTATCCCCTACGAAGTAGTTTTATTTTGTTGCTGAAATACAATGACTTGGCTAAGGAGCACACTCTTTTAAATATTTTGGAATATTTTTTACATATTCCCTAAATTCGACGCTAGGATTTTATGACCTTTCATTGTAAAGTTCATATAACCTTTGTCTACTCTTAGGACTCTTGCCATCATTAAATGCCTTGCGATTGTTCAAGGAGAATGTTTTAGGAGTAAAAGTATTATTAAATTCATTGCAAATGTGCTTAAATAATGTTCCACACAAAAAATTTTGATTATTTTGGTATGAAAGTAATGGTAGTTTTTTTACTATGTTACTTCTAAACTTCTCCAAGCGATGTGCATTTACTGAAACAAACACTACTTTTTTATCTAATTGATTTTTTGAACATAAGGTAATGAAACAAATTGTTCACAGTGATCAGAGCTCAATTTTTGAATTATACATTTATTGAACGGCTTAACATTTGTAAAAATGTTATCTATACATGTTGCACTAGATTCAACAATACGTGTTGGCTCCAAAAATAAATTAAAAAGACCATAAGATTTAAACAATGATCTAAATTTAATATTGGTGGAGGAAGCTTCTAGGAGATTGATATTAAAGTCTCCATATATTACAACAGATTTATTCTGTTTATTAAGCTTAGCGAAAACTTCCTCCATAATTTTTTCAAAAGTATCATATAAAGAATATGGGGGTCTGTAAACGCTCACAACAATGAGGTGCTCAAACTCAACACATGCCATTTCTACAGTTCGCTCAACAGAGAGGCTCACAATATATTTACGTTCTTTATATGATAATAATATACTAGCTAAAATTATGGAGCCACCTCTTAAAATCGTTTCTCTATTGAAAGAACTGACCACCTGGTGATTACTGAAGTTAAACATTAAATTATGAGCTTTTAACCAATGTTCAATAATACATAAAATATGTTGCTATTTAAGAACAATTCAATTTCTAGCTCTTTGCCTATTATGCCTTGTATATTCTGATGCACCAGGTGTAAACAATTTTTATTACCATTTTGTGGAGTTATACAATTACAACTATTAAGGATTTGTAAGCTACATTCTAAATTATTTAAATTATTATAACTGCTAGAGATTACCTCTATTGTCTCATTTTCTAATTTAAATTACTTGGAACGGATTCCAAATTGCATTTCAAATCATTATGCTGCTCAACAGGAGCAGATGTCTGGGTAGCCAAGTCCTTGGCTTAGTTAATATGTAAATAATAAGATAGCACATTTGCTATTGTTACGCGCCTAAGTCGACGGCACTAGCGCCATTTAGTGTCAGAGATGAGAGCGAGGGGGAGCTTTCCAGAAAATGACATCATAATTTTCAACCGACAGCGCCATCTGTTGTTGAAACGAAGAACTAAGCTTCTGTAAGCTGACTCTCGAACTTTCGGCGCTTTGTCGATTAGTGCGCGTATTTGCTTGAATGTTCTGGATGATTCGGTACTAATGTGTATTTATAGGCGCTGCAAGGTGCGATCGGGGAAGTATTGAATTTGGCGAGACAAGCGAAGCTTCGGAGCGGAATAAAGTGAATTAGTGTGCTTAATTATTGGTTTTTTAAGTTTTAATTGTGAAAAAAAAATTAAAGTGTTAATTTAGGTAATCCTATCGGCAATTTTTATTGTCACGAACCTCAAGCTCGTAACAATTGGTGTCAGAAGTGGGATAAAATCATGCCGATTTTACCTAAGGAGGAAACGGAGGGTGTCCGTACCCGCAGTCAACGCCAGCAGGAGACGGACCAAAGAAGATTTTGTGGTGCAACGCCGCAGACGTCGGAGGGCCAGCCACCGGCAGCAGGCCCGTCAGTAGCTCCTACATTTGCGGCACCTGACTTAGGTGCCCTGATGGTGATGCTGCAGGCAGGGGGAGGAGCAGGCTCGCCGACAGGAGGAACAGGCTCGCCGACAGGAGGAACACGTTGAAGGAGCTGCGCGGACAGGAGGAACAGGTCCGTCAGTTGAAAGAGCAGCTGCAGAGCGGACAAGAGGAACAGGCTCGCCGACAGGAGGAACGGATACTCTTCATGAAGGACCTTCACGCTACCTTTGGGAAAGAGATAAGGGAGGTGAAGGATAGGGTTGCTCAACATGACAACCGCCTGTCGGAAGCTGAAACCCGAATCGAATAACATGAAATCCGAATCAACCATGTGAACAATCGGGTTGACAACGTGATGGCTGACGTGAAGAAAACGCTGAACGACCTCAAACTTGGGGATGGAACTACAGCTCCCGTAGTAGCTACAGCACCTTCGCTACGTGGATTCAAAGGATAAGGGTGCCGCCGTTCGACGGGACTTCTTCCTGATCGGCCTACAAAATCCAGTTTGAGGCCGTCATGGAGGCAAACGGCTGGAATAAAAGCCAGGCCATGACTGCACTCACCTTAAGCCTGCGCGACCAAGCCTTAACCGTGTTGGAAGCTCTCGGTAAGAAAGTGACCTACGAGCCTCCTTGTGACCTAAGAGTAGTTTGTTAAGGGACTACCTGTTTGGTCTAACCCAAAGAGTTAAAATTGATGACCTACGGATCTTCTTTGTGGTTCCATAAAGCAGCGTTTTAGACCCGACTTTATTCCTCATATATATTAAAGAGCTTTGTAATATGAATATTGACGGTGGTCTCGTGTTCTCATATGCTGATGATACTGCACTGCTTTTTATGGGGATTTCTTGGGATTCAGTTTTTAAACTTGTTCAATCCGGGCCATTCAGTATTTAATTGGATCCAATCAAACTTGCTTACATTAAATATTACCAAAATGAACTCTAAATGCTTCTCCAATAGTAAAAAAAAACTCATACAAACCTAGATTTGAAACTGAAAATACATAAACTATAATACATAACACATAATCAAAACATATATAACTGCAATTGTCCTGAAACAGAAAAAGTCAACAGCAACTACCGTAATAATCATTGGTCAAGTATTATTTTTACTTATCTTGGCATCTTCACAAAGATATCATTAATGCTACCGTCTTCATATGGTGAGTGTAGGGAACCGGAAACCCTTTTTAATGGACACAAGGCATTATATCCATAAGTCCTTAGGGTACGCAAGAACACTTTGATTTTTTTCTTATTTTTGGATATATGTAGTGATTATGGACCACAGAAAGATTTATACACGATTTTGTATACATTATATATTGTTTTATTTGAAATGCGTTATTTCTAATGAAATTAATTTTACGATTTTCATCACGTTTGCTTTAACTTTTTAACTTTTTAATTCCCGAAGTTCGGCTAACTTCAGCCTTTGAATATAAAGGGGAACGGCAGATTTAGTACCGCATACTTTTTTTCGTTTTTTTGTTATAGATTTAATACAAGATATTAAGAATATCTTGTATTAATTCTATAACAAAAAAATATGTATATAATATATACGTATGAATTCGCCGCTAGAGGCGCTACCGCTGGTGTAGAGTGAGGTCTCCGATATGTCAAATGTCACTGTTAGTAGTAGGTGAGCTACGTGTTTATTTCTTTTAAAATAATGTTGTGTATATATTGCAATTCCTAAGATTAATTATGGCCAATATGAGTTACGGGTCAATTAATGTCAGTGCTTTAAAAGCGGAGCTAAGCAAAAGAGATGCAAAATTAAGTGTGTTGAAAGAACAGAGGTTAAGAAAAGAAAATTCAGAGGTTATTTTTTTAAATATTTACAAATACATTTTATGACAAAATTATGCTTATTTACCGAGTTTACAGCAATGTTTTCTTTTTACTGACTTAAAGAATATGATAGAAATAATAATTTTAATAGAAACATGGAAGATGAAATACTACAAAATGATTTGACGTGTACCTATTGTTGAGTGGCCTTCAGACAGTTTGTATAGCAGTATAATATCGAAAAGTATATCACCTAACTTGGATATAGTAAATATTACCACTTAATTTTTAGAGGTTTACAAAGACAATGTGGGAATGACAGTATACTGCAGTTCACAAAGAACAATACAACAATATAATGTCACAAAACGAAAACGTAATAATATGTGTTTTGATCCACGTCCTGATAACACTTGTGGCACTGTACAATGGATGATTATGTTAGGAACAGTGTAATAAACTATTGCTCTTCAGAGAAAACTTTCTTTGGTATAGACGGTGTGTTTGAAGTGGCTTTCTTGCATGGAATATCTAATGACTATGATTACCTTAAATATGGCTTCTGCGCTGAAGGTTGTGAGTTTTATTCTCACCAAGGACAAACATATTGAGTGATGAACATAGATGTTTGTTCTGTGTTTTGCTAAATGTTGCTAAACCTGGGACATTCATGATATGGGTTCTACTAACAACAAGGAGCCCTTTTCCTCTACAACTCATTCACACAACAGATATACCATATATCTATTTGGAAAAGGTTTTGTGTAAGATGGAGGCAACCAATTATTGTGTCTCAAGAACCGTTCTCCAGCTTGGGTTGCTCAAATTCAATCAGGAATCTCGCTGTATCCTACCCATTATCTTGTTTGTGTTTCTTTCATGCTAAAATGTTGGGCACAACTTATGTCTATCGAACTTAGTGTTTAGTTTGTATTTCATCAATATTAATTTTATATCTATGGCCATCTCATGAAATAAATTATTTACAGATGTTATCCATGAATGAAGTTTGTTGGGACAAAGCTCGAGGTTTGAGCTTACATGTACTAGAAGGACCACAAGAAAGATCCTATCATATTGAGTTGCCCAATATAAGAATTTTCGCTTTCATGCAATATATACAAAAGTAGTACCCCGAGGGAGCATAAATGGTTTAGAGAGAATAAACCCAATCGTGTTTCATGCCAAAATTATGTGTATTTATAGTTGCAGAAACAAACATGATTGGGCGGGACGCATTCAGAAGTTATTGCTGTAACTGCATTGTAGCTTTAAGAGCAGTGGGATGCTACTCACATGTTATGAGTATTATTTGGTACCTAAGCCATGCTCGCCATGAGGGTTTTACCCGGCCTGCCCCCTTCTTAGATGAAGTTTTATTAAGAATTCATTAATTATAATTACAATAAAATAAATGAACTTGAAAAACAAAATATTTTTTATTTACTTACACTCAAAACCCCATCAGAACTTTATCATTATCAAATGTTGCAGTCCGCTGCTGAATATAGGTATCTCCTAATTTACAACGCTGATTAGATACCGAACCTCATCTTAAGGCGCTACCCTGACCAAAACCTGGCAAAAGTGCGTTTTTCAGAGACTATTATCTCATTAGTTATGAGAAATAAGCTACATCTAAAAGCACATTATTAATGTTCGATATCCTATCATCACATTCCACGTTCTAATTTGTTTTTATGTGTTATAAATACATTTAAAATCTACTTTTAAAAAATGACTAAAATTATTGATTACATGCATCTGTTGCTAAAGGAAGTGCTCTAACCATTCGAGAATTACACTAATGGATAGATAATTTAAAAATCTATATTCTACACGTTTTATTTAATTTCTTAAGTTCGCTTATCTCTTTAATTGAAATAATTCCAAATATTCGGGCGTATTTTTCCGTGATATATTGTAGCGAGAGCGCGTGGATTGTATGGGACCGAACGCTCAAGGTCTCTCGCTAGGGGAACCGTCTTAATCTACTTACTTAACGGTAGTAGCACGAATAACTGCTCGACCGAGGAAGAACCACGTTCTCACAGAATACCAGTATAAAATAGCAGTTTAATACTGCTGGGTTTCGTATGGTGATTGTAGAGATCCGGAGACCCTTTTTTACTGGAAACGAGGCACTCGATCCTAGTCTTCAGAGGTGACAACGCATCTGAATTTTGATTCTAAATCGAGGATAAATGTAGATGTCCATGGGCCACAGCATTCACTAACCATCAGGTGGACTGTCTTTTCGATTGTCACCCCTGTTATATTTAAAAAAAAAAACGGTTAGTAAAGCACTACAGCGAAAAGCAATATAGAATATTTACTTTATCACAAAAACAATGTTTATTTGCCTATATGTAACATAGGTACACTAGGAGAGGTCTTGGCCGTCGACGGATTGTTGTACAATTTGTCGCTCCTGTTTTGTTGCTTGAATAACAATTTATAGTAGATTTTGATTCGTAAAAGTGATGCGATTTTGTGAATTTTCTGCGCGTGTGAACTATTAGAGAAAACGACAAAACAAGTGGTTTGATATTGATATAATCTCTCAAAAACTGTGACGCAAAAAGGGACGCATCAGCATATTGTGATGAAAAAAATACACAAAAACGAATATTACGAAAGAAATAATAGGGTCAGAAAGTCTATGACCCAAATTCGTAAAGCCAGTTAAATAAAAAAATTGTAACACTAGTTCATAATATTATATATTAGTCTATGGTCTATGTAGATAATCTTAAAAATTAAAACTGGTTATAACTTTTATCTCCCAAGTTCTTAAAATCTAAGAATTTAAAAGGGGTTTGTCTATCCTACTATCTACCAATTGAAACCAAAAATATCCCAAAACACGAAATTTTATTAGCGGTACGAAACTCCCATACAAGCCTGCCATTCCCCTTTAATTATGTAACTATTTGTGTTCATGTGGAAAGATTGAATGAGGAAAGAGTGACAAAGAAAATTTATGTTGCAGAAGTGAATGGCAGAGTCGGAAAGGGACGTCCTAGTCGAAAATGTATCGACCAAATTGGCGATTTATTGAAAATGGGCCAAATTAGGAGTACCCTTAACCGACGAGCATGTATGCGTAGGTGTATGGATGTGAAGGAGGCGAGAGAGATGTGTCAGGATCGTGGAAATGGAAGTCTGTAGTCTCTGCCTACCCCTCTGGGTGACAGGCGTGAGTTTTTATGTTCATGTATGTACTATTCACAAAAATAAAATATGTACCGAAATAAACACATTTTTGTGACTCTGTACAATGGTTATTAATTTCTCTGTGGACAAACGCAAAGGCGAAGGAAATTAAAGTTAAAGACATTGAAGTATTTTGTACTTACGTACTAGAACAGCTATCTCAAACAAAAAATGTGCGCTACTCTGTGTTTGCGCGGTTGTTTTTTTATCATAGAATAAACATAGGTAGAATGATCCATAGGTAATAATAGATAGTATTGTTAAATAGGTAAATTATATCGAGAACAAACAATATTTTAATTTTGTCACTTATTTTGTATATTATATTTTCTTATTTAATATAATATTACATAATATTATATCACAATTACATTATAATGATATTTTTATCCAAATATTTATAAAATGTTTATTTTTAAAATATTTGGTATAATACTATGTCTATGTCAAATATTAAAAAACGTACTAAATGTATGATAAGAAAACTTATTTACATAACATTTAAATTACAAATATATTTATTTAAATTAGCATAAGAGTCGTTCATAAATGCTGGGCACGCGAAAGTTAAAAATGGACGAATTTATTCTACTTTGACTTTGATGTGGAAATCTAAAAATAAAACAAAAAAATGATAAGCAGATTTAAACATGAAAAATTTAGTATAATTATAATAACTTATACATGTTTTTACAAAAAAATGTATATAATAATATATTCATCCTATACTTAAGTACCCACAGAAATGTCGCATCCGAACATATTAATTTCATAATCTATATTCCATGACCCGAGGTGGCGTCTTATCAATAATTTATTTTATTATTAATCTTTAACACTTTAATAGTAAGTAAGTAGTAGTAGTAAGTAATTCCTTGGTTTTTACTGACATTTCTTGAATTATTTGTACAATATCTAAGTACACACGACGGCATATTTTTATCAAGAGATTTTTTTTAAATCAACACAACACGTGACAACTCTACAAGCGCCTAGCGAGTGACTGATTAAAGTGCGGTGTATGCACTGCAGTTGAGTGGAACAGAGTAGCAGAGTAGTAGTGTCGCCTCTAGTACGTAGTGCATAATAGCTCAATGGTTAAAGAGAATAAACTAAGTATGGACATTGTGCATGTCTCGCCTTCAGTATATGTAAATATTTTTAAGCAAGAAAATCAATATTTTTTCAGAGATGTGAAAATATTATGAAATCGTCGAAAATGCATTAAATATTTTACAATTGACGGCTGCGTAGCGCATTGGCTAAGCCATAAGTTGCAACGCGGAGGCAGCGGGTTCCAATCTCGCATGGGAAGTGTATTGGTGTGACCCACATCTAATTAGGTTTTTGAATGAAAGTGAATTATAACTTTTCAATATTAATTAAAGAATTTCATATTGATAATCGATGAAAAATTGTTTTCATACTACAAATTATAGTTAGTTATGTATTATTGAAAGTTAAAAGAAAATAAAATTCTCACGTGACTATAAAACGCGCCATAAGTGGCTGCCATATTTTTGACGTCATTATGTTAAAGCATTGTCAACAGCTATAGTCGGTATATATTTCGTTAAAATTATTAAAAGTTAGTGCAGAAAAAATATTTCAACTTATTAATTAAATCCAGTTATGGGTGAAATCGTGTTTATCAAAGCTAATTATGATAATATACCGGCTGTAGAAAATATTTGTGATGACAGATGATTATGATATTTGGTTCAATTCAGCTGAAGTTCGAGGTTCTAAACCATAACTGTGAGTTTTATAAAAAAATGAGTTTTTTAATTATACTACATAAAAGAATTATGTAGTATAATTAAATATTTTTAAGTGTATCACGTGAAAGTTATGGCGATAAACCCATAGGTTAAACATAACATGCTTAGCTTTCTATAAATTTTTAGATCTTAAATATACGAATCTATTATTAAATCTTAAAAAATTAATTATTCAAACTATTGAATTATCGCGATTTCTCTGTTAGCTCTAAGATTCTGAGTTATATTAAAAATTTGTATTTGACGCAAAGATTTTATATAATATATTCATATTTCATATTTGAGGATGATTAATACAAATACATATATAATTATATTATAATACTGTTACGAGCTTGAGGTTCGTGACAATAAAAATTGCCGATAAAATTACCTAAATTAACACTTTAATTTACTTTACACAAATTAAAGTTAAAAACACTAATAATTAAACACACTAATTCACTTTATTCCGCTCCGAAGCTTCGCTTGTTTCGCCAAATCAACACTACTGCATCGCATCTTGCAGCGCCTATATATTTAAATTAGCAAAGAAATATCCAGAATGTTCAAGTAAACACGCGCAAGGTACCGAGCGTTCGAGTTTCGACTAGGCGCTGTCGGTTGAGTGATTTGTGATGTCATTTTCTCAATGCTCCCCTCGCTCTCGTTCCTGACACTAGATGGCGCTAGTTGACTTATTCATGCAACACTGCCCCCTCCTAAGACATGCTCGTCCCGAGCATTATCGGTCCCATAATAACGCGCCAAGCGATCTTAGGACATGGACGATCTTAGGAGTCTCTCTTGCGCCTTTCTGTATCCGGTAGGTCACATCGTTGATCCTGGTTACAATCCGGTACGGGCCGTCCCATTTAGCTTGAAGCTTAGGAGATTTCCCTTTGCTGCGGACTGGATTGTGCAACCACACTAATGAACATTCGTTGAACCCTTTATTGTTCATTTTGCGGTCGTACCGGGTTTTCATTTTCTCAGACATTTGCTGGCCCGATTGTCTGACGTGCTCATAAATGTCATTCATTTTGTTCCGCAAGTCATTTGCATAATCGGTTATACTGCGTGGGGCATCAGGTGGTATCCCGGTGATCAGGTCCGCAGGCAGCCGTAATTCTCTTCCAAAGTTTGCGAAAGCTGGTGTCACTGCTGTACTTTCGTGAACAGAACTTCGATATGACAACAAAAACGGTTGTATGTGCTTGTCCCAATCTCGTTGCCGATTGTCTACAACTTCTGCTAGGTACCTCTCCAATGTCTGATTAAATCGTTCCACCATTCCATCAGATTGCGGGTGATAAGAAGTCGTTCTTGTTTTATGAGTACCCATAACTCGGCAAGTTTCCTGGAATATTTGAGACTCAAAATTCCTTCCTTGATCGCTGTGAATCTCTAAAGGTACTCCAAAACGACGGAAGACTTCATGAACTAGTTTATCTGCAACTGTTGAAGCTTCTTGATTTGGAATGGCGAAGACTTCTGGCCACTTAGTGAAGTAATCCATCACAACCATGAAATACTTGTTACCGCTTTCACTCTCCGGAAACGGCCCCGCCACGTCAATGGCTATTCTCTCCCATGGTGCACCCACATTGTACAACTTCAATGCACCTCTACTACGAGTCTGAGGTCCCTTTACAGCCGCACAACTTGTACATTTGCGACACCAGTCCTCAACATCGTTTCGACAGTGGACCCAGTAAAACCGTTCTCGGATCTTCAGTAGAGTTCGTTTAACTCCCAGATGGCCTCCTGAATAATCATTATGGTACAGCTGTAGAACATCCGGTACTTTAGTTTTAGGGACAACCATTTGTAAATGACAGCTGTCTCCCCGAACATTTTCCCATTTACGGCACAGAACTCCATCCTGAAGCAGCAAGCTGTCCCACTGGGCCCAATAGCTTTTAGAGTTCAACCAAACTCATTGCTGAGACGTCGCTCCACTTAGGCTTGGGAGCACTGGCCTTCATCCATTCCAGGATCGGCTTGATGTCCGGATCTTCCTGCTGTGACGTTGAAAGCTGTCCTTCCACTCGTTGCTGAGGTGGTCTGCCCTGAGCATCCTCACGGATACCACTTCCTTACTCTCTTGCCTACTACAATGGTTGCAATCTTCAGGACAAGGTCTTCTTGACAATGCATCTGCGTTGCCGTGAGATTTCCCGCTACAGTGTCTGATAGTAAAGTCGTATTCCTGCTGCTGCTGGGCGGTGCTGTTAGCCGCACTTCCTTTCTGAGACCGTTCACTTCCCTTCGTAGGGTGTGCTTAGGGCAGCTGGATCGAAGATGGCCCTTTTCCACACAGCCATAGCACCTTGGGCTGTATCCTTTGTTGCGGTAGCGAACTGTAGCTGCTGCAACCTCCCTGACGCGATGGAAACGATGATCCTGCCGCACGGCTTCCACTTCCAGTGCATGGGCCAAGGCGTCCTTAAGCGTCTCGTGGTGCCCGAGCCTCACAGCAGCTCTGACTTCCAGGTCGCGGATGCCGTCGATGAATGTCTGCACCAGGTTCCATTCAATGAGCGCAGGTACAGACCGGTATGCTTTTCGCACCAGCTTCTCCACTTCTAGAGCCCATCGCTGCAGGTTTTCGTTGATGCGCTGCACACGATCTTTAAGCTGCGCACGAAAGACGTGTTCCAGGTGAGCGTCGCCATATCTCGCCTCCAATGCCTCAAGGAGTTGCTCATAAGTCACTTCCTCACCAAGAGCTTCCAGAACTGTTAAGGCCTGGTCACGCAGGCCTAGTGTGAGAGCAGTCATGGCCTGATTTTTATTCCAGCCGTTCGCCTTCATAACAGCCTCGAACTGGATTTTGTAGGCTGACCAGGAAGAAGTCCCATCGAACGGTGGCACTTTGAACCCACGTAGCGAAGGTGTAGTAGCTACTACGGGAGCTGTAGTTCCATCACCCAGTTTGAGGTCGTCCAGCGTTTTCTTCACGTTAGCCACGACGTAATCACGCCGATTGTTCACTTGGGCGATTTGGGTTTTAGCTTCCTTGATTTGGCTTTCAGCTTCCGACAGGCGGTTGTCATGTTGAGCAACCTTATCCTTCACCTCCTTTATCTCTTTCCCAAAGGTAGCATGAAGGTCCTTAATGAGGAGCATCTGCTCTTCCGACCGACGGGCCTGTTCCTCCTGTCGGCGGGCCTGCTCCTCTTGTCCGCCCCGCAGCTGCTCTTCCAATCGGCGGGCCTGTTCCTCCTGTCCGCTCTGCAGCTGCTCTTTCAACTGACGGACCTATTTTTCCTGTCGGCGAGCCTGCTCCTGCAGCATCACCATCAGAGCACCTAAGTCAGGTGCTGCAGATGTAGGAGCTACCGGCGGGCCTGCAGCCGGTGGCTGGCCCTTCGCCGTCTGCGGCGTTGCACCACCAAATCTTCGTTGGTCCGTCTCCTGCTGTCGTTGACTTCGGGTACGGACACCCTCCGTTTCCTCCTTAGGTAAAATCGGCATGATTTTATCCCACTTCTGACACCAATTGTTACGAGCTTGAGGTTCGTGACAATAAAAATTGCCGATAAAATTACCTAAATTAACACTTTAATTTACTTTACACAAATTAAATTAATAATTAAACACACTAATTCACTTTATTCCGCTCCGAAGCTTCGCTTGTTTCGCCAAATCAACACTACTGCATCGCATCTTGCAGCGCCTATATATTTAAATTAGCAAAAAAATATCCAGAATGTTCAAGTAAACACGCGCAAGGTACCGAGCGTTCGAGTTTCGACTAGGCGCTGTCGGTTGAGTGATTTGTGATGTCATTTTCTCAATGCTCCACTCGCTCTCGTTCCTGACACTAGATAGCGCTTGTTGACTTATTCATGCAACAATACTTACATGAATATGATCTTTGCAACAAAAAAATTGGCTGTGGTTTTCGTATTAAAAGAGTGTGCTGCTTGAAACTATTGATCCCGATCTTTAGGGTCTTGAGGCACTTTATAAAATAATTTGTTGGGCGTTGTTTTTGTAGTGTTACTACATAACGGAACCACACAACCCTTTAGTTTGATCTTAGTCTTTCGATTCCGCTAATTCACATCAAAACCGGTTGATATGTTCGTGAAAAACATCATAATAAGACAAATAGTGGGAGCAATTTGATATTGAAATTGGCGGAAAGTTGCAGGGGTGGTTTGCGGGGTCAACCAATTTTTTATGCAATAAAGGTGATAAGCAGACGCGTAGCCCATCTGATAATAATCTAATGTTGTGATTGAAATAATACTAGTTTTTACGGAATTTATCGCGTATATTTTAACTTTTTAAATACCCGAAGTTTCGAACGCTTTACAGCACTCATGGTCACGGGCAGGACTGAGATGTTCAACGTCCATATGTCATAGTTAACCGCGGTTACCATAGATTAAAATTTTTAACTTTGTTCCGATCTATGCAGTATGAACTTATGGTATCTTGAAGTCTTGCAGTTGTATGCTTGCGTTGGGATTTAATTTTATTTATTATAGGATCCCAAGCAGATGGTAGCACCCAGCCATCTTCTCTATTGAAATTAGGATGTTTTTTGATTTCAATAGCCTCGCGAATCATCCTTGGAAGGAATCGGTGTTCTTTAGCGAGGATCTGCGGTCTATCAAATCTGATGTAGTGACGGGGGCGATCCTGTACGTGTTCACAGACTGCAGACTTCCCGGAGCGTCTATTCTTCACATCAGCTATATGTTCTTTAACGCGGGTTTTTATTGATCTTTTAGTTTGTCCTGTGTAGGAGAGACCACATTCACAATCAAGCTTGTACACTCCTGCATCTTGCAGAGGGACATTACACTTGACCGATGGTAAAAACTGACCAATCTTCTTCAGCGGCTTGAGGTATGTTTTGATGGAAGCGCGCTTCAAGATGTAGCCAATCTTGTCAGTGACTCCTCTAACATATGGCAGTACAGCAGGTACACGCTCGACTGTGGCCGGCTTCACTCGTTCACTGTGACGTAGGCGCGGGACTCGAAGCTTGTTGTCATGCAAAACTTGCTTGACATGGTGGAGCTCTGCAGCCAGGTGTTTACTGTCACAGATCTCTCGTGCTTTCTGAAACAAAGATTTACCCACGGTAGCTGACTGTGAAGGATGGTGGTGAGAATCACCGTTTAAATATCTATCTGTATGGGTCTTTTTTTCTATACACAGTATGGCTCAAGGTGTTATCAGGATTCCGAATAACTAACACATCTAGAAAAGCTTAGGAATTGTTTGCCTCTAACTCCATTGTGAACTGAATTTTAGAATTTATAGAGTTAAGATGGTCTAAAAATGCAGTTACTTTATCTAAAGGTAGAATTGTGAAAGTGTCGTCTACGTACCGCTTGTAGAATCTTGGATTTATGGGAGAACTAAGCAGGGCTTTCTCCTCAAAGTCTTCCATGAATATATCGGCGACAATGGGAGATACAGGTGAGCCCATCGCCACACCATCTACTTGCTTGTAGAACTCCTCCTTCCACAATAGGTAGCCGGATGTAAGGCAGTGTCTGAGTAATAGTGCATATTTTATGGGCATATTGTTTTCTTCCAGCCTTCTAGTTACAATTGAGATGCAGTCTTCAACAGGTAAGCATGTAAACAATGACTGCACATCAAAACTGACCATAGTTTCATTGTCTGCCAGATGTAGGTCTTTAATCTCGCTGACAAAATGGTAGGAATCCTTTATGTGTGCTCTTGTATGTCCCCTGAGTGGTGAGAGTATTTTGTTTTATTGACAAGTGTAATGTCCCTCTGCAAGATGCAGGAATGTACAAGCTTGATTGTGAATGTGGTCTCTCCTACATAGGACAAACTAAAAGATCAATAAAAACCCGCGTTAAAGAACATATAGCTGATGTGAAGAATCGACGCTCCGGGAAGTCTGCAGTCTGTGAACACGTACAGGATCGCCCCCGTCACTACATCAGATTTGATAGACCGCAGATCCTCGCTAAAGAACACCGATTCCTTCCAAGGATGATTCGCGAGACTATTGAAATCAAAAAACATCCTAATTTCATTAGAGAAGATGGCTGGGTGCTACCATCTGCTTGGGATCCTATAATAAATAAAATTAAATCCCAACCCAAGCATACAACTGCAAGACTTCAAGATACCATAAGTTCATACTGCATAGATCGGAAAAAAAGTTAAAAATTTTATTCTATGGTAACCGCGGTTAACTATGACATATGGACGTTGAACATCTCAGTCCTGCCCGTGACCATGAGTGCTGTAAAGCGTTCGAAACGTCGGGTATTTAAAAAGTTAAAATATACGCGATAAATTCCGTAAAAACTAGTATTATTTCAATGTGTAGTGTTCGCATAAATATAAGAAATCATAATGTTGTGATCCATAGACATCAACATCAATCTTCGATTACCAAATAAAAAGCATATGCGTTTTTACTCTTGAAAACTAAGATGAAATGCCTCGTATCCAGTAAAGAGGTCTTCGTTTTTCTACACATACCATACGATACACATCCGTATCGAGTTGATATTTGTGGGGTGCTCCCCCAGCAGTGGAATTTTAAAATGCTGTTTGAATATTTAGATAATTCTGTGATGACAAACTGGTCCAAGCTACAAGGACCAGTTTGTGGTTTATATCTACAACGTAAAATTCTACATAGCTCTACCATGATAGAATATTTTTGTACATTTATTCGCCCTTCCAAATTTTTGAAAATTTTAATAGCAGTAAGGGAAGTTTAATATATCTTTTAAAAACATAGCAATACAGGAGTTTGGAGCGCTTTTAATTTGAAAAGTTGAACAGCAAACTACTTCGAGTACAGTTTAAAGAAAGAAGAAAGAAAAAAAACATTTATTCACGGTCTAATCATAATAGATACAAAATAAAGCAAGAAATTGGAATTAAACAGAAAATAAAACAATATTTCCATAAATTAACAAAAATGTATAAAAATAATATATAGTTCGTAGAACTATTTCAAATTTCGTCCGCTCTTTGGGAGTGACGACTTAAGGTTGTAAGTTTTTGAATAAAATATTCATATTCAGTCACTGGTTTAAATATTTTATGTAAAAGCAATAAACAATAAATTAATCTACAGATTCCTAAATTTGTTGACTTTCTAGCGTTAATCTAGTTCTGCTGCCAAGTAAAATGCTCTTATTACTGAGTTTCTGTTTTAAAGTTCAGAGATTCTATCAAATTACAGTATACTCAAATGAGCTCCTACGTCTATAGACGATCGATATAGGAGCGCATTTGAGCCCTCAGCAGTGACAACGCGTCTGCAGCCCACTTTGTTTGAAGATATATTTGAAGAGTGTTTATAGGCATACTATACAGTAGCTAGGTACTTATATCAGGTGACAACTATAAGATCGTTTGTCACTTCACTTGTATAAAAAAGTTAGATGCGGGTATACACGTAACTTAGTATCCTCTTACCATCATTTGTGGACTATAAGCACAAAAGCCACTCATATATCATGTTCAGGATCAAGTTGGATCAAAACCTAAAGACTACTTACATTGTAAAGGCGGCGTAAGAGAATCCTTGTAAAAAAAGTAGTCTGAAAACATCGGCGGACAATGACTAATTAAAGCTGATTGTGAAGTCTGATGATACGTAATCAACGGCTTAATTAGCAGCAGCTTTCACCGTTTGCATCAAAACAATAGGTATTTTTCCATTTGCATCAAATTGATAAGGTAAAAATGCTAAACAAATGGGTGCCCCATGAACTCATTGATCGCCAGCGCAAAGAACGCGTCGAGATGTGCCTTGTGCTGCTCAACAGGCACACAAACGAAAGAATTATAAAACGCTTTGTTATTGCTACAAAAAATGGATTCTGTTTGACAATCACCCGTGCTCAGCAAGGTGATTGGATTCTGGTTCAGCACCTAAACATTTCCCTAAACGATAACATTTCACTTGAAAAGTCATTGCCAATATTTGGTGGTCTAACGCCTGTTTAATTCATCACAGCTTCCGATCAAATGGGATGATAATTACCGCAGAAGCAAACTATGAAAAATTGAACACATTGATAGAGAAGCTCGCACGTATTCAACCATCCTTGGTTGATCGTTCGTTCTCGCTGCTCCTGCACGACAACGCGCAACCTCATACTGCATAACAGATGGTGTCCGAGTTACAAGAGCCAAGGTTGGAAGCTTTTCCATAATTTGGATAACTTTTTGGCGGAATAAATATTTAATACCCGAAAAGCAGTACAAAATGCCTTTGAAGAATTTGTTGCCTCCCGTCCAGCTGATTTCTTCAAGGATGGCATCAATAAAATGCCACTGCGTTGGCATAAATGTATCAATTGCATGGATGATTACTTCGTTTAATAGAAATAAAAATATAATTTAAAATTACGTTAACTTATTTCATAAAAACGATAATTTCATAGATAAGGACCTAACCTAAGACTGAAAATGTTTGTTTTCTGGCATTGTTGATTGCATCTATAATTGCGGTGATACTTAAGAAGTTTTTTTTTTTAAATTTTAATTACTCTAAATAACGCTCAGGTGTTCACTTTGTTGATGTAAAGATTAAGTAAATTCAATTTAAATTAGAAAAACTACCATTTTCAGTCAGGTTATCCAGAAGATTTTTATTTCATGGAAATAATTAAAACAACAAAACCTAAACAGCGTATTCGTCACATTAGAATCAATATATAAAACAAAATCACGATATTACCACAGTTCAGATGGGGTAGGTTAATTTAAAACTTTGCGTGAAAAATATGAATTTATGCATGATAAGGTAATCTGAATACTCAATCGTTAAATCTATTTTGTTAAGCGAACTGGTTATTTTATTTACTTGTACATTTGAAAAACTATTCACCGATTGTGTAGCAGCTCCACCTCATGTTAATTGGCAACTGTAGCCCAAGACAACTGTCTCACAAAACTTTAAACGAAGAACATTGAGGACTAAGATGGTATTCCTTACGGTGTGTGATAATACTGACTGTCTGTACTTTTGCCTTACCTGCTATTTGGCGGCTAAAATATGTATTTACCTTTAACCGACAAGCATGTATGCGTAGATATATGGATGTGGAGTAGGCAAGAGAGGTGTGTAGGGATCGTGCCAAATGGAAGTCTGTAGTCTCTGGCCACCCCTCTGGGTAACAGACGTGAGTGTTTATGTAAGTAATTTAGTAACTACTACAGTACAAGCAGTAGTACTTCTCTTACCTAGTTTTAATTTTTACGCAAATGGATGTAGTCTATGTTGCAATATCAGACACGATTTGTATTTATTGCTTAATACAAATTGACCTGATCGTGTTGCATTCAAAGCTTAAAGCACACAGCTGCAGTAAGCGTATTGATAGTAAATATTTTTAACCTACTCCAAAGGCTGCAAACGATAATAGGACTGAGCTGTTCTATTTTATCATATAAAAGATAATTTAAAATTGTTTACATCACCATCCAGGCCTATACAACAAAACGTAAACGTGACGATTCCAAACAAAGGAAGACTTGACTCATTTAATGAAACTTGGAGTGATAAATTAAAATATGAAAATAGAGATTTTATCTGTCGGTCTGTTTAACATCCCTTAATGAAAATATAATGCGAACTCAAATTTAATTACTAAAACAAATTATTATAAAAACTTTCCTACTTTACGCACTGGGTGTGTTCATTCGCAACTGCCCAAGAAAATTTAACTTTTATTTCAACGTAAAAAAGTGTTGTCCTCGATTAATTTTTCTTCTTCAAGCAAGCCCCTTTTTCTCAATGTCGTTAAGTCGAGATTATCTCGTTAAATAAATAATAGTACAGGAAATAGTACAATTAGGAACAGCAAAGTGCATGTAAGACTGATAAAGCAATGATTCCGTATTTTTTATAAAGTCCTCCAGAAAGAATTGCGTTTACGGTGGCCAGTCCTAACGGAGAGTAACAGCAACGTCTTCCTTATAAAAAATTAAAAAAAAATCTGCGTTTGTCAGCCCACCCGTCAATTGTGGAAGGTATGGCAAATATCCACTCTATGAGGTTCAATAGAAAATACTATTTTTTGCAGGAGAGGATTTTTGAAAGTCTATAACGTTAACGATAGTCCTTCTCAGGTCGGTTCGAGCCATTTCTACTGCACGCATAATACGTCGAGAAACTGGCTCTACAACTAAAAATTTTAACGCTGCATTAATTGAAATTAAAATATATTGACAAAACAACCGTGCCTTGTAACGACATAATCATGACCATCAGTAATAAGGAAATTGAGAACAGTAAGAAAATAGGCGAGATTCGACTGAAAGCTGACAAGGCGTGCGTTTCAATAGGGGCTGTTGAGTTTTACGACAGCTATAAATCCCTTACTAGTTAACTCAGACGGTGGTTATGTTTTAGATGTACATACATACATATACAAACGAACAGATATTTAAAGAGTGGAGCGAAATATTTTCTACGACTCAAAAATGTTTTAAGATAAATGTAAATTCCTTGTATTTATTTCTTATTTTTATGGCATGATTCTCATACGAACACACTTATTATTTGTACGTCTTTAAGAAAAACATAGCGTACTAATAATTGTAACCCTCGCAAGACCTTGAATGTTTAAACCTACCTATGTTTGACAAATAAACTATTCTGATTCTGATTGTATATTTTTATTTATTTATATATATACTTTTACGCTCGCTGTAAATATAACAGAACGCGAGTAACCTCGGGTTCGATCGCCACCGGCTCCAATGAAATTTTTAATTGCAATTTTAAGTGCTAATTTACCACATGCTCGGTGGTGAAGGAAAACATCGTGAGGAAACCTGCATGTCTGAGAAATAATAAAAAAATATTTCGAAGACATGTGAAGTTCGTCAACACGCATCGGGGCAGCGCGGCGGACACTTCCTTGCCCTAAAACCCTTTCAGAAATGAGGGGAGGCCTGTGTCCAGCAGTGAGAGGTACATAGGCTGTAACTTCACTTTATATATGTTGTATATATATATATATATATATATATTTTGGCATACTGTTTAGTACAAGTAAATATATCGCTCTATTTACATGCATCTATAAACTATTGCTGTGATTTCTGTGTTATCCTTTTGATTCTAAAACAGAGAAATATGTTGTGGAACAAAAAAGTTAAGTGCAGAACTTTATTTTCATTCCGATCTTCTTTACTCTCACTCCATCTACACACATAAATGTACAAGTGTGTGGGGGCTTCAGCAATGAAATTTACTGATGTGAATTACTGATCAAAATTAATGTTGTACACATCGTTTCTCGCACCGTACCCTGTTGTAAAATGTATTCAATAAGTTTCAATATACATATTTGTACACTGCAAAGGTTTTAACCTTAATAAAGACCACATAATTTGCAACTATTTACATCGGACTGAAAGAAATTACGAGTCCTGTCATGGCACCAATTTAGTATTTATCTGCCATGTGGTGGCGGTGTAAAATAATCTATTACCTTTCATCAGCAGGGAGATGGGCAGCAGGATTGTCCTGATAATAACACAATAATTATAACAAAAATTCGGCTGTCATGCGACGCTCATCAGATATGAAATATCATAGTTGATGGTAGTATTTATAATTATCTAGCAATGCGCCCCAACTTCGCATGGGTGATATCTGGATTTCAACAACAGCGCCACTTATCGGGTAAAATGGAAATCAAAACCATCTAGGAACCTATTCAAACACACATAAAAATTCATCACGCAAAATAGCGAAACTTACAGACAGCAATTTATTTTAAATACATAAATATAGAGATAAAAATCAATAAAGAAATATGGAGGAAAATAAATAAGCGGTGATTGCGTCAAATATCCTACATTCGAATAGAAAGGTTCACACAACCTAAACTCACATAGAGAAGCAAATAATTGTGTAATATATGCATAAGTACATAAGTCAATACACATAAGTCATGCCGTTCGCCGTCGTGGCAGTTTTGTTATAGGATTAGGGTGAAAAACGAGCACACAGTCCACCTGATGGTAAGTGGATGCTGTGGTCCATATATATTTACATTAAACCTCGATACAAAATCAAACTATTTAAAGAGAAAATAAATGACTAGGATATGAGTCAAACCAATACGCAGAGAGTGCCATTGAAAATAGCCACCCGTTCAAACAGCGATCGCAGATACACAATACTGCAAAACACAACAGCATTAGTACGACTATCATCGGGCCTACGTCCAAGGTCCCCAATACGATCCCAGATCCCATCACCACCAGTATATCTCCATCGACCAGTACCACAAGATGCGTTGCCACCCTTCAGGACCAAGATGGAATGCCTCGATTCCAGTAAAACGAGTCTCCGATTCTCTACACTCACGATAGGAAACACAGCAGAATCAAGCTGCTTATTTACGCTGGTATTCTGTGAGGGCGTGGTCCTTTCCCGGTCGAGCCAACCGTTTCGTGTTACAACTATAATATAGCTGCAAATACTGCATCTTGGCTCTACTACGTATTACGCAGTACGGGAGTACGAGTATAAGTTTCGCATCAAAATATTGTAAGCCTTTGACGCAATCTATGGGAAGACCTATGTTTAGCAGTGAACTTTCGATGGACTTATGAATGAATGAATACATGTAGTGTGGCGGCGCTGTCGTCGCACCACAAGCGAAAACGAATCGAAGCTTAAATCACGCTATCAAAGTTCAGAGTTATTACTGCGGTATATGCAGAATAGCTCCGAACTAGCACACGAAGCGTTGGCCGTTTCCCAAGATGTTTATCTTGCCCGGTTAGAGATCTCCTAGTTTTCATTTTACTGTCACAAAAGCATAATGCAATAATGCAACTACAATCAGTTTCCAAGTGGCAGTCAAGTAAACAAATCCATCACCCCATTTGATTTCATGGATGTCGCAAGCGTTGGCAATGGGAAATACCAAAATTCCTCACGTAGCCCGATAGATGGCGGTACAGTTTCTCGTTTTCTACAAACGTAAAATGCTAAGATCGGGATGGTCGGGTATTTGCAGCAGTATTAATACAACTCCTGGTAAATAAGACCAATATCCACTATCTATGTCAAGCAGTAGATTTTTACCAGCCGAAAAGAGTAGAAAGAAGAAAAAAAGAATGTTTTCAGGGACACACTATTTTAATTTGAATACCTCATAATGATTTCATAAATTTACGCGAACACTACACATTGAATAAAACTATTATTTACGGATTATATCGCGTTTAATTACTTTAATTTATTTTTATTATTATCCCGACGTTTCGGGTGCTTTACAGCGCCTATGGTCACGGGGGGGGATTACCGGGGGGGGGGTTTGAATACCTCATTTTTCATTCCACATTTTTTATATCAGCAAAGATGACAAATAAGCGCACAATACACTTGGTGTTATGTTGATGCTCTTGGGTCTTATCTACCCTCAATCGAGAACCTAAATGCATGAAATGCCCTGCTGACTAAAATGGAATGCTTTTTTCCTAGTAAAAGTGGTCACCGGCTCACCATAAGCATTAAAGTAGTATTATGCTGCTATCACACTATTATTATTATTGGTACTTTTGGCGAGCGTGATTTCTTCGCGGTCGAGCCGACCTATTAGTGCTGCAAATAATATAGCTGCGGCGTGGCTCTACTTCGTAAGCCACCCGATCTTGCAAATAATTAATTGATTGGTTGATTGCATGATGCATTGCATGCATGCATGCATGATTGCAGATTGCATATGGAATATGGAATATTATATATATTCCATATTCCATAGGCATATAATATAAATATTCCATTTTAGTCTTTAGAGTTTTGATTCTTAATTGAGGATAGATGTCAATGTTTAGACACAGCATTTATTTACCATCAGGTGGACTGTGTGCTTGTTTCTCACCTCTTTATTCTACGAAAACAGTTTATGTTGATCTTTAAAAGCACCTCTTTTGTAAAGTGTAAAATGGCGGATATCCTAATTCGGTTGATAGTCTTTTTTCGTGGCGGTCATTTTGAAGATTTGACACATCAGGCAAAACCTTCTTAGGGTGCTGGTGAATTTGAACGGGGCCCAATGGTGTAATTTTTGAATTTGCTCAAGCGCGTCAGATTAAGGTTAGATGGGTTACTTACGAGCTAAAAAGAGTGCATTTATAAATCTGACGACGAGAGAGTAGGAGGATTACAAACTTGCAAATAAAAAAGTTGTCTTGACATATTCGTACGTGTTTGATTTTTTTTTTTTTTGAAGAAAATGAGTGAAAATGAGGAAATAATGCAAAAATAACATAATTTTCTGATTTTTCACAAGGCGAAATACCAAACATTGTCTATAAAGATGAGAGCATGCAGCTGAAGTAAAGCATGTGTGCCTCATTCCAAGCATTTCTCTCCCTTTCACTTTTTCACTATTTCCGACTTTCTCGTGCTAGCTACATTTTATGGCTGTTGCGAAATTAAATGTCGCAAATTTATTCATAAAACAAAATTATTTCTAGCAGTCAGATTATTAATATCCCTCAAAATAATCGTCAGATTTTGAGCTTCTATAACTAGGACCTCAAGCTGAACCTTCTGTATAATAATCTGACACGCTCGAGTATTTCAATATGGCGGTTTTTTTTTTCACATTTTCAAAAATTCGCTACGAACTTGTGTCACTTTCGGATCGTCAGTTTTTTGAATGGGAGCATTTTTATGGTTCACTTAACATCCCCTTTGAATATCTGAGGCACTGGAAATAATTTTTGAACATCTGTAGTAGTTTGTAATTTTTTTTATATTTTTGAAAATCAGTGTTTGAAAAACTGCGCTTGCCAACATATTAGCCAAGCGTGGTCGTTATGGTAAATATCACACAATAAGGTAACCTATTGTGCCGGCGTATGTTCACCACTGGGCTGTAATTATGATGGTGATAACAACATCAGCAAGAAGTCAATGGTCATTACCAAAGTAACACGAAAGACTTTTGGCAAATCTTAGGAACAGAAACGAACATAATTAAAAATAATAAGGAAATAATAATATGTAATTTGTTTCTCAAAACGGTTCGTATAATTTGAATGAAATTTTGTACTTAGGTATTTTTTTACTTTTAAAGGTTATTTAGATAGGGTCGTTACGGAGAATTTTTTGACCAAGCAAAGCTAGGTCGCCTGCCAGCCTGCCTAGCCATAACTATTATAGATAATTTTTATTTATTTTAGTATTCAATTCAGTTCATTATTAACTTCCACTGCCATATGATGCTCCGGCCGCAAAACCACGTGATTGATTGAAAAATTTATCAAATTTCATTTATGTCCTGATTTAAATAAAGCGTTACCAGTAATTAACACATATATGAATAATTAATTCTGCATAAATAAAGGCTTTGTCATGTTGCACACCTCAGCTGTCAGCTTGCTTAAAAACCATGTAAAAAGCATCTTTTTACGTGGTTTTTAACGGAAAAACATTGGAAAGTTAAGTTATTGAAATATTATAAATAAGGATCAGTGTAGTGGTGGCGTAAGAGAATCTATCACACCATATCGTCTAATGGACGACGTAAGAGGTGACTACAGGATGTACCATGCATCGTAAGATCATCTATGGGGTATGCCAAGATACATGTTGGTATAGCAATCTTGTTTACATCAGTATCAAGAGTTAAATATGACCACATATTTGGTAGCCGCCTGTCATCGTAATGATAAAAGCAAATCCTTTCTAGAATCGGAGAACCTCATTTCAAGATATTTACTTTGACAATAATGAATAATTCAGTTAGCGGTCAGCCACCGCAGGGTCAGATGAGGATGCCTCGTGTCGTATTATCGATATAAACCTTATGGTTTCCAATAGGTGGCAGTATGATCATCCCGTATACATCAGTCCCATAATGAATTCCCAGTTCGGAGACGGAGAGTAGCTTCAAATTTGTAGCATGCCAATTAAGATAAATTTTTCCTGCAGCGTCCAGCGGGCGGCGGTTTTCTGGCAGTCTAAGAAGAAACACACCCAGTGAAGGAATCTGAATAACTGAGGAATAAAATATTGTGAAATGCTACGAGTGCAACACGTACTGGGGTACCGCGTATTTCCACTGGCTAGCAAATATACAGGTTGCCTCGTTTTTGATTATAATTGTTAATACAAATTTTATATTTAAAATATTGGTGTATCGAAGCAAGCCCCGTCTTCAGAAGCTACTATGCGGTTATTATTTTAAATTTGATGTGGGTTCAACTACTAATAAAAAAATTGATTATATTACTCTCTTCAGTGGTTTAAGGAACGTCTCCATTTCAAGGTAACTACTAGGAAGTCGTTTAAATATGCACAATAAATTCTCTCTTCTCTATTTTTCTACACTTAGTGTAGGAATTTTATTCTCAAATATAAATGTATAGTAATATACAACAGAGGGCCACCTTTCACTTATATGGACTACACAATTATCTTTCACACCCAGGGTTGACAGACAGAGAATGCCAAATGGCAGTCCGCCCCATTTACCTTTTAGTTAAAGGGGTTGTTACCTTAAAACATTTAGGTTTTTAAATAAATAAATAAAAATATCTAACTATATCATGTCTGATTAGAATATACTAAGAATAGAATCAAATTTTCCATTACGCTGTTATAAATAAATCCAACTTATTTACTTTCAGTTAACAACGACGGATCGGAATATCAAGAGAAAATAACAAGCTATTGATCCTGAAGGACGTTGTTGTTACAAAAACGATTCATAACTATTTTTTTATAGTTGCTTGTTTTGTGTGCGATAAGTTCCTGGATGTTTCGACAAGTTATAAAAGTAAAATTTTCCTTTTTAATGGACTAATATGCTCACTCACAAGCTCAAGGAAATAAAAAGTACATCGTCTTAATAGTTAAAATAAAGGCTTCATACACTATTTCCTAAGCCTTGAGATTGTTTTTTTTTTCAAATGTGTATGATACTGCCCCTGAAGTATATTTAATTAAAATTGAATAAAATGAAATCAAACCGTCGGGAATTAAAAATAAGTAAAAGTAGTGAAATAAACGCGATAAAATCCGTAAATTTAGTTTTATTCAATGTGTAGTGTTGGCGTAAATTTAAGAAATCATTAATTAAAATTGGTTGAAAATAGGATAGAATCAATTCTTTTTGACGTAAATCGATGTTAATTCACGTGATTTTTTTTTAATAATAAACCGGCACAAATTTTTACTAATGGTAAGTGGATGATGTAGCCGAGATATGATTAAATCTATCCTCCGTTCAGAAACGTTCTTGCCCTTGAGGATTAAGACAGAATGTCTAGTTAAAATGATCTCACCATTACACCAGCATGATTCTTCCCCGGTGAAACGGTTCCGTTCGTACCACAACTCCTCTCTACCCATTTAAAAACGACTTGTCGTTAATTTATGTATTCATATTTCACTTCTACTTATAACACAAGTAGAAGTTAATCAGTGGACCTAGTTACAAAATTTCTTCTTGTTTTGAATCTAAACAGAACCAACATTTAAACAAATATACAAATTATTGGTATTCGAAATTGCTTGTGTTGGATTGTCCGCGTGTCTCTGAATCTGAGGGTTTAAAGGAATTTAAAAAAAAAACATTGTTCACATATTGAGAAGTAAAAAGATAACAACAAGATAGCAGACATGGCTCAGACCAACAGAGAAAGATAGACAAACATTTCAAGTGACGCCGAAACCGTGCTCAACTGATTGTTGTTAAGCAGACTGGAGTGTTACAGATAGGAAGTCTACTACTGGTTATAGATTTATAAATTCTAATTGCCTAATTAGATGGTGCCCAGAAAACAAAATTATTTAAGCTTGTCATATACCAAACTGAAATATGTAGTTATTAATACAGAATAAGTAATAGTAAACTGCGGTTGCCAACCCGCTCGCCAAGCGTGGCAACTATGGCAATATACGCCCCATGAACAATTACACAAATAGACCGCCCCCAGTCCCCGGCGGTCCCGCTATTCCTGGCTACGGTGGCGGCCATGGTAACGGCGGAGCAGGGGGTGCTAAGAATCGAAGAGTAACACAGGTTTACGCACCAACCTCGGCACATCCCGATGAGGAGGTGGAGGAAATGTATGAGGATATTTCCAAAGCCATGCATTACGCCAAAACCCACTACACAGTGTTGATGGGAGACTTCAACGCAAAACTAGGCACAAGAGAAAACGGTGAGCTGAAGTTAGATAAATTTAGAGTAAGGCAACGGAACCGAAGGGACAAGCAGCTGGCCGACTTTATGAAGAAAGAGGGACTCTTCCTTCCAGAAGCGGCCCCACAGGAAATGGACCTGATCGAGCCCCGACGGTTTGACAAAAAATGAGATTGACTTCATTACGATGACCAGACGCCAACTGTTCAGTGATGTCTCAGTGATCGCAAGGGTGAAAATTGGCAGCGATCACCGAATGGTTAGAGGCACACTGAACCTAAACGTTAAGTTGAAGAGGTCTCGTCTATTGAAGTCAACGCTCCGTCCCCCCTCGTGCTCTAATCCAGAATCCCGAAAACTTTCAGCTCGAGTTACGTAACCACTTTCAGTGCCTACAAGATTACAATGCAGTGGACGATATGAATGACAAGCTCGTGGAAACTGTCCATGCGGTCGGAGCTAAGTTCTGCAAGACCCGCCGCAGAAGAACACAAAAACTCTCCGATCACACTCTTAATCTCATGGCTGTTAGACGGGAGATGAGGCTGCAATCGTCAACAGATTTGACAGCATACAGGCAACTGAACAGACAGATCTCCAGATGCATGCGGCGAGACTTACGCAACTTTAATACTGCTCGTATTAAAGAAGCGATCGAACGGAACCAGGGCTCCAAAGTCTTTGCCAGAGATCTGTCTGCCAGTAAGAACCAACTGTCAAAGCTGAAGACTGAGTGTGGCAGCATCGTTTCCGGGACACCTGTGATTTTGAGTGAGATTTAGAGGTTCTATGGGCAGCTGTACACATTATCGTTGGAGCCACACGCAAGTGTGAGTAACCAAGAGCAAGTCTTATCCGACACTATTCCGATGATATCCCGGACATCAGTCTAAGCGAGATTAGAATGGCTCTCCAGCACCTTAAAAACGGCAGGGCCCCAGGCGAGGATGGAATTACAGCGCAGCTTCTGAAAGCGGGTGGAACACCGGTACTTGAAGTCCTTCAGAAGCTCTTCAATTCCGTCATCCATGGTGGCACTACTCCAGAGGCGTGAAACAGAAGTGCGGTGGTCTTGTTCTTTAAGAAAGACGACAACGCTCTCTTGAAGAACTACAGACCGATTTCCCTTCTGAGCCGCGTCTACGTGCTGTTTACGAGAGTCATTACGAATCGTCTCGCACGCAGACTCGACGACTTCCAGCCTCCCGAACAAGCCGGTTTCCGAAAAGGCTTCAGTACCATAGACCACATACATACCCTGCGGCAGATTGTACAGAAAACTGAAGAGTACAATCTGCCACTTTGCCTGGCGTATGTGGACTATGAGAAAGCCTTTGATTCCGTCGAAATTTGGACGGTGCTACAGTCCCTTCAGCGGTGTCAAGTTGACTGTCGGTATATCGAAGTGCTGAAGTGTTTGTACAGTAGGGCTACGATGGCTATCCGAGTACAGAACCAGAGCTCGAAACCTATCCAACTGCAGAGAGGTGTAAGACAGGGTGATGTTATATCCCCGACAGTCTTCACCGCTGCGTTGGAAGGCGTTTTCAAGCTACTGGACTGGAAGGGATACGGTCTTAACATCAATGGCGAGTACATCACTCACCTTCGATTTGCCGACGATATATTCCTTATGGCAGAATCGCTAGAGGACCTTAGCACTATGCTCAATGACCTCAATGGTGTCTCCCAACGGATAGGTCTTAAGATGAACATGGACAAAACAAAGATCATGTTTAATGTCCATGTCACACCTATGCCGGTAGTTGTTGGGAGCACTATGCTCGAAGTTGTTGACGAGTACGTTTACCTAGGACTTAGTCCGATAGAAATATAGGAATAGGAAGTCCGACTAGGTAAGTCCAACTTCGACCGAGAGGTCAATCGACGGATTCAACTCGGCTGGGCAGCGTTCGGGAAATTACGACACATCTTCTCGTCAGGTATACCTCAATCTCTAAAAACTAGATTGTACAACCAGAGCGTGTTGCCAGTGATGACTTACGGATCTGAGACGTAGTCCTTCACTGCTGGCCATATGAGGACGCTCCAGGTCGCTCAGCGAGCTATGGAGAGGGCTATGCTCGGAGTTTCTCTGCGTGATAGACTCAGAATTGAGGATATCTGCAGTAAAACCAGAGTGGCCGACATAGCCCAACGGATTAGTAAGCTGAAGTGGCAATGGGCCGGCCATATAGCTCGAAGAACCGAAAACCGATGGGGAACAACGGTTCTCGAGTGGCAGCTTCGCACCGGTAGGCGTAGTGTAGGGCGACCCCCCACTAGATGGAGTGACGACCTGGTAAGATATGCAGGAAGTCGATGGATGCAGGTGGCTCAGAACCGTGCTTTGTGGCATTACTTGGGGGAGGCATATGTTCAGCAGTGGACTTGTGAAGGGCTGCAATGATGATGATGATGAAATAATAGTACTAATCGTATTTTTTTTATAAAATATTAGTAATCTTATTAATGAACATTACTAATATTCATTTTAACTCCTGGTAAGCTTGAGGTTTTGGCAATGGCAGCAAGTGAACTGTGTTGGCTCCAAAATAATATGTCAATTGATTTTGGTATAATGTTACTCCCACTCCTTTGTTTTGTGACAGTCAGTCAGCAATATTGGAAGGAAGTACTAATATTGTTAAAAGACTCAAGCATATTGATATAAGACACCATTACACTTATTAGGGAATTAGTATGTATGTGTAGTAATATTAAGGTATTTCTAAAATACATAAAAACTGATGAATAAATAGCTGATATGTTTACAAAACTATAAAGTAAAGATTTAATTTAAATTAAATTTATACATAAATCTGAACTGACTGTTAATTAATAAATTCTTATATTTTTTATCATACTGTTTTGAGAAGGGGTGTTAATAGAAAATGTAATATTTAATATAGTTTTTAATACATCCGGTTTCGGTACTTGTCAGTTTGCAAAAAATGGCTACTCTCTCTTCTCTATGTAACTTGTGTGTATTGTGTTGAGTAAAGTAATAGTGATCAAACAGTAGTTTTTTCTTTACCTAAAGGAAAATTCCAAAAATTACAATACATCCCAAAATTTTTACGTGGTAGCTGCAGCTATATTACGGTTGTATCACGAATGGGTCGGCTTGACCGGGAAAGGACCACGCTCTCACAAAATACCAGTGAAAATAGCAGCTTAATGCTAATAATATGTTAATGTTTCGTTTGGTGAGTAATTAGAACCGGAGATCCTTTTTACTGTAAACAAGGTATTCCATCTTTGTCCTCAGGGATGATAAGGCATCTGTATTTAGATTTGTAATCTAAGATACACATAGATGTCTATGGGATACAGCGTCCAGCTATCATCAGTTGGACCATTTACTCGTTTGTGACTCATATCCTATTTAAAAAAAACAACCCTTCTCTCCATTATCAATATAAAACTTTATGTTTTTTAATTGGGTCATCAATTATTTCCTTACGAAATTTTCCCTCGTGAATATATTCTCATAATTGTGTAATCCACAAAAACTGTGCGAGCTTGATTGTACCAAATTATAACAAAGTACTCGTATTCTATAAAGATACGCTAATTCTTTTGTACGCGTTATAAAATTTTCGGTATCATTTGTCCGCAGACGTGTGAAAATCCATTACTAAAATTTTATTCTCATTTGGGTCTTAAATTATTCAATATGCATATAAGTACTGGCTTAGGTAGTTTTAGAGTTGATATTTCATCGATTTCAATTTTTTTAAAGATATACGAGTAGGACGATAATGTCTTTGGCTAATCTTCGAACACAGCGATATATTCAGAACGAATTATTAATATCAACGAAATGATTATTCAATTTGCATAAGTAATGGATTAGGAGGTCTTAGAGGTGACATTTCGTTGAGTTCAATTTTTTATTTATACGAGGGTGGATTGAAAAGTACTCGGCCTAACACAGATCCATTCAATTGTAAAAATCAAATCTACCCACATTATTTAGTTCAGTTCAGACTAGTTCATTGTGTGAAGTTCGAAACGTGTGCGATAATTAGTTGTGATTTTATAAATTTATTAACAAAGTAATCGGACATAATTTCCGCGAATAGAGCAAATCGAGCAGCGTGCCGTCATTAAGTACCTCCATAAGAAGGGGCTATCATCAAAAGCCATCTATGATGACATGGTCAGTACATTAGGCGATTGTGCTCTGTCATATTCATCCGTCAAAAAATGGATAGCAGAATTTAAGCGTGGTAGAGAGAGTGTGAAAGATGAACCCCGCTCTGGAAGGCCTTCGACGTCAACTACTGACGAAAATATTAAAAAAGTACTTGATTTAATAATGGGAGACCGCAGATTAAAAATTAGAGAGATAGCCGAGATTATAGGCATCTCTTATGAATGAACTCAAAACATCATTGTCAACGAGTTGGGTTTCCACAAGGTGTCTGCGAGGTGGGTTCCGCGACTGCTTTCAGTTGAACAAAAAAAGGACGCGATTGACTATTTCACGCGACTGTTTGGAGTTATTTGAAGCCGATGCAGATGATTTTTTGAATCGTTTTGTTACTATGGACGAAACATGGGTTCATTACTGTACACCGGAAACAAAACAACAATCAAAACAGTGGAGAAGACCTGGTTCACCACCCCTAAAAAAGGCTAAGTCGATTTTGTCGGCAAAT
Source organism: Parnassius apollo (assembly GCA_907164705.1). NCBI lineage: Eukaryota > Metazoa > Arthropoda > Insecta > Lepidoptera > Papilionidae > Parnassius > Parnassius apollo. The sequence goes on along the minus strand of CAJQZP010000783.1, from coordinate 1,333,337 downwards.
AAGGTGATGGCTTCAGTATTCTGGGACTCGAAAGGTGTGATTATGATTGATTATCTTGAAAGGGGTCAGACTATAAACTCTGATTACTACTGCATCTTACTACGTCGTTTACGAGAGGAAATAAAAGAAAAACGTCGAGGAATGCTCAGAAGAAAAGTCCTGTTTCATCAAGATAACGCCCGTGTTCACACGTCAGTACAGTCAATGGCTGAAATTCACAACTGTGGCTTTGAACTGTTACCGCATCCGCCGTATTCACCTGATCTGGCACCATCAGACTTCTTTCTGTTCCTAACCTAAAAAAGCACTTGGGAGGTCAAAGATTTTCGACAAACGACAAGGTCAAAGCAGCTGTAGACGCATATTTTGACTCTAAGGAAGAATCATTTTTTTTTCAACGGTCTAAATGCTTGGAAGGGGAGGTGGCAAAAGTGTATTGAACTTGATGGTGATTATGTAGAAAAATAAAAATATAACTGATTTAGTATGTGTTTATTTTCTTGGTTAGGCCGAGTACTTTTCAATCCACCCTCGTAAGATATAGGACTTAATGTCTTCTTGGCGGATATTCGAACACAGCGATATATTCACAACGATCAGAAATAATTACTTATATATAAAAATAGTTTTCTTTGGTTCGTATTTTATGCCTAGCATATATTATGCATAGCACCAGATTGTGGTACAACTTTGTCAATATATTTCTTGCACTTCCGCCGAATGTTGTAACCGGTAGGTAGTGTAGGACTGTTGTAGTATCCAGATATCAACCGTGAGCAAACGGGGCAGATGGCTATTTAAAAAAAATATACATAAGTGATTTGCACTTCTGTAATATCTAAATGATATGTTTCTATTAAGTTCAAGGGATTTTGTATGCTATTAATACTTGAATAACCATTTTTTTTTAAATTTGTCTGTGGTTGCGCGGAAAACGAGTACCCTCGCATTTTTTGTTCTGTTGATTAGTAACTGGTCGGTGCCTTCCTCCATCTCATCCGCATTCCTTTCCGCACGCACTAAAAGGAGGGTGAGGGGAGAAGCTAAATTATGTGGCGCCATTTGCCGTCAATGAGAGTAGAGAACTGGAGACGCTTTTTACTGGAAACGAGTCAATCCATCTTAGTCCTCAGGGTAAGGGAATCCTATAAATACCACAAATTTGTATACAATTATAAAGAAAGTACAAAATATTATTACCACTGTTGGCGCGACTACTAACGCCATCTAGCGACGCACCGGAACACCACATTTTATCTACGAATCAAAGCTTATCACGTTGCTAGGTAGGTCCACTTATCACGTTGCTAGGTAGGTCAAAGAATTTTGCAGTCCACCCACATTTGTAAAATAAAATTACGTTCAAGGTTAAATTCGTTTTTTATGAACATTGATTGTTTAGTGCCGTGCATTACAAATCAATTACCCACATTTAGTGTCGATGTAAATAATATGAGTTTACCTGATAATATTCAACTTGCGGATCCGAACTTTCACTCATCGTCAGACATCGATATACTGATGGGCGCGAATAAGTTCTTGGAATTATTGTGTAATGGCAAAATTAGTTGAATAAAGGACCTTATTTACAAAATACAAAATTGGGTTGGATAATATCGGGACCTTTACATAATAACCCACTTCCCGTTAAGAATGTGCAATGTAATTTCTCCCAAACAATTGACACACAGTTGAAATTGTTTTGGGAACTCGAAAAGATAAACAATAACGTTAATAAAAATATCCTTAGTGCCGACGAACGTGCGTGCGAAGACATTTTTGTCAAAACGACAAGACGTTTGGAAGATGGTTGGTTTTCCGTACGCATTCCTTTAAAGGAATCAGCTGATGTGCTTGGAGACAGTTACACAGCGGCTGATAAACGTTTGTTGTCGTTAGAACGAAAATTCGCTCGTTCGCCACAATTTAGGGAAAAATACGTAGATTTTATGGGAGAATATGAAAGGCTCGGTCATATGAGTTGCGTTGAAACTTATGAGTCACCCCACTATTTTTTGCCGCATCACGGCGTTATTAATGAAAATAGCAGTACGACTAAACTGCGCACTGTTTTCAATGCAAGCGCACCGACGTCATCCGGTAAGTCGTTGAACGATATTCAACATATTGGTCCACCACTTCAGAATGCCATTTTTAGCATTTTATTACGCTTTAGGCAATATAAATACATGGGTTGTTCGGATGTTGAGAAAATGTTTCGGAATTTTCTTGTACAACCAGATCAACGAGATTTACAATTGATATTATGGCGTAAACTTCCGTCGGACCCAATATGTGTATGTCGTCTAAACACCGTGACGTATGGCACCGCGTCTGTGCCATGCCTTAGTATGAAATGTTTACGTCAGCTTGCGCTGGAATGTAAGGATCAGCAGGTTGCGAGAGTAATCCGAAAGGATTTTTTCGTTGATGACGTCATCCTAGGTAACAATGATTTAAATAGCTTACTCGATACCTGTGAGAAGTTACGAAATACTTTAAACTCGGCTTGTTTACCGTTGCGTAAGTGGTTGTTTAACGTTGATATCAGTGACCACGACATATCTAAAGACTTGTCATTAGGCGAACATTGCCAAACTAAGACTTTAGGAGTGGGTTTGTGTAATAAAAGTGATGAACTTCATTTTACCACACGAGTAGTTAGACCGAATTTACTAAATAAACGTACAATGTTTTCGATAATCGCACAAATATACGATCCTCTAGGAATTTTAACACCGGCTGTCGTAGTAGCTAAAATATTGATGCAAAAAGTGTGGTTGTGCAAGATAAATTGGGATGATCCCGTTCCCAGTGATGTTGCTTTATCCTGGGAAAAATTTATGGACACACTTCAATATTTGCATAACCTACGTATTCTGCGTCATGTTATGAGTGCACACACACAGTTTATAGAATTACACGTATTCACGGACGCGTCGCAGAGTGCGTATGGTGCATGCGCATATGTTCGCACCTACTCTGATGACTCATCGGTGACTATTAGATTATTGTGTGCAAAGAGTAAAGTTGCACCAATTAAACGAGTCAGCATACCCCGACTAGAACTGTGCGGGGCTTTAATAGGCGCACGACTATATACGAAAATTATCGAGTCATTGCGTGTTAATTTCTACAAAATTTACTTTTAGACAGATTCAACTATTGTCCTTGGATGGCTACGTACGTCACCACATTCGTTAAAAACATTCGTTCAAAATAGGATAGTGGAGAATTAATGAAATAACAAGTAATGCGTTATAGTTACATGTAAGAACCAAAAATAACCCAGCGGGTCTGGTCTCGCGCGGTCTTAGTCTTGATGTACTCATTGACAGTAATCTGTGGTGGAGCGGACCTGAGTTCTTAAAAAATTCTGAGTCGGCATGGTCACAGCAATCTTCGACTACACACTCCGACTTACCAGAACTAAAATCACAAACGACAACGGTTATGGTTTGTGATGTAACAAAGAAATAAAATTATTAATTTTGAAAGGTTTCGTTCTTATCAGCGTATTGTGCGCGCCGGCGCTTACCTGTTGCGATACATACATAACTTACGCACACCAAAGAAAGATCGTACACAGGGGCCGTTATCAGTAGATGAATTTAATGACTCATTACAGTCGTTAGCGCGTCTTGCTCAACGCGAATCGTTTCCAATGGAATATGATAAGTTAAAACGTAACTTACCTTTAAAAACTTCAGGTTCGATTTCTAGGCTTAATATATTTCTAGATGAAAGGGATATATAGTTAGAGTAGGAGCCGTCTTAGTAACTCGCCTGACTTTAATTACGACAAGAAGCACCCGATAATTTTATCAAGTAAACACAACTTCACACAATTGTTGTTTCAACATCAACACAAAGAGCTTCTTCATGCTGGTTCCCAGCTGCTATTGGCCACCGTGCGTGAAAATTGGTGGCCGTTAGGGAGTAGAAACCTAGCTAGAAAGGTAATCCACCAATGTGTCCGCTGCACTCGAATGAAAGGTAAGACCCTAACGCCAATCATGGGCAACCTTCCGTCTGAACGAATAGAACCTGGTTTCCCGTTCATTCGATGTGGAGTGGATTATGCGGGTCCCATAAACGTACTGAATCGCAAAGGAAGGTGAGCTAAATTGGAAAAGGGCTATATTTGCATATTCGTTTGTTTTGTTACCCGGGCCATTCATCTAGAACTTGTCAGTACGTTAGCTGCTCAAGATTTTATATTAGCACTTAAAAGATTTATCTCAGGACGAGGTAAACCAGCTCAAATTTTCTCAGATAACGGTAGAACGTTCATTGGAGCCATGAAAGAGATTAACAAAATGTTAGAACGAAATTCAAAGCAAATAATTGATAAAATTATCAACTGACAATATTGAATTTAAATTTATTCCTTGCTTCTCATTTTTGGGGATTGTGGGAAGCAGGAGTAAAATCCTGTAAGTTCCACCTTAAGCGTATCGTGGGTACCGCTAACTCGACGTACGAGGAGTTCAGCACTGTGTTGGCACAGATCGAAGCAGTCCTAAACTCCCGTCCTATAAGTCCTATGTCCTCAGATCCACATGATCTTTGTCCACTAAGCCCAGCTCATTTCCTCATCGGCCGGCCACTCACTGCACCAGCCTGCAGAGACCTCACCGAAGCACGGACTCACAGCTTCGAACGGTTTCAAAGAGTGGAACAAATAAAACAGCACTTCTGGAAACGCGGGTCACAAGAGTATGTTGCTGAACTTCAGACAAGGACGAAGTGGAAGGCGAACAGTCAAGACATAGCATTAAACACGCTTGTGGTTATTAAGAGGGACAACTCACCACCCCTTAAATGGCGTATGAGCAGATTTACCCATATTTTCTCCGGAAAGGATGGCGTGTCGCGTGTCGCCACCATCCAAACTGCTACGGTTCCTGTACAACGAGCGTTCTTGAAAATATGCCCTCTGCCTGTATCATCAGCAGAGGACGACAACATGAATGCAGCCTGCGCCATCTTCAATCAAGCGGCAACGTGGATACATCATTGGAAGCTGGAGCTTCCAAGGCGGCCGGCATGTTGGCGCGACTACTAACGCCATCTAGCGACGCACCGGAACACCACACTTTATCTACGAATCAGAGCTCGTCATTGTCGGCAACCAATCACAGCACGTCGTGCAATTAGTTATAAGATCCGTCTGTTTTAAAATTTGATTATTACCTGATACACACTGTTAGCAATAAGACGTTTTAAATACAACCAGCAAACTTTCAATAAATCAATAATTGAAGAGCACCTGCCTCACGTTCCTGTACAACCACACTTATTTTTATTTCTTAATTATTGACTGTATTCGTTGACGTTGAAAGAGACGACAGAGAAAAACTAATCTGGAAATGGCATCGTTTGACTATTAATAACTTAGAATAAAAAACAGTTATTTCTAACCCGTATGCCAAGCGTGGTAACTATGGTAAAATCCCTTCTATGAGAAAATATTTAGGGGGGAGCTATGTTTAGCAGGGGACATTAACGGGGCTGTAATGATTAATACAATAAAAAAATTACAGTCATTTAAAAAATATAAATCTCACAAGTGTTAGAGCAGAGTTACAAAATTTAAAAGAGTCCAAAATAGTTATGCTCAAAACAATACTTCTTCGGATAGCTTTCGGCGCGTTGTATTAATTTAGTTGCAGTGCAACTTTATTACATCTGTTTTTCAAAAACATTAACACTAAACAGGTTTTTCTTGTCCTTGTAATGGTTTCCTTTTGAACCTTTTCATTTAAAATTTGTTTTATAGCATATTTTTAATGTTACATTTATAAATCTTTTTACGATATTTTTAAAAGAGTGTAGTTAACTCTTGTATATAAGTGACCTTTTGAAAGTCTCCTACTTGGTTATAATAATAAATAAATCAATTTTATTTTTACGTGTTAAAGCATCATAGTATTTTTAACGTGTTCTTTTTTAGGTTGGAAACTCAAGGTGAGAGGAATTGTGAGTTTAGTTCACTGATGTTTCATTACTTTAAAGAGGTTTCACACACACATATATATCTCAAACAAATTCAATAAAATAATAATAATTGTTACTTAAATACATTTATTTATATCTATATTCAAATCCAATTATCTTGTTATAGACAGCACTTTGTGCCGCGATTGTTTTGCCATAATTTTAAGCTCACTTAGTTAAATTCAGAAAGTGAAGAAAGCATGTATAAGGTAACATTTATAGGTAAACTACCGAATTTTTTTAAGTATATAAAGTAATAATAATTATATTTAACAAAGGTTGAAGAGACAGTCCTTTACCTTTAATAGGCTCGTATCCAGAAACAAGCTCTTACTGGTTAATGCTGATGACTAACTGAAGTTTTGTTGTAAAATACTTTAAACCGGAATGCACAAATATTTCATTTCGCTGTATACATACATTACATACATTCAGCAGTAGATTGAAAATTGTCTCGTTGGTGTAGTGATTGCTTTATCGGCAGGACAAAATCATTTATTGGGTTTTTCTGTCAAGAAATTTTCAGTTGCAGCTCGGAGTCAGGAAGTTCGCGAGTTTCACCAAGTGCGTCGGAAATCACGCAAAGCCATAGTATTGCGACTGATCTCTTTCTGCTCGTGCCAATTAGATTATGAGAGTGAGAGAATAAATAGTGCACTTGTTGTTGCATATACACTGGGCCACAGTCCTGTCCTGCGCAGATCGCTAGTATACAATCTAATTCGGTCTGAAGGACATTATGAAATAGAAATCTGAGAAGTTTTAATTTAATTTTCGGGTTCATCAAATAGAGCCCTGATAAACGCGAAAATGAAAGGACTCTTTTCACCTAAGAATCTGACACCCTATAAAATATAAATAACTATTTATTATTAAATTATAAATTTAATAATATCTTCGTAAAAAGACATCTGAATCGTTTGATGGAATGTCTTAATAACGCTTTGAGAAAAATAAAAGGGGCTTTAAATAGAAAATATTTCTTTTATATAAATTACAAATTTCATAATTCGTTCGCAAAAAGACATGAGATACATCTGTAATATTCTTAAAATAACCCTAAAACAAAATAAAAGAAGCTTTTCTCCAAATAATCCTGTAACCACTTTATTTTAACACTAAATCGTTTTATCCTGGTTGGATAATGAATATTTAAGTAAGAAATACAAAACTACTTTAAAAAACTTCGACTTGGCAATTTCACGGTGGGCCTTAAGGTTACTTACTGCTAAGAAGTTTTAGAAAGATTAATGAAGTACTTGTTTTGTGACTTAGATATAAGGAAACAAGATCAGAATTAGAAAATATTTGCTTTGAATAAGTACAATTGTACTTTTGGCGAATCAAAAAAATCTTTAAAAGAATATTGTCAAAAATATTATCAAAAGAATGTAGTAATAAAAATAATAATGTTCTTGAAATCTAATTTTGGCCACGGTGCCCAGTCTAAACGGAAACTATTCATCGACTGACGACAGGATTTTAGTCACCAAGTGTATGCGTATACTCACTATCATAGTCTTGTGGGACAGTAAAACGACAAGACCGAAGAGAGGTCATTTGCAAGACCAACGGCTTTATGTAATTTGCGAGGCACTGGGGTGAAAAACCGCCAAATTCCTGACTCCGGGCAGCTACTCAAAATTCCTTGACGGAAAAATTCAATAACTGATTTTTTCAACCTGACCCCGGATTCGAAACCGAAACTTCATGATTAGCAGTTGCGTTTACAACCACTAAACTATAATTTATATACAATGTAGAGCCATGCTGTGGTTGTAATACAAATGGGTTGGCTCGACCGGGAAGGATCACACTCTCGTGGAATGTGAAGTGTTTCGTTTGGCGAGTGTAGAGTATCGGAAATCCTTTTTCTGGAAACTTTTCCATCTTAGTCCTCAGGGTAAGGGAGTCCACATACGTACAACAAATTTGGACACAACTATAAAGAAAGTACAAAATACTATTAACACATTTAATTTCTTTTTGTAAAAAATATTGACCGTATTCATTGACGTTGAAAGAGTCGTCAGAGCAAAATTATGGAAATGGCAGCGTTTTACGTACAACAACTTAGAATTAAAAACCGCTATTGCCAACCCGTACGCCAAGCGTGGCAATCATGGCAAAGTTCCCTCTATGCGGAAATCTTTATTGAAAACCTATGTTCAGAAGTGGAAATTTAATAGGCTGTAACGGAAAATATAATAAACAAAAATAAAATAACAGTCATTTAAAAAATATTAAATCTTACAAGTGTTAGAGCTTACTAATAAAATTTAAAAGAGTCTACAATAGTTATGCTCAAAACAAAACTACTTCGGACGGCTTTTGGTGCCTTGTATTAATTAAGTTGCAATGCAACTTTATTACGTCTCTTTTTCGAAAACATTAACACTAAATAAATTTTCATTTTTTAATGTATGTGTAATGTTTTGCTTTTGAAACTTTTCTTTTGACCTTTTGAATTATTTATTCTATAATTGGTTGAATTATTTATTATTTAATTCGTTACAATAATAAATATAAATATAAATTTTATCAAGATCTGAAGCCACTCATTACCTGGTCGAGTTCCTGAATACACTGAAGCCTCCCGGTCTTCCAAATCACATATCAAAATTGAGAGTTGGAGCGCCAATTATGTTGCTGCGCAATATAAATCCAACCAAAATTATGCAATGGCACCAGATTGCAAGTGAAAATTTTGCATCGCAATGTAATCGTGGCAACTATACCTACAGGTTGTCTCGAGGAGAGTCTGTATTCTGATTTCAGAGATTGCAGATTCCTAACGAATTCCGCTTCGCCATAACAATAAATAAAGCTCATTCAAACTAGCGGGAGTACACTGGAGAGAAAGCTGCTTTTCCCATGGTCAGTTGTATGTGACATGCTCCAGAGTAGCCTGATGATTCTAACATCTGAAGTAAAAACAAAAAATAGCGTTTATAAAGAAGTACTGCTGTACGGGTAGTATTTTGATTTCGTTGTAAAAAGATAATACACCCGTGTCACTTTCACCAGATCAAAGGCCAAGCTTCATGTTCATAAGACATAACGAAATTTTATTTTATTTTCATGTTTATTTAACCTTTTAATCCTTACACTGTAGTAAAAATTGTTATATTTTATAAATATTCTAACATTTTAACATAATATTTTATATTTTATAACAAAATTAAATAACATAAAATATCAATTTAAAATTCTATTAGAACAACGGCGGACGAAGCCGCGGGCAAAAGCTAGTATCTGTATAGTATTCAAGACAGCAAAAGTAAAAAGAAATATAGCATTTGGAATACTAATGTCAATTCTTAAGAAACTTAACGCAGTGCTTGCACTGCCGTGTTCCGGTCTGATAGGTATGGAGAAACTCCGAGATGGCAAGTCTTAACCAATAGGAAAATGATAAATCACTTTATTTATATTAAGAAATTGATTAAAACTACTTTTACGGATTTTATCGCGTTTTATTTATATTAATTTTAATACGGGACGTTTCGGGTGCTTTCCAGCACCCATGGTCACGGGGGACTGAGGTGACTGACGTCCCGATGTCAAAGTTAATACGGAGTATCTTCAGCTTTTTAATTGTTGTTTTTGGTCCGATCTACGCAGAATGAACTAACTGTATTTTGAAGTCTTGCAGTGGTATGCTTGGGTTTAGTTTTAATTTTATTAATTATAGGATCCCAAGTTGGTGGTAGTACCCAGCCTCTTTCTCTATTGAAATTAAGATGTTTTTTAATTTCAATAGCCTCACGTATCATCCTTGGTAGGAATCGATGTTCTTTCGCGAGGATTTGTGGTCTATCAAATCTGATGTAATGGTTGGGGCCATCTAGAATATGATCGCAAACTGCAGACTTCCTGGAACGTTGATGCTTCACGTCAGCTATGTGTTCTTTTACGCGGGTTCTAATTGATCTCTTTGTTTGCCCTATATATGAGAGACTACAATCACAATCAAGATTGTACACTCCTGCATCTTGTAGAGGAATATGACACTTGACGGATGGTAAGAACTGACTAATCTTCTTCGGCGGCTTGTAGAATGTTCTAATAGAAGCTCGCTTCAAGATGTAGCCAATCTTGTCTGTGACACCTCTGACATATGGTAGTATAGCAGGCACACGCTCGACTGTGGCCGGCTTCACTCGGTCACTGTGACGGAGGCGCGGGACCCGAAGCTTGTTGTCGTGCAGAACCTGCTTGACGTGCTAAAGCTCGGCGGTCAGGTGTTTGCTGTCACAGATCCCTCGTGCTCTCTGAAACAAAGATTTGCCCACGGTAGCTAACTGTGAAGGATGATGGTGAGATTCACCATTTAAGTATCGGTTTGTATGGGTCTTTTTTCTACACACAGTATGACCTATGGTGTTGTTAGGATTTCGGATGACTAACACATCTAGGAAAGCTAAGGAATTATTTGCCTCTAACTCCATAGTAAATTGAATTTTAAGGTTTATGGAATTAAGATGTTCTAAAAAATGCAGTTACTTTGTCTGATGGTAAAATTGTGAAAGTATCGTCTACGTACCGCTTGTAGAACCTTGGGGTAACAGGTGCAGTAAGGAGGGCTTTCTGCTCAAAGTCTTCCATGAATATATCGGCGACAATGGGAGATACAGGTGAGCCCATCGCAACACCATCTACTTGCTTGTAAAACTCTTCCTTCCACAATAGATAGCCAGATGTAAGGCAATGTCTTAGTAGCACTGCATATTCTGGTGGCATGTTATTTTCATCTTGTTTCCTAGTTATAATTGAGATGCTGTCTTCAACAGGTAGGCATGTAAATAGAGACTGAACATCAAAACTGACCATGGTTTCATTGTCAGCAAAACGTAGGTCTTTTATCTCACTGACAAAATGGTATGAATCCTTAGTATGTGATCTTGTGTTTCCTCGGGTTGGGTGGGCTTGTGTTGGCGAATCAATTTGACTCACTATTGGACGTAATGGAGCGTTAGGTTTGTGTATTTTTGGTAACCCATACAACTTGGGAGGTTTTGCATACGAAGGTATTGTCGAATTGACGTCTAGATTCAATTTCTCGGAGTATTTCTTAATTAGATCGCTGGTTGTTTTAAGCGTATTAGTTGTAGGGTTTGTTTTGACGTAATGGTATGTACTTTCAATATATACGTCGGATTACAATTTTAAAATACAACAAAAGTTGTTGTATTTTAAAATGGTAATCCGACGTATCCATTACAACCGTAGATTTTCCTTTATCTGCGCGGAGAATCGCAAGCTCTGGTCTGTTGCGTAAGGTTTTTAACGCGTTAAATTCATTTTTGGGAAGATTTAATATCGGCGCTGTACTTCGACGTAACATAGACGAAATGTCTTGGCGTATGGCCTCTAAATCTTCATTAACCATATTTTTTTTATACAGACAATCCTCATCACTACAGATAATGTCTTCATACGGGATTCTTCGCGGTGTAATTGCTAATTAAAACCTCTTCCTAAAACTTTTAATGTGGCGTCGTCCAGAGTTTGTTTTGACAGGTTACAGACCACGCCCTGTTTACTATTCGTGTCTGTGGTCGTTTCGTTCTTTCGTTGCCATTGATGTTGGACATTTGATTTAGTTTTTAATTTTTGGTATTTATCAATATGTTTATTTTTGTATTCATTGTATTTAGTTGTTTCGCGTTTATATAAAGTTTCCATGCAATTCTTATAATCAAATGTCGATAAAACTGTCTTTAATTCACTGGACGAATTGTCTATGGTTTTGTTTATGAAACATAGATCAGTAAGTTTTTGCTGAATCACCGTTATTAACAACTTTTTACTCGAGAACGGACCAAACAATAATTAAAAAGCTGAAAGTACTCCGGGTTAACTTTGACATCGGGACGTCAGTCACCTCAGTCCCCCGTGACTATGGGTGCTGGAAAGCACCAGAAACGTCGGGTATTAAAATTAATATAAATAAAACGCGATAAAATCCGTAAAAGTAGTTTTAATCAATGTATAGTGTTCGCGTAAATATAAGAAATCATTATATATTAAGAAACTTTTACGAAAATCTTACCTCCGAGAAATATCTTAGGTAATTGTAAATCTTTCTTGAGTAAACAGAAAAACTATATTTTCCCAGACAAATCCAATAGACTTTTTAACGTATGATTTGATAAAGGAGAGCCTTAAGCAAAGTCATTAATTCTTCCAAGGAGAAATTAAAATTCTATACGACACAATTTTTTTTCCTCATTACGCTTGGAAAAAACCTTTGCAGACACAACGCTTAACTAAAAATGTTATTTTATTTTTAAATAGCACGGTTCAATTTTGAATGAAAATGGAGTACACTTGCGACTTTTTAATTAAATAACAAAATGAAGTTTCCAATTCAATTTGCCAAACACTGTCTTATCTTTTTTTCAGAATTTATCTGAGTTATAATACATTAAACTGTAATGTTTTCAGGCGTTACTAGTGGGTACGCTTGATTAAAGTTGCAGTATAGACACTGCGAAAACTTATTTGCCGTTTACAAATATTTGGAGTCAACATAATACGCGTTCAGAATGGTGGTGTATTTATTTGATCCACTGTTGGAAATGGGTTAGAGAGAGATTGCGAGAATTATATTCTTTCACCGACAACGTGAGGGCTATGTTAACAAATGTACGTTCTTATACGTATATTTCTATGGTTTATATTCACTTTTAAAGCGTTTTCATTTTAATGCCGTAAAATATTTTCTATTTATAGATTTTAAAAACAATTTTATTTTGTAATAATTATGTAAAGTATATAAAAAAATGCAAAGTGAAATATGCTGCCAAATGGGTTGGGTCGAGATTTCACCGTAGGAAGCATCATGCTTTCGAAGAGTACTAGCATTAACTAGCAGCTTACTGCTACTGAGTTTTTTATGGTAATCACTCTTTGCCTGAGATCTTTTTACTGTTAACGAGTTATTCTATCTCAGTCTGAAGGGGTGCAGCGGTGCTGGACACCTTTGTGTATTTTATTAAAAAAAATATTTTGCAAGTGGTATACCAACTTTATACTGCTGGTAAACTAAACATAACATTGTGCTTTAAATAACTAAATGTGTTTTTTAAGGTACTACCTACCACTTCTTTTCACCAAGCTGTGGGCTTACTGGCCGGGTGCACCAAATGGCGTTAATGGCATTTTATAATCATTATGATTATTAAAATATAGTTTATATTTAATAGCAGCAAATAAAGTTAATTAACTGTTATCCTGTAACTTATTCTAATTAAAATGAAATGTGGCATATCACGTAATAAGAGAAAAATGAAATGAACAAATGAAATTTTTAATATATCGCGTAAGCCTTAGCTAATTATACGAGCACAAGATTGTTAATAGTTTCCTCTGTTGTAATAAATATTTACCTGTTCATTATTTTATGCCACTTCCAAACTTTGCCTTTAATTTCGTTTAAAATTAATTATGATTTGAATTCATTAGGAATCCAAGTCAAAATTTTATGTTTTTAGTCCAATACATGGACATTAACGAAGTTAAAAATCTATTTATTTAATTATTTAAAGATGTATGTAAACATAAACTAGGAAGAGGACAAATCAAAATAAATTATTTGTACAAATTTCTACTTTTTTCATAATGATTCTTTTGCAGTGGACCAGTTACAAACGACCAAAACGACATACGAAACACAGATGTTCTATCCCGGTCGAGCCGATCCATTTGTGCTAAAAGTATAGGTGGTAGAGCTATGCTGCAGGTGTACCTGCAGCATAGCTCTACCATGTCGGAAATATAACCAACAAGAAAACTACAACTATTGCTAGTGTTACTTTTAAATAACCAATTTTAAATAAACAGCATAATACCCGTTGTAGCTGTTTCATCTAATACAATGTATTCCTGTAAGTCGCCTTATGCTCACCGAGACATGCGATGGTATACGATTTAACCACGCACTCTAGTGAAAACGAAATGCATGCTTATATATAAAAGGGATTCTCAGAAGCAATTTTTGACTGACATAAGAAGGACAACTCTTATAACTAACTTCCTTTATATAGAAGAGTTGGCAAACAAGCATGCGGCTCACTTGATTGTAAGTGTCCATCGCCGCTCATGGACAACTACAATACCTGAAGAATTTGCAGGTGCATTGTCGGGCCTTTTAAAAAGGAGTGAGCTCGTTTCTTGTTGGTACCTAAGTTGTGTTGTTCAAAAGAATCTCCGTTGGTAAACGATACCACAATGAAGTCGGGTGAGGAACGAAGTTCCAAGTAAATCGTACAGTAATGGACCGCTAAGCACCCAGATGGTGTGGATGACATCGTAAGCTCTGTCGCGATGAGCGTTTGTAAAATTTAGCGCCTAGAATTAATCCAAACAATACCTCAAAGCATTCTCCTAGTATCCTATAATCCCGAAATTTATGTTTTATTTTGAAGGAATAAACCGTGTGATGGTGGCGAAAGCGAATACAACACTCCATTGTTGTCGTTCGTGAAGTAAGAACTGACTAATCGAATGGCGGCTATCGAAACATAATATCGAAATATAAACATCCTTTTTCCGTCCGACATAAAGTGTTGTGTGACCAAAAAAGTGACCAACAGGACGGAGCGCCTCGATATATAACATTTCGTATTGCGGTTGCCACCTCAGCTTCTAAAGTTGGCGATTATGACAAATCTTTTCTACAATGAAAGAGGCAGGTGAGTTTTATGGGTTGGTGTAGTGGCTCTACCACTTAAACGTAAATTAAAAGTAAAAGTATTATATCATTAAAATCAAGGCTTTAATTTGTATTATCAGAAAGTACCGTCTTTGAAAGTAGCCTCACCGTTATCATTAAATACAACGAATGCGTTATCACTTTCTTTCATTTATTTATAATATTTTTATTTTAGAAGTAAAAAGCTTGGCAGTCGGTTTTTAACTAGCAAACGAAATTAAAAAGAATTTCAATTGAAAGTAATAATAACTCGTTCTAGTTATTTCAACGAAAATACTAGTCTACCTATCAGACTAGTACTTACGTTAAACGTGTTAGCCATAAAACAAACTTCCAAGTTGGGGAAACTTGTTAAGATGCGAGTAGTAGAACCCTGATAAAATAAATTTTACTGTCCTATAAGAAGAACGAATGACGCACCAAGTTTCATCTCGGCCTTATCAATAAAATTTACAGGGACCAGACGTAGAATACGAACTTCCTTCGATTGCATCGTTTTATAAAAATAGCTATTTTTTTCTTTTTACTTGTACTTTTATGTTGCAGTAAAACATTTGATGTCGTGTTGAATCGGTATATAATAAGAGTCACTAATTTATGCCTTGAAACATAAACATACGCAATATATTTGATCTAATATTATCATTATAATTTGTATTTCATAAACATAAGGTTTCATTTTAAAATACACTTTTTAAACAGTTATATGGAAACTTTAAAAGTTGAAAAATGTTAGTTAATATTTATAATCCAACAGTCAAATACCTTGGTTACGCCAACGATCAAGTCACCATTACGTCGTCGGCGGGCGATTTGCCAATGGTGGTTACATTAAAAACAGGTCTATAAAATTAAAAACGGATATGTGAACGCAAGTAAGACGAAAGTGATAGTAATTGAAAAAGAGGAAAGTAAAACGATATGTGAAATAAGAATAGAAGTGTAGTTGGTTAAGCGTGTGGATGAGTTTGTGTATATACAGACATGACAGGGATATAGAACGAATAAATGTAGAACGCAGAGTAAATGTGATTCTTCGGTCTATAGTGGAAATTTATAATGTGTTAAATAAGGCATATATGGAAATTTACGATGCTGTTTCAAGTAGTGAAAATTGTGTGTCAAAAGGAGCACGAGCGAAAGTAAATGCTGTAGAAATGCGATCATTAAGATGTATGTACGGGGTGAAACCCATTGACAGACTGAGAAATTGTGTGTTAATAAAAAATGTGTGGTTTGCAAGTTTGTGTGATATTGTAAAATAAGTAAATTCTTTTGTTTAGGTAGAAAAAATTTATCACATAAAGTGAAAAAGAAATTTTATGTTATAAATGTGAGTGGCAGAGTCGGCAAGGGATGATATATTAAATACGGACCAAATTAAAAGTAACCTTAACCCACGATCATGTACGTTTTATACGCTGCAGCTACATTATAGTTGTAACACGAATAGGTCGGCTTGATCGACGTAGGACCACGCTCTCCCAGAATACCAGCGTAAAATATTTTACCAATGTAAATAACTTTATATATAGCATAAAAGGTTAATGCTGGCCGTGTTTCGTGATGAATGATGAGTGCAGAGAACCTGAGACCCCATTTACTGGAAACGAGACATTCCACCTTATTCTTCGGGGTGACAACGCAACTGCATTTTGATCCTTAATTTGGGAGAAATGTAGATGTCTATAGACCACCGTATCTACTTACTATCAGGTAGACTGTATGCTCGTTTGTCACACTTATACTATAATAAAATAAAAAAGCGTTGTGATATGGAAGTGATGAAGGCGAGATAGCTGTACCAGGATTATGCTAAATGGAAGTAGATTTATTAATAGACATGAGTGTATAATTTATATGTTATTTCTTCTTTTATAGGTTATTTGTTAAAATGTTGTATCTCTGTTAGTAGAAGAAGCACTAAAAAATCTGGCCTTCTTCTTTTGTCACATTTTTAAACTCCTTATTTTTTGTAACGTTAGTGAAATTAGTTTGCTAGCTATTACAGCTTCATTGGTCTCTCATGGAAAATATCCTGCGGCCGCGGCAGATGGGATGGTTGGAGCACAAATTAAAATAGAATACATCAGCTCCCACAAGTAACACAAGTTTCACAATTGTGACGTATTGCATTCAAAGCTCTCTTCGATTTAATGAAATCAAAGGTGCCCGTCTACTAATACAAAATGTTGTCCGAGGTAGTTACCTTCAAACATGTTTTCTTTTTCTTCTTCATGACAAAGCCGTACCGCCGCAGTTAGACATGGGCCTCGATTATTGATAGTTGGTTGTTGTTATTAGGAAGATTATATCCATCTTGCGCTTCATTTCCCTGTGTGGCCTCTTAGAAAGCTTACAGGATGATGTACAGTACTGCCACTGCCTCTAATCCACCATGCATTAAGAGGATAGAGTAAGTCAGCTCAAATTCTAATTTCGTCCCCACTTCCCCGCGCGTCGTATGCTATGTACCGATTGGTTTGTAATCACTAATACTGTAAGTAGATAAGTCGTTAGATACTTATTTCATTAGGTTTATCATATTTATGCCTGTTTCTTAACGCCAAGCCAGCCGCTTCTTATTTTTATCACGGTTATTTCCCATTTTAATTTTACGTCGTACTGTTGCGTAATGTATATTCTGATCGTAAGCGACACAACTTCTCCCTTCAAAAGCCTAAGCGATACTAACGGTGCGACAGGAATCAAGCTCAGGACGCTGATAGTTTAGGTAATTTCTTTTTTACAGTGAAAATAATGGTATTTTAAAAAAATTAAATAATATAACCACTGCTTTATAGTTAGTTCAGTTAGTATGCAAAGTTTCATGATCTTATTTAAAGTATTTTATGAATAACAGCGGTTTATTGTATTGGCTTCTAGCAAATATTTTTTTAAATTTTGATTGTCGCTTGTCTGAATGTCTGTTCGAACTGATCTTCGGAATGGCTGAATTTGTGGTGAAATGAAAAACCTTACAAACAAATAGTGATCCCTGCCAGAAGGGATCTAGGCTATGTTTTATCCGAAAAACTTAAACATGTTTTGCAATATACAAACATAATATCTTCTTTACTTTGTTAGGATGCAGACTGGTAGAGAATGTTTTGTTGCATTAAGTCCACTTATTCGTACTTGGTGTGCAAATAAAGCCTAAATAAAAAAATAAAATTCAACAAAATAAAAACGAAAATTAATAAAATAAATGGTTTTTGATTACCTTAAATCTAAACAAAAGGCAAATTAATATATCTTACCAAAGCAAATTACCCTGTAGTGACAGTGTAAGCTTATCCATTACCCCATATCATCCCGTGGGTGTAGTAAGAGGCTATAGAGGGATACAAATCTGGAGATGGGCTACAGCTACTTCTTAATAACGAATAAAAATGCGGTTGTCAAACCGCTTGCCAAGCGTAACAAATATGGCAAATATCCACCCTGTAGGAGAGCTTATGATCTGTATATATGCTCTATGTTCTGGTGTGACTTTCGAAGCTGGACCTGGTCGGTAGTATCGAAAATAATATATAAATATAAAATTTAATCATAAAGTATTTATTGTACAAAATAAAAAAATCCTTGTAAACCATTCGATATCATGGTTTGTCACATATTCTACGCAGATGTTTTTGCTATTATTCGCAACACAGAAAATGTATCTAATGGATTGAATTTTATTTCCAATCTTTCACAATGTATTGTGAATTCAGTGCGTCGCGATACCCGCGTAAAATGTATTGACTTTTGATTACTCTTTAGACCATATAAAATAATAGAGGGCGTGACTGAAATAAAATATCTGTAACATTAGCATATAAGTTCCTGTTTGTATTTACATTTTTGGTCATTGCTTATGTTAGTATTTTTAATATTGGATGTTTGTCTATCTATAGTATATTTTGTTTAAAAAAAAAAGAAATATTTTGAACATAAATGTTAGTTCACTTTACCACGTAGGTCTTTCTTTGAAACAGATTTAACCTTATACTTTATTTAAAATTTTGTCACAATAATATGATAACAACTATCGGACTGCCAAGAATTACTGTTGTGAATGTTGACTTCAGAAATGCAAGTCGCGGTAATTAATTATTTGTATTAAATCTATGGTAATAATTCCGGGAAGAAAAAGGTATAGTGGACATCAGAATTAAGGCTTTCTTTTAGTAGAGAGTGTAGAAATGCAAACGTAAACTCATTTCCCGCAGCTGTTAAGAAAAAAGCACTAAAGCTGGGATTTTGGAGCAAACAACGTACGACCAACATCGGCAAGCACTAGACGCGGTGGTCGCGAGCGCTTGACCTGTTCGATTTTGTTTTGTTTTCATTTTTATATTATAATTTTATTTTCAGAAGATAAAAAACCTAATTAAAAATGTGTTCTCAATATCATCTAAAACCAATAAACTTTTTCATTTGACGTAAATTTAATATAGCTTCATCATGTAGTCTCTGCAATTCGAGTGCATGTCATTTTTATGATTTTTTTTATCAAACCAAATCTTATGATTCATGTTTGTGTTATCATACTGTAGTTGTCTGTGTTTTTATAAAATGTTTTTATTTATGTTAGACATTGTATACCAAAGTCACCTTGAATGAAAAACAAAGAAAGAAATTCTTAAATATGTGGCCGTGGTAAGAAAAGGGGAAATCTCCTGCCGGGCAAGGTGTTCTGCCCGGGAAGCGGCCAACACTCCGAGTGATAGTTCGGAGATGTTCTATATATACTGTTTTATGATTCGGAATTTTTGATAGCGTGATTTAGGTTTCGGTGTGTTTCGCTTGTGGCGCGACGACAGTGCCGCCACAAATACATCAAACGTAACGTTTTCTTACACGCATCACGTGTTTTCTAACGAAAAACTATAATAAGTTTTCTGAACGAATATTAGTCAATTAATTGTTATAAATAGAAAAGGTATTTATTAGCGTTGACTTAGGTAACGCACTTTACTTACTACTACTACACGCGCAGGTGTTTTGTTCCAGCAGCTTGCCGTATTACGGGGTTAGAACAATGATTATCGAAAACGACGAAGAGAAAAGAAAGGAAAATAAAATTCATTCCTTATAAGATAATTGCATGGTTCTTACGTGAAAATGGCCTAGTGAGTCGCATGATTGGATTCCTGTATCGCACGATCCGATCGTATGAGGCATCAGTGGCAGAGCCACTCTGCAGCTCTTGTTGTCGCACAGATGGGCCGGCTCGAACCGTGGTGGTGCCAACCTCCTAGAATACCAGCGTGAAGGAGAATCTATGCTTTTGCGTTTTTTCTGGTGAGAGCAGGTGACCGGAGGCTCCATTCCCCACAATTTACCATCTGGATGATGGCGAAGCCAGCCTTGCTCTTTTTAACCAAGACTCAGGTGTCCGCTCTGGTTGATACTTCATACCTCTCCTACGCGGGGTACAAATAAGAGTATTCATTTGTGCTCCTGGCTGGAGTTTGCATATACGTCAAGGGAGGACATTTGTTTTCGATGCCTCGGCAGGTACGGACCTGTTCATCATATGGCTGCCCTTACGCAGCAACGACCATTCCCCGCGTCTAAGGGTGCCTCTATAGGCCCCATAGCGGTAATGCTGAAACAGACCGGTTCATCGACCATCCCATCCTCAGTGATCGCGATCCTTGGCTATTTTAACGCTCACCAAGCCGAATGGCTCGTCTCACGTTTAACCGATCATGCGGGGAGATCTGTTTATGACTTTTCCTTGACATATTGTTTTACACAGTACTACGTCTACGCGGATTTCAGATGACATCGGGAATCATACACCTCCCCTTTTGGACCTTATGCTAACCTCTCATCTGGACCAATATCAGGTTTCCGTCTACGCCCCTCTAAGCTCGTCAGGTCATTGTCTTGTCCGTAGTTTGGTGCCACTCACACTAACGTCACGGTTGCTTTCGGCAGGCTGCCACCGTGTTTAGCACTAAAGGTAGGCCGATTGGAATAGAATGCGGTATTTATGTGCATTCTGCCCTTAGGCACGGATTTGCTTCTCGCCAGATGATCCCAGGGTTGTTTTTGATTTTGTCGCTGATATGGTACTTCAGGGAATGGAACTTTTTATTCCATAACCTGTGGTATATATCGGAAGCAGATCCCACCCATGGTTTGGTCGCACCTTTAAAGAAGCATCACGCTATAAGCAGGAGTACCGGGCCTGAGCTCGGGATGTAAACACAAGTGCTCTTAAAAATATGTATAACTCCACCTCCAGATCTTTCAAAAGAGTTATTGCCAAGGAAGGATCTGAGGACATCGGCAGAATTGGCGAGAAGCTAGTTCGCCTTCCTTCGTGAACACGTGCATTCTTGTATCTCGCCAAGGTTGCCCAAGGAAATTTCTTTCAACCATATCTTCAATCTCCACACAAAGAGGACGACTCAATGGTCTATGCTGCAAAGGAGAAAGTCAAACTGTTGGGCTCTTTCTTTGCGTCCAACTCGATTCTTGATAATGGTGGGAACATACCTTAGACCGTTCCGCGGTGTTAGTTTTCCATGCCGAATATGCGGTTTATACGCTTGATGGAGTCCCTCACATTGTGTTAAAGGCATGTGCTCCGAAGTTAGTTGGTTTTGACAGGTCTATTTTGGTACTCATACTGCCAAGGCATAGTCACGAATTCATGGAAAAAAGCTTTGCTCCACTCGATCCCTAAAAAAGGCGACCGCTCAGACCCGCTCAACTACGAGATTATCACCATCACAGCCTTCTTCTCCAAACTAATGGAGTCCGTTATAAACTTTAGATGCATTGAGAATCACCATCTGATAAGTGACAGCCAAAACGGTTTTCATCGAGGTCAATATGCTGGTTATCTTCTGGTCTACCTGAGTCATAGATGGGCATAAGCAGTAAAGTCTAAGGGCGAAGCATTGGCCGTAGTTTAGACACTAGTGTTCCACAAGGCTGCACGCTATTACCAATTTTACTCGGTATAGCCATGCTGCAATTACATTAGTAGTATACTTGTAGCACGAATGAGTTGGCTCGACTGGGGAAGGGATCACGCTCTCATGGAATGTGGCGGCACTGTCGTCGCGCCGCTAGCGAAACACACCGAAGCCTAAATCACGCTATTAACATTCCGAATCATAAACAGTATATATAGAATATCTTCGAACTATCAAACGGAGTGTTGGTCGCTACCCGGTACACCCCCCGGTACACCTTGCCCGGTAGGAGATCTCCCCTTTCCCTTCCACGGCCACAGTGATAACCATCCGACGTAATCTTAACACGCAACCAACAACCTTCGGAAACTTCAAGCTTCATCATCGTCATAAAAAATACCCCACCCATTCGCTCCCGAGCAGATATCGTCTGCAGTCTCCATATCCTGCAAGCCATGTAGCTTTACAAGGTTCATCGCAGCACTGGAAATATTGCTTCGTGTTCCTTCAAGCTACTCTCTGCGATTTACAGTGTTCGGCACGGCTCTGAGCCTCACTGCTCGCCTCTGCTTCAAGGCACTCTCGCAGATTACTTGCCTTCTTGTCGACTCACCGCAGATTACAAGGCAAGGGTCGCGCCGCTAGCGATACACACCGAAGCCTAAATCACGCTATCAACTTTCTGAATCATAAACAGTATATATAGAACATCTCCGAACAATCACACGGAGTGTTGGCCGCTCCCCGGGCAGAATACCTTGCCCGGCGGGAAATCTCCCCCTTTTCCTTCCACGGCCACACAGAATACCGGCGTCAAATAGTAGCTTTATGCTGCTGTGTTTCGTATGGTGCGTGTAAAGAACCGGAGACCCTTTTTGCTGGAAACGAGGCATTCCATCTAAGTCCTCACGGATGACAACGCGTCTGCATTTTGATTCGTAATTGAGGATAGATGTAGATGTCTATGGGCCACAGCAACCACTTACCACCAGGTGGACTGTGTGCTCATTTGTCATCCCATTCTATAAAAGAAGGCTGTTTCATCTGCATATTGTGACGGCGCATTATTATTATTAATAATTAATAATTCTCTTCTATATTTTTATTTTATTTTATTGAATAAGGTAGAGAGTAGTTATATAAAAGGTCTTAAATTAAAAGTATATTTGTGTTTATTTAAACTACAATCCAAAAAAAGTGTACAAAGCATAATAATATAACTGCAGTGTAATCTTAGTCTTAGCAAAAATACACAGATAACAAATAAATTAAATGTTAAGAGAAACACGTAAATTTATTTTAAGTCTAACCAGGCTACTATCGAATATATCTAGATGTAGGTACGTTACTACGCTTAATCTAATCGTAATCACGGCACATTTTAACAACGGGGTTGAAAAAGGAAGTGTTATTCTTGTGTACGTCTAACCTGAAAGTTCATTGAACACGTTGTCGTATACCGGAATTGAACTTAATTAGCCTTAGTAACTCTGGGTACTCTATACGAAAATGCAAAATCTTGCGCAAATAAACTTGCTCGGCAAATTGTCTCCTTAAAGATAATCGCTGGACATTAGGAAACTTTAGTCGAGAGTCGTATGATGGTAGACGACGCAAGTGACTATATCTACCGCAAACACTGCGAAGGAAACTACTCTGCACCCTCTCAATACTATCAGAATGTACCTTATAAAAGGGTGACCATACAGTGGAAGCATATTCCAGTACAGAACGAACTAAATAAACCTTCTTAAATTCTCTCTTCTTTTACATAAACCTTAGATTATCTTACAAGTAATATTTTAAACAATTTCAATTCGACCTATATTTATGTATGTTTTCTACATGACATCTTAATAAATTGTGAAACGATTTGAAAGATTGTTTTATTAAATAGGCTTTACTTCAGTAGTGGACACATACAGTTTTTAAGAACCTTTCTGTCCCTAAGGGTAATTTCGATTATATAACAAAAACCTTTGAAGCGCGACTCAATAAATATTAAGGAGCTTGTTACCTTGTTGAAAGTAGTCCTTCGGAAGATATTCGAACTAAGAGTAAACTGTAACGTGAATAAAATACGTCGAATTTCACAAAGACTGTGGTACCGGGACCTAGGTAAGTTATGCATCCCGGTACTTCCGGAACTGCACCAGAGACCATCACAACCACAATTTAAGCGTAGGCGTGGGCACAGATAGCTGAATTGCGTCTGGAAGACGGGTAGTCTTTCGTGTGAACACTGATAACTGTTCTTTAGCTTGATTATCTAGACTAAGAAATAGAATAGTCATAGTTAGGCTCTCACATGTATCGGACATGTAGTTCTAAGTATCGCACATTATTAGTAATAAGTTTTAATATAAAGCCTTTTTAAAAATGTCCTGGGTCAATTTCGAATCTTGACTAGGTACTTCCCATATGAAAACAACTGTTCATAAACAATTGTTTAAGTCCGACAATGTCAATAAACTACGTTATGTGATAAGACGGCCATAGTCGCAAACATAGAATACTATAATACATACATAATAGAAGATGGGAGTGGGCGGAGTCCGCGTTGCTACTAAAATGTCACTATCACGTCAATTCACCCGTACAAATGTCTACACGAGATGTATTTTGACATTACAATCGTTTCCAAATTTCGCATGCAAATTATTTAAAAAATGCCAAATTGCACCCTATTTACAAATAATAATGTATTAAAATTTAAATTTTTAATGATGATCTTGAACATTAATCAAAAGTCTAAAATGTGTAAATTTATTCAGTCTGTCAACACAGCGAATCGGGTTTGATGACGCCAAACCTCGTACAAAATAAAGTTGACAGCTATTCTATTGTGTATTATAGTATTCTTTGGTCGCAAATTCGTTATTTCAATTATTTTGTGTTTTTAATATGGTATCTGTCTAGTGGCGGTGTGAGAATATCCACTACCATCCCGTGCGTGTCGTAGGAGGTGACAAAGGCAAAAGTGTAAGACCGTATTTAGAATTTTGATTCTTAATCAAAGATAGATTTAGATGTATTACTCTGTATACGTTGCAGATGCACGCTTCTGTATATTAGTTGTAGCACTAATGGGTCAGTTCGGCGGAGATAGCACCATGCTCTCACAGAATACCAGCGTAAAATAGCAGCTTTATAGCTGTTATGGATGAATGGAAACGAGCCGTTCTATCTAAGTCCTCAGTGGTGGCAACGATGTATGAAGTCTGAAGTCTGAAGTCTCTATTAGCCAGAGCATCCATTTACCATTAGGTGGACTGTGTGCTCGTTTTTCACCCTTATACTATGTAGAAAATTATTTCTGTAACCATATTTTATTACAATTTTTAACATAAAAAATTTAAAATATCTACTACGAGGCTAAGACGATCAACTCCTGCAACTGAACTGAACATTCCTAATATTGCTGGCACAAAAAATCCTATTCCACACAAAGTTACGATATTAGAAATCAAAAATAGAAACGGATAAAACATACGCTCAGTTCCAATCGAAAAATAGGCCGCAATATTGTTTCATCCTTAGCGGAATCGCGCACTGAACCGAAACTACGAGTGTCAGAGGCAATCACTGAGCTAAAGTGAAATCACTGTATGCCGTCGATTTGAAATAAGGGCTTATTTGTTTTTTCGATCTCGAGACTTTATTCCTGAACGTCCATTTTGGAAGTGTCAACAGGTGTGTTATTTAAAAGGCTTCATCATCTTCACAAATCTACTGATAAAGGCCTCCTCCATCGACATCCTGTATCTCTTAGCAGGTTATATCACATAATAATATTAGAGACATCCTACGCCTGGTTTACCGGTACGTGGTTGCTTCTTCCAGGAGAGACTCTTGTTACCAATTGGATGTCGAATCCACGAGATATCTAACCAGTCCATCGGATCTTTCAACATAATAATCCGTTGGACCCTGTTCGTTACTTTGATTTTATTGCAGGTAATATCCTCATTACAAAGCCTAACACGTACAGAAACTTCATAGTCTATCCATCCACATGCTGCCACTGATAACACGAACTGATTGTGCACTTTTTTAATATTTAAGGTATATTAGACAGGAAGATGTTTTAGGCATATCAACGCTGCCCAGCTGAGTTGGATCAGTCGATTGACTTCTCAGTTAAAATTGGACGCAGGAAAATTATCGGACTACTTGTTCTAGGTAAACATATACATAAATAAACATCGAGCATCGTGTTTTCAACAACTACCAACGTAGAATTGAAACGAACCTTACACATCATGAACATTGTCTTGACCATATTAAAAGATTTAATTGAACATATTATCATAATATCCTATCTGTATTACAGATTAGTAAGCTGGAATCGTAATGGCTGGCCATATCGCTCGAAGGACCGACAACCTATGGGGTAAAAGGGCAGCCTCGTAGTTGTAGGCGAAGTATGGGGCAGCCTTTTCCCCACTACATGGAGTGACCACCTGGTAAAACTCGATGGATGCATGTGGCTTAGAACCGTGCTTTTTAGCATTCCTTGGAGGAGGCCTAAGATCAACAGTGGACTTATGAAGAACTGTAACGATGATGTTGATGAATATCATACGAGTATATATAATTCTTCTTAACGATATTGATACATTGTGTGGGCAATATCATAAGTATCAGAAGTCTGGTACCGTAATTTTGAGTCCACCTGCTAAGAGTTGTTTAAGGCAATGAAACTAGTGAGGTACAATATCAGCAACAGACTTTTACAGACTGTTAAATTACAAACTAAAAGAAAGTAAAGCACTGACTTATTAGTATTTAAAAAAACAATGACAACTTTACTTGGTACATGCTTGCTACAATGTATTGGCCGCAGCACGAATACGTCAGCTCGACTAGGGAAATGGTACACTGGTAGCGTGAAATAGCAGATTAATACTGTTGTGTATAAACGCCGAGTGAGTTACGAATGAACTCGAGATCAGTTTTACTACAAAGATGTTATTTCATCTTATTCCCCAGGGGTGAAAACGCATCTCTATTTTGATCCGTCGTCGAGGATATCATTTCTATTCCGCCTGCAAATCTACGAGGAAAAGTACCACTTAGCTTTAGGTAGACTGTATGCTCGTTTATTACATCTACAAATTGCAGCCCTATCAAAATATTATCCTTTTACGAAAGCAACCGATTTATTGTACCAGTGTAATTAATGTATTAAGTAAATATTTCTTCGACAAATATGACCGGCGCCTTGCCACTGTAGCATTTAGAAAGTTTCTCGAGTTGCGCTGTAATGATGAAAATGATTTTCATGAATCCATTCATGAGCAGCTACCCAATGTCCACTGCCGAACACAACCCTCCCCGACAGATTGCCACATAGATTTTTCGTAGATACCAGGCAAAAAATTCCTAGGTTTGAGAGCCGCAGTTTTTTAATTATTAATTTGTTAACAGGGAAATAATGTTGCCTATTCCTTTTTTACGTTCCCCTAAATAGCTTTGAATAGTGGAATCTCTTACGCCACCACTACATGGCATAACGGAAGATGATGATAATTTTTTTCTGATTATATTTTGTGGATATAACAACGAAATAGAATTTTCCTTTCAATCCCAAATTTATAGACAGATATGTTATTGGTTTTTCAATATTTTACTTTTGGAATTTATTCGGTTGAACAGTAAGTATTTAACATCGAAACATACCTCTGGCTTTTTCAATGTTTTATTTATATATTTCAAAGCAAACCTTTCACCATTTATATTTTTGAGCAATGTGTAAGAATAGGAACGGAAAAATAAATTGATCTTTGCTTTAAAATTAGTTTTTAATGAAAGATAATAAATGTTCTTCACAACCGATAAGAAACCATAGCTAGTTCATGTGATTTGAGGGGTAATGAAGTCGAACCCTCTGGAAGCGGAGTGTTTTGGTAGCCGTAGGTTGTCAACCACGGTATAAGGAATCCATGTCGCTGGACTGAGGTGAAGGGCTGGCTTAAGTTGGCTACTCCGATTTGGCTTACTGAGATCACTTTTCAATTAAAAATGTAGTGTTAAGAGGGTTGTTTACTTAAAGATACGTTATAGTATTTATTTTGTATTCCACAGTTGACTATTTTTATAACAATTCTTATCGTTAATGCATAATAGTAATAACTCGCAAGTTTCATCATGACTCCGCCAATATTTGGTGAAGATACTACGCCACGGGGTTTTAGACGGAACTATTCCGACATTATGTCGGTATCCTATCTCTGCGAGAAGTGGGTAGCCGAATATGATATTTATTTATTTATTTTTAATTTTTAGTGCATTCTCTATAAGAAATAAAACAAAACGGCGAATTTAATGCCTATAGGCCGAAGTAAGACGGCTTAGTCAAAAGTATTTAACCTATTGCCTTAAATACATTGTTGTTGGGTACACAGTTGTTGACAAATTGTACAGTCGAATCGAGAACTTCCCCTCCTTTTTAAATCAGGTCAAAGTGATCAAGCACGATTGCCTCAAGAAAACATTACTGGCTTCAAGTTTTTTGACTTTGGAATCCCTTTAGCCATTTATGAGAATTTATTTTATAATTGCAATAAGGGAGCGTTTTTGTTACAATTAGCAAGTAATTATAAAGAAAATTTAGTGTTTCACACGACAAAAATTTCCGCTTAGATAGGCGGAAAAAATAAATTAATTTGTTCGGATTCCAAGTTCATTCCATTCCAAGTTTCCTTTAAATAAGTATTATTTCCAGGAAATCAATTAAAAGGTATTTCTCTAATAAAAGTTGAGTTATGAACGAATTTTGTCATCTAATTGAGAATAGCCTTCGTCTTTTTAATTTGCTTTTCATCTAGCGCTTGTGCTCTTTATGTAACTAAGGTGTCCAACGAACTTATAGTCTTCCCGATGGATATAGTGTATTGGAGTTCATGAACACCTGGGGCCAACTTCAAATAAGTAAGGCTTGTTACCTTTGAGGACTAAGATGGATCTTTGACGTGAAACGTCTTTATAATAACACAAATACATGCGTGTACCAGGTCAGAAAAGTGGACAGTAATGAAATGGTCAACATCGTCTTACATTAATAATTACAAACTATTGAGTTATTGTTGTTGTTGTTAGTTCTATAGTTTAGTTTATATAGTCAGCTCACTGTTATGACCACCTTGCGTTCTTTTTAGTGTAATTACGGAATATTACATAATATACATAACAATTTTTTTAATTTAATAGCAAAAACGACGAAAAAAATTCAAACTAATATCGGTTCCCTATCCTATGAAAAAAAAACACTGGTAAGATGTTATTTCTTAATACGTTCTTTGTTCTTTCCTGTTCACTTTTCATTTTCTTCTGGAAGAAGATCGATAGAGTACAATAATAGTTTCTTTCCTTTTTAAATTTATCTGCTTTTTCATATATATATACATTTAAAAAAAACTTTTTTTCTCTTTGTTACTCGTAGTTGTCATCATAATACTATGAAACAGTTTATAATATCGCGCACAGCTTCTATAAAATTATAATTGTGGCGTAATTCAAAAATTGCAAATTTTTCTTTATTTCTCCACTAATTATTATTATTTTATTTAACAATTTTTGCAGGTCGTGGCGGAGAGCCTGCATTGTCTCATGTTATCGTAGTAATATTTACGTAGCATAGTTGACACGCTAGGCAAGCGTGTTGGTAACCGCATTTTTTTTGTTTAGTCGTTATTAACCTGTTAGCTCGCGAGGCCACGTAATATGACACTCCCGTTCGCTCGCGACCGTTTTGGCGGGAAAATTTGCAAATTAGCAAATTTTTTTGCTATATTCTTTGCTTTCACTTTGAGACAATATTTATGGATTAAACTTACAGGAATTCTTGTTGAATGTATAAACTATTGAATAAAATTATTTTGGTTGCTAGAAATTATAATAAAATTCATAAATTACCCTTTATAGCATAGTAGTAGTATATACTTCACTTTTAGTGCCAAAATTACTACTAATTTGAATTCTACACTTTTGAAGACGCTGCCACACATCTTCTGATTTGTTTCCCTCTGTCGCCGCTTACGATACCCACCGGATCATATTGGACAAAGACATTTATTTCAACAATGATATCTACACACATGACACATTCCAGTTAAAAAAGTACTTATTAAAAAACAGAAAAGGTATACATATAGCGTATAGAAATTCACAGACATAAACACACACACAAACACACACACAAACACACACACAAACACACACACAAACACACACACAAACACACACACAAACACACACACACACACACAAACACGCACGCACAAAAAACAGAGAACACACGCACGCACGCACGCACGCACGCACGCACGCACGCACGCACACACACACACACACACACACGCACACGCACACGCATACGCGCACACACACACACACACACACACACACACACACACACACACACACACACACACACACACATACACACACACACACAGAGAGAGAGAGAGAGAGAGAGAGAGAGAACACACACACACACACACACACACACACACACACACAGAGAGAGAGAGAGAGAGACAAATTAATACAAAAAATCGTGTGCTATGATGAAGAAGTGGAAGAGACTGTCTCAGCATAAGCCGCGAGCTTGCAGCGCTGATTTTCAGTTAGCCTCGAACAAGTTCGCACGAGCAACAATATGCGAGCGAGTTATTCCTTATTTATATTCTATACAGCATGTGAGATATGAGAAGATTATATATTCTTTGTTCACATTCAATACTTGGAGTATAGAGTTACATTTTAAAAGAAAAAAACATTTAATTTTACAACATACTTTTGCTTTTTTGAGGTAAGTTGAAATATGCATGCAGTACTAATATCCGCACCACTCTGCTAAGATGTGCTACGATCTGCTACAAAATACTAAGATCGTGTCGTAAGAACGAAAAGGAGTATTACATTTCTTTATTCCCATTTTGCAATCGAGCGACTCGATTTTCGGTCGGACAAACGTATACCTCTATACATCGTATCTTTATCGCTGTACCATTTTTTAACGTATCTATCAAGTCAATCTATTCTAAACCGTATAACTTAGGTATTTTAAGTAGCAGATGTCACCTTTGAGGGCTAAGATGTAATGATTAATAGTATGTTAATATAATAATCTCTATACCCTTCAATAATACCTAAACCTAAAAATAACCAGTACAAGTCCTGCTGCTTAAGGGCATCATCGTAAAATAGCAGCTTAATGTTACTGTCTTCGTATGGTGAATGTAAAGAACCGAAGACCCTTTTTTGGATACGAGGTATTCCATCATAGTCTTTAGGGGTAACAACGCGTCTGTATATTGATTCTTGATGAAAGGTGTCACAGCATCTACTTACCATCAGGTGCAATAATAATATAAATATGCTAATTTGTTGTTACCCTTTACTCTATAAATAGAACTTTTTTAAGTCGTACATGTTATATTTGAAAAGATAAAAAGTTAAAGTTACAGCCTATATACGCCCCACTGCTGGGCACAGGCCTCCGCTCAATGTTAAGAGGGTTTCAGGGCAAGGAATTGTCCGCCGCGCTACCCCAATGCGTGTTTGCGAACTTCACATGTCTTCGTAATATTTTTTTCTTATTTCTCTGACATGCAGGGTTCCTCACAATGTTTTCCTTCACCACCGAGCACGTAGTAAATCAGCATTTAAAATTGCAATTAACAATTTCATTGGTGCCGGCGGGGATCGAACCCGGTTTGCTCGCGTACTGTGAAATTTACAGTGAGCCCTAACCATCTGAGCTACCACGGCTCTTACATTTTATTAACAGTTAAATAACAATTTTGAAAGATGCCAATCTTAATTACAGCATCGGGTTACCAGTTGGGTACATCAACATCGTTACAAGATTCAGAGAGTTTTGAAATATACAAAGTCACTGTGGCAGCAATAGCAGTAATAAATTTCATTTTTTAAAGATTTTCTAAGAGTTGGTAAATACAACATCGGCAAGTTCAGATTCCAAGAATTCTCAGCATTTAAGAAATTGTCACAGAAAATACAAAGAACAAAAATCGGTCCACAAACCCATTCTCACAATGCTGATGTACGATGTATTTGATTTATGTACTGGAAAATTATTCTTTTATTGTTTGAATAGAAAGCTTTCAAGCGTTCAAGCGATAAATGGGCTGGAAATCCAAAAGGGCTTGACACGTTAAAAACATCAGTTCTTTCGCTTGACCCACGTTTAATAATGTAAATTGTTTTTGGCTACAGAATTTTTTCTACTAAACCCAATATATGTTTTTATTTAATGAAGTAATAAAGCAACTTACAGTCCATCTGAATGTAAATGGCAACTGCAAGCAATGGACACCTGCAACTAACTTTTTACTAAGAAGTTTACAGATGCGTTTTCACGAAGTACCTAGATTGTTGTACGAGGATTGTTGGTTGGTCCTCTATCGTAGTATTATTGTAGCTTAACTACAATGTTATGATGTAGACTGTATCCGACAACATGCTAAATTTATCATTAAGCCTAGGACCAAGGCTTCTTCTATCACCTAAGACATATAACTTGAATCTATTATTTTGATTTTTATATTTGAGCAAATATTACACATTGAATTTTAATTTTGTTTAATTAAAAGCACCCGATACGCCGGAAATTAAATATATCAAAATATAATTAAACATGGTTAAATCCGAAAAAATTGTTTTATTATATCCGTTAACTATATTTATTTTATTTTAAATCATGTTCACTACTACATTTTTTCAATATGTAGTGGCGGTGTAAGAAAATCCACTACGCCATGTCGTTGCGATACACTAAAATTATACATTGAATAAAACAAATTTTATGGATTTTATCGCGTATATTAATTTTTTTATATTCCCGACGTTTCTGGGGAGGGACTGAGGCGTTCAATGTCCAGATACCATAGTTAATGGCGACACCGTGAAAAAATGCACCTCCTTTCATCGAATAGTATAGGACTATGACACCACTAACGAAAGTGGGATTTTGATATACGAAAATACCTCTAAAAAATCACTATAGCTGAAATTACAACGAAATCTATATGCTTGGGAATCACTCAAATATATTCATAACATCAATATTCATAATTTACTTGCTCATTATTTTGATAACTTAAATCAATAATTTTTTAAAAAATATTTTAAGATTCTGACAATTTCTAAGCGCTTTTAATCGTCGCGGGCGATACGCTATTTTAGACCTTATGACGGCGTTTCTTCAAGTCTTTATAGAAATTATATATTCACTCAGATCAGTACGGCGATAGCGTTTTCGATGTGTCGTCTTAACCGCGGTTCCGATCCGATCTTCACAGTATGAACTTATAGTATCTTGAAGTTTTGCAGTTGTATGTTTGGGTTGGGATTTAATTTTATTTATAAAATTTCAAGCAGTTGGTAGTGCCTCAGCCATCATCTCTATGGAAATAAGGATGTTTTTGATTTCTATAGCCTCGCGAATCGTCGTTGGAAGGAATCGGTGTTCTTTAGCGAGGATTTGTGGTTATCATATGTGATGTATTGACGAGGGCGATCCTGTACGTGTTGACAGACCGCAGACTTCCTTAATAATTAAATCATTCTGCTTAATTAAATGAGTAAAATTTGTTTTATTAATTTTCTTGACTATATTAATTTCATTTTAATTCATGTACACCGAGATACTTCGTCGTTTAAATAGTAGGGTAGGTAGAAACTGAAACAGGAGATAAGCCGCATCATCTTTCTCCTATCAATACAAAACTGCGGTTGCTGACCCGTCTTCCAAGCGTGGAAACTTTTGCAGATCGAACACAAAGCGTACATACCATATTATTCTATTGGTAACTTAACATAAAGAAACTGAAACGAGAAATGGGCTGCAGCATCTTTCTGATAACAATTCAACAATAATAAAAAAAATTTAAATGCAAAAATGCCTGCCAAGTAACAACAACACATATTATAAAAAAGGGCTTGCTCCTTACTAAAAGGCCGGCAACTTGCGTTTTCCATGGTGTTACAGTTGTTCCTGGGCGGCGGCAGTCACTTACGATCAGGTGAGCCTCATTGCCCCCTTTTCTGTAAAAAATCAGGAAGCATATGTTAAAAAGTGTACTTTTGTAGGGCTGTAATGAATATGTAATGGTAATGATAGATATTTTTTATAGATGAAGGGCCTTACAAGGAGCATGTGGCCCACCTACCGATGCCAATGCCGGTGCCAAACATCCAGATGGTGAGGATGGTATCGTGAATTTTGACGAAAGGGATGCAACATCCCTACGCAGCGCCAGTAAATCTATCGAATCAGTAAGAACGCGGTCGACGACGATCCGAGTCAAGTGGAAGAAGTTGACACTGGGGTGCCCCCGCCCAGAGATGTGAACAATATTCCATTTGAGGTCAAACTTGCGCTTTGTAAATTGCAAGCGATGTGCCGGAATGAAATACTGTCTCGCTTTGCTGAGCACACCAAACTTTTTAGAGGCCAATTTGGCCTTCACCTCCAAGTGACCACGAAACTGCACACTATTTGATGTGCTAGCTGAGGCAGCAAGGGGAATGCCTTCAAACTGAGTAAATACGACAAAAGCGTTCTTTTAGCGATTAACGCGCAAACATTTTTCTTTTGGGGATTGAATTGCACTTTTTAGTAAACTTTGTTATGCAAAGACTCGACTTCAGATACAAGTTTGTCCCGGTACTCGGCGACGTTTTCCCAAAATATTAGCACGGCCGGTGTATGAGGCATCACCAGCGCTGTCATCTGCATAGCAATGAATGTTACCAGTTTGCAAGATATAATTGATATGCAGAAGAAACAGCGATGGTGATAGCACGCAGCTTTGTGAAACAAAGCGTTAATAGGCTTGTAATCAGAGCATGCACTGTCTACCACGACCATTAACGTCGTGGTACACGGTGCATGCCGATTAGGAAGAAAACTAGTGATCCAATCGCACAATTTCTCGGGAAGCCCATAGGAGCTTGTAAAGAAGCGCTTTGTGCCAGACCCGATCGAAGGCCTTCGCCATGTCCAAACTAACAGCCAATGCCTCCCAGTTGGACTCTACTGAGTCTAATAAAAAATATAATTTAAGTGTGTTAAAACTCACTTAAATCATTACATAGATGATCATATTTTAGTATTTCTTAATCCCTGTATCATTATATTTTGTTAATGATTTACTGCCGACTGCGGCATGGAGAGAATGTTCACAAACCTTTCTATTTATATTCAACTACTATAATGATATTAGGATCATTTTTTCCTTGTGCTTTCCATTTTGATACCTAAGTCAGATAAAATAAAAATGTTAAAAGAACACCACAAATTGGTATGAAAAAATTAACCACCTTTTTGTCTTTTATATTTCATATTAAAAGGTATATATAAAAGTATATTAAGGCTTTGAGAAGTCAGTTTAAACGGTATACATATTAAAACAAAAGCGACAGTATCCTAACTGATAAGGATGTGTTCCTAATCCTAAATCAAACGTGATTTCAAATCTGCCATTCGACTATTTTCATGTACCAATCCTAGTAAAAACATTAAAGTTAGTTTGAAATGGTAAACGGGTATTACTTGTGTAAACATAACTTCAAATATTATTTTAAAACTTCTTTTACCAGATTTCAAGTTCTCAGCTTTCATTAAACGCATAATATGTATACGCGTTACCAAGAAGAAATCGGAAAAGAATTTGTAAAATAGCAAAGTTTTAAAATTTTTACATTCATTCAAATAAAGTTTTAGTAGAATTCTCTCTCAGTGTTCACTTACTTCAATCTTCATTCCATCCAGCGAGTTTTATGTCGCTAAGGAATTCCTGCAACTGTGCTTCCTCGAATAACTGAATCATTGCGATATTGCAAACGTTATTCCAATTTCAAATTATTTCATATTTCCTGAAATGAACCGTACATTTTTATCGTTGCTTTTTTCTGAAATTATACCATAATAACTGCCTATCCCGAGTCCACAACACACCAGAACATAGGCCTAAGGAAATGCCACAAAACAGGGTCCTGCGCCATGTACAACCATCGAATTACTTTTTTTATTTATTTTTTAAAAAATATTAGTAATCTTATTAATTAACATTACTAATATTCCTTTTAACCACTTCTGGTAAGCTTGAAACGCTTGTGTTAGGAGTGGTTCACGACAGTAGTCAAATGGCGAATTCGAACCCACGACATTTTCAATAAGCGATCCGCGCCCTGCCATTAGGCTACTGTCGCTTCTACATCTCATTCCTCGTCACTCCATCTTGTGAGGGGTTACCCTGCTCTTCGTTTATCCGTACAAGGCTGTCACGCAAGAAACTTTTCAACGGTTATCGCTTCTACAATATATCTGTGACGTGGCTCTTCACTGCTGGCCGAATTTGAAAGCTCGAGGTCATTCAACGAGCTAAGGGGAGGCCTATGTTCGGCGATTTTTTGCGTGATAGACTTTATAATGAGGGTATCTCGTAAGCTGAAATGGAAGTCACGTGGGCCGGTTATATGATCAGTTAAGTTTATTGTGTGGTCAATTAAAATTTCTAAGTATTCGTAAGTACCTTTTTTGTATGTATCAACATATGTTTTTTTTTTCTAAAAATAGGGAGGTACTTAATCCGTGATAATATTTTATGTATATTGAGAGATAATTCCTTACCACGTTGTCTAATTACACCGGTCACCGGAATTTCATTTCTAAAAATGGTAACCACATCAGCAACAACGTTGGGATCATTCGGCGAGAAGCAAATTGACCCTCTTAACCCACGGGTTCTCTTACCCACGGGTTTGCTTCCTTAAAAGAACCAAAAAGTATAAAGTAATTTTACATTTTAAAGTCGGGGCTTTAATTTTTCTATACACTATTTCTTAGCATTAACTTCAGAATGTGAAATTATTTCATTCTTTTTAATATGTTACTTTTACTTAGTACAAATACTAAATGTGAAAACTATTTTATATTATTAATTTTCGGAGTGGATGTTAACTGTTCGAAATTTTATTTTTTTACACTATTGAGTGGCATAAGCAATATTAAGCATAAACTTAGGGTAGCAAATAGAACGTCATCTTATAATTAAATTGATACCACTTATGGAGCTTAGTTTAATTAATAAACAAACTTTTAAGACGGTTTTTTTAATTCTCAAAATTTGATCAATTAATGTATTCAATCCAAAAAAAAATAACATTAACTCTTACGCCCGTAATTCGAAAGTGTAGGCAGAGACTATGGCTTCATTTACATCCATGTTTAAGCGCCCATTTTCAAATCACCAATTTGCTAAATAAACTTCCGTGTTGGGCGACCCTTGCCGACGCTGCCACCCTTTGTTTTTAATATAAGATATAAGACTCGCATTACAAACTGAAATAAAAGTCCACGTTTACAGAATAAAAATGCTGTAATAGAATTGGCCTCAAATAATAGAGGCTATAAAAAGAGTGATCACTGGGTTACGTGCTCGTATGATGTATTTGATACGCCATATTAACTTTATTGCCCTGTAGCGTTGTAAGAAAATTTATTACTCTATATTGTACTGGTAGTGTCATTAGAAATGGTAGAGGGGAATGAAACTTTTTGGATGAACAGCAGCATTTTTTATTTTAAATAGAATAAGGATGACCAACGAGCACACAGTCTACCTGATGGTAAGTGGATACTGTGGGCCATAGACATCACATCCCTGAACGGGCCTTGTCGTGGCGAGGAAGCTTAGTAACTGTGGCTTAGTTACCCATGGTAAACAAATAGGAACCCACTCGGCTGTCCCGAGGTGTAGGGGTTATTCCGAAGTGGCCGCACCGAGTAAGCTCGCCTAGCCCACTCCGAATGTGCGTTAATGGATTGTAGCGGGAGTAATATCTTCTTCTCAATCCTAAAACAGCCGCGGTAGAGTTGCGGGAAAGAGGAACGTTGTATAGCAATATACCACTCGCCCTTTCCTTCTCGACTTTGACGATGTCGCACCATTGATTTGGTTTCGGTGAGCCCACGCAGGGAGAGGAGTACTCGTATTGCAAGGCACCGTATTGCCCACCCTCTGCGGCCAAAACTTGGTTGGTGGCGGAGTCAGGTACTCTGAAAACTCGTTCTAACTGTCTTAGCGTATTAAGAAAGCAATAAAAAATCACTCTTAACGAGTGGAGTGGTCGTAAAGAAGTTATGTTCAAGATATTACATCGCTATGTGATTTGTGTTAGTAATTTTATGATCATAGTCCTAGGACAAGATATCGTAAAAAGTTTATAGCAACGGAAGTTATTACTAGGTAAAATCACGCGCTTATATAAATTCATTGCTTATGCTAGCGTTACCTATTTTTTTATGTTTTATTATTGCTTGGTGATTTTCGACGATATAGTACAAACGCCATTATAACTACAGAACTTTATAACTACGCTAAATGGCCTATATATATATATATATATATATATATATATATATATATATATATATATATATATATATATATATATAAACGTATCTATTTAATGGAAAATATCTTATGTGGCCTTTTTTGCTTAAAATTGGCTTTAGGCACCAATAGCTTGCAGTAGTGACCTTTGTGATAGGTCTTAAAATGAACATAAACAAAACAAATTTCATTTGTAACGTGCATGTCTCACCTATGCCGGAAGTTACTATGAGGACTACGCTCAAAAATAAATTTAAAAAAGTCAGTTTCGCAGTGATTATAGTTTAAGCAGCACAATAATTATATTTTTGGCATTATCCAGTATGTGAGTCTTATGAACATCATCATTATCATTACATTGCCTCACAAGCCCGTAGAACATAGGCCCCCCCCAAGGAATGCCACAAAGCACGGTCTTGAGCCACCTGCGTCCATCAACTTCCTGCATGTTTTTCCAGGTAATCACTCCATCTAGTGTGGAGTCACCCTATACTACGGCTACCGTTACAAGCCTGCCACTGGAGAACCTTTTTTCCCCAACGTTTGTCGGTTCTTTGAGCTATATGGCTGGCTTACTGCCACTTCAGATTACGAATCCAATGGGCTATGTCAGTCACTCTGGTTTTACTGCGGATATCCTCATTTCTAAGTTACTGACAATGCCGTTTTCAGGTTTTGAGGTATACCTGACAAGAAGATGTGTCGTAATTTCCCAGCCAAGTTGAATCTGTCTATTGACCTCACGGTCGAAGTTGGACTTATCTAGTCGGACTATTTGTCCTAGGTAAAACGTACTCGTTAACAACTTCGAGCTTAGTGCTCCCAACAACTACCGGCATAGGTGTGACATGTACATTACACATGATCTTTGATTCGTCCATGTTCATCTTAAGACCTATCCGTTGGGAAGTACTATTGGGTTCATTGAGCACAGTGCTTAGGTCCTCCAGCGATTCTGCCATATGGACTATATCGTCGGCAAATCGAAGTTGCTGTACTTGACATTCACGTTAATACCGTATCCTTTCCAGTTCAATTGCTTGAAAACACCTTCCAATGCAGCGGTGAAGAGTCTGGTTTATACCTCTCTGAAGTTGGATAGGTTTCGTATTCTGGTTCTGCTGTACTCGGATAGGCATCGTAGCCTTACTGTATAAACAATTCAGTACTTCGATATACCGACATTCAACTTGGCACCGCTGCAGGGACTGTATCACCGCCCAAACTTCGATGGATTCAAAGACTTTTTCATAGTCCACATACGCAAAGTAAATTGGTAGATTGTACTTGAATACCAGCATAAAATAGCAGCTTAATGGTGCTGTATTTCATATGGTGAGTGCAGTGAACCGGTGACCCTTTTTACTGGAATCGGGGCGTTTCATCTCAGTCTTCAGGGCTGGCAACGCATCTGCATTTCGATTTCTAATTGAAAATAAATGTATTTATATTTGGACCACAGTATCGACTTAACATCTGGTGGACTGTGTGCACGTTTGTTAACCTTATACTATAAAAAACACGTGGTCGGCGGTAAATGTAGACTGCTTGGTCTGTTCCAAGCTGGGCTGGATATAACACGTTATTTTATTTTGACTTAAGCTAGGACCACCATTATATACATTACATATGAACATTTATTTAATTTGTGATAGAAATACGATTTTTATTAAAAATAAGGGTGACAAACGAGCATACATTTGTCCTAATGATATGTAGTGGCTCTGACCCGTAGATATACACATCTATCCTCGACTAAGAATCAAAATTCTGATGCGTTGTCATCCGTGAGGACTAAGATTGAATGCCTCGTTAGCAGTTAAAAGGGTTTCCGGTTCTCTATACTTATCATATAAAATATAATATAATAACTCCGTACCATAATATAATAACTCCGGTCGAGCCGACCCGTTAATGCTACATGTATAATATGGCTGCAGTGTGGCTCTTCCACGTAATATTTACTAGAACTGTTTCATTTGATCCAAGCCACACAGTAATTAGTTACATAAGCTTTAGTTAGATGGAAGTGAATACGGAATACTGACAAAAAATAAATATTTTAGGATTCCAGCTTATGTTTTCCGCTGTTATTCTAGAAGATGATAAAAAGTCGACTTAAGGATATCCGGGCAGCGTTTAGTCCAACCAAGCTCATTCCTCTGTTTTCTCCTGGGATTACATTGGAGCTAATATTATTACTTTTTTATCTATAGCACATACTGACATATTCTGATACCAAAACATAGCTGCAGCGTGGGTCTACATTGTATATAGAAAGAGAAACAGAAACTTTTTTTATTCAATATAGATTATAAATAATAGTTTATGAAATTGACATTTTTAATTTACCACTGGTTCGAGAAAAAAAACCTCTGTCCTGGGAAGAACCAGCAAGAAATCCAGCGAGATTATTTTTTAAATAAATAAAAGCTTAATTTATCATGTTGTTACAAATAATAACACAAAACAAATTAGAAATAGCTTGGTGGCGATTACCTTTCGTTTAAATTTATTATCATCCATTAAGGAATTTTAATATTATATAACTATAATTTTTATAAAAGTAAAGTTTTTGAACTTTGAGCAGGTCAAATTTCGTACATTTTCGGGAATTTTGTTGTATGGGCACACACACACGCACTCGCGTGCGCACACGCACAAGCACATGCCCACCACACGCACACCACACGCACAACACATGCACATGCACACGCACACGCACACGCACACACACACGCACACGCACACTCACATGCACACGCACACGCACACACACTCACACGTATACGCACCTGCACATGTACAAGCACAGGTACACCCACATTCACACGCACACGCACACACACACATACGAATGCACACACACACGCATATGCACTCGTACACGCACAAGCACACTCTTACGCACTCGCACACGCACACGCACACGTACACGTACACGCACAAGTACACGCACACGCACAAGCTCAAGCATACGCCCACGCACACGCTGACGCACATGCATACGCAGACGCCTACGCACCCGTACCCGCACACGTGCACAAACATAAACACACACACGTACGTATGCGCTATAAATTTCACAGTTAACGAATAACCTGGGTTCGATGCCTGGCAACAATGAAATTGTTAATTCTAATTTTAAGTGCTGATTTATTTGGTGTGTAGCTGGTCATGGTAGACATCGTGGGGAAACCTGCATATCTGAGAAATTAAAAAAAATTGTAACATGTTATATCAGCCAACACGCATTGAGACAGCGTGTGAGATATATACCTGCCCTAAAACTCTATCAAAAGGCTGTGACTTTAACAGGTATTACACGAATATAATTTATTTAAGTAAACGGGAATTAGGTTCAGAAGCGATTGTTGCCACTTTTAACGATGTTTTCTGAGATGACAATGACGAGGGGCTTACCGAGCTCAGATCATGACCTTTGCTCTTTATTACTAGCTGTTACTAATTCAAATATAGATTCGTTTAAATAATTTAGAGACAGAATAGAATGTGACATTTATATTATCTCTGCTTGACAGATAGATAATGTTGGTTCAGCTTAAAGTGTTTGCTACATTTGGCGTGGCGGATAAGTTGCTATTCGTGAGCTGTGTCGGCCCAAGGGTAAGCTCGCTCTAAATTTCAAAGTACGCGACCAACTTGGCCTCGATTCGTGCCGGCACCAATGAATCTGTTAATTGCAATTTTAAGTGTTGATTTACCACATGCT
Organism: Parnassius apollo; assembly: GCA_907164705.1. Taxonomy (NCBI): domain Eukaryota; kingdom Metazoa; phylum Arthropoda; class Insecta; order Lepidoptera; family Papilionidae; genus Parnassius; species Parnassius apollo. Next base: position 1,291,535 of record CAJQZP010000783.1, on the reverse strand, counting down.
TGGCGGTGAAGTTAAGCATCGTGAGATATAAGTCTCAGAAATAAAAAAAAATACCAGAAGTATGCCAACACGCATAAAAGTAGCGCAGCAGACACTTCCACGTCCTAAAACCTACTCAGAAATGAGGGTAGACCCCCGGCCCTGCCGTGGAACGTATATATACCTATGTGTTTCTTTCAATTTAACTGTAGACCGAGGCAAGAGTGAATAGGCTTTTGGTAGTGCTCACCACTTACCATCAAGTGGGTTAGTAGTTAAGCTCTGGCTTAGAACCGTAAAAAATAATAATAGGGAGGAGGTTTGCATGCAACCGAGAGTTTAGCGAAAACGCCTATGTGATGTCGAAATATAATCAATATTATTTAGCGGGTTTAAAATATAACACTCTATACTGTGACGGCCCTAGCACAATTTTTAGGTGGTACGAGATCTCATAGTGGCGCCCCTATAAGAAATCTTAGTATTCCTATTCTATGCAGTTGCTTTGTCGTGATTTTAAATAGTATTAGACCTATCAAATATCCGTAAAGAGCCGTTGTCGCTCAGATGGTTAACGCTCGCTGTAAATATAACATAACGCAAGTAACCAGGGTTCGATCCCCGCCAGCACCGTTAATTAATGTTAATTGCAATTTTGATTTACCACGTGCTCGGCGGTGAAGGAAAAAATCGAGAGGAAACCTGCATATCTGACTAATAAGAAAAAAAATTATTTCGAAGACATGTGAAGTTCGCCAACACGCATTGGGGCAGCGCGGCGGACACTTCCTTGCCCTGAAACCCTCTCAGAAATGAGGGGAGGCCTGTCCCCAGCAGTGGGACGTATATAGGCTGTAACTTTACTTTACTTTATATTACCTACCCATATTTTTCTAAATATCATGGTTCTCATTTTAATATAATAATCTAATAATTACTCTCTTTTTACTCGATGACGTTTTAGATATTTTTAAGCAGAGTATAGTTTTAATATACGCGAGTTATGATATATTACTAAGTCAGCTGAGATCAATGCACGTCTGAAAAATACTATATTAACCACCATTTATCTTCGATGTAAGCTACGGTAAATACAACTCATCATGGTAGTTACTTATCCGTAAATAGATTATATTTTCAAAACAATATTTACACAATTTAGTAGATTAGTAGGTCCGTAAAGATAATATTGATGCAAAGACACGGGTGGTTTTTTGCTAATCAAATTTATATTACTCATCATATTACTAACAGCTCATAATATACCAATGTTAACTTTCTAAGTTAACATTGGTATATTATAGGTTTAGTAACGGTTTTCAGACTAGGCTGAAAATTTTGTATGAAAATAAGTTAAAAAAGTAATTAAACGAGATGTATTGTACTTAGGCGCACAGCTTAAGTGCTATATACGTGAAATTGAGTTTTGTAACTACTTTTTATTTCGTAGGTATCAACTATGAAAGCGTTGAAATACAGTGTTCCAGTTTTTAAGAAACTTTTTACGGGGCGGTTTCAAATTTGTATGACGGAAAATTTATTAAAGAATTTTTTACTTGAAAATTAGTACGAAAACTTTTAAATTAAAGTAATGACATAAAATTGGGATTAAAATTTATTAGATCGATCTTTTCAATTTTTTTTTAAACATTACCTCCACATTAAGACTTTCTCCTGTATCGTGGGGGCAGTTTACAAACATAAATTTCAGAAGGACAAATATCCAGACACAAATACTTGTTCCGTGCGGGATTCGAACCCGCGGCCCTTAGCACTGTAACTTATTGCTAAGCCATGGCGCCACGGAGCCGTATATATTAGTCGTATAGATCAACAAATGATGAATGTAATTTTCTTACTTTTATCTGATAAAGGCGATGCAAAGAAGTTTCTTGCTCCTCGTGCTTAAATTACCCATTACTCATATGCCAAATAGTTCGTATACCAATGTTAATTTTCTTAGGATATATTTACTCTGAATACGCAGAGTAAGCGCGCTGACTTTGACGTGCTGTTCTGACGAATTTGTTCCCTTTATTTACTTAATTTTAATATTTATTTTAAATTAATTACCATTTTAAAATTAGGAATCAGTTATAAAAGTGCATGTTAATAATTTATATAATTATTTGCCAAGTAATTTTTAAAACTTAGATGAATTTTTCGTCTATCATCACACATCCTAAGCTACTTGACGTAGAAAACTGAAATTTAGACAGTAGTTACCTTTTATGACGTAGACATCCACTGAGATGCCACCACAACCACTCCTTAAGAAGTGGAAAAATTTATACAAAACAGTAAAGTTGTCTATTTATCGTGTACATATTAGTATTATTGCAATTTGCAACTAGATGGCGCTAGTGTTGAATTAAAGGAGGTTTTGCGTGATGTGTGTTTAGACAGACGGACAGACAACGTTTCAAAAAAAAGCTGTTTTGGCATCTGTATCGACCATATATGGGTATACCCGCCAAAGACATTTAAGTATGTAATAGTAATAGACCGGCAGCAACAAAATTGTCGTCTGTAACTTTTGTCTTATTGGATATATCTTCGATTTTTGTCATTTAGTCCAAATGACATCACGGAAAGGTCAAGACGCATTCGTTTCATAAATTAAAAAAAACATTTTTTAAAGAAAATATGCCTGGTTGTGCATTAAGGTATAGTAATTCACGATATGAAGCAAAAAATTAATACGATTTCGATTTATTATCCTAAGAATTGTGTGTATTTACCAAATACTCTTTAAATTTTATTATTTCTGGTAGATTGTTCTAGAAGAAAGAAAAATTATTGTAATAAGTGCCCTCAGATAACCAGTAACGTCACTATTTATTTACAAATATGTTAGTAATTGACGACGTGCCTAAAACCGATTTTTACCTTATATTTAGAAGCGTCACCTAATGGTAAATAGCTAAAATGTTTTCCAAATAAATATTCAGCGTAGTATTGCTATTTTTCGCTAGAAGGCTTAACACACGCGCGTGTTCACAGTTTTTCTGTGTTCCCAATGTCCGCTCTATAGTATATATCTCTTTGAGTATAGCCAATAAAAATTTAAAAAAAAAATCAATTTATAGTAATCGTCGTGTTAGAGTTTTATGTTAGTATAGATCTATTTAGTAATGTATATATACTAGAACATTACATTTATCTTGACAAGTTTCAACTTGGCCTTACCGTAAATGAGGAAAACAAAAAGTTTAAAAATTGATCAATTTAACTTTGTTAGCGATACTACCACCAGGTTGGCATCTTTTGTCAACGCGAGCCTATTAAAAAGTATCGTAACATACTAATAATATTGTTAATAATTAATACGTTTGTAACGACAGTGAGACTTGTAAAATCTGCGACTGATCCCCCGCATTAATCGCATGCGCGATACTTTATACCGCTAGAACGATTAGCGGAGATTATAGTTCTTTCTTCACTTGTTCGTATTTTCTTTTACTTTTTTACCCTCATTCCCAACAATATCTTATATTTACAACTTACAAATAATAAACATAAATTCATAATAATTTTACGGTTTTTATCGCACTAATTTATCTTCTTTAACTTATTATATAAAGTCTTAATGAGATTAAAAAAGCCGCAGATCAGGATATCAACAAGAGTTTTTACAGAACATGGCTCTTTTAACAAACGTTTATTTTGAATAAAACTAAATTTACGGATTTTATCGCGTTTATTTCACTACTTTTACTTATTTTTAATTCCCGACGTTTCGGGTGCTTTACAGCAACCATGGTCACGGGGGGGGGACTGAGATGTTTGACGTCCCAATGTCATAGTTAGTCCGGCTACCTTCAGTTTTTTGAATATTAATTTTTGGTCCGATTTACGCAAATTCCGATTTACAAAAATATGACATTACGATTATATATATATATATGACGGTCTTACAGATTGTCTCCTGTGCAGGGCATGTATGAAAAGGAAACGGCGGCCCACGTGTTGCTGGCATGTCCGAAGGTCACTACATACAGGGCTAAATATCTCGGCACGCCGGAATCACTCCCCAAGGTTGCCCGCAACATCAAAGGGCTGTTGAACTTAGAGCTTGATTAATACGCGCAAAAAACATACGCAAAATACGCGCTTAGATGCGGAGTTGCGGAAAATAGTCCGTCGTAAACTAAGTAACTATTACGGTTAAAGCAATAATAAGTCGTTTCAATCGGAAAGGACCTCGCTCTCAGGGAATATCAGCATGAAATTGCAGTTTAATATTTTTAGTAGGAAACCGGAAACAGTTTACTAGAAACGAGGTATCCCACTTTAATCTTAAAGGGTGACAACGCATCTGCATTTCGATTCTTAATAGTGCATCCATTTACCATCGGGTAGGCTCAAAAAAGGAATTTTTCCTCACAATGCTTTTATACACCGCCAATCACGAAATGATAATCAGAATTTTAATTAGCAGATAACAATTTTAATGATGACCCGCTCATCTACATAACTCAAATTGTTCATGTTCTAGCAATAATAAGTATTTTTCATTTATATTTAAATCTTCCACGGTTCTCGAAATATTTTTATTACGGAAGCTATTATATACGGTTGGACGTGTGATGTTGGCCATCACGCCATCTAGACCCGTGGGGTTGTGAGAGGTGACTATGTAAAATTCCATTATAATCTAATTCAGCGGTGTATCAATGTTATTTCTCGACGTAAAATACCCAGACAAGCGACAAGCAGAGTGTTAAAGTTGCAAGAGTCAAAAACAAATAAAGTAACCCAAACTCAAATCTGACGACTACTTCAAATGTCAAATCAAGTCAAATAAACGTCTAAAATCAATTTAAAAAAATAAAAAACATCAAAATATATCCGTAAAAGCAAAACCGATAGAAGCAAATCCAGCCAATCATTACGAATAAGACAAATTCTTTTTTACGGGTTGACAATTACTATCAGGATAATGATGATAATAGATGGTGATACAGCACATACTATTCGGTAATGCACATGTCCACAAAAGGCATGTCCTGCCGCATTATCGTTTACGTCCTCTAACGTCTTCACCGCGTAATCACATTACAATAATAAAACTAGTTCCGATCTGAAGATATTACAAACACCTCCTAATATTTATAATAAAATTTCTCGGTAAATTCTCAGGGGAATAAAGCCCGCTAGATATCGAAATCAAGTATTTAGCGTTATTGTTTAATATTTAGAAGTGATACGTCTGTACCTACGCTATATTGATCGTTACGTTTTACGTGTCAGGTTGTGTGATTTTTATTTATTTCAATGTTTAACACGGAGGTTCATAAATATGAGAATTTTATTTTGGCGGATAAATATTCGTATGCGATCCGTAATGAATACCATTACGGATCGTAAACGAATATTTATTTTCAGCGCTAAGTGGGTAATAATCGCAAGTATTTTTTTTTGTAAATACGTAGTAAAGCCATGCGGCAGCTATATTATGATTGTAACACGAATGGGTTGACTCCACCACGCTCTCAAATAATACCAGCGTAAAATAGCAGCTAAATGTTGCTGTGTGAGACCTGTGTTCTACAGTGGACTTTCATAGACTATATGTTTTAGTGACCGACTGGTAGGATGAATCTGATCTACTCTCTAATCATTAATAGTTAAACAGTTTATTTAGTTTAAAGTATAATTATTTTCGAAAAGCTTGACATTTTACGTTGTAGAGCCATGCTGCAGCTATATTAGTAGTATATTTGTAGCATAAATGGGTCGGCTCGACTGAGGTAAGACTACGCTCTCAGAGAATACCAGCGTAAAATAGTGTCTTAATGCTGCAGTGTTTCGTATGGTTAGTGTAGTTAACTGGAGACTCTTTTAACTAGAAACGAGGCATCAGCATTTCGATTCGTAATTGAGGATATATGTAGATGTCTATGGGCTACAGCAACCACTTACCGTCAGGTAGACTGTGTGCTCGTTTGTCACCTTCTTCTACAAAAAAAAATAACATTTTTATTACAAAATTTATCGAAAATATGTACTAATATTTATAAAAATAAATGTCCAAGAGAAATTTAAAGATTCCTGTTTACGTGGACCTGTAGTTATTATTAACTACCATTTAGTATTTTCTTGTGGTAAAATTTAATGTACCATGGCTTCATCCACAGCACTTTTACACCAAACAAATTTTAAGACCAAAACAACAAACAATTATATAAATACAGTCCATACGATGGTAAGTGGCGACTGTCGTCCGTGGACACCTGCAGTCAACTTCGTATTCGAAGTAGCCGTAGCCAAAAATGCTACAGATGCGTCGTCTCCTCTGAGAACCAATAAGAAATGCCTTACAGTCTGTAAATAATATACTGGTTCTATTTACCCTCCAGATCGAAACACCGCAGTGTAGTCAATGATATTTTGCAACATTTAATTTTGTAAAGGTAAGATGACATTTAGAAAAGATATTAAATTGATGGATTGCTTTACAATATATTTATATTATAAAAATGTTTTATGCAGAAAAATTATAAGAGTATATAGAAAGTAAACAACACACATTGATCGTGAGCTATGATGATCCTAGTGAGAACACTAACCTAGTTTATAGTCATGAATTCGTAGTATTGTCATAGGATATTAATTATTTCGCAAAAATTAAGATTATTCAGACTTTTGGAAGTGGCTAACAACTGCATTGAATTATTTTACTTTATCCTGGTGACCCTGATAAGGATACTAGGATTTTTAATTATATTTTTGTCATCGGTCCTTGATAATCAAGTCAAATGGCCTTCTACAAATTGTTGAAAATTAAATTAAAGATTCCGTTATAAAGATATATACATATATGTATACACGCGAAGCTTATAAATACGTGTTAAAAAGGCAATATTAAGCGTGTAATGAATTTCAGTAACAACTAACATCATATAACTAAGCTTTCCCTTGTTCTAAACTGACAATGCATTCGACAATGCACTCCTAATTTCCTGCAGCAGCACTTCCCGCACTTGCCAAGCCACCCATATAAGCCGTTCGATGAATACCCGTGCGGTCTGTACGTAAGTAATTTACACAGGACATTGGATTGTCTGCAATGACTACTTTGTTTTAACATTTTGCAAATCAAATTGTTGCGGCTTACACCAACAACATCTCCACCCTGGTACACCACTGGACACCTGCACGAATGGGAGGACGACGTAGAATACTGGCGCTGTTTGTAGATGATAGTGATCAGCGATCCTACTTCACCTCGTCCAGAAGAGCCCACATCGCCACTTTGCCAGGATGCAACATCTGCTGTACCTGTTGCCACCATGGTTGGATAAGGGGAGGATGGCCGTCAATGTTGGTAATAGAACCATCCTTCACATTGGCCGCTTCAGAGGATTTCCACCATCACTAAGCCTCACAGGCCAGGAGACCGCGTACGAGAAGGCCGTGACCTCCCTTCGTTGGCAGATCGACAGGATGCTGCGCATGACCGCGCACGTCGACTTCGTCAAAAAAAGAAGAAGAGAAAGAAAGCCGGATGTGTGCGGGCGATGTTCCGTCCGGTCCTGACATCCAACCATCTACAAGACATACATCAGTTCACTGTTGACTTACGCTGCTCCGACATGGTAGGCACTCCTGAGCAATCTACAGAAACGGCGACAACAAGCCCAACAGAATTTGACACTACGGATCATTGTCGGTGGGGTCGCTACGTCCTGAACGACGTAATAGTGACCAACCTGACAATGAAAAACCTGTGAGAATTTGTGGTCCGGCTGGCGCGCAGCATGTTTGACCGCACTGGCAACGGGCCACATCTACATATCAACAACTTTGCGCCACTACATACACGGCCCCTGGACGGGCGACCCTATCCAAGAGAACTCCTCTCTATATAGATAAGAGAGTCGAGTAAATCCCGCAATGCCGCAGAAAGGCCAACTCTGACAAACATATATAGTGTAAAACACAAAATATTGGATAACCTCCCTACGCTATTATTTACCCGACTGCGGCTAAAGCCGCAACAAAAATTTAACATAGCCTTGTTTAAGGTGCCCAAGACATTGCCCGTTATAGTGTGCCGTCAAGAATGCCCGGGTAAAGGGGTGTAACCTGAGGCCCGAGACCTGCTGGGCAGAAAGCCCACGCAGAAGACGACACGAACAAACTAAATTGTATTCAGCAAATTGAAATTGATGGCGGTTTAAGAATATCCACTACCCCATATTATCGTGTGGGAGTCGTAAGAGTACCTTCAACATACGGATCTAAAAGAAGCTATTATATAGATATGAAAAAAGCGAGAGATGTGTGTCAGGATCGTGTCAAATAGAAAAGTCCTTAGCCTCTGCCTACCCCTCTGTATGATAGGAATGTGAATTTGTATGTGCACGTGGTAGAGCCGTGGTAGCTCAGGGGCTTAGTTCTCACTGTAAATTTCATAATACGCAAGCAAAACTGGTTCGATCCTCACCTGCAACAATTACGCTGTTAATAACAATTTTAAGTGCTGATTTCCTATTTGATATCATATTAGCATGTGGTAATAACCACATGCTCGGCGGTGAAATAAAACATCGTAAGGAAACCTACATCTCTTAGAAATAAGAAAAAAATATTTCTAAGACATGTGAAGTTCGCTAACACGCGCGGCGGACCTTTCCTTGACCTAAACCACTCTCACAAATGAGAGAAGGCCTCTGCTCAGCAGAAGAACGTGTATATAGGGTGTAACCTTAACGAGGTAGAGCTTGCTGCAGCAATAGTTTGATTGTAACATGAAGTTGTCGGCTTGAACGATAAAAGAGAGAAAGAAAATGATCTCAGAGACCAGTGTTAGGTAGCAATGTTAAATAGCAGTTTAATGTCGCCGTGTTTCCTGTGGTGAATGCAAAGAACCGGAGACCCATCATACTTGAAACGAGGCATTCCATGTTAGTCCTCAGGGGTGACGACGCATCTGAACCTTGATTCTTCATAGTGGATACACTATGAAGATGTCTATGAGCACGGTATTCACTTACCATCAGTTGGACTGATGGCTTGTTTATCTCGTTACGTTTACGAATAATGCTGAATTTTCCACTTAAGTCTTACGTAACATAACGTACGTTAGTTGTAATGTTTTCTAATTTTGCGTTTACTTTGACATTTATCTTGAACCATTTTAAAATCAAATATCAATTTACGCAATGTAAAAGAGATTTTCCCTGTGGATAATTGCCTATCTGATCAAGCCCGCCGTGAAACTGTGGATTGATTACACACCGCCTACTAAACAGATAAATTAAATACTAGCGTTTCGGCCCATCTGGGTCACATCTATTAAACTTGTGTTATTGAAATTTTCTATAAAATCCATTATTTTTATAAATCTTCCGTTTTTCTTAAATATCTAATTTTAACAAGTTAGGTAAAAAGACTAGTTTCTACGACAATCCCTACTTATTTTTTAAAACGTTACCCCCCCACTAAGATTTTCTCCCGTACCGTGGAGGTAGTTCACATACATAAATTGCACAAGGACAAACATCTAGACCCGGAACAATTACTTGTAGACCATACAAATACTTATTCCGTGCGAAGTTAGAAGTAAAAATAGCAAGGTTATTTGTGAAAACTTGTATGTCTTTTAAATACTTTAAAAAATTGACGTATAACATAAGCGCTCTACGCATGGACATTTGGATTTACCGAAAGTTTTTTTTTTGGTAATACCATTGTGGTAGGGTGGTTTTTTTAAATTTTATTTTGCTTAACAGTGGATTATTTATTATCATTTTTCACACTTTTATATGTTATTTTAATTACCCTGACTGAAAAAACTTCCGGAACGTTCTATAAATTACGAAATAGTAGTAAAACATGCAGATAACATTACAAAATACTTTCTTGTGTCATTGAAGTAGTCCTATAAAACAAAACATAAAACTACTTTACTAGTCCCTGGGTAGTATCAAAGTTATCTCAGTGCTACTATGTTGGCAAATAGCTCATGAAGTCGGACACGTTTTGCCAATAAAAAGTTTTATCCCCCTAATGGGTCTTCATATTCATCCACGAAATGTCTAATCATGGAATATTTTAGTTGGAAGGAATCATGTATTTATGTGTGTACAACTTAAAATTAAATAAGTTATTGTTAAAACATATAATATTATACAAATAAATAAAATTCAAATAAATAAGGGATATAATATTGACTGTGTAATGAATATGTAAAATCCACTACTCTAGATTTTTTAAAGAATAAGTGTGACAAGCGAGCACACAGTCCACCTGGCTGTTAGTGGATTTTGTGGCCTATAGACATCTATATTTATCAAAATCAAAATGCAGATGCGCTGCCACCCTGAGGACTAAGATGGAATGCTTCTATTCCAGTAAAAGGATATCCAGTTTTACACTCACTATACGATCACAGCAGCATTAAGCTGCTATTTTACCCTGGTATTCTGTGAGAGCGTGGTCCTACCCCGGTCGAGCAAATTCATTTGTGCTACAAAAATAACATAGCTGCATCATGGCTCTATTAACTAAAAATCATTATATCATCCCGTAGATGTCGTAAGAGGCTACAAAGGGAAATTAAACAGGAGATGAGAAGCAGCATCTTTCTGATAACAACTTGAAAAAAATACTGCGGTTTGAGTTGAAAAGACACCCATTGGGCAACCTATGTGTAAGGCCTTATATTCATCAGTGGACTTTTGATAGGATTGTAGGCTGTAATGGATCGATGGAAGGTATACAGAACCATGATAGCTCAGAAGTAAAGCGATCTCCGTAAATTTCACGTAAGCAACCCGGGTTCAATTTCCACCGGCACCAATACTGTTAATTGCAAATGAAGGTGTTATTTACGACGTGTTTCGGTGAAGGAAAAGGAAACATCTTGAGAAAAATTGCTTTTTTTTTTCTCGAACTATACGTAAAAGTACAAAATAGACTTTCAACTAGGAGTACCAGCAATCTTCATTGATTAAAATTCTTGTATTTTATTCTAGTATAACCTATTTATTAGAAAATTCATCAAGATCCATTTACACTCGATGAAGTTATTGTGCAACGTATTGTTGCGTGCCATAATTAATGTCCGGTATATGGCGGGTCGGATAAGACTTGCTCTTGGATCGTTACTCACACTTGCGTGTGGCTCCAACGATGATGTGTACAGCTGCCCATAGAACCTCTCAATCTCACTCAAAATCTCAGGTGTCCCGGAAACGATGCTGCCACACTCAGTCTTCAGCCTTGACAGTTGGCTCTTTCTGGCAGACAGATCTCTGGCAAAGACTTTGGAGCCCTGGTTCCGCTCGATCGCTTCTTTAATACGAGCAGTATCAAAGTTGCGTAAGTCTCGCCGCATGCATTTGGAGATCTGTCTGTTCAGTTGCCTGTATGCTGTCAAATCTGTTGACGATTGCAGCCTCATCTCCCGTCTAACAGCCATGAGATTAAGAGTGTGATCGGAGAGTTTTTGTGTTCTTCTGCGGCGGGTCTTGCAGAACTTAGCTCCGACCGCATGGATAGTTTCCACGAGCTTGTCATTCATATCGTCCACTGCATTGCAATCTTTTAGGCACTGAAAGCGGTTGTGTAACTCGAGCTGAAAGTTTTCGGGATTTTGGATCAGAGCACGAGGGGGACGGAGCGTTGACTTCATTAGACGAGACCTCTCCAACTTAACGTTTAGGTTCAGTGTGCCTCTAACCATTCGGTGATCGCTGCCAGTTTTCACCATTTCGATCACTGAGACATTAATGAACAGTTGGCGTCTGCTCGTCATAATGAAGTCAATCTCATTTTTTGTCGAACCGTCGGGGCTCGACCAGGTCCACTTCCTGTGGGGCCGCTTCTGGAAGAAAGAGTTCATCATAAAGAGTCCCTCTTTCTCCATAAAGTCGGCCAGCTGCTGGCCCCTTCGGTTCCGTTGCCCTACTCCAAATTTCCCTAACTTCAGCTCACCGTTTTCTCTTGTGCCTAGTTTTGCGTTAAAGTCTCCCATCAACACCGTGTAGTGGGTTTTGGAGGAATGTATGGCTTTGGAAATATCCTCATACATTTCCTCCACCTCCTCATCGGAATGTGCCGACGTTGGTGCGTAAACCTGTATGACCTTCAGCGAATACCGTTTGGTGATTCTGAGTATCAGGTACGCGACCCTCGTCGACACGCTCTCAATCTGTACAACGTTGTTGACGGGAGACTTGTGGACGATAAATCCGACACCTCCTTGGGACAGATGGTCGCCCTCCCGGTGATAGAACAAGTTGCCGGATTCGAGAATCACCGTGTCCTCCCCCTCTCTTCGGACCTCGGATAATCCTATAATACTCCAGCGCAACTTGTCTATCTCTTCTTCCAGCTCCAGGATCTTCTCGTCAGTCCTCAGTGTGCGTGCGTTAAATGTTGCCAGGTCGAGTCGTCGTAGGTGGCAACCGAACCTCCACCGGAGATTCTTAGCACCCCCTGCCCCGCCGTTACCATGGTCGCCACCGTAGCCAGGAATAGCGGGGCCGCCGGGGACTGGGGGCCGTCTATTTGTGTAATTGTTCATGGGGGTATATTGCCATAGTTGCCACGCTTGGCGAGCGGGTTGGCAACCGCAGTTTTTTTTTGTCGTACAGTTGCTGTTATCAGGAAGATGCTGCTGCCCATCTCCTGCCTGTCTCCCTCTGTCGCCTCTTACGACACCCACGGGAAGATATGGGGTAGTGGATATTCTTGACGGCCACTACACGGGATACTATTCCGATAATATCCCGGACGTCAGTCTAAGCGAGATTAGAACGGCTCTCCAGCACCTTAAAAACGGCAGGGCCCCAGGCGAGGATGGAATTACAGCGGAGCTTCTGAAAGCGGGTGGAACACCGGTGCCTGAAGTCCTTCAGAAGCTCTTCAATTCCGTCCTCCATGGTGGCACTACTCCGGAGGCGTGGAGCAGAAGTGCGGTGGTCTTGTTCTTTAAGAAAGGCGACAATGCTCTCTTGAAGAACTACAGACCGATTTCCCTTCTGAGCCGCGTCTATGGGCTGTTTTCGAGAGTCATTACGAATCGTCTCGCACGCAGACTCGACGACTTCCAGCCTCCCGAACAAGCCGGTTTCCGAAAAGGCTTCAGTACCATAGACCACATACATACCCTGCGGCAGATTGTACAGAAGACTGAAAAGTACAATTTGCCACTTTGCCTGGCGTATGTGGACTATGAGAAAGCCTTTGATTCCGTCGAAATTGGGGCGGTGCTGCAGTCCCTTCAGCGGTGCCAAGTTGACTGTCGGTATATCGAAGTGCTGAAGTGTTTGTACAGTAGGGCTACGATGGCTATCCGAGTACAGAACCAGAGCTCGAAACCTATCCAACTGCAGAGAGGTGTAAGACAGGGTGACGTTATATCCCCCGAAACTCTTCACCGCTGCTTTGGAAGACGTTTTCAAGCTACTGGACTGGAAAGGATACGGTATTAATATCAATGGCGAGTACATCACTCACCTTCGATTTGCCGACGATGTAGTCCTTATGGCAGAATCGCTGGAGGACTTAAGCACTATGCTCAATGACCTCAATAGTGCCTCCCAACGGATAGGTCTTACGATGAACATGGACAAAACAAAGATTATGTTTAATGTCCATGTCACACCTATGCCGGTAGTTGTTGGGAGCACTATGCTCGAAGTTGTTGACGAGTACGTTTACCTGGGACAAATATTCCGACTAGGTAAGTCCAACTTCGACTGAGAGGTCAATCGACGGATTCAACTCGGCTGGGCAGCGTTCGGGAAATTACGACATATCTTCTCGTCAGGTATACCTCAATCTCTGAAAACTAAAGTGTACAACCAGTGCGTGTTGCCAGTGATGACTTACGGATCAGAGACGTGGTCCTTCACTGCTGGCCGTATGAGGACGCTCAAGGTCGCTCAGCGAGCTATGGAGAGGGCTATACTCGGAGTTTCTCTGCGTGATAGACTCAGAAATGAGGATATCCGCAGTAAAACCAGATGACCGACATAGCCCAACGGATTAGTAAGCTGAAGTGGCAATGGGCCGGCCATATAGCTCGAAGAACCGATAACCGATGGGGAAGAAAGGTTCTCGAGTGGCAGCCTCGTACCGGTAGGCGTAGTGTAGGGCGACCCCCCACTAGATGGAGTGACGACCTGGTGAGATATGCAGGAAGTCGATGGATGCAGGTGGCTCAGGACCGTGCTTTGTGGCATTACTTGGGGGAGGCCTATGTTCAGCAGTGGACTTGTGAAGGGCTGTGATGATGATGATGATGATGATATGGCGGGTGATTATTAGCGCCATTTAGTATCAAATAGCAGAAATAGAAGCGTCAAAATCTTTCCAGAACTTCCCACTAGCGCCATCTAGTGTCTAGTGGCGAGGGCTTTCTGGAGGATTATTTGCTAGAACTTTCGAAGTTCTACTCGAACATTCTAGATATTTTCGGTGGAAAAAGGTCATATATAAAGTCGGTCAGGAGCGCGAGAAGGTCAATATTGAATTGGTGATTCAAGCGAAGCTTCAGTGCGAAATAAAGTGAACTAAAGTGATCAGTGTGATTAATTATTATTAATGTGTTTTAAGTTTTAATTTGTGTTCGGCAAATAAAGTGTTAATTTTGGTAATTCAATCGCCAGTTTTTATTGTCACGAACACTAAGCTCGTAACTATATAAAGAAATATATGGTTAAAATGTAAATCTACACATTTTTGAAGTCGGATAAAAAAGGAAATGGCAAAAATAAAACTCAATGAAAATTTTACTTAGTGGATTAAATACGAAAATATGAATTTGAAGATTGGTATCACATGAGTGAAGAGGATTTATAAGCGGGATTCGTTTTCGCTGCGTATGTAAACTTATTATTTAGAAGTCGAAATCGCTTCGTTTAAGCATTTTCAAACCAAAATGTGAACACGAAGAATTTCCCTATTTCATTTGCAAAGACGACGGTTTGGGTACGCATAAAGCTTTCGTCAAAAAGAGTTTCATTTGTTAATCTGCTTAAATTTGTTAAATAAATTCGATGATGCTTGTCGCACAACACATTAAAAATATGGTATTTATATATTTAAATAGATACACCATCGACAATATCAATAAACATTGTTACAATCAAAATACTAAATTTTTAGATAAAGGACTTACTTCTTTACAGGTGCATACGCCATTATAAGAGAAAAAAAACTAAATAACATATAAAACCTAATATAAAAAGAAATTAAACTAACCAATAAAATTAAAAGCGCCACATCCAGTAATAATTACAATAAATAATTATTTTTAATCATTAATCTGGCAAGGCAGGTAACAGTAAGTCTTTACATTTTCTTTTAAATACACGTTTAAACCGACTGTCCCTGTAAGAAGGTAAGGTGTTACAGGTGTAAGCACCTATGTATACGTATGTAAGTATCTAAGTAGGTATGTATCTTCTACATAAATATATAAGCGAAATACCACTGTCTCACTCATCACAAGATTTCTCACTCACTCGTTAAGATTTGGCATATATATTTGTCCTCGACACCAACTAAGAGAATAATTCAACCCCTGGTAGTGTTATTTATGTTATGTTTTTAAAATACTGCTTATTTATAAAAACGAATGATCATTTAATTTAATATATGCATTTTGTCGGGTCACCCTGAATGTATGGAAAAAAATCGATGACATGTGCAGTCCGTCAATATGAATTGACGTAGTGCGACAGACATTACTTGTCTTTAAACCCTCTTAGGAATGAGATAAGACCTGCGCTCGGAAGAGGGATTATCAAGTTACCAAAAAGTTAAAAAAATGTCCTCCCGACCGAAAAGGCAAAAAAAATCACTCAGTACAGTTGCAGCATAATTTTATCACCCTTGAATACTAATTAAAGGGTCAATATGCTTTGTATTCAGTAAATTAGCTCTGCCATACTACAAAACTCAAGTACGAGTCTGTCTCTCAAGTACGAGTCTATCTGTAATATTTAACATAACGGGAACACTCACGCCTGTCACGCAGAGGGGTAGGCAGAGACTACAGACTTCCATTGAGCACGATCCTGATATACCTCTCTCGCCTCCTCCACATCCATATAGCTACGCACACATGCTCGTCGGTTAAGGATACTCTTCATTTGGCTCATTTTTAATATATCTTGAATTTGGTCGACAAACTTTCGCCTAGGATGTCCCTTTCCGACTCTTCCATTCACTTCTGCAACATATATTTGCTTTGTCAGTGTTTCCTCATTCATTCTTTCTACATGACTAAACCACCGAAGTCATCCTTTCTTAATCCTGGTCATCGCATCACATTGTAAACCACACTCTTCTTTTATCACACAGTTTCTCACCATGTCACTCAGATTCAGCCCTAACATACTCCTTAGCGACCGAATTTCTACTGCATTTATCCTACTCTCGTGCTTATTTTGCCACACCTTACTTTCACTAACATACTTTAAAGTAGGGACTACAGCATTGTGAATTGCCATACGTGCCTTTTTTTATACATTCTGACTTTTCACAATAGAGTGTAGAGCCCCATTTTCCTTATTTCCTGCATTCACACGTCGTTCAATATCCTTATCATATTTCCCATCCCTGCTGAATACACATCCCAAATATACAAATTCATCTACTTGCTGGAGTTAATTATTAGATTATTTGAATATTTTTATGGATTATTTGAATATTTTTGCCGATTATTCGCATAACAATGAATTTTAATGATCCAAACACTACGGTGAGGTACATACGTATAATTGATATAACGTCAAGTAAAAAAGTTGATACTGGTTATTTTTTTAATATTTTGCTTTGTTTGAAAGATTCAAATTTAAATTAGGGATAAAAAATTATACACGTTGTAATGAAATATAGATGACTTCATAATTCCTCGGATTTACGTAAAGGGTTTTTTTAAATGGTGTGAGTACGCTTCAGCAAAGTTGTTGTGGAATGATTAATGTGAAACGACAAAAGGAATTTCTTAGATTTGGTCGACTATAGTAAGCTGAAGTGGCAATGTGCCGGCCATATAGCTCGAAATACCGACAACCACTGGGGAAAAAAGGTTCTCAAGTGGCAGCCTCGTACTGGTAGGCGATGTGTAGGGCGAACCCCATTAAATGGAGTGACGACCTAGTAAGACATGCAGGAAGTCGATGGATGCAGGTGGCTCAAGACTGTGCTTTGTGGCATACCTTGGGGGATGCCTATATTCAACAGTGGACTTGTGAAGGGCTGTAATGATGATGATGATGATGATTTGAACAGACCACATATCTCTGACGGTACAACCCTGTTCTCTACCTTCCTCCAGAGCACGCCAAATGAGACGAGATCACATGCCCTGGAAAGATCAGGGAAACAGGCATATACCGAGGTACTATGATCTACGTTGTATTTAACAGTGTGCTTCAGACTTAAAATAACACTTTTAGTGGATCGTCCTGGCCTAAACCCGAACTGTGTGTCATGCAGTCGAATGTGGTCATTTAAGATAGTATCAAGCACACCGTCCAACATCTTAGTCGCTAAGGAAATGGGACAGTAGTTACCCTTGTCAGAAGTGTCTCCCGTCTTGTTCTTTACAATGGGACTATAATTGTCTTCATTAGATTTGTAGGTAAGTAAAAATTACTAATTCGCATTGTGTAGAACATGCACGGGACTCGCCGCAGCTGAAATTCAGCGTGCTTCAGGTGCTCAATGCTGAACCCGTCGTGTCTTGGAGACTTTCCTCGACTCATACCTTTTATAATACTACGTACCTGTTTATCAGAAATATGCACAAGAGTTTGGATGCTGGATTTTAATTATTTTTTCTTTTGATTTAATGACATATATATGCTAGTGAAGACGAAACAATCCCATCGCACATTCACTTAACAAAATGAACTGTCATCACGATTAGTGTCAATACATTCTGTAGAGATTGTTATAATGGTAATTCTTAAATTGAAATTAGACAGAACTGCGCTGTACCTTATGGCAATGTTTTCAAATGTAAGGCATAAGATGTTAAAAGAGTTACAAATATCAAATAGCCGAGAAATTGACGATTTACTACTAAACAGTTTTGACCATTTGAAAACACTGGCTATACAAAAAGCTCGAGATTGGGTACCACACGAGCGCACAGAATGAAACCTAAGGAATTGTGTACTCATTTACGATTATCTGTTGAAACATAATAAAACCGAACCATTTTTGAAACGATTGATCACTGGTGATGTGATAATTTTTTTATATGATGGGGTAACAAACGAGCACACAGTCCAATTGATGGTAAGTGGTTGCTGTGGCCCATAGACATCTACATCTATCTTCGATTACGAATTAAAATGCAGATGCGTTATCATCCGTGAGAAATAAAATAGAATGCATCGTTTCTAGTAAAAAGGGTCACCGGTTATCTCACATCACTCAACAAACGAAACACAGTAGCATTAAGCTGTTATTTTACGCTAGTATTCTTTGAGAGCATGGTTCTTCCCGGTTGAGACGACCCATTCGTACTACAACTATACTACTAATATAACTACAGCATGGCTCTACCACGTATATTATATACATATATAATATCAATAAGAAAGATTTGGAGGCCATACGTCAAGATATTTCGTCTTTGTTACGTAGTTCAGTGCTGAAATCAAACCTTCCTAAAGTCAATTAACTTACGAAACAGACCAAAGCTCACAATTCTCCGCGTGAATAAAGAAAATCTACGGTAAAAAAGGACACTTTAGAGTATAATTTTATAATACAACAACTTTTATCGGACAACAGTACATACAAAATTGTCAAAAAAGACCCTACAACTAATATGCTGAAAACAACTAGCGAATTAATAAATAAATACTCCGAAAAATCTAATCTCGACGTGAATTGTGTGGATTACCGAAGGTACACAAACCAAATGCTCCACTACGTCCCATAGTGAACCAGATCAATTTACCGACTAATAAGTCGGCTCAATGCTTAGCAAAAATACTGTCACCACTGAGAGTACAATATCAGGGCACACACAAAGGACTCATACCATTTTGTTAGCAAGACAAAAGACCTAAATATCACTGACAATGAAATTATGGTCAGTTTTGATGTTCAGTTACTATTTACATGCCTATCTATTGATAACTGCATCTCAATTGTAACCAGGAAGCTAGACAAAAAACAGCTAGACAGAACATTCCTAAAGAGTTTGCAATACTACTTGAATACTGTCTCACTAGATGGTGTTGCGAAGGGCTCAACTGTATCTTCAATAGTCGCCGATATATTCATGGAGGAATTTGAAGAGAAAGCTCTTCTTACTGCTCCTATAAATCCAAGATTCTACAAGCGATACTTAGACGAAACTTTAAAAAATTTACCAACTGACAAAGTAACTGCATTTTTAGATCACCTTAACTCCATAAACTCTAAAATACAATTCACAATGGCGTTAGAGACAGATAATTCTTTAGCTTTCCTAGATCATAGGAAATCCTGATAACACTATTGGTCACACTTTGTATAGGAAAAAGTCCCATTTCCATCAATATTTAAATGGTGAATCACTGGGTGGGTAAATTTTTGTTTCAGAGAGCACAAGGGATCTGTGATAGGAAGCATCTGGCCGTCGAGCTTTTACACGTCTAACAGTGTTGCAAGATAACAAGCATCGGGCCCCGCACCTACGAGTACGTCACAGTGACCGAGTAAAGCCGGTCACAGTCGACCGTGTGCCAGCTGTGTTGTTACAGAAATCACAAACAAGGTTGGCTACACCTGGAAGCGAGCTTCCTTTCAAACACACTACAAGCCGCCGAAAAAAATTTGTCAATTTTTACCATCCATCAAGAGTAATATTTCTCTACAAGATGCGGAAGTTTACACAAACTAGATTGTGAATGTGGTCTCTCTTCTATAGGACGAACAAAAATATCTATAAAAACTTGAACTGAAATAATATATGGTTGAAGCAAAGCATCGATGCTCCGGGAAGTCTGCAGACTGTGTACATGTTCAAGATTGTCCCTACCATTACATCAGATTTGATAAACCACAAATCATCGCAAAAGAACACCGATTCCTACCAAAAATGATAAGCGAGGCTATTGAAATTTAAAAAAAACATCCTGATTTCAATAAATAAGATGGATGGGTACTGTCATCCGCTTAGGATCCTATAATTAACAAAATTAAATCCAAACTTAAGCATACCACTGCAGGACTTCGAGATACTGTAAGCTCGTTCTGTATATATCGGACCAAAAATTAATATTAAAAACTGAAATTAGCCGGGCTAACTATGACATGGGGACGTCAAACATCTAAGTACCCTCTGTGACTTGTGACCGGAAATGTTAGTAATTAAAAATAAGTTAAAAAAAAGTAAATTAATTGGATAATTATTTAATTTAAAAAACAGAAGCTAGATGGTATTACGGCTGCGCCCATATGAGCGTCATTCATAACCGTACACTTATGTTCATTTTTGAGCTCAGCAAAAGAGTAAATAATCACTGGGTAGCTCAGATATGTTTCTCATTTCAACAAATTTGTTAACCCACGGGCTAGAGTTGCCAAATTTCTCATTTGTTTGAACTCTCGTTAGTTTGTGAAGCGCTGTATAATGTCAAATATAATGAAAGAGCAAAATTGATTTACAGGAGTCCGAGAGCGACCAGTGCAAATAACCACGGGAACATATTACAAGCCCGAGTTTTGCGCGTTTGTTGTAGAACTTTGAATTAAAATGAGACTTTTGCTAATGATAAGATAATTGTATAAATAAAAAACAACTAATCATACGATACTTTTTAAAATTATAAAGTTAAATTCTTGAAATACTACATTTTATATCTTAATAATGTACGCGGCTTTAGGGTGGCCCAATGGTCACCTTAGACAAGTCACTGATATTTCAAGATTGGTGTAATATTTTACTATTGGCAAATAACCTATTCGTACAAAATATATATATATGCTTTATTTTATTATCTTTTTTTAAATATATTTTACAATGTTAATGGTCACAAAATTGTAAAATAAAATACTCTCGATTGTTCCACGTCTATTCACAAGCCTTGCCTGACCGTCTACACACATTTGACATATATCTCGTTTAAGTTAATGCCACCTACCATACAAACTATATAATATATTACAAAAATATTTACAAAATCTGTTTTAGAAACAGCTTGGAAGCGACCACCTCATTCCCAAGGGTTATTATCAACCATGTCTTCATTAATATCATAATAACCCTTTTTATACAGTTTTGTTTAATTAAATATTCCAACTTGAAGAATAACTCTGATGTTATGTCGCGAAATGTCAACCGTTTTAATCAATACTTTTGACACTTACTTTACTTTTGACTATTTTGAATCGAATTATTATTAATTTATAGACCTGACAATGTATTGAAAGTTACTTATCAGATCCTTATCAAATTATCAGGTAAGCTTATAATCTATGCTCGAACGAAGCTTCGTTAAGAGGCAGTAAAAGTACGCCTATGACCCCAACTTGACACAACTTAACGAGAACAAGGAGCCGACAACTTCAAAGCAGTTTAACTAAATTAATATAATACAAGATGTAAAATTTTTACATAGGATTATACTTTGTTGATGTATTTAGATTTGGGACATATCTTTTTTATTAAAAATTGTGCAGATTAAAATAAGTTTATCAGAGTCACCAGAGTCAACCGTGTAATGGTGGTGAAGAATATCCTCTAACTTATATCATCCCGTGGGTATCGTACATGGTAACAGAGAGAAACGCAACAGGAAATGGGCAAGGCAAAAGCATTTTATTCTTTATATAAGAGGGGGAAAACGAGAATGCGGCTCACCCGATATATTATGTGTACATAATATAAAACCATCGTAGGGCAGAGGCGCAAGATAAATTATATCGGTCCCTTGAAAGCCCCGAAGGTCAAAAACGACTTTTTCAAATTGCAAAAGCGAGAGAAAGGAATGGAAGAGATGTTTCACATGTAAAATGTATAAAAGATGATTCTGGAAGGATTTTGACTGACGATGAAAGTATAAAGAATCGATGGAAGGAGTATTTTGAGAAATTGATGAATGAGGAGAATGAATGGAATGGTATGCTTGAAAACCCACCAGTGAATATGGGCTTAGTGAGAGAAATTAGTGTGGAAGAAGTAAAAATGGCTGTTAGGAATATGAAGAATGGGAAGGCGGTCGGCCCAGATGGAATACCAGTAGAAGTGTGGAAGTTGCTGAGTGCGGATGGATGGAAGTGGTTGAGTTTATTTTTCGGTAAATTGTTGCAGGAAGAACAAATACCTGAGGAATGGTGCAGTAGTATACTGGTCCCCATTTTTAAAAACAAAGGAGACGTTCAAAACTGCAGCAGTTACCGGGGAATAAAACTCATGTCACATACGATGAAAGTCTGGGAAAGAATAATAGAGAAAAGAATGAGAGAAGAGTGTGAGATAACACAAAACCAGTTCGGATTCATGCCCGGTCGAGGTACGACAGATGCCATTTTCGCATTACGCCAATTGTGCGAAAAGTACAAGCGCGTGCATAAAAATCTGCACATGGTTTTTGTCGACCTTGAAAAAGGCGTACGATCGGGTTCCCCGTGAGGTTTTGTGGTGGGCGTTAAAGATGAAAGGTATGCCTGGGAAGTATGTGAGGTTAGTCCGTGCTATGTACAGAGCATCCCGTACATGTGTACGATCTGCCGCGGGAACTACGGGCAGTATCGATGTGGCGGTAGGGCTGCACCAAGGGTCGGCATTGAGCCCTTACCTCTTCCTACTGATTATGGACGCTTTGACGTCGGACCTGCAGGATGAGGCACCCTGGTGCATGCTCTTTGCCGATGACATCGTGCTTGTCGGGGAAGAAGGCATCGAGGTACAGAGCAGACTGACGGGGTGGCAACAGAGGCTGGAAAGTGTTGGCTTGAAGATCAGCAGATCCAAAACCGAATATCTGTGCTGTGATTTTGGCGGTCTTTCCAGTCCTGTACCCATGTCGTTGGATGGCGCTATACTGCCTACCTGCTCAGAATTCAAGTACCTCGGTTCCCTCATTCAAGGCGACGGCGGAATAGATAGAGCTGTGCAGCATAGGATTAACGCAGGGTGGATGAAATGGCGACAGGTCACAGCCACAACGTGCGATCCCCGAATGCCAATAAGGCTGAAGGAGAAAATTTACAAATCGATCATCCGACCTGTCGTCATGTATGGAAGTGAATGCTGGGCCGTCAAGAAGAAGGATGAAAATAGACTGCATGCGAATGAAATGAGAATGTTACGATGGATGTGTGGTGTGACAAGGATGGATAAGATAAGGAATGAGTATATAAGAGGAAGCCTGAAAGTAGCGCCAGTGGTAGAAAAGGTGAGAGGAAGCAGATTGGCATGGTTTGGGCATGTGATGCGGAGGGATGAAAGTCATGTCACAAAACGAGTGTTGAATATGAATGTGGAGGGACACACGGGCAGAGGAAGGCCGAATAAAAGATGGATCGATTGTGTGAAGAGTGATATGAGCATGAAAGGAGTAAGTATGGAAATGACGGCTGATAGAGAGGAATGGAACAAGAAGATTTACTGCGCCGACCCCAGATAATGGGAAATGGTCTAGAAAATTATTATTATAATATAAAACCATCTTAGTTCAACAACATGAAAATAACTTACAAAAAATGACAACATGTATGCAACCACCTAAGTGTGGGTTTATTTACAATTCCTTATAATATACACAGTTAGAAAAAAAAACCAGTTCACTTACATGAATTATAATATAGATAATAGGTACACATGAAGTAATGAACTTAATTTAAAATACTTAAGTAACCACTTTTATACGTGGTAGAGCCACGCTGCAACTACATTACGGTTGTAGCATGAATGGGTCAGCTCGACCAGGGTAGAACCACGCTCTCATGGAATACCGGTTTCGTTTGGTGAGTGTAAAATCCGGACACCCTTTTTAATGGAAACGAGGCTTTCCATCTTAGTACTCAGGGGTGACAACGCGTCTGTTTTTTTTATTCTTAAAAGAATATAAATGTAGATTTCTATGAGCTTCATTCACTTACCATCAGGTGGACTGTATGCGCCTTTGCAACCCTTATTTTATATTAAAAAAAAAACATTTTCATAACAATTTCTTCACAACTATACGTAGCTAATGTTACATATCTTTAGTGGACTGTATAATATAATTTAATTATGTTTATTTTAATTACGTAGGATTATGCTTAACAAACTTAAACTATAAATTTGTAAAAATATATATTATATTTTTACAAATTTTAATGTGTAAATGACAATTTTATATTGTAATAATTTCACTTAATTAATATAATGTATTACTTATCGTGTGTATATAAACAAAAGTTAAATTTTATTTGTAAATGTGATAAGTAAATAAAACTTCTGAATTAGTTACTCACCATGTGCAAGATCTTTTTTTATTTAGTTCTCAATTTTGTTAGGAAATAAAATTAGTTTTGAAAGGGGCCGCTTCGTTACAACATTTCCCTTGCACCTTACAGAAACAAGGTGTACCTATGTGTCTGAACATGGGTGTAGAGTGATTATTTTTCCTAAAAACCATGCAAAATGCCAAAGCATTTACATGAAGGCAGGTCTTCTTCCTTTATTATGACTATATTCTCTTGGATGAAGATCGTACAACCCTTTGCCACTTATATCTTTGTTGTAACGTTTGTAAATAATCTGCCTGCTATCTTTTACAAAAATCTTGAATTCTGTTTTGAATGAACTGACATCGCGTCAACATACCAACGTTTTTATTGACATAATCGTTTTTAGGAAGACCAATTATTGACTCACCTAATGGTGGTTAATGGGTCAAGATTTTCCAGGGTATCATCCATTTGACACAGTATTCGTGAATTGAGGCATGCTTCAATTTGTGCCAGTAATGTCGTTATCTCCTCGTAAGTCATACCTAGTTACACCACTTATTCTACATAGATGCTGTTTGGCGGACTTGACACCGGACTCCCATAAACCGCAGAAATTTGGAACCTTAGGTGGTATAAAGTGCCAAGTGGTGCCGTCGTTTGCTAAAAGTTTAGCAATTTCCTTAGCCATGTTATTTTTACCAAATTCAAACATGTGTTTCAGTTCTCTTGCAGTGCCTACAAAATTGGAGCCGTTGTCACTCCACAAATGTGAACAATGGTCTCGTTTACAGAAAATTTTTCAAAAATCTGCAATAAATGCTTGCGAAGTAAGGTCGTTGACAGATTCCAAATATGTTGCCTTAGTCGATATACACACGAAAACACAAATGTAACCTTTTGAACATTTATAATTTCGACCCTTTGATGTTCTTACTTATAATAAAGCCCGCATAATCCACACCACTCCCGGAGAATGCACGTGATGAAGTAACCCTTGGCTTAGGTAATTACCCATGAGCAGTGGTTTCGACTTAGCTTTGTCTCTTATGCATGTTATACAGTTACGAATAAATCCTCTTACAGCTGACTTTAGGTTGATAACCCAAAAGTTGCGTCTTATAAAGGCCATCGTTTGCAGTAAGCCCCCCTGTAAGGTTTTTGCATGACCGTCGTTTATTAAAAGTCTAGTAACATGTTGCTTTGCTAGGATGATAGTTGGGTGCTTAGTATTTGTCGATAAATATTCTGGCCCTTAACAATCCATACTCATTTAAGTAGGGTGTACAAATTAGCAAATGAACTTAAGCTTTTCACTCTTCCGTCCTTTTATACGTACTCTATCTCTTGTCTATAAATTTGATATTGATAAAATTCAACGCATCTTGTTTCAATTAAATTCATTTCATCAACTGTTAAAAAATCCTTTCAGGAATTTCCAATATGTCCTTTTTTATTTGTATTTGTTTGAACCAGTCTGGGCCAGACCACCAAAGATCTGGATTTGCCAAATAATACACTTAAATTCCTCTTGTTGCTAGATCTACTAGGTTATGAGAAAATTGTGTGTTTGTTGTCTAATACTCGGATTATCTCAGCCTTCTAATTGCTACGAATGTTCGCCACCGACTTAGTTCCGATTGTAATCATGATAGAACTACCATTGAGTCGGACCAAGCAAAGATTCTTTCTTTAGGAATGTACAATAGATTTGTAACATGACTCATGAGTTCTGCTAAAAAGCTGCAGCACATAATTCCAATTTAGGGATAGATATTTGCTTCAAAGGTGCAACTAGGTAATAATGTATTAATACGTTGGTTTATTTACCCTGAGATAAACAGCGGCGCATGCATTTACCAATGCATCTGCAAATCTGTGTCTTTCCATGTCTTTCAAGTTTTGCGACTTTGTATTAAACCACCGTGGTAAAGAAATATGTTGTAAATGAATCAGCTATTTCATATATCTCTACCTCTTTTTTAATTAAATGCAGCGGTAATTCATTAACCCAACCTACGAATAAGTTAAAGATCCATAATTATTATTTTCTTAATTCCTGAATGCACAAAAACTTTTTGGGTTTTAGCCAAAAACTTCTCAACGATCATGAGCAAGGAAAAGACTTGATCTGTATACCACATTCCTTTTTTAAATCCCGCTTGCATATCTCAAATTTTTCAATCAGTTTCTTTCATAACTCTTTCAATTGTCGATATATTCATGGAAGACTTTGAGGAGAAAGCCTTTCTTACTGCACCTGTTACTCCAAGATTCTATAAACATTACCTAGATGATTTTTTCACAATTTTACCACCAGACAAAGTAACTGCATTTTTAGAACATATTAATTCCGTAAACGCTAAAATTCAATTTATTATGTAGATAAAGGCAAATAATTCCTTAGCTTAGCTAGGTGTGTTAATCATCTGAAATCCTATCAACACCACGGGTCATACTGTGTATAAAAAAACAACAATACAAACCGATATTTACACGGTTAAACATGAGATTCATCTCACCATCCTCCTTCACAGTTAGCTACCGTGGGCAAATCTTTGTTAAAGATATTATAATCCTATACCTTTAAACGAGCAATTCTTGTATATATATATATATTATCAACATCATCATCATCATTACAGCCCTTCACAAGGCCACTGCTAAACATAGGCCTCCCCCAAGTAATGCCACAAAGCACGGTCCTGAGCCACCTGCATCCATTGACTTCCTGCATGTCTTACCAGGTCGTCACTCCATCTAGTGGGGGGTCGCCCTACACTACGCCTACCGGTACGAGGCTGCCACTCGAGAACCTTTCTTTCCCATCGGTTATCGGTTCTTCGAGCTATATGGCCGGTCCATTGCCACTTCAGCTTACTAATCCGTTGGACTATGTAGGTCACTCTGGTTTTATTGCGGATATCCTCATTTCTGAGTCTATTACGCAGAGAAACTACGAGCATAGCCATCTCCACAGCTCGCTGAGCGACCTTGAGCGTCCTCATACGGCCAGCAGTGAAGGACCACGTCTCGCAGGCAACACGCACTGGTTGTACACTTTAGTTTTCAGAGATTGAGGTATACCTGACGAGAAGATGTGTCGTAATTTCCCGAACGCTGCCCAGCCGAGTTGAATCCGTCGATTGACCTCTCGGTCGAAGTTGGACTTACCTAGTCAGACTATTTGTCCCAGGTAAACGTACTCATCAACAACTTCGAGCATAGTGCTCCCCACAACTACCGGCATAGGTGTGACATGGACGTTGAACATAATCTTTGTTTTGTCCACGTTCATCTTAAGACCTATCCGTTGGGAGACACCATTGAGGTCATTAAGCGTAGTGCTAAGGTCCTCCAGCGATTCTGCCATAAGGACTATATCGTCGTTAAATCGAAGGTGAGTGATGTACTCGCCATTGATGTTAATACCGTATCCTTTTCCAGTCCAATAGCTTGAAAACGTCTTCCAACGCAGCGGTGAAGAGTTTCGGGGATATAACGTCACCCTGTCTTACACCTCTCTGTAGTTGGATAGGCTTCGAACTCTGGTTCTGTACTCGGATAGCCATAGTAGCCCTTCTGTACAAACACTTCAGCACTTCGATATACCGACAGTCAACTTGGCACCCCTGAAGGGACTGTAGCACCGCCCAAATTTCGACGGAATCAAATGCTTTCTCATAGTCCACATACGCCAGGCAAAGTGGCAAATTGTACTCTTCAGTCTTCTGTACAATCTGCCGCAGGGTATGTATGTGGTCTATGGAACTGAAGCCTTTTCGGAAACCGGCTTGTTCGGGAGGCTGGAGGTCATCGAGTCTGCGTGCGAGATGATTCGTAATGACTCTCGAAAACAGCACGTAGACGCGGCTCAGAAGGGAAATCGGTCTGTAGTTCTTCAAGAGAGCGTTGTCGCCTTTCTTAAAGAACAAGACCACCGCACTTCTGCTCCACGCCTCTGGAGTAGTGCCACCATGGAGGACGGAATTGAAGAGCTTCTGAAGGACTTCAAGTACCGGTGTTCCACCCGCTTTCAGAAGCTGCGCTGTAATTCCATCCTCGCCTGGGGCCCTGCCGTTTTTAAGGTGCTGGAGAGCCATTCTAATCTCGCTCAGACTGACGTCCGGGATATCATCGGAATTGCCGGTTAAGACTTGCTCTTGTATCGTTACTCACACTTGCGTGTGGCTCCGACCATGATGTGTACAGCTGCCCATAGAACCTCTCAATCTCACTCAAAATCTCAGTTGTCCCGGAAACGATGCTGCCACATTCAGTCTTCAGCTTTGACAGTTGGCTCTTTCTGGCAGACTGATCTCTGGCAAAGACTATGGAGCCCTGGTTCCGCTCGATCGTTTCTTTAATACGAGCAGTATTAAAGTTGCGTAAGTCTTGCCGCATGCATTTCGAGATCTGTCTGTTCAGTTGCCTGTATGCTGTCAAATCTGTTGACGATTACAGCCTCATCTCCCGTCTAACAGCCATGAGATTAAGAGTGTGATCGGAGAGTTTTTGTGTTATTCTGCGGCGGGTCTTGCAGAACTTAGCTCCGACCGTATGCACAGTTTCCACGAGCTTGTCATTCATATCGTCCACAGTATTGCATTCTTCTAGGCACTGAAAGCGGTTACGTAACTCGAGCTGAAAAGTCTCGGGATTCTGGATTAGAGCACGAGGGGGACGGAGCGTTGACTTCATTAGACGAGACCTCTCCAACTTAACGTTTAGGTTCAGTGTGCCTCTAACCAATCGGTGATCGCTGCCGGTTTTCACCCTTGCGATCACTGAGACATCACTGAACAGTTGGCGTCTGGTCGTCATAATGAAGTCAATCTCATTTTTTGTCGAACCGTCTGGGCTCGACCAGGTCCACTTCCTGTGGGGCCGCTTCTGGAAGAAAGAGTTCATCATAAAGAGTCCCTCTTTCTCCATAAAGTCAGCCAACTGCTGGCCCCTACGGTTCCGTTGCCCCACTCCAAATTTCCCCTAACTTCAGATCTCAGATAATCTAATAATATGCCAGCGCAACTTGTCTACCTCTTCTTCCAGCTCCAGTATCTTCTCGTCAGTCCTCAGGGTGCGTGCGTTATACGTTGCCAGGTCGAGTCATCGTAGGTGGCAACCGAACCTCCACCGGAGATTCTTAACACCCCCTGCCCCGCCGTAACCATGGTCGCCACCGTAGCCAGGAATAGCAGGGCCGCCGGAGACTGGGGGCCGTTTATTTGTGTCGTTGCTAATGGGGGGATATTTGCCATAGTTGCCACGCTTGGCGAGCGGGTTGGCAACCGCAGTTTTTTATTATGTTATTGTTGTTATTAGGAAGATGCTGCTGCCCATCTCCTTTCTGTGTCCCTCTGTCGCCTCTTACGACACCCACGGGAAGATATGGGGTAGTGGATATTCTATAGCCTGTATATATATATATATATATATATATATATATATATATATATATATATAGCCATGTAATGGCAGTTGAGAATACAGACACAGAAAGGAGATGGGTAGCAGCATCTTCCTAATAACAACAATAACATAATAAAAAACTGCGGTTGCCAACCCGTGCCAATAGCTTGGATGGGATGTTGTTCGGACGTGATATCGGAAATCCGTGGTTCGCGTCCCGTCTTGGGTCCGACTTTTTTTTCCTTTTTTTTTCAAGTTTCCTTCTTTTGTGAGAAAATCTATTATTTCGATCCCTTTT
The DNA here is from genome assembly GCA_907164705.1 of Parnassius apollo. Taxonomy (NCBI): domain Eukaryota; kingdom Metazoa; phylum Arthropoda; class Insecta; order Lepidoptera; family Papilionidae; genus Parnassius; species Parnassius apollo. Next base: position 1,261,435 of record CAJQZP010000783.1, on the reverse strand, counting down.
TTTAGTATTTTTTAAAAATACAAAAATTTTAATTAAACTAATTACACTCATGATTTTTATTCAAATAACCAGTTCAGTTTTTTCTATTATGTCAGTAAGATCACAAACTATTATTCATGTAATTTGTATGTAAATGCAACTTAAAAAAACCTCTTACAATATATGTACCATTTATATTGCCTATCTACTATGGTTGGTATAAATCCATTATCCGTGTCTGGCTCAACAAATAAGTCATTTAATATTAAGCAACTTGCTGAATACATAAGGTACCTATTTATACACAAATGCAGTTAAATGAATTGCTCTTAAAAACGATGAAGTTGTATCAAATAGAAATACTTCCTTATCCCTCGATCCCAAGATTATAATTTTCTTTTAACATTATAATACATTATGACTTCTTTTGTGTATTTATTCTATTTATTATTTAATTTAGATTTTACTAATAACATAAACTAAATACTTTGTCACTTTTAACAAACTAATAAGGTTCTAAGGCCTTATTTGTATTTTTTTAGGAAATTGAACAAACTTAATAATAGATTTTCACGAGTTCTAGGTGTAAATTAATAAACTCTTATATTTATTTATCTAAACTCGTTACTTTTATTTGCGAATTTTACAACAAAAAATAAAAAGAGAAATACATACGTAATTCGTAAATTAATATTTGGCTAATCTTGATGATAATTTATAATATCCATATTCTCTTATACATAAGTATTGTAATGCATGTAAATAAAAATCAAACTTTGTATAGTAAAATGAAACAATGTATCAATTGTGCTACAATCAAAAATATTTAACTAATAACCACAGACTTTATTTTGTTCTTACCATAATGATGCGAATTGAACCATGTTTTATTTCACTCGAGTGAATCCATTGAATTTGTTCAACTTGATAATAAATTTATACATAAATTTTACCGAGTTACTGAGCCAAATCGGCGCATTGTATAAATTCGGAGGGCGCTAGATAGATATTACTTCACTAATTTACTTGTAGTAGAACTCGCCGTGGGTCGTGGGCAATTTATTAATATTTCGATTTGTAATAAAAGTCATGAATTCGAAGCCAAATAACTTGGCAGTAGTTAAACAATCTACTAGTACCACCTCCCAACGTTGTACGTACTCTTATAGTTTTACAAACTACGTTGGAAATTCGCCAGCGTTTTCCGCAAACACGTTTCAAAACATCATATGACGCAGTGATTTTTCCGACACAATTAAAGTGAATAAATAAATAATTAAAAAACCCTGACAAAACAAAATTATAATTCAAAACGGCGAATGTTTTCATTTACACTCTAGCTTATCGGTAAGTTAGTATAAATACGGTTACTAAATTTGTATCAAACAGATAAAGAGAAGAAAGTAATCATTTATTTTATTCATAAGAATACTTATTGGATTAAAGTAATTTTACTGAGTTTACCGCGTTTAATTAAACTTTTTAATTAAATTAAACGTGATAAAATCCGTAAAGTTAGTAATGTTATTTAATTTAATTTAGAACAACATTTATAGAGTTACCAAATTTTAAACTTAAGTTCAAATATATAAATAATGATATATCATTATTTATATATTTGTACGTGTATATACACGCAAATTAGTTTCAAAACTAAATCACATAAACACTGTACACGAAACAAAGATAAACTGCAATAGGGTATTACACCCATTTTCAAAAAGTGTTATAAATGAATCCCAGAGTGATAATGAACCATCACGCCCATACTAGAGTTTGGGCGTGGATGCTCTTCCTGAGCGTGGGTGCTTAGGCTGCCCCTCGTATCGGGGCTGAAATTCCGCTCAAGACTAAACCTGCTCGGGGCAAACGGAGTAATAAGTCAAAGGCGCCCCCTGCTAAGCTACCGTGGATTTCTGCAACATCAGGGGACTTCATTGAAACCTTAACACCGTACACTATCATCTGGAAACGCCGAGGACAGCCTTGCTCTTTCTAACCGAGACACAGGTATCCTCTGCGGCTGACACTTCATGCCCACCATGCTGAATGGCTTGGTTCTCGTTTAACCGATCATGCGGGCACAACTGTCTGACACAACTAGTTACCTCGCCTACGCGGATCCCAGATGAGGAAGATTATGTACTTTCCCTGTTGGACCTTCTGCTGACCTCTCATCAGGACGAATATCAGGTCTCCGTTGATGCCCCTCTTCGCTCCGCGGACCATTGTCTGATCCAAAGTACGGTGCCACTCACGCTTCCATCGCGGTTGCGTATTGCAGTTTGCCACCGTGTTTGGCATTATAGGTCAGCCGACTGGGACGGGATGCGATCTTTTTTTGCATCCTACCTTCGGAGGCGGGTTTGCTTCTCGTCGGATGATCCCAGCGTTGTTACTGATTCTGTCGCTGATGTAGTGCTACAGCAGGTGGAACTATTTATTCCGTCATCTGTGGTACCTATTGGAGCCAGAACCCAACCTTAATTTGTTCGCTCCTGGAAAATTGCATTACATTATTAGCAGGAATGATACCAGGCCTGGGCCCGCACATCGACGTCTCGTGATATGATTACCAGCGTTCTTAAAAAGAAGTATAATTCTGCTTCCAGGTCCTTCAAAATTGTCACTGTCAAGGCAAAGTCAGAGTACATCGGCAAGAAACTTGTTCGTCTTCCTTCGGAAACACGTGCATTCTATTCTCTCGCCAAGGCTGTCCAAGGAAACTTCTGCCAGCCATCTCTTCCATCTCTGCATAGGGAGTATGACTCACTGGCCCATATCGCAAAGGACAAAGCCGATCTACTGGGCTCTCTCTTTGCGTCGAACTCGACTCTTGATGACGGGGGGGAATACACCGCCGATCATCCCGCAGTGTGGGTGCTCCATGCAGGATGTGCTGTTTACCCAACGCTCGATGCGCAGAGCACTCCACTCCTTGGACATCAACAAGCCGAGTGGGAATGATGACGTCCCTTCTATTGTGCTGAAGACGTGTGCTCCGGAGTTGACACCAGTCTCAATAGTCTTTTCCGGTACTCTAACTCCCTAGGCGTAGTCCCGAAATCATGGAAAAAAGCCTTCGTGCACCCGATTTCTAAATACGGTAATGGAAACCGCTCTGATCCGTCAAACTATAGGCCTATCGTCATCACCTCCTTGTTCTCCCAGATATCGAGTAACGTGCAATTTCGTGGACACATGGAATAAAAGGCCTTGCCTCTAAAAAGCTTGACGTGCTCAGCAGAGGGGGACCGTATTTCGTGCTGGCTCACGGTCTGCAACTTTACAAGCTGCAGGTTCGGTCGCACATGGAATACTGTTCCCATCTCTGGGCCGGAGATCCCCAGTGCCAGCTCCTTCCATTTGATATAATCCAGCGCAGAACAGTTCGAATCGTCAGCGACCGAGCCTTTTCCGATCGGCTTGACTCACTGGCACTGCGAAGAGATGTTGCATTACTTTGCGTATTTTATCGCACCTACCACGGGGAGTGCTCTGAGGAATTGTTACTCGGACTGGAGTGGACTTCGGACTAATTCCAGCCACACAGTTTCACCATCGCACATCGCGACAAAACTCGTGATACCATCCATACTGATGATGGTACCACTAAGCAATTTAAAAGAATTTATTATCTATTTCGCACAACTTCCTTGTGTAATTAACTACCACCAGAGATTTTTCCAGACAGATATGACTTAGGGACCTTCAAAAAAAGAGCCTTTTCCTTTTTAAAAGGCCGGCAACGCATTTGCAATCCCCCTGGTGTTGCAGCTGTTCATGGGTGGCGGTAATCACTTACCATCAGGTGAGCCGTGTGCTCGTTTGCCCCCTCTCCTACAAAAAAATTATTTATTATTCACTTAGAAATATTGAATTCATTATTGTAATCTTTTTAATAATTTGTGTATGTAATTTGTATTTTAATTACACATTACCTTTTATATTATCGTTATTTATGTATTCGATAAGTTTCGATATATGTGCACATTTGTATACTGCAATATTAAACCAAAATAAAGGTGCCATTATGCCATCACTTTAGCATTTAGCGTAAGATCAAATGCACGACCTCCTTTCATCAGTAGGGAGATGGGCAGCAGGACCTTTCTGATAACAACTCAATAATTATAAAAAAATTATCCCTCACGTGACGCACATCAGACGTGAAACATAATAGTTAATGGTAGAGTAGAGACCAGAATTGTAATTTTAAAGCAGCAGACAGAAAAGTGCCAATTTTTATTACTATGGTGCATAAGGAGACGACGGAGACGGATATTGTGGAATATGTTTACAATAAGACGGAAGAAAATATTAAACTGGAAAAGATATCTTTTTTTGAGAGGTAACAAGGACTATAACGCGTTCAAATTTTTTGTACCTGAGCGGAAAATAAAAATATTTTTAGATGCAACACTTTGGCCGGAGGGCGTTATATTCAGGCGATTCGTTAACTTCAGGCGAAATAATAGTAGTGGCACGAACGGTGTAGTAATGATTACCGTGAACGGCCCTATCCCTGCTGTAAATGGATAAAAGTCTCAACTGTAAGTTAGTTAGCTTCAACTGTAAAAGTATAAAACGCTCAGTTGACGATGTGAGATTTTTGTGTCAGTCGGCGAGTGTGATAGCACTTCAAGAAACTTGGTTATTTGGACACGATATTCAATTTCTTAGCGGGATTGATGAGCGTTTCGGTAGCACGGGCACGTCTGCAATGGATTCGGCGGCAGGTATGGTTTCCGGGCGACCTTATGGGGGTGTTGGGCTGCTTTGGGACAAAAGTCTTTTCCAAAATGTGTCGGTCGTGTGTTGTGATAATCCACGAATATGTGGCATACAAATAGTGCTGGGTGATAGGTCCATCTTAGTGTTTAGTGTGTACATGCCTACAGATAAAATGGTAAACCTTACGGAATTTACGGATTGTCTCAGTTCGGTGAATGCTATAATTAATAGTAGTAATGTAGAATGTGTATACATCCTTGGCGACTTTAACGCACATCCGAATGAGCGGTTTTATGACGAGTTGATGTGTTTTTGTGACGAACAAGAGTGGTCATGTGTAGATGTACAGCGGTTAGGTGTAAGGTCGGGCACACACACTTTTGTAAGTGAGAGCCACGGGTCGAGAAGGTGGCTTGATCACTGTGTGGCGACGAAATCCGCTTTATCGTCTATTTTGAATGTTTATGTTAAGTATGATGTCTACTGGTCTGACCATTATCCTTTAGTAATAGAATGTAATTTGGATATTGTCAAACCAAAGTTGAATTTTGTATATAAAGTAACTAACGAGATTCTATGGGGAGATAGAAAACCGGAGGAGATCAGAATATATACGAAATTATGTCATGAAAAGTTAAGAGCTATCGATTTTCCCGAAGAATTTCGTTCTTGTAGTAATTGTGTTTGTAAGTGCATTGATCACAGATTACGTATCGATAAATTATATAGTAAAATTGTAAATTCTTTATCTGTGGCTGCCACTGAATCCTATACTGTAAGATCGCGCGTTAGCAAGCGGCCTGCGATTGGGTGGAACTGATATGTACGCGATGCCCACAGGGAGGCCAGGTCGAAGTTTTTAATTTGGGTTTGGTGGGAAAAACCAAAAAATGGTAGTGTCTATGAGGACATGCATAGGAGTCGCAATTTATTTAAGTCGCGCTTGAAGTGGTGTCAGAACCACAGCGATCAAATAAAAATGGACATTTTGGCTACTCAGCACGCGAAAAATGATTTTCGTAACTTTTGGAAGTCGACCAATAATTTAAATAGTAAACCTGGCCTACCAGTGAGCGTCAATGGTATTAATGATCATGGTCTTATAGCTGATATGTTTAGAGAGCATTTTACAGTGACATCACCGTTGGAGCCATCACAGGACATAGAAGATGAGGATACGCGTGGCCGGGAGATTGGAATTCGATTTACAGCGAAGGATGTCAATAAAACTATAGCTTCTATGTTCCGTGGGAAGTCTTCTGGCCTTGACGGACTTAGTATTGAGCACCTTAAACATGCAGGTCCTCACTTACCTAGATTACTTTCTATGTTTTATAACTTATGTATATCGCATTCATACTTTCCCGCGGCTCTGATAAGAACTGTGGTGGTGCCTATTGTAAAGAACAAGACTGGAGACATATCTGATAACTCCAACTATAGGCCCATCTCACTTGCCACGGTTGTTGCAAAGGTGCTTGACAGTTTGCTTAGCGCCCAGCTTGATAGACATATATGCATACACGACAAGCAGTTTGGCTTCAGGCCGGGTTTGTCAACAGAGTCGGCTATATTATATTTGAAGCAAACTGTTAAGTACTATTCGGTTAGACGAACGCCTATTTATGCCTGTTTTCTGGACCTTAGCAAGGCGTTCGACCTGGTAAATTACGATATCCTATGGCAGAAATTGAAAGATACTGGACTGCCGGAAGAAGTTACTAGGATCTTCAAATTTTGGTATCGAAACCAGGTCAATGTCGTGCGATGGTCCGAAACCTATTCGCAGCCATATGGGTTGGAGTGCGGGGTACGACAGGGGGGCTTAACTTCTCCTAAGCTCTTCAACCTTTATGTGAATGCGCTGATAGAGTTGCTTAGCACCACACATGTCGGTTGTCATATTGACGGAGTATGCCTCAACAACATCAGTTACGCAGATGACATGGTGTTGCTGAGTGCTTCTGTTTGTGGCTTGGCAAAACTGTTGAGCATATGTGAGAGCTACGCCCGCAGTCACGGATTGATTTATAATGTCAAGAAAAGCGAATGCATGGTCTTTTAGGCTAAAGGTAAAGCCTTGCCCTCGTATATACCACCCATTAAGTTATACAGTACCCCGTTAAGAAGGGTGTCTCAGTTTAAGTACCTGGGTCATATAGTATCCTTTGACCTGAAAGATGATGCTGACATAGAGAGAGCGCAGGGCATTGTCTGTTAGAGCGAACATGATCGCTCGCAGGTTCACTCGTTGTTCAGTTCCTGTTAAAGTAACGCTATTTAGAGCTTACTGCACTTCCTTTTACACGAGCAGTCTGTGGGTGGATTACACGCAGAAACAGTATAATGCCCTGCGTGTTCAATATAATAATGCATTCAGGGTACTGTTGGGTCTGCCTGGTTATTGTAGTGCGTCGGGTATGTTCGCGGATGCGCGTATGGATTGTTTCTACACCACCATGCGTAAACGATGCACATCCCTGGTACGCAGGGTGCGGGCCAGTTCCAATAGTATCCTGAGGGCATTTTCTGACAGGTTTGATTGTCAGTACCTGAACCATTGTCATATGGTGCACGTGCTGACTAATCGGGCCTGTCTTAGATATAGTTTTGAAAATTAGGTAGTTTTAAATTTTACTAACATTAGTTTTAAGATTTGTATTGTTACTAACATTCTATGATCCTTGTAGTCGAAATAAACGACTTTTATTTATTTATTTTTTATAACTAGCAATACGTCCTGGTTTTGCACGGGTGATTTCAGGATATCGACAACAGTGGCACCACCATCATACACCATCTAGAAATCCATTCGAACACACACATAACATTTCATCAAAATCGTTTGCCGTTTTTGTGTTTTTTTTTAATTTATTTATGTACACACATCAAGATATAGAAGCAGTCTTATCGTAAGTTTGTACAAAGGTTCTATTTATTCCATAATTTGCTGAAATATCTTCCACTAGACCCATAAAGTAAATTATATTTAAATGGCAAACTTAGTGCTATACATTACTACTACTAATGAATAAATAGTATATAAAATGTTACGAAAATTATATAAAATAAAACAATAAATTAAAATAAAATAAATCAGTAGATAAAAATAATAAATGCGATAGTTACATATGATATATATATATAAACTAATACTAATATAATAGAATAATATATATTAATTAACAGGATGCAAAGAAGTTATCTCTAAGACGTTTTATCGCTTCTTTTCGGTCTTAAACACCAATAAAGTTTCGGAATTTCTTACCTTACCGCGTGAACTGAAAAGTTACGGCTCTTTGGGTTTTTTTTTTAGTTTTCCTCGTTTTTTTGCACGCCATTATATTTTTTGTGGGGGAGCGGGTCGTTTTTTTTTTTCGTAAGGCTGATTGGGAGTAAAAACCGGATTTATAGACGGGAAAGTCAAGAAGAGTTTTAACAAGGGATCTGCATGGTTTATCTGTTTTAGCGAGACTAGCTGACAGCAATTGATTTTTATGCATAGAGATGAAAACCAATGAAGAAATATGGAGTAAAATAATTAAGTATACTTAAAGTCGAATAGAAAGGCACACGCAATCTAAACTCACACAGAGTAGTTACTAAGTGTACGCACGCATATACGCACACACGCACGCACACACGCATACACACACACACACACACACACACACACACACATTTGGGATTTGGGAGAAATCAGACGCAAGACAGTGTCAAATTCCTGGCTCCTTGTTGCTACTGAGCGTTAAACGTAAACATATTTACTGATTTTGGTCCAACTCCGGATTCAAACACGGAACCCCACGATGAACAGTAGCGCTATCGACCACTATATCGACGAGACCAACCTACTAGCACTAGTATCGAATATAATAAGCTTTTAATTACTGTTTAACAGTTTATCATAAGTTCTTATCATGCAAAAGCCCGTAGATCGTTTCATATCGCATATCGCAGGCAAGTTAGTAAGTGTAGTTCTTACCGGTTTTTAGTTATCAGGAAGATTATGCTGCCAATTCTCCTGGTTCAATTAATATGGGGTAATGAATTTTCCTATGCCACTACACTGCAACTGGCTACTATTTTACCTTCATTTTAAAGAACTAAATGAGCTTTACAGATTAATATTTAGAAAGACACTATGGATTCGTAAAACATCGTCAAATTCATTGACGAGAATTTTGGGTCATCAATAAATGTATATTCAAATATCGTAAAGCCTTCGCATGTTAAAAAATGTCAATACACCCTGAACGTAATATAATTTTAACAAGGGTTTTGATGTGTACATGACCATGAATAAACTATTTGAGATGTTTTATGACATTCCCGGAAATATTATGTCGGAGCTTACTTAGAACGTTATATCCTATGCTAAAAGTACAATAAAATGAATATTATATTCAGCTTTTTATCTCTTTAGAAATAGAAATATTACAGTTTACAATGTAATTTATATTTCAGAGTATAATCTAGAGTGTGACGACAGTAGCCAAATGGTAGGGGACCGTGAATTCATAGTTCGTGGCGTTGAACCCGCCATCCAAATACTGTAGTGAACTTCTTCTCTCAATTTTACTTGTGTTAATATCATTGATACTCGTAGTATTATTAACTTCTCAGTGGGAAGTTATTGTAATGGGTTCGATTTTGCAAATTGGATATTTTAACATATCTCCACGTTTCAAGGTCTTTAGAGTCGAATAATATGGTTTTTAAGAGGGATGTCCGTGTGTGCACATGTACGTATTGTTACGAGCTTGAGGTTCGTGACAATAAAAATTGCCGATAAAATTACCTAAATTAACACTTTAATTTACTTTACCCAAATTAAAACTAAAAACACTAATAATTAAACACACTAATTCACTTAATTGCGCTCCGAAGCTTCGCTTGTGTCGCGGAGTTCAACTCTGCCCCGATCGCATCTTGCAGCGCCTATTTATATAATTAGCAAAGAAGCGTCCCGAACATTCAAGTAAATGCGCGCCAGGCAACGAGTATTCGAGTGTAGATTTTCCAGAAACTTAGTTCTTCGGGCGGCGCTGTGGGTCGAAAGATTTGTGATGTCATTTACTGCACAGCTCCCCTCGCTCTCGTTCCTGACACTAGATGGCGCTAGTGCGCTGATTTGAGCGCGGCGTAACACTGCCCCCCTCCTAAGACATGCTCGTCCCGAGCATTATCGGCCCCATAATAACGCGCTAGGCGATCCACATGGATGATCTTAGGAGTCCCCTTTGCGCTTTTCTGTAACGGCTCCGCAATGTCAAGGGCTGTCCTATCCCGTGGTGCACCAACATTGTACAATTTCGATGCTCCTCTACTCCGTGTCTGAGGTCCCCTCACAGCCGCACAACTTGTACATGTACGACACCAATCCTCAACATCGTCACGATAATGGACCCAGTAAAACTGTTCTCGGACCTTCAGTAGAGTTCGTTTAACTCCCACATGGACTCTTGAACGACCATTATGGCACAGCTGTAGAACATTCGGCACTTTAGCTTTAGGGACAACCATTTGCAAACGACAGCTGTCTCCTCGACCATTGTCCCATTTACGGCACAGGACTCCATCCTGAAGCAGCAAGCTGTCCCATTGGGCCCAATAGCTTTTCGTGGTTGAACTCATCGCTGAGACGTCCTTCCACTTAGGCTTGGTAGCACGGGCCTTCATCCATCCCAGAATCGGCTTGATGTCCGGATCTTCCTGCTGTGCATGTCGTAGGCTGTCCTTCCACCCGTTGCTGAGGTGGTCTGTTCTGAGCATCCTCACGGATACCACTTCCTTTCCTTGCCTACTACAATGGTTGCCATCTTCAGGACAAGGTCTTCTTGACAATGCATCTGTGTTGCCGTGAGATTTCCCGCTGCAGTGTCTGATAGTAAAGTCGTATTCCTGCTGCTGCTGGGCGGTGCTGTTAGCCGCACTTCCTTTCTGAGACCGTTCACCTTCCCTTCCTAGGGTGTGCTTCGGGCAGCTGGACCGAAGATGGCCACTTTCCCCACAGCCATAGCACCTAGGGCTGTATCTTCTATTGTGGTCGCGAACCGTAACTGCTGCAACCTCCCTAGCGTGAGGTGAACGACGATCCTGTCGCCGCCAGGCAGTGCCGTTAGCTGCACTACCCTCCTGATATCGTTCACTTTCCCTTTTTAGGGTTCGCTTAGGGCAGCTGGATCGAAGATGGCCCTTTTCCCCACAGCCATAGCACCTTGGGCTGTATCCATTGTTGCGGTCGCGAACTGTAGCTGCTGCAACCTCCCTGACGCGATGGGAACGATGATCCTGCCGCACGGCTTCCACTTCCAGTGCATGGGCCAAGGCGTCCTTAAGCGTCTCGTGGTGCCCGAGCCTCACAGCAGCTCTGACTTCCAGGTCGCGGATGCCGTCGATGAATGTCTGCACCAGGTTCCCTTCAATGAGCGCAGGTACAGACCGGTATGCTTTTCGCACCAGCTTCTCCACTTCTAGAGCCCACTGCTGCAGGTTTTCGTTGATGCGCTGCACACGATCTTTAAGCTGCGCACGAAAGACGTGTTCCAGGTGAGCGTCGCCATATCTCGCCTCCAATGCCTCAAGGAGTTGCTCATAAGTCACTTCCTCACCGAGAGCTTCCAGAACTGTTAAGGCCTGGTCGAGCAGGCCTAGTGTGAGAGCAGTCATGGCCTGACTTTTATTCCAGCCGTTCGCCTTCATAACAGCCTCGAACTGGATTTTGTAGGCTGACCAGGAAGAAGTCCCGTCGAACGGTGGCACTTTGAACCCACGTAGCGAAGGTGTAGTAGCTACTACGGGAGCTGTAGTTCCATCACCCAGTTTGAGGTCGTCCAGCGTTTTCTTCACGTCAGCCACCACGTAATCAACCCGATTGTTCACTTGGTCGATTTGGGTTTTAGCTTCCTTGATTTGGGTTTCAGCTTCCGACAGGCGGTTGTCATGTTGAGCAACCTTATCCTTCACCTCCTTTATCTCTTTCCCAAAGGTAGCATGAAGGTCCTTAATGAGGAGCATCTGCTCTTCCGACCGACGGGCCTGTTCCTCCTGTCGGCGGGCCTACTCCTCTTGTCCGCCCCGCAGCTGCTCTTCCAATCGGCGGGCCTGTTCCTCCTGTCCGCTCTGCAGCTGCTCTTTCAACTGACGGACCTGTTCCTCCTGTCGGCGAGCCTGTTCCTCCTGTCGGCGAGCCTGCTCCTGCAGCATCACCATCAGATCACCTAAGTCAGGTGCTGCAGATGTAGGAGCTACCGACGGGCCTGCAGCCGGTGGCTGGCCCTCCCACGTCTGCGGCGTTGCACCACCAAATCTTCGTTGGTCCGTCTCCTGTTGGCGTTGACTTCGGGTACGGACACCCTCCGTTTCCTCCTTAGGTAAAATCGGCATGATTTTATCCCACTTCTGACACCAATAGTTACGAGCTTGAGGTTCGTGACAATAAAAATTGCCGATAAAATTACCTAAATTAACACTTTAATTTACTTTACCCAAATTAAAACTAAAAACACTAATAATTAAACACACTAATTCACTTAATTCCGCTCCGAAGCTTCGCTTGTGTCGCCGAGTTCAACTCTGCCCTGCTCGCATCTTGCAGCGCCTATTTATATAATTAGCAAAGAAGCGTCCCGAACATTCAAGTAAATGCGCGCCAGGCAACGAGTATTCGAGTGTAGATTTTCCAGAAACTTAGTTCTTCGGGTGGCGCTGTCGGTCGAAAGATTTGTGATGTCATTTACTGCACAGCTCCCTCGCTCTCGTTCCTGATACTAGATGGCGCTAGTGCGCTGATTTGAGCGCGGCATAACAGTATGTATGTATGTATTTTCGGATTCGATTTTCGCCTCGTGTATCTCGAGAACAAAGAGTGATCTCTCTAATTACATTTTTAACAAAATCGGTCAAATCATTTTTTGTGCCGAATGAAAAAATGTATAAAATATTAAAACATACGATATTTTTTTTATTCTTTCCACTGGGAAGTTAGTCGTGTGGACCTTTCGGGTCATAGTTAGACCGCTTTTTTAAATTAAAAAATCTCATAAATTCTACTGTCCCTCATCAAAGAATAAATAGAAACCTTGTTTAAGCCAGAGAAACGACATGTGGTAGCAGTTACGCTTACACCTCCACTACTCGATCAACTACTTGACAACAATAGCGTTTATTATATTTGTGCATCATTCCTATGTTATCCTTGTAAGCTTCCCGTAGTAAACTAAAGTAATCGGGAGGTCTTGATACGCCGTTGTGAAATTGGGCACGCATTGAACGTTTGTTTAGTCGGGCAATCAACTTCGAAGCGCATTGAACGTTTTCCTACCGGCTGATCGGATTGGTTCAAAACGAATTTCATAGAAGTGCCGTGTGTTTATGCTCTTCTTCTTAAAATGCGTCAGAGGAGGTACGCGTGCATCAATGATTTTAAATACAAGGCTAGTAAAGGAGCGATTAAAGAGAGTGAGAATGTTTAAGATCACATATCCTTGGAGGCGTGCTTTAAGCAAGTTCATAATTTTTTTAGAGTCAAATTCGATTTCACCCATTTTGGCACGAAATAAAAATCATCTGATCTTTACCGTGCTAAAGCCATGCTGCAGCTATTTTAAGGTTGTTGTATTAAGAGTAATTGTGAAGTGCCGATATTCCGTGCAAGTAGGTATTTTCAAAAATGCTACCTGTTTCATACCACTCACTCCATATCGCCGTATCGTGCGATAAAGGGAGTTGCAAATCATACGGCCAATTGCATAAATTTCCTTTTTGAAATATGATAATTTGACACTGTTTCGGGCGATAAAATCTTCACCGCCTTAAACGTTTACGAAATGAGACAATTTTGAGCTTCATTAAATTCAGTACACCTTTATCTAGGTCTGTATCTTTTTCCTTTTTAGTAATTTAGTTTAGTTTAATTAAAAAAAAACACTCGAGGATGTTTTTAATTGAGTTTTAGTCGAGATCCTACTACCGGACAATGCAGTTGCTTAATATATATATATATATATATATATATATATATATATATATATATATATATATATATAATATCATGTGTATATAATAATGTGGCGTCTCTAGTGCCTAGCCTAAAATATTTTCGTAGCGTAAGCATACCTACTGCACGAAAATAATTCGAAATGTTATGTTTACCTAAACACTCCGATACCGTCGTAGTCTACGAGTTCCTGACTTTGTTCAACAAATATTGGACGTCATAGACCAGGTGCTGGAGCTCTGGAGCTGATACTCATGACTAGCTTCACCGAGGAAGAGAGCATCTAAAGGAAAAAGGTTTTAGCAGATTCAACAGTGACCAAAAACCGTAAGTAAACAAAACAAAAAACGGTAAGAAAGACCTGCAAGATATCTTCATGCTATTCAATGAGACCGATCCTAAAGACATTCCAACTTTCGTCGCACGTGATCTAAACTAGATGCCTCCCATAACGTTCGATCACGTAAACGTGACCAGATTGTTGAAAGATATCACATCCACATCTATTTCAAATTTAAAGAATCGGAATGAGCCGCAGCGGAGCTGAGGAACGAAGTCATCATGTTGCGCAGCATATTTGCAACTTCTGCGAATTAACCACTGTTGCAGAATGTAAATCCGGCACTTATTAACTATAATAGTGTTCATATTTTACCGATGTTTGTGACTCCGTCACGTGACACCGTCTGTCAGCGTATTCACGCTGACGGACGGTGTGACTCAGACAGACTCACGTGACGGAGTCACACTTAATCCTGTATTGTTTCATATGGTGAGTGTAGATACTCTTTTTACTGGATACCGAGTTCTTCTATCTTAGTCCTCAGGGGTGAAACGCATCTGCATACTGATTTTTAATCGTGTTCATATGAACCTGAGATACAGTATCCAATTATCATCGGGTGAACTGTCTGTTTGTTTGTCACCTTTATTCTTTAAAAAATATTTTTTTGTTCTGCATAGGTCAGTAATATTGTATAAAGGCTTTACTTATAATCATTAGTTATAGTTATGTTAAATTAAGTAGTAATTATCTCGATACCCGAATTTACTAAATGTGTTGGCGCGACTACTAACGCCATCTAGTGACGCACCGGAACACCACACTTTATCTATGAATCAGATCTCATCATTGTCGGCCACCAAGGCCACAGCACGCCGTGCAATTAGTTATAAGATCTGTCTGTTTTAAAATTTGCTTATTACCTGATACAAACTGTTAGCAATAAGACGGTTTAAATATAACCAGCAAACGTTCAATAAATCAATCATTGAAGAGCACCTGCATCCCGTTCCTGTACATAAAGTGGTCCTATCGAGCCGAATAAGGAGTTCAAAATGCGAAGAGGAGATTCACGTATCGAGCGAAGAGCTGCAACGTTAAGGCATCGACAGACAGGAGTGGCAGGTCTGAACTTCCGTCCGTTTCCCCATCTCATCCTTCGATAGGTGTTGATTTCGTGCTGATATTCCATTTCCAGTGCTCAAGTGGCGGTACCTACCTGCGCAACGGCACCCACCTTGGTTCGCACGCATCTACAAATTGGCAACTATAAGTACTCTTGATTTCCTTAATTCCCAAAATGAGTGAGCCTAAATTGTCAGATTTAATTAAGAAAAGAGGAGTTTTAAAAGGTCGAATAACTCTGTTTGAAAAATATGTTAAAAAGTTCACTTTACCCTTGACTGATCAACAGTCATTAGAATTAAATTTACGTGTCGAGAGTACTTCGAGTTTGAAAGAGATGTATAGTGAAATACAGTCTAAAATTGAAGAAGAAGTAGCGGAAGATCTCGATCTTGTAAAACAGCTGGAAGAGTCAGATCGTTTCGAAGATCAATTTTATCGTGCTGTAGCTTCTGCAAAACTTTTATTGAGAAAGGAAGTATATGACAAGTGTTTCAACATGTAAGCCGATAGGCATATTAAAATACCTTCCTTTGATGGTTCATACGATTGCTGCTAGAGTTTAAAAATTCTTACGTTAATATGATTCATGATCGCGGTGATTTTGGTCCTGTTCAAAAATTTCATTATTTAAAATCGTCATTGTCCGGTACCGCGGCACACGTCATAGGTGCATTAGAATTTACGGCTAATAACTATTCTCACGCATGGGAGCTATTAGAGAATAGATTTAATAATCCGCGACTATTGGTTCATAATCATGTGAAGGTATTATTTAAAATTCCATCGTTAAATAAAGAGTCCGCTTCCCAGATTAGGAACTTAATAGATATTGTTTTGAGAAATTTGCGTGCCCTTAAAACGTTAGGTGAACCAACAGATTCATGGGACACTTTAATCATTTACATGGTCGTTTCCAAATTACATCAGGCCACTGAACGCTAATGGGAAGATTTTCAAGGTACAGCTAGTTCGTTAATTGAATCAAGGTCAGCTTTGAAACTCGATGCCTTACTTAAATTTCTCAAGGACCGCGCCGACTTTTTAGAAATGATAAAAGTGAACCATAACAAATCCCACGAGAACAAAGGCGGCGAACAAACGCGCTTTAAAAAGCAAAATACACATATTCATGTTGCTACGAACGTTACTAACAATAACAATAAGGGTAATACGATACTAAAACAAAGCCGCGTGTGTGTGATGTGTCATGGTAATCACGCGATTTATTCCTGTTCAAGGTTTCTTAATTCGTCTATACAAGAAAGGAATAAGATAGTTAAAACGTATCAGCTGAGCATCAATTGTTTACGCGCAAACCCACCCACTCGACGAATGCAAGTTTGGGCCATGTAGGTTGTGTGATAAAAGGCACAACAGTTTGCTTCACAATAATCGGCAGGTAGATGGCGCATCACAGGTGAGTGGGTCGAGTGCATCAGCACAGCCGGTCACCGCTAACGTCTCCACTGTCTCGTCATCATTACACGTTACGGCTAACCATTCAGAATCGCAAAACAGTAATTAGAAATATTCGTTATTACCCAACGTTTTGCTGTCCACAGCGTTAGTGGACATAGCAGATTATAATAATAAATATCACACTGTACGCATTCTGCTTGATAATGGTAGTCAACATTGTTTCATAAAGAAATCGTTATGTGAAACATTAAATGCACCGTTAATACAGTCCACTTATCACGTTGCTGGGGTAGGTCAAAAAATTTCGCAGTACACCCACATTTGTGGAATAAAATTACGTTCAAGGTTAAATTAATTTTGTATGAACATTGATTGTTTAGTGTTGCCGTGCATTACAAATCAATTACCCACATTTAGTGTCGATGTAAATAATATGAGTTTACCTGATAATATTCAACTTGCGGATCCGAACTTTCACTCACCGTCAGACATCGATATACTGATAGGCGCGGATAAGTTCTGGGAATTATTGTGTGATGGCAAAATTAAGTTGTATAAAGGACTTTATTTACAAAATACAAAATTGGGTTGGATAATGCGTGCAATGTAATTTCTCCCAAACAATTGACACATTGTTGAAATTGTTTTGGGAACTCGAAGAGATAAACAATAACGTTAATAAAAACATCCTTAGTGATGATGAACGTGCGTGCGAAGACATTTTTGTCAAAACGACAAACCGTATGGAAGATGGTAGGTTTTCCGTACGCATTCCTTTAAAGGAATCAGCTGATGTGCTCCGAGACAGTTACACAGCGGCTGAAAAACGTTTGTTGTTGTTAGAACGAAAATACGTAGATTTTATGGGAGAATATGAAAGGCTTGGTCATATGAGTTGCGTTGAAACTTATGAGTCTCCCCACTATTTTTGCTGCATCACGGCGTTATTAATGAAAATAGCAGTATGTCTAAACTGCGCACTGTTTTCGATGCAAGCGCAGCGACGTCGTCCGGTAAGTCGTTGAACGATATTCAACATATTGGTACACAACTTCAGAATAACATTTTTAGCACTTTACTACGCTTTAGGCAATATAAATACGTGGGTTGTGCAGACGTTGAGAAAATGTTTCGGAATTTTCTTGTACAACCAGATCAACGAGATTTACAATTGATATTATGGCGTAAACTTCCGTCGGAACCAATATGTGTATATCGCCTAAACAACGTGACGTATGGCACCGCGTCTGCGCCATACCATAGTATGAGACGTTTACGTCAGCTTGCGCTTGAATGTAAGGATCAACAGGTTGCGAGAGTAATCCGAGAGGATTTTTTCGTTGATGACGTCATCCTAGGTGACAATGATTTAAATAGCTTACTCGATACCTGTGAGAAGTTACGAAATAATTTGAACTCGGCTTGTTTACCGTTGCGTAAGTGGTTGTTTAACGTTGATATCAGTGACTACGACATATCTAAAGACTTGTCATTAGGCGAACATTGTCAAACTTAGACTTTAGGAGTGGGTTGGTATAATAAAAGTGATGAACTTCATTTTACCACACGAGTAGTTAGACCGAATTTACTAAATAAACGTACAATGTTGTCGATAATCGCACAAATATACGATCCTCAAGGAATTTTAACACCGGCTGTCGTAGTAGCTAAAATATTGATGCAAAAAAGTGTGGTCGTGCAAGATAAATTGGGATGATCCCGTTCCCAGTGATGTTGCGTTATCCTGGGAAAAATTTGTTGATCATGTTGTTGTCAACATATCAACACACAGTTTATAGAATTACACGTATTCACGGACGCGTCGCAGAGTACGTATGGTGCATGCGCATATGTTCGAACCTACTCTGATGACTCATCGGTGACTATTAGATTATTGTGTGCAAAGAGTAAAGTTGCACCAATTAAACCAGTCAGCATACCCTGACTAGAACTGTGCCGGGCTTTAATAGGCGCACGATTATATAGGAAAATTATCGAGTCGTTGCGTGTTAATTTCCACAAAATTTACTTTTGGACAGACTCAGCTATTGTCCTTGGATGGCTACGTATGTCACCACATTCGTTAAAAACGTTCGTACAAAATAGAATAGTGGAGATTAATGAAATAACAAGTAATGCGTTATGGTTACATGTAGGAACCGAAAATAACCCAGCCGATCTGGTCTCGCGCGGTCTTAGTCTTGTTGTACTCATTGGCAGTAATCTGTGGTGGAGTGGACCTGAGTTCTTAAAAAATTCTGAGTCGTCATGGTCACAGAAATCTTCGAGTACACGCTCCGACTTAACAGAACTAAAATCACAAACGACAACGGTTATGGTTTGTGATGTAACAAAGAATAAAATTATTAATTTTGAAAGGTTTCGTACTTATCAGTGTATCGTGCGCGCCGGTACTTACCTGTTGCGATACATACATAACTTACACACACCAAAGAAAGATCGTACACAGAGGCCGTTATCAGTAGATGAATTGAATGACTCATTACAGTCGTTAGCGCGTCTTGCTCAACGCGAATCGTTTCCGATAGAATATGATAAGTTAAAATGTAACTTACCTGTAAAAACTTCAGGTTCGATTTCTAGGCTTAATATATTTCTAGATGAAAGGGATATAATTAGAGTAGGTGGCCGTCTTAGTAACTCGCCTGACTTTAATTACGACAAGAAGCACCCGATACTTTTATCAAGTAAACACAACTTCACACAATTGTTGTTTCAACATCAACACAAAGAGCTTCTTCATGCTGATCCCCAGCTGCTATTGGCAACCGTGCGTGAGAATTGGTGGCCGTTAGGGGGTAGAAACCTAGCTAGAAAGGTTGTCAACCAATGTGTCCGCTGCACTCGAATGAAAGGTAAAACCCTAACGCCAATCATGGGCATCCTTCCGTCTGAACGAATAGAACCTGGTTACCCATTCATTCGATGTGGAGTAGATTTCTCGCGGCCTTGCAGGCGCGAGCCGTGAGACAAGTTGAAGCTGTAAGAGTCACATAGACTAACAGCACTAACATCTAGATAATAGAGGAGTAGATTATGCGGGTCCCATAAACGTACTGAATCGCAAAGGAAGGGGAACTAAATTGGAAAAGGCATATTTGCATATTCGTTTGTTTTGTTACCCGGACCATTCATCTAGAACTTGTCAGTACGTTAGCTGCTCAAGAATTTATATTAGCACTTAAAAGATTTATCTCACGATGTGTTAAACCAGCTCAAATTTTCTCAGATAACGGTAGAACTTTCATTGGAGCCATGAAAGAGATTAACAAAATGTTAGAGCGAAATACAAAGCAAATAATTGATAAATTATCAACTGACAATATTGAATTTAAATTTATTCCCCCCTTATGCTTCTCATTTTGGGGGATTGTGGGAAGGCAGGAGTAAAATCCTGTAAGTTCCACCTTAAGCATATCGTGGTTACCCCTAACTTGACGGACGAGGAGTTCAGCACTGTGTTGGCACAGATCGAAGCAGTCCTAAACTCCCCGTCCTATAAGTCCTATGTCCTCAGATCCACATGATCTTCGTCCACTAAGCCCAGCTCATTTCCTCATCGGCCGGCCACTCACTGCACCGGCCCGCAGAGACCTCACCTAAACACGGACTCACAGCTTGGAACGGTTTGAAAGAGTGAAACAAATAAAACAGCACTTCTGGAAACGCGGGTCACAGGAGTATGTTGCTGAACTTCAGACAAGGACGAAGTGAAAGGCGAACAGTCAAGACATAGCATTAAACACGCTTGTGGTTATTAAGGGGGACAACTTACCACCCCTTAAATGGCGTATGGGCAGAGTTACCCATATTTTCCCCTGAAAGGACGGCGTGTCGCGTGTCGCCACCATCCAAACTGCTACGGTTCCTGTACAACGAGCGTTCTTGAAAATATGCCCTCTGCCTGTATCATCAGCAGAGGACGACAACATGAATGCAGCCTGCGGCATCTCCAATCAAGCGGCAACGTAGATACATCATTGGAAGCTGGAGCTTCCAAGGCGGCCGGCATGTTAGCGCGACTACTAACGCCATCTAGCGATGCATCGGAACACCACACTATCTACGAATCAGAGCTCGTCATTGTCGGCGACCAATCACAGCACGTTTTAATATTCAAACACTAAAAAATTCAAACACTTTGTTAGTTATAAGATCTGTCTGTTTTAAAATTTGATTATTACCTGATACACACTGTTAGCAATAAGGCGATTTAAATATAACTAGCAAACATTCAATATAAAATAAATCAATCATTGAAGAGCACCTGCCTCCCGTTCCTCTACAAAATGTTACATTGTGAAGGGAGAGGGAGAGAGAGAGAGAGAGAGAGAGCGAGAAAGAGAGAGCGAGAGAGGGGAGAAAACAACTTAAATTATTTTTTAATTTGACGTCGATTGTAATAAGTAATGTCGATTGTACACTAAAATTTAAAAAAAAACGAAGAAAATGATTATACCTGCATAGTGAGTGTGAACAAATCATCCAACTTCTGCATGCCAGCTGCCGCGTTCTAAGAAAGACCTAAATCCAAATAATGAATTTAAAAATGCTATTGACACGATGTCATTACGATTATCTGCATTATAACATCCCATCACATGTTCACTGCTGGACATAGGTCGTAAGCCACCTTCATCCATCGACTTCCTGTATATCTCACAAGGTCTTCAATTCCACATAGCAGACACTTTACTTCGTTACCGGTACTAGAGTGCTACTCGATAACCTTTTTTTCCATCGGTTGTCAATTCTTCAACCTAAGCGGCTGGACCGTTTGTCAATTCAGCTTATATGATAGACTATGTCGGTTACTTTGGTTTTACAATACATATCATCATTACGATATCAGTATGCAAAGAAACTCCTAGCAACGCCTTCATAGCTCGCTGAATGACCTTAAGCTTCCTCATACAGTCAACAGTGATATGAGTTGTAGTAAGTAAATAGAAAAAAAATTGATTGACTACACTTCGCTTCCGCCTTTGCTTTAGACAGATACATCTGCGAGATCAAAGCCAATACTTGTTAAGGCAGCCCTCCAGCAACAGATCGTTGTTAACTATGACAAACAAAATTATCAGTGGCAAACAATATCGGCACATCAAACAAAACAACGTTTTATTTTTCGTATTATTTTAAAATTCAGCCAGATATTTATCTAATACTTAATATATAATATTACAGTAACATATTTTTTATCAATAACCCTACATAAAAATATAAATAAATATTTATTAAAGATAAAAAATCTTAGTAGAAATTGGCACAGCAATATTATCGTGTAATGATTTCTTAAATTTACGCAAACACTTCATATTGAATAAAACTGTTTATACGGCATTTATCACGTTTAATTTATTTATTTTTAATTCCCTACATTTAGGTGCTTTATAGCACCCATGGTCATGAGCAGAATGAGATGTCTGACATCTCAATGTCATAGTTAGCCCGGCTACCTTTGGTGTTTAAATATTAATTACCCAAAATCATATTCAAATAATGGAAAGTAGGATTTAAAGTTCCTTATGTAGTAATGATTAAATTTAAGATTTACAGACCTCTATTTTGTCATGGTAGCATTAAGCCGAAATTCCCCAAAAGTCAAATCATGTGGTATATAATTTACTTCTTAATTCCTCAGCAGTACCTTTCAAAATGGCGTCGTTTTTAATAGGTCGCAACTGCAATGGATTGCAATTATTGTCCGGGAGAAATAATTTACTTAATTTCTTTCTTTTTTTAATTTAAGGGTGTAGTATTATGTTTGATACAATAAAATATAATAAACATGTTTTTCTTATCTAAATTTATATATTATTATAACATTAGTGCTAAAAGCGAAGTACAATAGTAATTAAAGTATTCAAAAAAGGGAGGAAAATAGCGGGAATTGAATCGCCCCAATGAATGACAGTTGCTGACAATAGATTTGAAACATAGCCGGGATGGATGTTTTGACTATTGAGTGGTTAACTGACTACGCACTATGGTGGATGAAATGTATAAGATATACATACATTTACTGAAACGCAAGTTCACCGTCCAAGTAGAGGAAACAAAACGAATGACGGTCATTTATCGTAACATTGCCCTCACATTTCTTATAATCCAAGTTGATCTTTATGAAAACTATCCGCATCTAAGCGTTTGTATGCCACCCTGGCAGCCGGGTAATCCATCAGCAAGACCGGGCCTGTGCGTGACTCGAATAGTCAGGCTGATTTTGGAATGTAAATCTAATGGAAGTGCCAACAGTTAGAATGCTAAGAATTTAGGAAATTATCGTCAAAGTAAAAAAATTAAAACAAACGAAGTTAGTAAAATGATTTATCAAAGTTCAGAAATAAAACCTAATTTGATAAGGTTCCTGTGAAACTTGTATGGTGTGTTACCTAGTTTCAAGGATATAATTGAAGATTGAGTGATGCTTAGTATATTGTAAGTAGTGACTTGTGTAAGTGATTCTAGAATTGAAGGAGATTATCTTCAAAGTGGGCAATAAACACCTCACGGGCATCAAAGCTTATTAATTTTAACCTATTCGATATATAAATAGTATTATAACGTCTAATACTAATCATTTTCTTACAAATGAAACCATTTCAATTTTATTTGATATCGTATAAAACCCTCAACTTAGTCTGTTAAATCCACTAAACTGAGACAATTTGTGAGATGTAAACAACTAATTTATATGTCCTTTATAAGAATTTAATTTTCACATTTTTTTCATTCATCATTGTCAGTTCAAATCTCGGGTCGGACCAAAATCAGTTATTGCGATTTTTTGTCAAGAAATTGCCAGTATAAATCATCACGGCATCACAAAGTGTCTAAAATCGCTGGGTCCCGCAACAAATCTCTCTCCAGTCGTATCGGGTTGCTGTCAAATAGGACTAAGAGTGTGAGGGAATAGAGAGTGTACTTATGTTAGTGCACCCTCGTGCACTACAGTCTTGTCCTGCATAAACAGACCAAAATTGGGTCGTGGTTGAGGATATAATTGTTGTGTAAAGTTAAATCAACAGTGAGTTTACTATAAAATCAGTAAGCTAATAAAGCTTTGAGTGCCTCTGAGTAACCATGATTTTGCGAGTATTTAGCAAACAAAGGAAATAAAAATAAAATAACAAAGGGAATAACAATTCAAATAGTTTAAAGAGAGCATATGCATACTTTATTTTAAAAATACATTTAGTGCAACACTTCTTGCCAAAAATTTATATCTATGACACTGAAGTTATGAAATGTTAGGAACACGAGAACATGCAACGGTTATGGGAAGCTATTGACTTCGTTCCAGTGACCTTAGGTTAACATTTTCTGCTAGGTTAAATAAACATTTTTATAAATAATAAGGTCTCCCCATATTTTGTTTAATAGAAAGGATTTAGCCATATTTGTCACATATGGTAGGTTTGTTAACCCATCACCTGTTTCAGTTTACCTGTATAGCTGTATACTGGATGACCTTTTTTACCGTCTGGAAAAAAATAGAGTGTAACATATAAACGTAGTAGAAGCCTATAGCACTGGTATTTTAGAAATAGTAACAACATTTTTTTAAATTAAACGATTGAAAAAAATGTTTAAATAATTATTTTGCCCTTTGCCTTTGAGCCTGTGACCCTGCCAAGTGACAAGGTCAAAGATGCCTACTAAATTTATCGTTTTATTACCGTTCGTAAGGTAGGTTGGATATGATTTTAATTTTTATAGATTTTAATTAATTTATTTATTTAATTAAAAAAATTTTGTTTTTAAGTTTTATTGAAATATCAGTGACTTCTAATCCGTTCACTGGTTGCACTCTATTTTTTCCAGATGGTATAAAAGTTCATCCATATATGTTACGGCTTGAATGTTTCGCAAAGTGCTTCGTTGGTGATTTTGGGAACCGGAGAACAACAAAACCAAGGGCTGGCTAACCCGACGATCCCAACCGGGAAGTAAATGAAAATGGTTTTAGAATTGGGTAGATGAGGCAAGGATACTCACAAGACTGGAGCACTCATCGTGGTTATGGTGAAGTGTAAAATATTTATGTTGAAGTTCTAGTGTATACATAGACACCACACATAGACAGACACGAGCAATTGCACGACTTTATTTATTGAGTAAATTTAAACGAGCGGTAACGAACACGGTTTATGCGTACGCGGCCATCTTGTTTCTTCTTATTCTTGACAAATAGGTGGCGCACCATTCTTGAGTAGTGCGTATAAAGGAAAGGCGGGAGGATAGAAAATACTTAGGAAAAGGATATTTTATCGAGACTGTTCCGAAGCCACAACATTCCCTCCCACCTGAAATCACCTAGGGATTTCATAAGACAACCATCGACCCAGTAGGTCTCCGGGTACCCAGCTGCTCATAGAACATACATTAATATAAACTTAATAGATATTCTGAACTAAGTTGTGCATTGATAACCTTACATTAAAAATACAAAAAAAAAACAATCTTAGTTAATTTTAATTTTAAAATTAAAATTTACAATCTAGCTTAATATCCTATAACAAAATAATAAAGTAAGATTCAGTCAAGAGGAAGAGGGCAGACTTTGACTACTGGTCTTGTAAGTAAGCCTCTTATTGTCTTTAAGGTCACAACCCGGACAATATTGTCCTTTACGGGGTGGATTTGGACCACTCGACCTAGGCGCCATTCGTTAGGTGGTAGATTAGGTTCAATGATTGAAACGAGTTGACCAATATTAGGATGGTTGTGATCCATCTTAAACCACTTAACTTTTTGTTGCAGCGTATGTAAATAATCATTTTGCCAAATACGCCAAAAACTTTGTGAGAGCTTTTGAAGTAACTGCCAGCGTGTTCTAGGATTCTATAATAAAATGACCGGCTGTGGGAACATTAACTTCAACAGGATCATAAGATAACTGACAAATCGGTCTGGAGCTCAACATCGCTTCAACTTTATTTAAAACTGTAGCTAGTTCCTCAAACGTCAGTACTTGTGAGCCTATGACCCTCTTAAGATAATATTTAGTCGATTTTATACCACTTTCAAAAATACATCCAAAGTGAATTGCTGAAGGTGGATTTAGTTTCCTCGATATTCCACGAGACGTTAATTGATCAGAAATATCTTGTTTTTTATCCATCAATAATAATTTTACCATTTCCTCAAGGTATCGCTTTGCGCCTACAAAGTTAGTGCCACAATCTGTCACAATATGTTGACATATGCCACGTCGAGACACGAATCTGTCAAGGGCTGCTAGAAACGCTACTGTAAATAGTTCAGATACGAGTTCTAAATGAACTGCTTTTACAGATAAATAAATGAACAGACAAATGTAAGCGTTACTGACCCGTGCGTTATGTCGTCTGCTTTCTTTTACAAGAAAAGGACCGCCAAAATCTATCCCTACCTGTTAAAAACAGTAACCTTGTTGAGATCTACAAGGTAGCAGGTTGCCCATAGACGGCTGATATGATACAGGTTTAACCCGAAAGCAAATCACACACTTTGCTAAAATAGAACGAATAAGATTTCTATTTCCTAAAATCCAGAACTTGCGAAAAACTAGTGATTGCAACGTGCGAGGTCCATAGTGCAAATACAGTTTATGATAATATGTAATAATTAATTGAGATAAAATTGATTGTTTCGGTAACAAATATGGATGTTTTGTGTGATCAAGTAAGTTAAAATTGGTAAGCCGTCCACCCACTCGCATGAGTCCTAAGTTGTCAATAAACGGGGACAACTTTTGCAAGTATGCTTCTGCGATTCTAATTTAGACATCTCTTGATTGAAACTGTCCCGCTGGATATATTTAATAAGGCTAAGCAGAGAGCACTTTATCTCATCCGTAGTCAAGTTACCTTTTTCGCGTTGGCTTGGCCGAATTAGAGATGAAGCGTAAGACCCATGCCAATACTCGCTGTAGTTGGCGATAAAGATGAATACTGATTTAATAACACCTCTATAATATTTTATCAGATTCCAGAGATTGAGCAATCAGAGTGCTTGTTTTTAAACCTGGCAACTCGTGTTGGGCCTTACACCGAACTTGAGTTAGCCAATGATCTGGACCACTAAGCATCCAATCTGGTCCTGACCACCATCACTTACATTTGACCAACTCTGCACACGAGAGACCTCGATTAGGAAAGTCGGCAGGATTGTCCTGAGCTGAGACATACTTCCAGACAGAAGGTTCAACTGAGTCAGTTATTTTAACTACTCGATGCGCAACCAAAGGTTTCAGTTTGTATGGCTCTGTATTGATCCAGGCTAATACAATTGAGCTATCAGTGTAGGCAACAATATGAGATATATTTATTTTCGAAATAAGTAAAGATTGCATGTGTTTAAGAGTACGTAATAACAAGAGCGCACCACACAACAAACGATTAACTGTTAGCGGCTTAATCGGAGCCACTTTAGATTTAGAAATCAAAAGAGTAACTTATTTTTGATCATTGATACTTGATCGAAGATAGATACAGCATCCGTATGCTTTTGTTGATCCATCGCAAAACCCAATCAGCTGGTGTGTAGCACCTAAGTCAATCACGGTTTTACGAGGGATTTTTATCGATTTTATATTAGATAAGTCAGACACAAATGAAACCCAATCGTTGCGTAGATTCGCAGGAATGAGTTCATCCCAAGACAATCTAATATGCTATAAGCTTTGAAGAAGTAGTTTGGCTAAAAGAATAAAAGGTGAAAGCCAACCCAACGGATCATAAATACGAGCAACGTGAGACAGGATTGAACGTTTCGTAAACTCCACATTCACAGGAGAGACGGAATAAGTGAAATAGTCTTCCGTGGGATCCCATTGAACTCCTAAAACCTTAAACGTCATTGAACCATTATCAAAAAATGAGTTTGAACACTGACAGTGTTCCATGGGTAACGATTGAAGAAGTAAAGGGCTGTTACTGCTCCACTTACGTAAATCTAGCTGAGCACAGTTAAGAAGATTGATCAGATCTTCTTTAAGCTGAGAGGCTGCTTCAATTGAGGAAGCACCTGTAATAATATTGTCATTATAAGTATGATGCCGAAGAGCTTCAACAGCATGAGGAAACTGATCACCGTGATCTGTAGCTAACTTATGTAATGTTCGTATCGCTAAGTACGGCGAGCTTTTGACTTCGTATGTAACCGTACGAAGTTCAAATTCTTGAACAGGCAAAGAAGGGGATTCACGCCATAGTACGTGTTGTCAGACTCGATCCTCTGGCCTTATCAAGATTTGCCTGTACATCTTAGATATGTCACATATGAACACTATATTAGGAATCCAAAATCCAGTAATAATATCAACCAAATCAACTTGTAACATCGGTCCAGCGTAAACAATGTCATTTAAAGATAGTCCATTAGTCGTCTTGTGACTCGCATTGAATACAACGCGAAGTTTGGTCGTTAAGCTTTCTGGACGGATCACACAATGGTGAGGAATGAAATATCTACCAGGTGGAATATCCTTACCCACAGGTTGCATATGTTTAAGCTTCTCATAGTCACGCATAAAATCGTTATAAAGAGATTTAAGTTATAATTGTCGGCAAAGTTTTTTCTCGAGGTTTATAAACAAACAGCGACAAAGAACTATTATATGAGTCTCCCATATAAACAGACGACTGCTTCAATAATATAGGAACAACATATCGACCGTCCGATTTCCTATAAGTTTGAGTTAAATACAGGCGTTCGACCTCCTCATCCTCTGGAGCAGGTATATGTTGATGAGGTGGTTCCTCGACTTCCCAAAATCGTTTTACCATCTTATCCAATGAATTCGTTGATGTAATTAATGAAGTGACAACCGATTTTACCTTACTCTCTACATTTGTGGGTCCTGAAAGAACCCAACCAAAGACGCTATGTAAAGCAGCATGATAGCTGGGCTTTTGTTGAATGACACGGCCGTCATAGATGTGATGAAATACTTCAGCGCCTAGCAATAAATCAACATCAGACGGTCTGTCAAAGTCACGATCAGCTAATACTAAGTGCTTATAATAGTCTTGGACCGCCAGGGTAATATCAGTGGTTGGCATTTTAGAAGTAATGTTATCAATGACTATAGGATTAATATCGAATTGCGGGTCATTCGAATCACACGGGCGTATAGAGCATTGAGTCACTCCCTTGACTTGACACACAGACTGTTTTCCAAGTCCAGCCACAGTTGTGGTGCATCGACGCAATTAAAAACCAAGTCTTTTTGCACACTTCATAGTGATGAAGCAGTCCTGAGCGCCGCTATCGATGAGCGCTCTGACTTGGTGTAATGTGCCAGTAGAGTCCTGCACACGCACCATGCATGTCCCGAGCAGCACCACGCACGAGCCACGAGCCTCTCCCACGAACGTACTGGTGTTAGTGTGGGCACTACTCGAACCGGTGGTCACCGCGGTCGGTGATCGAACTTGGTTGTCGATGTGTACCAGAGTATGATGATTACCACTACAGATAAAACATCTCATTTTTGCAACGAATTTATCAAGAGAATGTTTTCGTAAACAGTTAATGCATAAATGAATTTGTTTGACAGCATTTATTCTAGCATTGTTGTCTAAAGCTCGAAATGTGGGGCACTTATAGATACTGTGCGCTGCGCCACAATAATAGCACTGTAGTGAAGCCAGCTGCTTCGAACTAGTAGGCTTAGACTGAGTGATGAGCACGGAACGTTTGAAGCTCGGTGGCTGCGGTGATTTGTTTACCGGCTAAATATTGAGAAGATTTAGTCCTATTATCAAAATTAGCATTTATTTCTAAAACCTTTACATAGTTTTGAGGAAACTTCATAAGACATTGAAACGAGGGAATTTCTGATTTATTCTCAGATTCAAAGCGGTAGCGCGTATCAGAATCTAGTGCACGAAACGCTGCGTTAAATGAAATAAAATCGCCTAAGTCATCTAGCTCTAAGGCCTTAAGGGCATTGACTGACTCACAAAGAATATTAGTATACTTTTGTAAATCATTGTAATTAGGATTTTTTAAATAAGGATAGTTATTTATTTGATCTAAACACGTCACGGCTAAAATGCGCTTATTTTGATAACGCTTAACAAGTTCATTGAAAACAAGCTCATAATTATCGGAAGTTAGTTTTACCTTCTTTGCGATCCCTAAAGCGGGTCCCGCTAAGCAAGAAATGAGATAATGAAATTTAGTAATATTCGCGATTGATTTATTATTATGAATTAAGGTTACGAAAGTGTCGTAAAATGTTTGCCAATTCTCAAGTTTTCCGTCGAACTTTAGAAGCTTAATTTGTGGCAATCTAGCTTGTTACCTTTTCCGTGTCAAGCGTAATGGCGTAGTTAACGTCAGCGGACGTTGGGCTGCTTCCTTGTTTGCGCTCCGGTAGGGACATCTCCGAGGCAAAACTTAGGACTTCGTAGTACATATCATCAAATGCAGATAACGCTTGCGTATCAATTTTTTCTTTAGGAAACAGAGCCAGTTTTAACGAATTAATTTTTTCCGTAAGCAAAACATATTCATCACGAATGTTCTCAATTTTAAGAAATCTAGATTTAAATTGGCTAACCTTAGATGAACTTGAGTCTTCTCGTATTTGAGTGGACAAATCTAAAAGAATTTAAATAGAACGAAGAACATACTCGCGCTGTGACGTAAAAAGTTTAAGTTTAATTTCTTCTTGCGACATGATTATAAAATAACAACGTAAAATTAAATAAGGATGTTAAGTATAACTATTAACTATAGATATTTAACGCAATATTTAAGTTTCTCAAACCAAAATTAGTATTCAAATATTGAAGTTAACGTTAACGTTTTTTAATCTAACAATTAACGAATAGCTTAACATTCAACGATATACAAGTATTTATTACTTACTTACTTACTTATCTTCACGCACAATCCCTAACGGGTTAGCCAGAGAGAACAGATCGCCAAGTATCACGATCCTTACATACCTCTTTCGCTTCTTTCAGGTTCATTATCTTATTCATACATGCACGTCTAGGTATCCGAGTACTCTTGACCTTCCCTTCTTCGAGTAATTTGCTCACATGGTCTTCGAAAGTTAGTTTCGGTCTACCTCGACACCTTTTAATATTTACTTTCACGCTATATATTTTCTTCACCATTCGGTCTTCACTCATTCGCTCAACGTGCCCAAACCACCGAAGTACGCCCCAATCAATTTTTGTGATAAGGTCATCTTTCAATTCTGCCATATTGCGAATCTCGTCGTTTCGATTTCGGTCGGCTATGGTAACGCGTTCGGTCGTATTTACGAAGAGATCGCATTCAGGTTTCGCTGCCACATAACAAAGTCGGTACCAACACTACGTTATGTATTGAAAGGCGTGCAATCTTCACTACACCTTGCCTTTTGACTAACGCATTCAGGGCACTATTGACTTTGTTCCCGGCAGCGACACGCCTGTCCACATCTAAATCACATCTTCCATCCTGGTTGAAAGCACTCCCCAAGTATACAATTTCATTGACCTGTCTAGACATTCCTGATTTACCCATATTTCGCATTTCGTGCTCTCGTCGTCCTTTTCAAATACCAGTAGGTATTTGAAAAGGTATAAGTATTTATTCAATACTTAATTGCTATTATTACAAGACCAAATAAGTAATTTCCATAAATCATTTTAGTAATCTTTTCCAACAATAATTATAAAATACCCTCAAGTTAAAATAATTTTTCTGCGCGTAAGACTACCAATGCACATTCGAAGTAAACTCAGCAAATGTAACTCGACCAAATAAGATAAGTCTGCAAAGTTTGAGCAATACGAAACACTTAACGCGCATTCAAGTCTAGCAGGATTATGATTGAAATAAACTAATTACTTGCAATTAAAATAAAAATAGATTGAAATACCAAAGTTTTTCTTAGAAATTGAACTTGATATTATCTTAGAAAGGAGCGGACTGTATTAAAATAGGAATCCGTAGGTACCCGGATCGTATGGACCAGAAATTAAGTTACGGCTTGAATGTTTCGCAACGTGCTTCGTTGGTGATTTTGGGAACCGAAGAACAACAAGACCAAGGGCTGGCTAACCCGATGATCCCAACCGGGAAGTAAATGAAAATGGTTTTAGAACTGGGTAGATAAGGCAAGGATACTCACAAGACTGGAGCACTCCTCGTGGTTATGGTGAAGTGTAAAATATTTTTGTTGAAGTTCTAGTGTATACATAGACACCACATTGCGCTTCGAATTTATATGGACACGAGAAATTGCACGATAGTCTTACAACTTTATTTATTGAGTAAATTTAAACGAGCGGTAACGAACACGGTTTATGCGTACGCGGCCATCTTGTTTCTTCTTATTCTTGACAATAGTTGGCGCACCATTCTTGTGTAGTGCGTATAAAGGAAAGGCGGAAGGATAGAAAATACTTAAGAAAAGTATATTTTATCGGGACTGTTCCGAAGCCACAACAATATACACAGGTTAGTGGATGGTAGTAGATTTTCTTGAACTGCCACTAAACTACAATAAAATTTTATGTTAATCAAATCTATACATATTAATAAATTTTAAGAGTCTGTGCTGTGTTTATTTGCATGCCTTTAAGACATGAATAGCTATTTTTAAAATTTTTGTCTGTCTGTCTGTTTGTTCGGGCTTATCTTCAAAATGGCTTAATCGATTGTAATTAAACCTCACGAAAAGACAGATCCACTAAACTGTGTAAACAAGTAGAATCGTATAGCACTGATATTTTAGAAATGTTAAAAACAATTTTATAATTAAACGAACGAAAATTTTTTTTAAACAATTACTTTGCCATTTGCCTTTGAATCTGTGACCCTGCGAAGTGACAAGATCAAAGAGGCCTAATAAATTTATTGTTTTATGGCCGTTCGTAAAGTAGGGTGAATAAGATTTTAATTTCGATACATTTTTATAAATTAATTTATTTATTTCAAAATTTTTGTTTTTATTTTTATTAAAATATTAGTTGCTTCTAATCCGTTCTCTTGTTACACTCTATTTTTTTCCAGACGGTAAAAAAGGTCATCAAGCATACAGCTATATAGGTTAGTATATAAATATCATCTATGTAGGTTATAGGCCTGTAGGTGTCAGGCCACACAGGTAAACTGAAACAGGTGATGGGCTAACACACCAAGAGAAACGGAGACCCTTTTTACTGAATACGTCACATTCCATCTTAATCATCAGTGGTGGCAACAAATTTTCATTTTGATAAGTAATCGAGGATAGATGTAGATGTTTATGGGCCCCAGAATCCACTTTGTTGTATACGGACAGTGCTCCTTTGTCACCGATAAGAGTGGCTTACTAACTATCATGTGGATCGTTGTGTTTGTATTAACTTGTTGTTTACGATGAGGTTGAGTGCAATGGTTTCGGCTCTGTGTTTACTAACGCACTGAACGTAAGCCATGAAATCTTTTATTTTTAAAGACATTTCTAAATATATTATGTCAAATGATGCCTTTTTTGATACCCATACTCTGTGATGCGTTAGTAAACACAGAGCCGAAACCATTGCACTCATCCTCATCGTAAGAATTTTTTTTTGTAACATGTTAGGATGACAAACGAGCAAACAATTCACCTTATGGTTAGTGAATGCCACTGTCTTTATTTAAACAATATAGGTGACAAAAGAGCATTGTCCGTGTGCAACAAAGTGGATTCTGAGGCCCATAAACATCTACATCTATCCTCGATTACTTATCAAAATGAAGCTGTTTCGTATGGTGAATGTAGATTAACGGAGACACTTTTTACTGGATAAGAGGCATTGTATCTTAATCCACACGGGTGGATCACGCATTTTAATTTTGATTCGTGATCGAGGACTGATGTAGATGTCACCAGCAACCATTTACTATCAGGTGGACTGTATGCACGTTTGTCACCTTTATCCTATAAAAAATCTAGAAGGTATTTTATATATTAAAAACCTAAATAATGGTAAAAGAAATGATTATTTATTAACTTAAATCCAAATAATGCTATATTACTATATTTTATCCAGGTAAATCTGGAGCGGGTTGCTAGTCTTGAAAAATTTCCAATATAGCCAATGTTACCTACGTTCCGCCTAACTTCGTGTAACCAATGCAAATTTAATACGTACATAATTGGGGTGAAATAATTTGAAAGCATCTGTCTTTTCATCAATTACAATCTAAGTGCAATGTGGGTGTCTTCAAGGCAAGAGTGATAGGCTTTTGTTGTGCTAAGTCAGTGTGTTTTACCATGTTCGGCTTTATTACTATTCACTACATCATCACAGTATTGCTATTTACTTCTTTTTAAACTAAAAATTACATTGATAACGGTCGTGTGATTTTGTTTACGAACACAGAACACGGATTTGTTTGCGTGCGTGCGTGCTTGTGTGCGTGCGTGCGTGCGTGCGTGCGTGCGTGCGTGCGTGCGTGCGTGCGTGCGTGGGCGTGCGTGATGCGTGCGTGCGTGCGTGCGTGCGTGCGTGCGTGCGTGCGTGCGTGCATGCGTGCGTGCGTGCGTGCGTGCGTGCGTGCGTGCGTGCGTGCGTGCGTGCGTGCGTGCGTGCGTGCGTGCGTGCGTGCAATGCGTGCGTGCGTGCTGCGTGCGCGCGTGCGTGCGTGCGTGCGTGCGTGCGTGCGTGAGTGCGTATGTGCGCGCGTGTGTGTGCGCGTGTGTGTGCGGTGTTGTGCGCGTGTGTGTTCGCGTGTGTGTGTGCGTGTGTGTGTGTGTTTTATTTTTATTAAAATATTAGTTGCTTTTAATCCGTTCTCTTGTTACACTCTATTTTTTTCCAGACGGTAAAAAAGGTCATCAAGTATACAGCTATATACGTTAGTATATAAATATTATCTTTATAGGTTCTAGGCTTGTAGGTGTCAGGTCACACAGGTAAACTGAAACAGGTGAAGGGCTAACACACCAAGAGAAACGGAGACCCTTTTTACTGAATACGATACATTCCATCTTAATCCTCAGTGGTGGCAACAAATTTTCATTTTGATAAGTAATCGAGTATAGAATTAGATGTCTATGGGCCACAGCATTCACTTATCATTTGGTGGGCCGTGTGCTTGTTTGTCACCCCTATTCCATAAAAAGTGTCAAGAGTAATTCTGTCTCCCTTACGCTTTAAATTTCTGTCATTCATTGCTTGGTAATAAATGACACTTACATACTCAGATATATTTCTATGTAGATACCCAGGCCTAAGCAAGAGCACTTGCACAATAAAATAGTGTCTTAAAAGTCATTGGAGTAAGTGGTTACAATATTAATAAGTAGGTAGCGAAGAGAAATCATCTGTAACTGCACTATTTGGGCAATGTATTTTAAAACATAGGTGGGGGATTACTTCGACGACATAAAAATAAAAAGCTTGAAGATACAGATACATTGGTGTTTTTGCTTTTTCAAATTACCTCAATATCGTTCGAAGTCAGCTTCATTTCGTAAACTTTGATCACAAGAGTTAGAGCCGTGGGTCGTAACGCGATTATCTGCAGTCCGTAAAGCTAAACCGATTTGGGCCCTAAATTGATCTGAAGGAATTGGAATAGGTTGGATTCAAAATCTTATCCGTAAAAATATAAAGTCGCTCCGAAATTTAAGAAAATCGAAAGTAATTTACGTGAAAATTATACTTCTGTATAAATTGCAATGCTTCCTCTGTTATTCATGCAACGCATTGGATAACAGGAAATTATTAAAACTGAATTGGTTAATATCGATTTCAAGGTTTTTTATAAAACACCCCTCAAAGTCCGGTGCTCTACGCCACCGTGGGTTCATATCCTTTGGCTCTGCTGGAAACTTGATCAATTATAGTACATACTTCATTTTGTACCCAAACACTACACACTTTGTGATATTCTATTTAAAATAATATTCCTGAACCTAAGCCATGAAATCTTTTATTTTTGTTTATAATGCAATAAAGCTACTGTTGCGTATACATAAAGACTTCTCTAAATATATTATGTCAAATGATGCCTTTTTGATACCCATAATCTGCGATGCGTTAGTAAACACAGAGCCGAAACAATTGCACTCACCCTCATCATAAGAATGTTTTTTTTTTGTAACAAGTTAAGATTGCCAATGCAGCCAATGTTACCTACGTTCCGCCTAACTTCATCTAACCAATGCAAATTTAATTCGTACAGAATTGGGGTGAAATACTTTGAAAGCATCTGTCTTTTCATCTAATTACAATGCGATGTGGGTGTCGTCAAGGCAAGAGTGATAGACTTTTGTTATGCTAAGTCAGTGTGTTTTACCATTTTCGGCTTTAGTACTATTCATTACAATACATTACATCATCACAGTATTGCTATTTACTTCTTTTTAATCTAAAAATTACATTGATAACGGTTGTGTGGTTTCGGATTTGTTTACGAACACAGGCCGTACGTCCTCCTACAATACGCCAATCGGTCGAAGTAATGATCCGAGTCTGTATCCTATTTGTCGCTGTCAACGAGTTACCGAGTGAAACTGTGCGTGCGTGCGTGCGTGTGTGTGTGAGTGTGTGTGTGCGCGTTCGTGAAATTGTTAGTACATTTTGATTAAAACTACTTTAACAGATTTTATCGCGTTTAAATAAATTTTGTTCTCGACGTTTAGGAGTACCTTCAGCTTTTTAATTATTATTTATTCAGAATAAACTATCTGTGTCTTGAAGTCTTGCAGTGGTATGCTTGAGTTAAGTTTGAATTTAATGAACTACAGGCGCAGATTGGACCACAAATAATAATTATAAAGGTGAAGGTATCCCGGGTTAATATTGACATCGGGACGTCAGGCATCTTAGTTCCCCATGACCATGAGTGCTGTAAATCCCCCTAAACGTCGGGAATTAAAAATAAGTAATTAAAAGTCGGGAATTAATAATAAAGTAGTTATAATCAATGTGTAGTGTTCGCGTAAGTATGAAAAATCATTAGATAAACCAGTACGGACTGGAAATAGCAAATAAAATACGCCGATTAAAAGATCTAAAGACCAAGCGTGCAAGACACATAACAGATTTAAATTTCTTGAAGAGATCATAATCTGATTCCTAAGTGTATCAAGATATTTACCAAAAAATAAATTCGAGGAAGCGCTAAGATCTTAAATCTGGCTAGAAAAAAGTTGTTAATAACGGTAATTCAGCAAAAACGTACAGATCTTTGTTTCATAAACAAAACCATAAACAATTCGTCCAGTGAGTTAAAGACAGTTTTATCGACATTTGATTATGAGCATTGCATGGAAACTTTAGAAAAACGCGAAACAACTAAATACAATGAATGCAAAAATAAACATATTGATAAATACCAAAAATTAACAACTAAATAAAATATCCAACACCAATGCTAAGGTAAGAGTGAAACGAAATCATTCACCATAGATACGAAAAATTAACAACGCGCTGTCTATAACCTATCAAAACAAACTGGACAACGCCACAATAAAAGTTTTACAAAAAGGTATGAATAACGCCATGACACCGTGACGAATACCGTATGAGGACATTATCTGTAGTGTTGAAGATTGTCTGTATAAAAATAATATTGGTAATGAAGATTTAGATGCTATACATCATATGTACATTTCGTCTATGTTACTTCGAAGCTCGGCGCCGAAATTAAATCTTCCCAAAAATGAATTTAAAGCATTGAAAAACTTAGAAGAGATGAATGTTGCTACGGTTATAATGTACGTTTATTATTTTAAAATACAACAACTTTTGTTGGATGAAAGTACATACCGATAGGTCAAAACAGACCCTACAACTAATACGCTTAAAACAACTAGCGATCTAACTACTGACTAATTACTGTTCTGCTGCCGCAATGCGCCATCTAGCTTCGCTCCTTAAACATAGATATATAATCGTAATGTAACTTTGAACGCAAACATACTATTTGACTACATATTTTAAAAATCGTAACTAATTAATAAATAATTTAGTTAACAATGACATATCATTGAAGTATTTTGATTTAATTTTGACATAATAAGGTTTAATTGCTTCTATAATATTAGTATACCTATCCTTTTAGTTAAATGCAGCAAACGTACCTGTATTCAACAAAAAACGAATTTGATCCCTAATGATGTTAGGCTTACGATATGGTTTTTGTTTCATAACTGAATTATCTTTAAAATATAATATTTATCCAGCAAATAAGTTGACTTGGAGATTAACTTATTAATTAATCTTTTGTTCTTTCTTATTGATGAATACGTTCTCGCAAAGTAGAATATGATTATATATTTTAATTAGATATAATAATATATCTCTTGTTTATAAGACACCTTAAGCTACGATATTAATATTATTATATGAAACAGAATCAGGCGTTACTTTCGAATATCCATTATAATAAGTACGTTAAAATTATTTAGCTCAGATTCGCGCAAAAAATATAAACCATATGTCTTATCTTGTTAAACGGGCACCACTAAACTCAAAACCAGTGATCCCAACACAATAATTACACTTGGAAAAACACACCATCGTCGAAAATATCTCTTGCTTATCTATGTTGGAAGTAGATGTCTTTCAATTGAGGGAGGGCGAGAGGTGCTCTTCAAACTAGATAAAATACATCATTTTTATATGTATTTTACGCGTTTCTTTGCTAAATACCTTTTAACGTCGCTACTTAATATTAATTTTTATTAATCTAGATATGTGATATAACATTTTGTTTAATAACGAAATTACGTTTTACACCTGGAATAATGATTTCTTATATTTACGCGAACACTACACATTGAAATAATACTAGTTTTTACGGAATTTATCGCGTATATTTAACTTTTTAAATACCCGACGTTTCGAACGCTTTACAGCACTCATGGTCAAGGGCGGGACTGAGATGTTCAACGTCCATATGTCATAGTTAACCGCGGTTACCATAGATTAAAATTTAACTTTTGTTCCGATCTATGCAGTATGAACTTATGGTATCTTGAAGTCTTGCAGTTGTATGCTTGGGTTGGGATTTAATTTTATTTATTATAGGATCCCAAGCAGATGGTAGCACCCAGCCATCTTCTCTATTGAAATTAGGATGTTTTTTGATTTCAATAGCCTCGCGAATCATCCTTGGAAGGAATGGGTGTTCTTTAACGAGGATTTGCGGTCTATCAAATCTGATGTAGTGACGGGGGCGATCCTGTACGTGTTCACAGACTGCAGACTTCCCGGAGCGTCGATTCTTCATATCAGCTATATGTTCTTTAACGCGGGTTTTTATTGATCTTTTAGTTTGTCCTATGTAGGAGAGACCACATTCACAATCAAGTTTGTACACTCCTGCATCTTGCAGAGGGACATTACACTTGACTGTTGGTAAAAACTGATCAATCTTCTTCAGCGGCTTGAAGTGTGTTTTGATGGAAGCGCGCTTCAAGATGTAGCCAATCTTGTCAGTGACTAATCTAACATATGGCAGTACAGCAGGTACACGCTCGACTGTGGCCGGCTTCACTCGTTCACTGTGACGTAGGCGCTGGACTCGAAGCTTGTTGTCATGCAAAACTTGCTTGACATGGTGGAGCCCGGCAGCCAGGTGTTTACTATCACAGATCCCTCGTGCTCTCTAAAACAAAGATTTACCCACGGTAGCTAACTGTGAAGGATGGTGGTGAGAATCACCGTTTAAATATCTATCTGTATGGGTCTTTTTTTCTATACACAGTATGGCTCAAGGTGTTATCAGGATTCCGAATTACTAACACATCTAGAAAAGCTAAGGAATTTTTTGCCTCTAACTCCATTGTGAACTGAATTTTAGAATTTATAGAGTTAAGATGGTCTAAAAATGCAGTTACTTTATCCAAAGGTGGAATTGTCAAAGTGTCGTCTACGTACCGCTTGTAGAATCTTGGATTTATGGGAGAAGTAAGCAGGGCTTTCTCCTGAAAGTCTTCCATGAATATGTCGGCGACAATGGGAGATACAGGTGAGCCCATCGCCACACCATCTACTTGCTTGTAGAACTCCTCCTTCCACAATAGGTAGCCAGATGTAAGGCAGTGTCTGAGTAATACTGCATATTCTACGGGCATGTTGTTTTCTTCCAGCCTTCTAGTTACAATTGAGATGCAGTCTTCAACAGGTAAGCATGTAAACAATGACTGCACATCTAAAACTGACCATAGTTTCATTGTCTGCCAGATGTAGGTCTTTAATCTCGCTGACAAAATGGTAGGAATCCTTTATGTGTGCGCTTGTATGTCCCCTGAGCGGTGAGAGTATTTTCGCTAAGTGTTGAGCTGATATGAAAGTTGGTGAATCGATTTGGCTCACTATGGGACGTAATGGAGCATTGGGCTTGTGTATTTTTGGTAACCCATACAATTTTGGTGATTTGGCGCACGTAGGTATTATCCATTTTACGTCCAGATTTAATTTTTCGGAGTGTTTCTTTATGAGGTCACTAGTTGTTTTTGGTGTGCTATTTGTTGGGTCGTTTTTAACCATTTTTTAAGTACTTACATCCGACAAAAGTTCTTGTATTTTAGAATTATAATCTGACGTATCCATGACTACCGTGGCGTTTCCCTTATCTGCGCGGAGAATCGTAAGTTCTGGTTTATTGCGTAGGTTCTTTAACGGTATAAATTTTTCTTTGGGAAGATTCAGTTTAGGCACTGAACATCGACGTAACATAGATGAAATGTCTTGACGTATCGCCTCCAAATCTTCTTTCCGCATATTGTTTTTAAATAAACAGTCCTCGACACTACATATATTTTCTTCGTACGGTAATTTGCGGGGTGTAGTAGCAAAGTTGAGGCCTTTGGATAAAACCCTAATTGTTGCATCATCCAGTGTTTGTTTTGACAGATTATAGAGCGCGATTAATCCATGATCTGTGTTTGTCAATGGTTGCTTTTGGTTCTGGCATTGATTCAGATGTTTGACATTTGACTTGTTCGTTAATTTTTGATATTTTTCTATATGTTTGTTTTTGCATTCGTTATATTAACTAATTTAGCGTTTATTTAATGTTTCCATGCAAAAATTGTAGTCAAACGTCGTTAAAACTTTCTTTAATACACTTGATGACGTGTCTATGGATTTATTTATGTCATATAGATCGGAGCGTTTTTATTGGATTACCGTCCGTAACAACTTTTTACTCGCCTGATTTAAGATCTTAGCGCTTCCTCGAATGTTCTTTTTTGGTTGATATTTTGACACACGTAGGAATGAGATTATGGTCACGACAACTCTTCAAGAAATTTAAGGCTGTTAGATATCTTGCGCGCTTGGTCTTTAGATCTTCTAATCGGCGTATTTTATTTGCAATTACCAGTCCGTACTGGTTTACATAATTATTTCTTATGTTTACGCGAACACTACACATTGAAATAATACTAGTTTTTACGGAATTTGTCGCGTATATTTAACTTTTTAAATACCCGACCTTTCGAACGCCTTACAGCACTCATGGTCACGTGCTGGACTGAGATGTTCAACGTCCATATGTCATAGTTAACCACGGTTACCATAGATTAAAATTTACTTTTATTCCGATCTATGCAGTATGAACTCATGATATCTTGAAGTGTTGTCTTGCAATATGCAGTATTACTCAGACACTGCCTTACATCTGGCTACCTATTGTGGAAGGAGGAGTTCTACAAGCAATTAGATGGTGTGGCGATGGACTCACCTGTATCTCCCATTGTCGCCGATATATTCATGGAAGACTTTGAGGAGAAAGCCCTGCTTAGTTCTCCCATAAATCCAAGATTCTACAAGCGGTACGTAGACGACACTTTCACAATTCTACCTTTAGATAAAGTAACTGCATTTTTAGACCATCTTAACTCTATAAATTCTAAAATTCAGTTCACAATGGAGTTAGAGGCAAACAATTCCTAAGCTTTTCTAGATGTGTTAGTTATTCGGAATCCTGATAACACCTTGAGCCATACTGTGTATAGAAAAAAGACCCATACAGATAGATATTTAAACGGTCATTCTCACCACCATCCTTCACAGTTAGCTACCGTGGGTAAATCTTTGTTTCAGAGAGCACGAGGGTTCTGTGACAGTAAACACCTGGCTGCCGAGCTCCACCATGTCAAGCAAGTTTTGCATGACAACAAGTTTCGAGTTTCGAGTCTACGTCACAGTGAACGAGTGAAGCCGGCCACAGTCGAGCGTGTACCTGCTGTACTGCCATATGTTAGAGGAGTTACTGACAAGATTGGCTACATCTTGAAGCGCGCTTCCATCAAAACATACTTCAAGCCGCTGAAGAAGATTGGTCAGTTTTTACCATCAATCAAGTGTAATGTCCCTCTGCAAGATGCAAAAGTGTACAAACTTGATTGTGAATGTGGTCTCTCCTACATAGGACAAACTAAAAGATCAATAAAAACCCTCGTTAAAGAACATATAGCTGATGAGAAGAATCGACGCTCCGGGAAGTCTGCAGTCTATGAACACGTACAGGATCGCCCCGGTCACTACATCAGATTTGATAGACCGCAAATCCTCGCTAAAGAACACCGATTCCTTCCAAGGATGATTCGCGAGGCTATTGAAATCAAAAAACATCCTAATTTCAATAGAGAAGATGGCTGGGTGCTACCATCTGCTTGGGATCCTATAATAAATAAAATTAAATCCCAACCCAAGCATACAACTGCAAGACTTTAAGATACTATAAGTTCATACTGCATAGATCGGAACAAAAGTTAAATTTTAATCTATGGTAACCGCGGTTAACTATGACATATGGACGTTGAACATCTCAGTCCCGCCCGTGACCATGAGTGCTGTAAAGCGTTCGAAACGTCGGGTATTTAAAAAGTTAAATATATGCGATAAATTTCGTAAAAACTAGTATTATTTCACCTGGAATAATCTAGGTTACTATACCGATTGGAACATTTTATAAAATGGGGTAGATTCCCAATTTGACTGCATGATATTTAAATGTATGTTAAGGGAGATTTGCTTAAATTTTGAACCGATTTAAATATGTTTTTATTAATTATGTTAACAAATCAAAGTTTATCTCATATGCATTTGGGAAAATATTCCACCTCTAAGGATATTAAAATAGGGATAAAATATTTAATGTAAGTATATAGACAACTTATAAGGGAAAAGTGAGCTAGAAGAAAAGACAGTTTTTTATACGATTGTGTAACAAAGTAGCACACAGTCCACTTGATGGTAAGTGGTTTCTGCGGGCCATAGACATCTACATCTATCCTCGATTAAAAATCAAAATGCAGATGCGTTGTCACCCGTGAAGACTAAGATGGAATGCCTATTTTCCAATAAAACGCGTTTCCGGTTCTCTACACTCACCATACGAAACACAGCAGAATTAAGCTATTATTTAACGCTGGTATTCTGTGAGAGCGTTTTCCTTCCCCGGTCGAGTCGACCTATTTGTGCTACAACTATACTACTAATATAACTGCACCATGACCTGCCAAGTATAAAGTTAATTGAAGAAATGAAGTGAATATTAGTTTTCAAAGTTATTTTTAATTATTTATTTGTATCTTTTACGCTATTAACGTAGGAAATTAGTTGTTTAGCCTTTTACGTTGCCTCGAATCATGCGCGATATGTGTTGTATTATTTTCGATAAACATAATAATTATGGCAAATCATTACCGCAAATTATTTCCCCGGTCGAACAGATTATTAAAGGCTGATGATAAGAAAAATAAAATACTTTCATTAGTTTGACTGCATTACAAACAACTTACAGCATTAGATAAAATATTATACTACTTTGAAAGGCAAAGTAAATCTTGGAATAAAATAAATAAAGCAGAAAATGGACACATTAAATATTATTTAATTCTAGCAATATAAAACAAAGGGTGCTATATTCTACATCAAATAAGTCACAATTTGAAGAGAGCTATGACAGCTCTTTGCCAAGGAATACTATGAGTCAAATAGTTCACTTGCAATGCGAACACACGGACGACAATCTGACAATTAAACGTTCGGGAAATATAAGATTATTTAAATTTTATGCCTTAAAATGGTAAGCGCTAAGCAGTAAGTCAATCTTACCTATTTTCATATCGCCAAGCAGTGGTACGTGTTGCTGTGTACCGGGCTGAAGGATATTGTGAACTAGTATAATTACGGCCTAGTAGATGTTCAATTTTAGTCCTCAGAGGTGACAAGGCATTATGAAGCCTTCTTTGTTTGAGGTTAGTTTCAGATCCATGGGCTACAGTAGTCACTTACTTGTAGGTGAACTGTAACTTCGTTTAAAATTTCAATATATATCCCCTGATCTGTCAAAATTTCAGTATTGAAATTGCACTGAATTCTGGCTGTGTAGAAAATTCGTCGACCGTATTATCTTGTGAGGAACGAATTTAAGAAATATCCGGATATACTTTGTCTTCCGATATGTGTTAGTTTTCACATACATAAATTAGCTATCATAAGCTTTCACGCTTGTCAACCAGTGGAGTCAACAGTAACAACGGACTTTAAATAGGCACGATGCTGGTACCTTTCTCGCCTTTATCAAATTTTCTTCTACGAATATTTGCTCGTCGGCTAAGATTATTCCAATCAACAAAACGAGTGCGCTTCTCCATGTGTTGGTGCATGCGCGGGAGAGAGTTGAGTCTCGCATGCGCATTCATATAACGCTGATTGCCCGCGAGGGCAGTCTTTGTCATCATAGATTATACGTAGGTAATCTAAATAAACAATTTTTATATAATTATCAGTATATAAAAATTGTTTATTTAGATTATATGGTTAATTATATCAAGTACCTTTTTTTGAAATGGTCGCTTATATTGCATATGTTCTTATTTATTATAATATTACATAATATTATGTCACATTAACATTTTAATAATTTGTTTCGAATATTTTAAAAGGCAAATATGTAAAACATAAAAACATAGATTTGTTATAACATTTTATTTAGAAAAATATTTATTCATAATATTTTATATTAAAAAGAAAGAACATAAAATAAACAT
This sequence comes from Parnassius apollo, assembly GCA_907164705.1. NCBI lineage: Eukaryota > Metazoa > Arthropoda > Insecta > Lepidoptera > Papilionidae > Parnassius > Parnassius apollo. The sequence goes on along the minus strand of CAJQZP010000783.1, from coordinate 1,216,882 downwards.
TCAATAATATAAACTAGTTATAAAACAATTTAAAAAAATAAAAATCATTCTAAAAACAACATTTAAATCTTTCTTCAATAAAATATTTTACCTACATTTTGTAGCTTACGTTTAATAAATAATAGTATGATTGTAGGTAGATGGCGTGGCATATAAACGTAGTAATATTTTTTCTATTGCGGTATTACGAAATTATTACCCATTTTTTCACGTGAACAACAAATAATTTTTGTTACTTCATTACTGAATTGTTATTTAAGTCCGAGTCTTATTATTAGCGCCACTCCGCACTCATGAATATCGAAGTATCACTAAATAACACAAAAGTAAGGTACACGGATTGCAGTACAGTTCAGTTGAACATAGTGAGTATTCGGAATGCTAAAACTAGTGCGTGCCACACTTTTTTATCACACAATATTTAAACCTATCACTCAGGGTCATACCTAGGATATTTTTGATATTTGCATTTCTAAAGAATTAATTTTTTTCTGCAGTAATGCTTCTCACAAATCTTCTTTCTTCTGCTATACCCAAATTTCACTACCATACATTAACATAGTTTCTAACATAGCACTTAAGTTACCAAAAGTGCTATTTTGACACATTTTTACGCCATAAAATAGAAAGAAAAGTCCCATTCACTTTTTTCTATATCCTTTCTTTTTTAACGTTCTATATCCTACGTTAGACAACTCGTATTTCTACCAGACGTAAAATACCTAAACCAGCGACGAAAAATAACGTCAAAGTTGTGAGTTATCTGATCTAGTGCACTGAAAATTATTATTTATCTATATACGATGATTATAAATAATCGTTTTTAAACTAATTGTGGATGCAATGAAAGAACAAACAAGACGTCATAGTCATCTAATGTATACCAAACACAAAGTTTTTTATTCCTGGAACAATTATTCATGACTGTTTCTAAGTTTTGCATTAAAAGTAATAATTGCCAAAATAAACCCGATAAACTCCGAAAGTTCTAGCGTTATATAATTGTATATCGAATACGCCCGTGACGGAATAAATTGACTACTTCGGTTCGATATTAAGATCTGCACTACTGACAAAAAATAAATGATTTTTATCCGTGTGTTCACATTCAACCTGGATGCTTTCATATCATTGATGCAGGTATGAACTTTGTATCTATCAAATTTACATAACCTATTTTGTAAAAGACATTTGGAGGTGCTATATTTATGCTTGCCTTTCCAGAGCATGTCACTCGTATGTATAAAATTTTGCCCTATTCTGACGAGATTTACTTCAATATTATTTTCGCTGGGATATTTACCTATATACGCAAAAATAAGGAATATCATGAGTAATAATATACGATACTATACGATAATAATATACGATAAGAATATCATGTTCGAGTTTTTCTCATGGGCGATACAAATATCATGTATGAGTTTTTCAGCGTGATAATATTTGTTATAAAGATATCCATAGTAGAACGTACTCAACTTAGCCCAACGGATCTGTAAACCAAAGTACCAATAATACTGATATCTTGTATTATTTTGGTGTCAGGAATGAAGGTAGAAAATATAAAATACGAATAAAATAAAATAGGGAAGAACTGTTACCTTCCACTCGTTATAGCAGTATAAAGAATCACACAGGTGAATAAGAGGAATTAGTCAGTAATTCTACGAGTTTTACTGTCTTTAATATGTCCGCTGTGGTAATACTCGTTCCTTTGGTAAATAAAAGACAGATACATTTTGGAAACGCTGTTCTCTAACACATCGTAATAGGCAGACAATATTGCTGTTGACTTGCATCTTATCTATTTTATGTGTTGTTAATGTTAATGTTATTTCTTTCATACTTATGTTCCATTTGTGATATAACGTAAAGTTGTTACCGAGTTTTACTATTTTATTTAAATAGTTTTAAGAGTAATGATTAGGGATAATTTCTTATTATTATTTCATGGGATAATTTATTATAATAATCATTTTATATTATATCTTCGATATCGCTGCGGCTCAAATGAGAAAATTTGGTGGCTATATTCTTGTTACTATTGCGTGGAATAGAACTGTAAGATAACTTTAGTATTGACTAGGTCCAATCCTCGTTCTTTATCCAATCTGGTCTTTTTTGGAACGCTCCTCCTTCCGAAATCACGAGTGCCGAAAACTGGTTTTTGATCTCGTCCAAATTAAGATAAAGATAGATAGATAAATCGTTTGTTTGTTTCCCCATTCACACACGTTAATTCAGTGACTAAACTAGATACAAAGTAACTTATTACAAAAAAATTACATAATCTTAAGAGCTAAATGAACAATTAGTTTAAATAAAACGGCAGAATTATATTTATCAGTGCACATGTATTTTGTTTTAGTATGTACGTATGTGCATTATGTTTATATATATTCAGTTATTATACATATAGACTTTCAGTTCTTCGTTTTACACCTAGCTACCACTTTTATCTCTGCACTAAGCTACACTACTCTAAGGTAGACTTACCAGTCTACCTTAGAGTAGTGTAAATGGCATAAAGTCCGCACATATATATATATATATATATATATATATATATATATATATATATATATATATATATATATATATATATATATATATACATATATATATATATATATATAAGTGTAAAAAAAAGTAAAGTAAAGTTACAGCCTATATACGTCCCACTGCTGGGCATAGGCCTACCCTCATTTCTGAGAGGGTTTTAGGGCGAGGAAGTATCCGCCGCGCTGCCCCAATGCGTGTTGGCGAACTTCACAACATGTCTTCGAAATATTTTTTTTCTTATTCCTCAGACATGCAGGTTTCCCCACGATGTTTTCCTTCACCGCCGAGCACATGGTAAATCAGCACTTAAAATTGCAAATAATTATTTCATTGGTGCCGGCGGGGATCGAACCCGGTTTGCTCGCGTACTGTGAAATTTACAGCGAGCGCTAACCATCTGAGCTACCACGGCACGGCATAAAAGTGTATATGATGTTAAATATATAAATAGTTTATTTTTTTGGTTTTTATTGGAGTTTACTCTTTAGAAATCGTTTCATATATAACGCACGGTATGAAAAATACATAGGTAGTAAATTCAAGCGTTAACAAAAAAGTAAAGCCCTCATGGTTTGCTTCTGCGCAATATACACGCGCATCTCATATAATAAAATAATGAATAATGTAGTATAAGTCATACATTTTTATATAACACAATTTGGTTGTGCCAAAATCGCATATTTATAGATTATATTAGCTGGCACCCTTTCCCATCACTCCATCATCCATCAGCCGGCCACGTGCCACTTCCGCCATCTTGTATTGGTTATAGAGAACCACGCATACAGTCCACACATAGTAAAAACTCGCATAATAAATTTTGGCCCGACCCGGGAATCGAACCCGAGACAAAATCGCTCCACCACTTTCTGGCTCTTCATTCCGGATATAAATTTAACATAAAGTAGCATCACCATTTTAGGTTCCTTCGATCTGGATATGAAGGGACAGCCTGTGGCCGCACCATTTTCTGTTCCTTCACCCCGGACTTTAAATTCGCGCCACCATTTTCTGTTTCTTCGAACTGGATTACAATCGGGGCAATTGGCCCCACCGTAATTTAATGTTATATATTTTATCAAATTAATGTAACTAAATATATAGGGTCATTTATTTCCTTTGCCTATTGTATATATTTTAAAACAATCGTTTTAATGAGTAAGCTTTAGAAACGCGTCGGAGCTGACACGCACATATTTTTTTCATTGTATAAATTGAATTGATTTTAAGATCATCAGTAAAGAAAACAAGTAATGCATCGTGAAATAGGAAAATTACCTATTTTATGGTGTGCAATTACAACCCCGTCGACGTTTTCCTTGACAAAGGCTTTAGATGTTCAAATGCCTATAATGGACGTTGAGGCAATGTTTACCATGAAAATGGAATTCAAGTGAAATACGGCAAGAACCCGCCGTGCAGTGGCGGGTTAAGAATATACACTATCCCATATTATCCCGTGGGTGTCGTAACAGATGACAGGTACAAAACTAGGAGATGGGCAGGAGCTTTTTCCTACCAACAACGTATGCTTTTTTCAGCAGTGGTTCGAAATCCATAAAATAGTTCTCGAGTGGCAGCCTCCTACTAGATGCAGTGACGACTAGCTAAAACCTGCAGGTAGTATGAACTTGCAAGAAGTCATTAAAAATTTCTGACAATTCCCATAGTCACCTAATACAAAACTTTTTAATAAAAAATTATTGCCAACAGGTCAGCCAAACGTAGTAGCTTTGGCAAACATCTCCCTATGAGGCAAGCTATGAGGAGGGCTATGATCAGCAGTGGGCTTTTGAGCGGCTGTAAAGGTAACTGTATTTATATGATTTATGTATCGCACTGAAGATTAAAGAAGATTCTAAAGCGTTGAATAATGGACATTGTTAACGAAACGGATTTTATCGCGTTTAATTAACTATTTTAACTTATTTTCAAATTCCCGATGTTTCGGGTGCTTTACAGCACCCATGGGCACGGGGGAACTGAGATGTTTGACGTCCTAATATCATAGTTAGCCCAGTTACCTTTAGTTTTTGAATATTAATTTTTGGGCCGATCTACGTAAATATTCAAGAACTGAAGGAAGCCAAATAAAAATAAATAGTTAATTAAACGCGATAAAATCTCAAAATATATATTTTTTCAATGTGTATAAAAACTATATTTATTTTATTCATTAAATTCTAAAGCGGTTCAACTAGGCCTGAATATGACGGCGATATCATTGTAAGCATTTTATTACAATAGGCTATAATTATTCTAGACCATGTTAAACAGTATACACTGGAACATCACAGAAAAGAGCTGGTGTTACAAGTATACCAGCTCCCTTTTTCAGTGCTAAATGAGTAAGTGAATGCATTTGCATTTCAAAGACAAGCATGCAGGAGAATAATTACCTAGAAAAGACACTTACAGTGAGACTTAGAAACTATATAGAAGTCTTATTTTTTTTGTATTTTTTTTTGTTATTCGACAAACATAATTTTCGGTACAATAAACATTTCTTTCTTTTTAGTTGAGTGCCTCATTGGTCTAGTGGTCGTTAGCGCGAATTCTGATCATAGTTTTGGGTTTAAATCACGTGGGGCAAAATCAGATATTATTTTTTGATGCCAAGAAATTTTTAGTTGCTACTAACTACTAGCAGCCTGAATTCAGAAAGTGTTTCACAACCGTGGTTCGGGAAGCAAGTAACACATTCGGTCCTGCACTTGATCGCTCTCCAGTCGTGTTCATATCAGTCTCTAAGAGTAAGGGTATAAAGAGTGCACCCTGTGCTTGTGCTTACACTATAATCATGACCTGCACGGATGCCTAGCAGCTGTGACAGAAGTTCGGTCTGGAGAACATTATTTCTTTCAAATTAGTAATAAAAAATTTAAATCTACTGTTTAAAAATTCGTTATACGTTTAACAACACAAAGGCAAAATACTAATTTGCACATTTTATCTTCTTAATTTGTACAATACCTTCACTTGCTACACGACAGGAATGGGCAACGAGGATAATGAATTCTGTGAAAAATCATAGGCATTAAATGAGGCTCCGACGTCGTACGTCCTTCATTTCTTTGCTTTGAAAAATTATTATTTAAAAGGTAAAATAAATGATTTAGATTAGTTTTATGATCTCATGTGTATAGAAGTTGTGGTTGCTACGAGTGCTCAACTAAATCCCTTTTTTCATTCACTACAGCCTTTTAGTCCACTTAGACTTTTAGGCAGAACAAGCCTAACCAAAGAATGCTTCACGAGGGAGATATTTGCCATATTTACCACGCTTGGCAGACAAGTTGGCAACTGCAGTTTTTTTCTTAAGTTGTTACTAGAAATATGCTGCTGCTCTGTCCCCTTATGAGACACACGGGACGATATGGGGTATTAAAAGGTTATCCATACCGCCACTAGTATGGCTGATGATGAAGAAGAAATTTTTACAAATTATTTGCTTTCGTATACGACACGCTGAATACTCGTAATTCAAATTATTGAAAACTGGTATTGATTTATCAATATCAATTTAGTATGCTGAACTAATAACAGCTTTAAGAAATTAAAGTACAGTTCATTTCACATTCTGCTGTTAATTTTAATGTCAATATTAACCATTATCTCTAGCTTATAAATACGAGGTTTGAAATTACTAACAAATATGAATACTTGGACGAATTATCTATATTTGTATTATATATAAAATGTATTACTCCCAAAGAATTGATAGATCAATTAGAAGACAAAGATTTTAAATATAAATCCGCGTAATAAAATAAAATGATTTGTCTTGCCTAGTTTGTAGCCCGTGACAGGGATAGTGCACGTAATAAGGGGAGTTCGGGAGGTGCTTTTCATACGTAATAAAGAATCCGCAAAATAACGACTTATTGTATTAATTGAACCATTACTATTATTCGCCTCCTAGGACCAATTCTCGAAGATTCTAAACGCAAGATGAAATCTTCCATCATTTCAGAAACGTAGATTTCGTATTATGTCGTTAAAAACTTTTCAAACATTTTATCCACGCGCTAGAGCACTCTCGGAGCTAATTAGCAATGTTAATTCTGTGTTAATTCCATTCATGTAACGTGCGCGAGAACCCGGTACTTACGCAATTTTTTGCATAGTATGAGATAATATTTTATAAAGTAAGATGTAGACTTATTTAATTGTAGGTAGACTGCCTCTTTAGTCTAGTGGTCGTAAACATGATTTACTGATCATGAATCCCAGGTTCAAATCTTGGATCGGTCAAAATCAGTTATTAAGAAATCCTCAGTAGCAGAGTGGAGTCAGGAATTTGGTTGTTTTATCCCCGTGCCTCGGAAAACAGATAACGATAACGCTATTGGTCCTGTGCCTGATCTCCATCTGGTCGTGTCAGATTACTGTCCGACCGGACTATAAGAGTGAGGAAATAGTGAGTGAATCTGGGCTTGTGTATACGCTCGAGCACTATAATCCGGTTCTACGCAGATGGCTTATCTCCGTTGAAACTGGCTACCGTGACCGAAATTCTATCTCGAGGACATTACCTGTACGTTAATGATGTTCATTAACGAGGTAACATATACATATAATACAAATAATAAAAACGTAAGTGGCCTAATGGCAGGGCGCGGACCGCGAACTCAAAAAGGTCGTGGATTTGAATCCGCCATTCGACTACTGGCGTGAACCACTCGTAACACAAGCAATTTAAGCTTACCACGAGTGATTACGGGGAATATTAGTAATGGTTATAGCATTGTTAATAGTCTTTAAAAAACCGTACGAATAAAGTGAAGTGTATGTTTGCTACATCGAAGTAACTGCCTTATATCGAGCCGAGTAGGTAATTTGTATAATTAAGGCTTGAAAAACCATTTCTATGATTTTTATCTGTTTTTTGTCTGTCTGCTTATCCGGGCCAATCTTCGTAATAGCTGAACCGATTATAATGCAACTTCAAAAACTCATTTTTTTAATCTGAAAAGCTTCAACATTAATAAAAATTTTCACATTCTATTACAGTTAAATATTTATGTGAAAACGTATAAAAAAAGCCATGCCAAAATGACTCCAGCTTAAACTCACTTTGCTTGTTATTTGAGATAATGACCTCTTACGTAAGGGCTGTTTGATTATCTGACTTATTTTAATGATGTGTTTAATGCATTATTAAGCTTTATTGAAAAGTATCAGTCTATTCAATAAGCAGATGTATGATTGTTTGCCTAAACTACCTGGGTACACCTGGTACTGCATATACAGGTAAGTCGCAAAAAAGTTCGCACAAAAAAAATGGTTGAATGAAACAAAAATATTGACTATCCGTCAACTAAGTTGATAAAGAATTAAGAAACAAAAATAGCAGACACTTCTGAAAGTGTTTGATTTCTATCATTATCTATCATTTTTACGGCATGTTTATTATATATAATAAAAAATTCTCACAAAAGAGCCGTCTGTTTCTCCGGGGTTAATAATATAAAAATATTTAAATAAATTTTGCGTGGACAGAAGAAAAATGTGCAATGGGTCATAATGTGTGGGAAAGAGAGCTAAAATGATGCCTTTTCTTGGTGATACAAATATTAATTTAAATTACGATTTTCGCCATTCGAGAATATTGTAACTCAGGCAATTAACGACAATTTATCACGTGAAAGCTATAAAGAAGCGAATAGTAAAAACACTACATGAAAAATGCGTCATGTGCTCTCAGACCATAAGAGGTCCTTTGCCGTCAGTAGTGTTTACCCGAACGTTTCTATTTAAGTACGGCTCCGTTTCGTCTCGTCTACAACGTGTTTAGTAGTTGCATTAAGAAAGGATACAAATTAAAGGAGAATGTGATACGTCATATCGTTCCGTGAGTGTCGTAAGAGGTGACAGAGGGAAATTAAAACAGGTGATAGCAGCATCATCTTCCTGATAACATCTAAAACTAATAAAAATCTGCGGTTGACCACCCGCTCTCCTGGCCTTCCTGGCCTGTCACCTATGTGAAAATCCCCATATGAGGCTCTCTATGGGGGAGGCCTATGTTCATCATTAGAGTTTTATGAGCTGTTATGGATGGATGGATGATGAAAAATTACAAAACTGTACAACTTAAAAAGGTGGACTTAATACTAAAATCATTATCTGGCAGTTAACCTTAGGACAGTGATAACACAACGAAGGCAGTTATTTAGTTTATACGTGGTAGAGCCATGCTACAGTTATATTAGTAGTATAGTTGTAGCACGAATGGGTCGCCTCGACCGGGGAAGCACCACGTTCTCACAGAATACCAGCGTCAAATTGTAGCTTAATGCTGCTGTGTTTCGCGAGGTGAGTGTATAGAACCGGAGACCCTTTTACTGGAAACGAGGCATTCTATCTTAGACCTCATGGGTGACAACGCATCTACATTTTGATTCGTAATCGAGGATAGATGTAGATGTCTATGGGTCACAGCAACCACTTACCATCAGGTGGACTGTGTGCTCGTTTGTCACCTTACCCTATAAAAAAGTTACTAATTACATAAAAAATACATAATAAGAAATTAACATAAAAACGGAAATACCTAAATAATACCTAAGAGAATGAAATAACGGTAATATTTTATATACAGAATACACATTTACATTAAAAAAAATCTATTTCTTTGTATCGTGAGTGTCATAAGATGTGACTACATCAAATACCATAAAAATCTCATTTTACGTATAGTTGGCCATCTCGTTTACGTTTAATACGAGGGTGGATTGAAAAGTACTCGGCCTAACCAAGAAAATAAACACTTACTAAATCAGTTATATTTTTATTTTTCTATATAATCACCACCAAGTTCAATACACTTTTGCCACCTCCCCCTTCCAAGCATTTAGACCGTTGAAAAAAATGATTCTTCCTTAGAGTCAAAATATGCGTCTACAGCTGCTTTGACCTCGTCGTTTGTCGAAAATCTTTGACCTCCCAAGTGTTTTTTTAGGTTAGAGAACAGAAAGAAGTCTGATGGTGCCAGATCAGGTGAATACGGCGGATGCGGTAACAGTTCAAAGCCACAGTTGTGAATTTCAGCCATTGACTGTACTGACGTATGAACACCGGCGTTATCTTGATGAAACAGGACTTTTCTTCTGAGCATTCCTCGACGTTTTTCTTTTATTTCCTCTCGTAAATGACGTAGTAAGGTGCAGTAGTAATCAGAGTTTATAGTCTGACCCCTTTCAAGATAATCAATCATAATCACACCTTTCGAGTCCCAGAATACTGAAGCCATCACCTTATTTGTCGACAAAATCGACTTAGCCTTTTTTAGGGGGTGGTGAACCAGGTCTTCTCCACTGTTTTGATTGTTGTTTTGTTTCCGGTGTACAGTAATGAACCCATGTTTCGTCCATAGTAACAAAACGATTCAAAAAATCATCTGCATCGGCTTCAAATAACTCCAAACAGTCGCGTGAAATAGTAAATCGCGTCCTTTTTTGTTCAACTGAAAGCAGTCGCGGAACCCACCTCGCAGACACCTTGTAGAAACCCAACTCGTTGATAATGATGTTTTGAGTTCGTTCATAAGAGATGCCTATAATCTCGGCTATCTCTCTAATTTTTAATCTGCGGTCTCCCATTATTAAATCAAGTACTTTTTTTAATATTTTCGTCAGTAGTTGACGTCGAAGGCCTTCCAGAGCGGGGTTCATCTTTCACACTCTCTCTACCACGCTTAAATTCTGCTATCCATTTTTTGACGGATGAATATGACAGAGCACAATCGCCTAATGTACTGACCATGTCATCATGGATGGCTTTTGATGATAGCCCCTTCTTATGGAGGTACTTAATGACGGCACGCTGCTCGATTTGCTCCATTCGCGGAAATTATGTCCGATTACTTTGTTAATAAATTTATAAAATCACAACTAATTATCGCACACGTTTCGAACTTCACACAATGAACTAGTCTGAACTGAACTAAATAATGTGGCTAGATTTGATTTTTTAGAATTGAATGGATCTGTGTTAGGCCGAGTACTTTTCAATCCACCCTCGTATAAAATACCCAAACCAGCGATAAAGAGAAGCGTCAAAAGTTCGAAACGTTTGGCGCAGCGCTAATCTGTCTGAAAAGCCTGGCAATTTACGCAAATTATTCCATCTACAGGGAAAAGCAAATGTCTAGCAGTAAACTTTTATTGGCTAGTAAGGAAATTATTTCGAGTTTATGTCTTATTTTTTTTGTGAAGACTTTATTCTTATGATAGTATTTTCTCCTGTAACGTGGAAGCGGTTTAGCCGGAAAAAAAAATATTAGTAGACCATACAAACACTTGTTCTGCGCGGAATTCGAAACCACGGCTCTCAACGCTGCATCTCAATAAAATTTACAGTATGGGAGTGGACCATGCTTGATCCACGCCCACACTCTGTGGGTACTCGAAGGTAAAGTAAAACATGGCGAGGAATTCCGAATGTGATTAAGGTGACATTGCTGCTTGTACTTACATTCTTAATCGAGGGTAAATATCGTTGTCTATGGGCTACTGTATACGACTACCATAAGGTACACGTAATGCAGTTTTATATGAAACAAAAAAAAATTATAAAATTACTGACCTGTAGGTATAATGCTGCAATGCAGCAGTGGGTATAAATGTATAAACTAACTTTATATTATATATACCTTGCGTTAACGTGGCCGCGGGCGTGGGCGTGTTCATTTAAAATAACTGAAATCCACTTTATAATGCTGTGAATTCCTCACCTCCTCACCTTATAAAAGAAACAACAAATGCGCCTAGAGTGATCTGATATACAAAGAATATAGTATAGAATATAGAATAGAATATAGTAATATGGTATCTATTGTATTTCATATTCAAATAATATTTATTTAAAATGCAAAAATTGTAGCCTATAAACATATGTTTGCTGGGCATCTTCACATATCTGAGAGGGTTATTGAAGCAATTAGTCTTAGTATTGCTACAGTGCTCGAAGCAACGCGGATTTAATCGGGAACTGAAATTCATGCATTTAACATCTGAGCTTTCACAGATGCATTTTGTAATTTTGTAATGCAATTAACATTTTCCTATACGTGATAGAGAAATAATAGCAGAATACCAACGTAAAGTAGCAGCTAATGCTACTGTGTTTCGTAAAGTGGAGTACCGGAGATCCTTTTTACTAGAAATTTTAATTCTATCTCAGTCCTCAGGGGGTGACAACGTATTAGCATTTAGATTCATAACTGAGGGAAGATGTAGCTATCTATAAACTATTATTATGGCAACTACTTACCATCAATGGTCTGTGTGCTCATTTTTCACCCTAATTTAAAAAAAAGGTTGTTTGGAAGATTTTGTTATAAAGCAAAAAGAGCACCTTTTGTTATCTCTCTATATTTGATTTATATATTGTAATACATATTTTTGGTGTGCAACACTCTGTTATGTATTAATTTTATTTTATTTCTGCATAAGAGTCTGTCTGCGTAGAAACCACCATATTATTTATTTTTACCACCAAAAAGCAGTGCACTACTGTGTTCCGGTCAGAAGGTATAGAAAGCCAGTCTTATTACTGAGTGAGGCATCCATAATAGTCCTCAGCGACAGTGCATCTGTAGTAGCCTTCTATGAATTAACGTCTCTTAACGTCATGTGAACTGACAGTTTGTTAGTAATATTTATTTATAAAAAAATAATAGGTATAAATACCGAATGATAGAAGAATAAATTGAGATTTGCCAAGTAATATATGCAGCAGTCTTAAATAAAGAAGAAATCATTTCATTTTTTCAGTCTCAGCACTTTAAATACAATGAGGAAAACGTGACAAGGTTTCTGATATATTCCGTGAAATAATCGACGGTCAAAAGTATAAGTTAAGCTTCCAATTCGAAACTTTGTCACGTACGATGTACTGTCTTTTATGGAAAGGGAATAAATATTAGTATGTTTAGAAAGTGAAGATGATTTTGAAGAAAAGATCGTGTGTTAATATAACAACATATTGTACTAGAAAAGAAAAATGATATAATAAAATTTACTGTTAAAGCTGTATATTAAAACGTATTTTTAGCCTTTTTTAAAAAAGGGTGGATTTATTCAAATGTGTGTTTTTGCGTATATGTTACGTGATATCTTCGCCATTTGTGAATTTAGTTATATCTTTTATAGAATTAAGGTGATATAACAGCACATAGTTCACCTGATGGTAAGTAGATGCTAGGGCCATAGGCATCTACATTTATCCTCGATTAAGGATCAAAATGCAGAAGCGTCGTCACCCCTGAGGATTAAGATAGAATACCTCTTTTTAAGTAAAAAGGGTCTCCGATTCTCTACACTCACCATACGAAGCACAGTAGCGTTATGCTTCTATTTTACAATCGTATTCTATGAGAGCCCGGTCCTTCCTCGGTAGAACCGACCATTTGTGCTGCAACTCTAATATAGCTGCAGCATAACTCTACGTAAACCATTATATAGCCATTCCATCCAAGGTCCCGCGCCTGATCTCTCACTTCGGACTATTACAGCCAGAGAACGGATAATGTCGAGGTCAATATGATCCATTCGTCCAACTAATATAGCTGCAGCTGGATAAATCACCGTTTTTGTGTTTAGATTAGAGGTGACGGAGTGCATGCAATTGAGGGAGAGCGGGAGGTGCTCTTCAAACTAGGTAAGACACATCATCATTTTGTTTTATTACGTGGATCTTAGCTAATTATTTTTTTATTACTTTATATTAATTTAAAGATCTTTAATATAATACATTTCGCAGAGTAACACTTGATTCTATCAACTACCCAGTTATCCTCTCAACTGTCCAAAACCTTCTAAAGGTCGCTATTAAAAGAGTACGCTTCTGTCCACAGCCTTTTACTTATAAACTTCAGGGACACGAAACAGCCGTTGTAAATGTATCTGGATCTCCCTCTAACTCGTACAACATTGTTTTAATATCATTAACCTACTTATCTCGGTATGGAATTGTCGCTATTGATGTACAAAATGTGCTTTTTAGTGCCTGTTTCGGGTCATCTTAAGTGGCCCACATTATTGTCGAGTTTGTGGTGTAAAAAACTGTACGCAGAGTTCTGTTTTTTTTTTTAATTATTTATTGTAAAGTGTATTTATCTTATTGTAAACAAAATAAATATTTATTGAAATAATTGTTTTTTTTTCTTTTACATTTTTATTCACCAAACTGGAAAAAAGCTTTTAGCAATTTTAACATGGAATTTAGAAAATATAAAAAGGTGAATGTATACATTTACACATATTCTATTATCTTACTTAACAATAATTCTAACAACATATTATTTTATAGTTTCCATTCATAATTATTAAGATATTGCCATTTTAATGACACGCGCCACGTATGCAATAGATCACTCGTTTACGATTCGATTACTCGTTATATGATTCCTGTATTACAAATCTATAATATTTCAAGAGTGATTCCTTTTAAAACTCAAAGAATGAAATTTACTTTATTGATAGAATAATATGGGGTAAAGTTTTTTTTTTTTTAAGTAAAAAGATCAAATCAAATCAAATCAAATTCATTTATTTGCATAATACAGGTATAAGAGATGTTACAAAAAAAAATTTGAATATGTACACTGTATTATTACCTAAATGATCATGTAAGTAAATTAAGATTCCAACTTCAGAAGTTGTTATGTGAATTATTTTAGGCCTTTTTAGTGTTTTTGAACATTTTCTGAGTGTACAGCGTAAAATCGTCTTACTATTCACCATATTAGTTTTGTCTACCCTTAGAGGTGGAATTTGTTAGACTGCCTCTTTTTAATTCTAAATCTGAGGTCTAATCTATTTATTGAATAAAAAAAGAATATTTAAAAGCAAGTAGCAATTGATGAAGACATCGATTAACATACATACATTTTTTTCGAACCACTTTCTTTTTTATATCGGCTAAGAACTCCCTATACACGTTTAAATTTCATTATCATCATGTTTTGAAATCTCCAGTAGCACAACTCTCTCGTTTAGGCCATAAATATCTAGATCAAGAATGGGGGAGCAAAATTTAAGGCGTGAGATTTCTGGCGATACGATCGTCAAACTAGCCAGGCATGATTATTAAAAAAAAAACTAATTACTTTAAACGGCCGATAAATTAGAATTTGGTGTACTGCTTTATTTATTTGCTGCGTATACGTGTTAAAAATATTGTGACATTAGCCTAATGGTACGGTGCGGACTGCAAGCACAAGTAGTTATGGGTTCGAATTTGTCATTTGACTACAGTGAAGAACCATCTTTAATATAAGCATTTTAAGCATATATGGAGTGGTTACATTACGTTAATAATGTTCATATCGTTAATCTTATCAATAAATCATAGAATACCAGCCTAAAATAGCAGCTTATCTCTGCTGAGTTTCGTATGGTGAGTGTAGAGAACCGGATACCCTTTTTACTGGAAACAAGGCATCCCATCTTAGTCCTCACGCGTGATAACGCATCTGCATTTAGATTCGTAATCGAGGATAGATGAAGATGTCTATTTGCCGTAGAAATCACTTATCGTCGGGTGGACTGTGTGCTTGTCTGTTACCCTTAACCTATAAAAAAATTGTATTATCTTTTATAATAATTTTTTTTATATTCCCATAAATCTGATTAGGGCCAATTTTTCAATCGATAACAGTTCTTCATCGTATAAATTATAATATGATTAAATATATAATAAAATATGAAATTTCAAATTCTAACAACTGTAATTTTCCATTTGGTTATGATGCATTTTATCCTATGAATATTTTAACTGAGCGTTTAAAAACTGAACCGTTATAGATTCAATAATTAATTAAATCAGGTGTTAAGTTTATCGATAATCGGTTATATTAAAGAACTGCGATTATGCCACCGGAGAGTCTACTTAACTTGAGGATGCCCCGTTTAGGGACGAAACACGTGTAGTATTAACGACGGTGGTGTGTTTTTCCTAGTGTAGTGGTGTTGGGAGTAGTGGTGTTGGGAGTAGTGGTGTTGGGAGTAGTGGTGCTGGAATTAGTGGTGATGAGATAGGTGGGGGTTCCTCATTAAGCTAGGTAAGACACACCATTTTATTTTATTACGCAGATCTCAGCTAATTAATTTTTAACATATTTAACTTAATTGTTCTTATTACAATATATGCTTTTAAAATGGTACATCTTATTTTTCAGGCAAAGAGCACAGGTGCTCAGTTCGCTTGCACGTACTATGAATGGGAGTTATATTGCTAATTAGTTTTGGCAGTTCACAAGCGGTTCGGACGAAATATTTGCAGTTGCTTGCAACGGCATTTGAGCTCCAACTTTCCGGAAATGAAGTTGACCGCAGAAACGGTTAATTTTGTAGAGTTAGTACCGAATTATAATATATGAACGGCACCTTTCTTCATCTACATCATCCCAACATTTATTAATTGAATATTCTTTAACATATGTATTGACGGCTCTGTGTCGCAGTGGTTTAGCATTGAGTTTCGGCGCCTGCGGCCGCGGGCTCGAATCTTGCATGGAACAAGTATTTGTAGTATTTGTATGCCCACGTATTGGTTTAAGGTCTCGATGTTTGTGTTGTGTGCAATTTATGTAAACTGGCTACACTAGTGTGTTTTAAAAAAAGTGAAAAATAAAATATCGCGTGATTAGTGTTAAGGAAAATCGTAAGATTTATGTTTATGAATTTTATACCACACTCAAATAACTTTTGTAGAGACAGAAGGAAGAAAATAACATGATCTCAAAACTGCCGTTCTCTTGAGCAGTATAAATTTAAACGTAGACGACGTGTAGGAGAATTGCTGACAGGGGAATGACAGTAGAGTTTAGGTTGCAAGTGGTGCACGGGCATGAAACTGTACCCTTTCTAGTGTCTGCAAAACAGCCCGTTACTCGATATAACCGAGGATCTCGATATTAGTTGAGGCTTTTAAGAGAAAATTTGAAGAGACATGACAAAGGAATATTAGGGCCTTGGGTTAAACTGGATTAGATTTAGCCGCCTCTTATCGGAGTCTTTTCTTAAATAAAGACACAAGATTATTTTGCTATTAACGATGTTTTTCATTTTAGCCTCGCAAATCACCCTGGGAAGGGATTGGTGATACTTAGCGATCATTTGTGATTAATCAAATCTGATGCAGTGACGGAGGCGATCGTGTACGTGTTCACATACTGCAGACTTACTGGAGCGTCAATTCTTCACGTCAGCTATGTATTCTACGCGGGTTTTTATTTATCTTTTTGTTTGTACTATGTAAGAGAGACCGCATTCACAATCAAGCTTGTATAATCTGCATATGTGTAGTCACTGTTCACATGCATACCTGTTGAAGACTGCATCTCAATTGTAACTAGAAGGCTCGACGAAAAAATACATGCCCGTAGAATATGCAGTATTACTCAGACACTGCCTTTTATCTGGCTAGCTATTGTGGAAGGAGTTCTACAAGAAGTTCTACTTGATGTTCTGTTATGAATAAATAAACGAATAAAAACTATTCTACCAAATCAGAAAAAAAATCATTTAAGATTGATTTTTTCAAATTTTTTGAAATTCTACTTGATGTTCTGTTATGAATAAGTAAACGAATAAAAACTGTTCTACCAAATCAGAAAAAAACATTTAAGTTTGATTTTTTGAAATTTTGTTTTAAATATTGCTCTATGACATATATACCAAAATAATGTTATTGTGTAAGCTGTGACTCCCGTCACAATTTTGAATTTAAACTTATATGTTTTAGATTGACGTGGCCCGACTAACTTGCCACTCTTTGGACTCTGCCTAGCCCCTCGGATTACAAACAGGTTTTTAAAGGAGTCTATTGTTTGAGCACGTTTTATAGTTGATGGTAAGGAATTCCAAAGCTTTACTCCAAGTACTGAAAAAGATTTACTGTAAAATGTAGAAGTGTGCAAGGGACATAGAAGGGAAAGGTTTTCTAAGGACCGAAGGGAAAGTTTATGAGAGGAGCTGAGAAATTGGAAACGTTCTTTAAGGTAGGGAGAACTTGATAAATTATTTTTTTAAGTGTATGGAAACTGGAGCAGATCAGTCCCAGCAATACAGCTCGCACATGCACAATACACACATACAGAGAGAGAGAGAGAGAGAGAGAGAGAGAAAGACGGACATATGGAGTCATATGACCGCAGACTCAGTTGGCGCCGTATACCACACGTTACCATTTGTGGCTTCAAAACAAATTCTGACTTCTAAACAAAAAGTAAAGTTCCTCATTCACTATTTGTTGTACCTAACTTAACTTACTGTGGAGTTAATGAAATATTAATTTTATTTTCCATTGAAATAACAGTATATATGTAATAACATTCGAATCTACAGCCGACGGAAGCCGTTCACTTGCAGTATTTTCTCAGTATAAAAAAATGATAAATGCCTTTTACAGATAATTTCTTGCATCATCCAGTGTCATCATCATCAACAATTAGGGTTTTATCCAAAGGCCTCAACTTTGCAATTACACCCCGCAAATTACCGTACGAAGAAATTATCTGTAGTGTCGAGGACTGTTTATTTAAAAACAATATGCGGAAAGAAGATTTGGAGGCGATACGTCAAGACATCTCGTCTATGTTACGTCGATGTTCAGTGCCTAAACCGAATATTCCCAAAGACGAATTTATAGCGTTAAAGAACCTACGCAATAAACACGAACTTACGATTCTCCGCTCAGATAATGGAAACGCCACGGTAGTCATGGATACGTCAGATTATAATTCTAAAATACAAGAACTTTTGTCAGATGTAAGTACTTATAAAAAAGGTTAAAAACGACCCAACAAATAGCACACTAAAAACAACTAGTGACCTCATTAAGAAACACTCCTGAAAATTAAATCTGGACGTGAAATGGATAATACCTACGTGCGCCAAATCACCAGAGTTGTATGGGTTATCAAAATACACAAGCTCAATGCTCCATTACGTCCCATAGTGAGCCAAATCGATTCACCAACTTACAGATTGGCTCAACACTTATCGAAAATACTCTCACCACTCAGGGAACATACAAGAGCACACATAATGGACTCCTACCATTTTGGCAGCGAGATTAAAGACCTACATCTGGCAGACAATGAAACTATGGTCAGTTTTGATGTGCAGTCATTGTTTACATGCTTACCTGTTGAAGACTGCATCTCAATTGTAACTAGAAGGCTGGAAGAAAACAACATGCCCGTAGAATATGCAGTATTACTCAGACACTGCCTTACATCTGGCTACCTATTGTGGAAGGAGGAGTTCTACAAGCAAGTAGATGGTGTGGCGATGGGCTCACCTATATCTCCCGTTGTCGCCGATATATTTATGGAAGACTTTGAGGAGAAAGCCCTGCTTAGCTCTCCCATAAATCCAGGGTTCTACAAGCGGTACGTAGACGACACTTTCACAATTCTACCTTTAGATAAAGTAACTGCATTTTTAGACCATCTTAACTCTATAAATTCTAAAATTCAGTTCACAATGGAGTTAGAGGCAAACAATTCCTTAGCTTTTCTAGATGTGTTAGTAATTCGGAATCCTGATAACACCTTGATCCATACTGTGTATAGAAAAAAGACCCATACAGATAGATATTTAAACGGTGATTCTCACCAACATCCTTCACAGTTAGCTACCGTGGGTAAATCTTTGTTTCAGAGAGCACGAGGGATCTGTGACAGTAAACACCTAGCTGCAGAGCTCCACCATGTCAAGCAAGTTTTGCATGACAACAAACTTCGAGTCCCGCGCCTACGTCACAGAGAACGAGTGAAGCCGGCCACAGTCGAGCGTGTACCTGCTGTACTGCCATATGTTAGAGGAGTCACTGACAAGATTGGCTACATCTTGAAGCGCGCTTCCATCAAAACATACTTCAAGCCGCTGAAGAAGATTGGTCAGTTTTTACCATCGGTCAAGTGTAATGTCCCTCTGCAAGATGCAGGAGTGTACAAGCTTGATTGTGAATGTGGTCTCTCCTACATAGGACAAACTAAAAGATCAATAAAAACCCGCGTTAAAGAACATATAGCTGATGTGAAGAATCGACGCTCCGGGAAGTCTGCAGTCTGTGAACACGTACAGGATCGCCCCCCGTCACTACATCAGATTTGATAGACCGCAGATCCTCGCTAAAGAACACCGATTTCTTCCAAGGATGATTCGCGAGGCTATTGAAATCAAAAAACATCCTAATTTCAATAGAGAAGATGGCTGGGTGCTACCATCTGCTTGGGATCCTATAATAAATAAAATTAAATCCCAACCCAAGCATACAACTGCAAGACTTCAAGATACCATAAGTTCATACTGCATAGATCGGAACAAAAGTTAAATTTTAATCTATGGTAACCGCGGTTAACTATGACATATGGACGTTGAACATCTCAGTCCTGCCCGTGACCATGAGTGCTGTAAAGCGTTCAAAACGTCGGGTATTTAAAAAGTTAAAATATACGCGATAAATTCCGTAAAAACTAGTATTATTTCAATGTATAGTGTTCGCGTAAATATAAGAAATCAAAAATAAAACTATTTATTTACAAGTTCCCAAAAGTTTTTTTCTTACAAAATATAATTATTTTTCTGTTACTATGGCCCTTTCATTCTTGACCAGCGGTAGCTATCAGAGAATTTGTGGAAAGAATGTGCACACTTATGTATCACAAAAATCTGTCTCCCGATGTGTTCGCGAGGTATTTGATGCCCTAAATCACCCTAGTATTATAAGTAAATATATACGATTTCCACAGAATTCCATGGAGAGGCTCAAACTAAAGGAAAGGTCGGTATATGTATTATATTTATGTTGTAGTACCTATATTTTTATGCTAAACTTACCTACCAATAAGTTTGAAATATTTGCCTAATAATAGGTACTTAACATTACAGATTCTTCGAGAAATACAAAATTTCTGGGGTGATAGTATGTGTTGATGTTACCTACGTTACCATGGTAGGGCCATGATAAAATGAAGAGCGATATTACTGCCGTAAAGGAAATTGTGCAAGAAATATCTAAGGAAACAAATGGTAGGTAACTCAAAATATAATGTTATGTTTGTTTTGTAAATTACTGATGCGGACTTAAATATATTGCATGTTGATGCTACCTATGGGGAAGCAACATAATATGATAGCTTCATTTTTAATCATAGCATCATATAGAACCACCTTGAGGACTTAGTGAATGCTGGTGAAACTGTACATTTGCTAATTAAGTTACCCCGTGTCTTAATCGGTATATTATTTATTACTTAATACATGTGGCCTACCTTCACTCGACAAATTATATATTTAAAAAATAATGTATAGATAAAATAAAAAGTACCATAGGCATATTATAAGTTACAAATACCTCTACAAATATAGCTTGATTAAAAGCAGACTATTCTTCCAGAATATATTACAGGAGAGGTTAAAAACCTTTTGTTTGTCACATGAAAATTTAGTCAATAAAAATACTTTAGTAAATATTATAATATAAATATAATCTCAATATCCACATTGGTAAAACCACTGGATTCAGCTAGTTAGGATAAATACTTAGATATGGGACATTAAAATGTATTTTTTGTTATTGCAGAAGATTCTGGATATGCACAATGTGCATATTTTATGGTACTGGTGCCTAATGTAGAAGAGGGTACACCTACTACCTACTGCACACTACAATAAACTCCATGCGACAGCGCGTAATACCGTGGAGAGAGCTACAGGCAGGCTAAAGGGGAGGTTTAGATGTCTTTTGGTACACAGAGTACTACAATACCACCCTGATGTGGTTGCACAAATTGTAGTAGCATGTTATGTGTTACACAACATTTGTAATCGTGCAGGCCTACTGGCTCCTTTTTATACGATTACGTCAGTCAAGAGGAGTTACGTTTCCACACAGTCATTCATACACAAGCTGGGGCTTCAAATGCAACAATATCTCAAGAAGCTATAATAGAGCAGTTTAGTCGACAAGAACTAATTAATATGCTATGGTGAGCACTAGCATTAGATTAGTGAGGCTAGAAGTCGTCGAGTCTGCGTGCGAGAAGATTCGTATTTTTTTAATGGTTACATATATTCAGGTAAAAATTCTGATGGAATTGGATTGTCATAAGAAGAGAAAAAATTACTAGTTGCTATTCAATGTGCTTTTAGTTTGACATAACCAATAAAACATTCGAACCGCAATGTGTCGGCCGACAATATTTTTCATCAATCGAACTAGTAGATGAGTTGTCCAATAGAAAACTAACATACGTTGGGACTACAAAAAATAAATAAGAGGGAGATTCCACCAAAAATACAGTTGCACAAGTCTCCATTATAGTTGGTTCTACTTTATTTGGTCTCACGGAAAACAAAATTCTGTATTTTTTGTTTCCTCAGTGCATCACAATGACAATATTGATAATATTTAAAAAAAAAACAGAGGTTATACAATTCTAAAACTCCACTAAAGGAGTGGATGAAACCGGTAATAAATGTTCAATTTACTCAAGTATTCGGCGAAATATCGGTGGCCTATGGTCATTTTATATCGAATTCTTGACTTATGTTTTGTCAATGCTTATGTTCTATACAGTCAGCATTCTTTAGTTTCCACTCATTAAAAGCGCGCAATAAACCAAATATAGCAAATGAACCAAAAACGACAATGAAGTGAGTTTTAGAGGTAGTTTTGCCTCCACACGAATCTTCTAATGAGAAGACTGACCCATCAAAGCGAAATAAATGTAGTTTTTGTCCCTAAAACCTAAAGATGAAATCCAACTATTCTTGTATAAATTGTAAACAGGTTATATGTTTAGAGTGTTCCAAACTCTTATGCAAGGACTATCAATAATTTGATAAGTATTTGACCATTGTCAGAATTTTTATATTTTATTTTCATAAGATTTTAATTGGTTCTTATGCATAGTATAAGCCATGAATTTATAGAAAATATTGATAATTTTCTTAAAAAGTTAATTGATTTAAGTTTTCAGTACTAAAACTGATCTCAAGCAAATATATGCCTAATTGTACCTTTAACAAATAATTTGCTTCAATTATGTTAGAAATAAATAAATATTGATCAAAATCATCAAAATTATTTCATTTTAATATGTCTAGATAGTAATAATTATACATACATATACATAAACACTCAAGCCCGTCGCCCAGAGGGTAGGCAGAGACTATATACTTATATTTGGCACGAAACTGACACACCTCCATCGCCTCCTCCACATTCATACACCTACGCATGCAACGTCGGTTAAGGGTAGTCCTAATTTGGCCCATTTTCAATATATCGCCAAATTGGGTGATAATCCTTCCTGTTTTTAGCACACTTTAATTATTGGACCGAGTGATTGGCTACGCCTCCTGAGATTTTGAGTTTTTATAAAATATTCCTTAACGCTACAGATTATAGATTAATCTTTGTTGCATGAAGGCTAGAGATATTTGTAGACGTAATTGTGTATTTATTGTTTGTCTATGTGTGAGAGCTACAACCTGGCGACACGCGTCCCGATATTAAAAGACAGTAGAAGGCATTTATATTATATTATTATTTAGATTTCTGTGCGATGGATAAAGTCAATCTATTTATTTAAAACATAAAAGATTTTTAAAATTGATATGGTCACAATAAGATGTTGTTATGTTAACTAATTACGTAATAACTTAAGACAGAAGGACCCTTAATTAGGGACTGAATAAAATAACCGACTTGGTATTACATGGATCTCACAACTTTTTACGGTAGAAGAACTGAGTTGTGAAACTTGTTTTTTTTTTACAAGTTATGTTTTTGATGACATTATCCTTTTTCTACTCAGCTTTCTTCTTAGCAGACGCCTCATCTCATATCTTTAGCATACAATTTTTTTCTTCTTCATTTTCTTGTCCTTCATTATTCTGTTAAATGTCACCGCTTGGGACGGGTCTTTTGTTATTGGGAAGATTTTGATTTAATCTTAGACTTGGCAGATAGATTGATGATCATGGTAGCAGATGTCTCATAAGTAACTGCGGATCTGCTGCCTATGGACATATAGAGTGTCTAAATCTGATGTAAATAGGATGACATACCGCCATCAATGCGAAGCCATGATATCCTTGTGGATATTCAAAACGTCGCCTCCTTACGAACTCCATTTGAGATGAAATGGGGTGATAAAACTTCTTATACCACCAACACCAAACCATCAAAGATTTTCACAATTGATTATTATGCCGTTAGTTCTACTTTATCTACTAATAGTTAAGTTTTCCATTACCCAAATTCAAACATAGCTTATATGTTCCTAGAAATATATATTTAGTAATATTTTCTATAAGTAAACATTGGAATAATGCCACAAATTGAAAAAATCCAATTTTGAAAAGTATCTCCATAAATTAGAAACGATTACACTAGTTTAATAACGAGTATATCGGGTACAGTGGAAGAGTTGGCGGACTAACTTTAGGGAGGGTCCGTGGTGTGATTATAAACACTCGGTGGACACTTACCCGACTCAGTGATTCAGACTGAATGTAATTCATAAGATTTAGCGGAAACTATAGAAAATATAAAAAAACTTGCAAAAATCAAAATAAATTAAAAAATTAAAATTGTTTCTTGCTGATTCTCAAAAGCATCATCTTCCCACAGACGAAATAAATATTATGTGCTTTATAACTGCCGAAGTAAGAGTGATGTAATTCCGTCGATAATACGAACGTTTTTTGTCTTTTAACGAGGTATCATCAGGAATAAAAATTTCTCTTATACTGTCTCGTTTAGACACGAATTTTTCATGGGGATCATTCCTCATTGATTTTTTTATTTTAATATAACAACTTCCCTCAAAATATTTACATGACGTAACGTGTTATGTGAATATTTCGAGGAAAATTGTGTGTAACGTGTTGTGTTCGGTTGATATAATGTTCTCTTATTATCTTTTTCTTTTATATTATTTTTCGTAATTACAAAAATAAAATTGATTATAAGTCATTGTATTGTCATAGATAATTTTCTCAGTTTATTTTTCATTTAGAATTTGAGAGATTTGCAAAGAATATTATATAAGTAATTTTATTTCCTAAGTGTTTGTAAAATTAATTGATATAAAAGTATTTGAATTGTATAATTCTTACACATTCGAACTGTTGCTAGGTTCAGTTTTGATAGGTAGTAGGAATAGACTACCACCATTGTGTGATATTATTTAAACGATTGAAATAATAATTGAGTGGCTTTTTCGTGCTGTAACTGTAGTAAAGCAGACCTCAAGTGATCAGGCTTATTATTTATTCCTTTCTGCGACTCCTATAATATCAGTTTAATGAGCATCTCCTACTAAACCCAATACCAATACATTAGGGAATAAACAGCATCGTCAATAAAAGGACATATGATTCGTCTCTCTATGAAGCATAATTAGATGGCTTACCACGATATAGAATCATTTACCTACCGACAATTTTAGCATCTATAATGTACTGTTATCAAGAACTCATTACCTAATATTTATAATTTCAACCTTTATAAGTTCATTGCTGACCAAAGATCTTTTCAAGATGTATAATCTAAGAAATAATCTAACAAATGTGGCATAAAAATGTACTGTAAGGTACTGGAAAAATGTTTTATACCGTTTTCAATAACTTTGAAATACATATAAAAATGAACTGTGTAGTAGCGGTATAAAAATATCCACTGCCCCATATCGTCCTGCGGGTGTCGTAAGAGGTGACAGAGGAAAACGAACAAGAAAATAGCAACAACATCGTTCTTATAACAATTTAAAATTGGCGGTTGCCAGCCCGCCTGGCAAGTGTGGCAACTTGTGGAAATATCCTCTTATGAGGGAACCTTTGAGAAGGGTTATGCTTAACAGTGGAATACGACAGGCTGTAATGAATGCATCGACCTTTCATGTTAAACATGTGGGGATACAGTTTTACTTGCTTGTTAACTTATTATCTAAACTACGTAATAGTTCAAGAATAAAACCAGTCAAAAAATAAAAGTGAGTCATTTTTTAACACTGTTTATTAATAATAATTAAAAAATAAGGAGAGAAAAGACTATTATTTTGTAGCACTAGGTATAAATAGGAGCGCGTGTGAGTTAACATGTTTTACCATATTTACCATTTTAAGTTAGCAGGCATATGGGTAATATACATATGTATAATCACTAAATATATGTATATATGTGTGTATGTTTGTATATATACTACACTTTCGGTAATATACATATATGAAATATTCACCCAAAAATATCTACGCAATTAGGTGCTGTGATATTTTTGGGTGAATTTATTTCAGCGACAGTCAGTTATCTGTTTATAATTTAATGTTTGGCAACTGATCTAAGAACAATCTTTCTCACAGAATTTGAAATCCTTAGGTTCATATAAAAATTCAACTTTTCAGTATTGTTCCGGTTTTGCTCTAGTTAATAATTATGTTTTGGGGAATCATTTCTAATATTCTATATTACTAATATTTCAAGTGGCAGGTACAGGTTAGAGTGGAAATAATACTAGTTTTTACGGAATTTATCGCGTATATTTAACTTTTTAAATACCCGAAGTTTCGAGAGCTTTACAGCACCCATGGTCACGGGAAGGACTGAGATGTGAACATCTCAGTCCTTCCTGGTAACGTCCAGATGTCATAGTTGTCTTAACCGCGGTTACCATAGATTATAATTTAACTTTTGTTCCGATCTACAAAGTGTGAACTTATGGTATCATGAAGTCTTGCAGATGTATGCTTGGGTTGGGATTTAATTTTATTTATTATAGGATCCCAAGCAGATGGTAGCATCCAGCCATCTTCTCTATTGAAATTAGGATGTTTTTTTATTTCGCTTCGCGAATCATCCTTGGAAGGAATCGGTGTTCTATAGCGAGGATTTGTGTCTATCAAATCTGATGTAGTGACGGGGGCGATCCTGTACGTGTTCACAGACTGCAGACTTCCCGGAGCGTCGATTCTTTACATCAGCTATATGTTCTTTAACGCGGGTTTTAATTATCTTTTAGTTTGTCCTATGTAGGAGAGACCACATTCACAATCAAGCTTGTACACTCCTGCATCTTGCAGAGGAACGTTAAACTTGTAAAAACTGACCAATCTTCTTCGGCGGCTTGAAGTAAGTTTTGATGGAAGCGCGCTTCAAGATATAGCCAATCTTGTCAGTGACTTCTCTAACATATGGCAGTACAGCAGGTACACGCTCGACTGTGGCCGGCTTCTCTCGTTCTCTATGACGTAGGCGCCGGACCCAAAGCTTGTTGTCAAGCAAAACTTGCTTGACGTGTTGGAGATCGGCAGCCAGGTGTTTACTGTCACAGATTCCTCGTGCTCTCTGAAACAAAGATTTACCCACGGTAGCTAACTGTGAAGGATGGTGGTGAGAATGACCGTTTAAATATCTATCTGTATGGGTCTTTTTTCTATACACAGTTTGGCTCAAGGTGTTATCAGGATTCCGAATTACTAACACATCTAGAAAAGCTAAGGAATTGTTTGCCTCTAACTCCATTTTGAACTGAATTTTAGAATTTATAGAGTTAAGATAGTCTAAAAATGCAGTTACTTTATCTAAAGGTAGAATTGTGAAAGTGTCGTCTACGAACCGCTTGTAGAATCTTGGATTTATGGGAGAAGTAAGCAGGGCTTTCTCCTCAAACTATTCCATGAATATGTCGGCGACAATGGGAGATACAGGTGAGCCCATCGCCACACCATCTACTTGCTTGTAGAACTCCTCCTTCCACAATAGGTAGCCAGATGTAAGGCAGTGTCTGAGTAATACTGCATATTCTACGGGCATGTTGTTTTCTTCCAGCCTTCTAGTTACAATTGAGTAACTATATAACTGGTATTATTTCAATGTGTTCGCGTAAATATAAGAAATCATTATGTAAACCAGTACGGACTGGTAATTGCAAATAATATACGCCGATTACAAGATCTAAAGACTAAGCGCGCAAGATATCTAACAGCCTTAAATTTCTTAAAGAGATGCCGAGACCATAATCTCATTCCTACGTATGTCAAAATATCCACCAAAAATGACATCGAGGAAAGCGCTAAGATCTTAAATCAGGCGAGTAAAAAGTTGTTACGGGCGGTAATCCAACAAAAACGCTCCCATCTATATGACATAAATAAATCCATAGACACATCATCCTGTGAATTAAAGAAAGTTTTAACGACGTTTGATTATGATTTTTGCATGGAAACATTAAATAAACAAGAAATTAGTAAATATAACGAATGCAAAAACAAACATATAGATAAATATCAAAAATTAACGACCAAATCAAATGTCAAACATCCGAATCAATGCCAGAACCAAAAGCAACCATTGACAAACGCAGATCGTTGATTAATCGCGTTTTATAATCTGTCAAAACAAACACTGGATGACGCAACAATTAAGGTTTTATCCAAAGGCCTCAATTATGCTATAACTCCACGCAGATTACCGTACGAAGAAATTGTCTGTAGTGTCGAGGACTGTTTATTTAAAAACAATATGCGGAAAGAAGATTTGGAGGCGATACGTCAAGATATTTCGTCTATATTACGTCGATGTACAGTGCCTAAACCGAATCTTCCCAAAGATGAATTTATAGCGTTAAAGAACCTACGCAATAAACCAGAACTTACGATTCTCCGCGCAGATAAGGGAAACGCCACGGTAGTCATGGATACGTCATATTATAATTCTAAAATACAAGAACTTTTAATGATTTCTTAAATTTACGCGAACACTACACATTGAATAAAACTTCAATACAAGAACTTTTGTCGGATGTAAGTACTTATAAAAAGGTTAAAAATGACCCAACAAATAGCACACTAAAAACAACTAGTGACCTCATTAAGAAACACTCCTGAAAATTAAATCTGGACGTGAAATGGATAATACCTACGTGCGCCAAATCACCAGAGTTGTATGGGCTATCAAAATACACAAGCCCAATGCTCCATTACGTCCCATAGTGAGCCAAATCGATTCACCAACTTACAGATTGGCTCAACACTTAGCGAAAATACTCTCACCGCTCAGGGGACATACAAGAGTACACATAAAGGATTCCTACCATTTTTTCAGCGAGATTAAAGACCTACGTCTGGCAGACAATGAAACTATGGTCAGTTTTGATGTGTAGTCATTGTTTACATGCTTACCTGTTGAAGACTGCATCTCAATTGTAACTAGAAGGCTTTAAGGAAACAACATGCCCGTAGAATATGCAGTATTACTCAGACACTGCCTTACATCTGGCTACCTATTGTGGAAGGAGGAGTTCTACAAGCAAGTAGATGGTGTGGCGATGGGCTCACCTGTATCTCCCATTGTCGCCGACATATTCATGGAAGACTTTCAGGAGAAAGCCCTGCTTACTTCTCCCATAAATCCAAGATTCTACAAGCGGTACGTAGACGGCACTTTCACAATTCTACCTTTAGATAAAGTGACTGCATTTTTAGACCACCTTAACTCTATAAATTCTAAAATTCAGTTCACAATGTATTTAGAGGCAAACAATTCCTTAGCTTTTCTAGATGTGTTAGTAATTCGGAATCCTGATAACACCTTGATCCATACTGTGTATAGAAAAAAGACCCATACAGATAGATATTTAAACGGTCATTCTCACCACCATCCTTCACAGTTAGCTACCATGGGTAAATCTTTGTTTCAGAGAGCACGAGGGATATGTGACAGTAAACACCTGGCTGCCGAGCTCCAACACGTCAAGCAAGTTTTTCTTGACAACAAGCTTTGGGTCCGGTGCCTACGTCATAGAGAACGAGTGAAGCCGGCCACAGTCGAGCGTGTACCTGCTGTACTGCCATATGTTAAAGGAGTCACTGACAAGATTGGCTACATCTTGAAGTGCGCTTCCATCAAAACATACTTCAAGCCGCCGAAGAAGATTGGTCAGTTTTTACCATCAGTCAAGTGTAACGTTCCGCTGCAAGATGCAGGAGTGTACAAGCTTGATTGTGAATGTGGTCTCTTATACATAGGACAAACTAAAAGATCAATTAAAACCCGCGTTAAAGAACGTATAGCTGATGTGAAGAATCGACGCTCCGGGAAGTCTGCAGTCTGTGAACACGTACAGGATCGCCCCCGTCACTACATCAGATTCGATAGACCACAAATCCTCGCTAAAGAACACCGATTCCTTCCAAGGATGATTCGCGAGATTATTGAAATCAAAAAACATCCTAATTTCAATAGAGAAGATGGCTGGGTGCTACCATCTGCTTGGGATCCTATAATAAATAAAATTAAATCCCAACCC
Organism: Parnassius apollo; assembly: GCA_907164705.1. Classification (NCBI taxonomy): domain Eukaryota; kingdom Metazoa; phylum Arthropoda; class Insecta; order Lepidoptera; family Papilionidae; genus Parnassius; species Parnassius apollo. The sequence continues at coordinate 1,186,986 of CAJQZP010000783.1, read as the reverse complement.
AAGCATACAACTGCGAAACTTCTGATACCATAAGTTCATACTGTGTGGATCGGTACAAAAGTTAAATTTTAATCTATGGTAACCGCGGTTAACTATGACACCTGGACGTTGAACATCTCAGTCCTTCACGTGACCATGGGTGCTGTAAAGCTCTCCAAACGTCGGGTATTTAAAAAGTTAAATATACGCGATAAATTCCGTAAAAACTAGTATTATTTCAATGTGTAGTGTTCGCGTAAATATAAGAAATCATTATGTAGGTTAGAGTTATTTTTGTATTAATGTCTAGATCGTAGCAGTGATATCTTCGCACCGAGTGTAATTTATATAGTGACATTATAACTTTGTGACTGCAAATTTAAATTAAAATATGACAAACTTGGTTTCGATTGTGTACCTACAGAATAATGGTAAATAATGGTTTTCGTTATGGTTTTGATATCGGTTGTGTTGCCTAAAATAAGAATTTTTATATCGTTAATTTAATAATATACTTATTTATTACGATATTTTTGGAACTTTTTCAGTCACTGTCTTTTTTTGGAAACAGTAAAAATTGTATTTTATGTAAATTTCGCTCGCGTGCTTTTATTCTACTACACACCAAAGTTTAAGTCCAACGAATTAGTAGTACTTAGTTACGTAATTTCACAAAAAGGGCTCTTAAACGGAATCCGTCAGTTGTCTGACTCTTAGGCGCTTTAATTAGTTGTTAACCTGAACTTTCTAGTCCAATTTAACTTAAGTTGATCAAAGGTCTTTTTTCGGATCCGGCCATGTCTTATTAAATACATTTCAAAAAAGTTTTCCTAACAGTGACACAACTTCCAGAACGGATGAAGGTATATCGATTTAAATAAAAAAATTAAATGTTTGTAGAAAAATGTATAATATTAATATTAATACGGTTTTTACAAGTTCAGATCTTAAATACAATTATAAAACTAGTTTTGTGGAAAGTTAATAATATCTGTTTTAATTTTTAACACAACCCCGTGCATATTCAAGTCGATTATTATTCGAAATTAACCAAGCAATTATAATTATTGAAGGTACAGCGTTTTTCGTTTGGAAAAAATGTTAACAAAGTACTATTACTTTAATAATAAAATATTTCGAAATTATTTTGAAAGTAATTTATGTTGTTAACATTCAAAAATACTATTGGATCAGTAAACTGAAGTGACAACGAGTAGATCAAAAACCTTTAAAACTTCAACCGAAAGGGAAGAAAGGTTTTCTAGTGGCGGAGGTAAACGAAGTGTAGGGCGGCCCCCCATGGGGTGACGGTCTGGTAAGATGTATGAAGTCAATGGACGCAAGAGGTTAAGCACCGTATTTTGTAGCATTTTTAATGGAAACCTATACTTAACGGTGGATAGTCAATCATCATCGTTAGTATCAATAGCAGGACAGTTTCATCATCATCATCATCACAGCCCTTCACAAGTCCACTGCTGAACATAGGCCTCCCCCAAGTAATGCCACAAAGCACGGTCCTGAGCCACCTGCATCCATCGACTTCCTGCATATCTTACCAGGTCGTCACTCCATCTAGTGGGGGGTCGCCCTACACTACGCCTACCGGTACGAGGCTGCCACTCGAGAACCTTTCTTCCCCATCGGTTATCGGTTCTTCGAGCTATATGGCCGGCCCATTGCCACTTCAGCTTACTAATCCGTTGGGCTATGTCGGTCACTGTGGTTTTACTGCGGATATCCTCATTTCTGAGTCTATCACGCAGAGAAACTCCGAGCATAGCCCTCTCCATAGCTCGCTGAGCGACCTTGAGCGTCCTCATACGGCCAGCAGTGAAGGACCACGTCTTTGATCCGTAAGTCATCACTGGCAACACGCACTGGTTGTACACTTTAGTTTTCAGAGATTGAGGTATACCTGACGAAAAGATGTGTCGTAATTTCCCGAACGCTGCCCAGCCGAGTTGAATCCGTCGATTGACCTCTCGGTCGAAGTTGGACTTACCTAGTCGGACTATTTGTCCCAGGTAAACGTACTCGTCAACAACTTCGAGCATAGTGCTCCCAACAACTACCGGCATGGGTGTGACATGGACATTAAACATGATCTTTGTTTTGTCCATGTTCATCTTAAGACCTATCCGTTGGGAGGCACTATTGAGGTCATTGAGCATAGTGCTTAAGTCCTCCAGCGATTCTGCCATAAGGACTATATCGTCGGCAAATCGAAGGTGAGTGATGTACTCGCCATTGATGTTAATACCGTATCCTTTCCAGTCCAGTAGCTTGAAAACGTCTTCCAAAGCAGCGGTGAAGAGTTTCGGGGATATAACGTCACCCTGTCTTACACCTCTCTGCAGTTGGATAGGTTTCGAGCTCTGGTTCTGTACTCGGATAGCCATCGTAGCCCTACTGTACAAACACTTCAGCACTTCGATATACCGACAGTCAACTTGGCACCGCTGAAGGGACTGCAGCACCGCCCAAATTTCGACGGAATCAAAGGCTTTCTCATAGTCCACATACGCCAGGCAAAGTGGAAAATTGTACTCTTCAGTCTTCTGTACAATCTGCCGCAGGGTATGTATGTGGTCTATGGTACTGAAGCCTTTTCGGAAACCGGCTTGTTCGGGAGGCTGGAAGTCGTCGAGTCTGCGTGCGAGACGATTCGTAATGACTCTCGAAAACAGCACGTAGACGCGGCTCAGAAGGGAAATCGGTCTGTAGTTCTTCAAGAGAGCGTTGTCGCCTTTCTTAAAGAACAAGACCACCGCACTTCTGCTCCACGCCTTTGGAGTAGTGCCACCATGGAGGACGGAATTGAAGAGCTTCTGAAGGACTTCAAGTACCGGTGTTCCACCCGCTTTCAGAAGCTCCGCTGTAATTCCATCCTCACCTGGGGCCCTGCCGTTTTTAAGGTGCTGGAGAGCCATTCTAATCTCGCTTAAACTGACGTCCGGGATATCATCGGAATAGTGTCGGATAAGACTTGCTCTTGGATCGTTACTCACACTTGCGTGTGGCTCCAACGATGTTGTGTACAGCTGCCCATAGAACCTCTCAATCTCACTCAAAATCTCAGGTGTCCCGGAAACGATGCTGCCAGTTTATAGGGCTTTAATGTTCATGATGATGATTATCATGATGATATTTTTTTTATATTTTTTATAGGAAAAGGGTGACAAGCGAGCACACAGTCCACTTGTGTTGTGGCCCATAGACATCTACATCTATCCTCGTTTGCGAATCAAAGTGAAGATGCGTTGTCAGCCTTGAGGACTAAGATGGAATGCCTCTTTTCCAGTAAAAAAGGGTCTCCGGTTCTCTACACTAACATAGAAACAGAAACATAAACACAGCAGCATTAAGCTGCTATTTGACGCTGGTATTCTGTGAGAGCGAGGTCCTTCCCCGGTCGAGCCGACCCATTCGTGGTACAACCATACAATTAATATAACTGCAGCATGGCTCTACTACGTAAAAATACATTTTCATTCTTCCTAAATATAATAATATTTACCACTCCTTCTTCTTTGGATCATTTTAAAAGATCTAAAAGTAACGAGATAAGCCATGTTTAATTTTCAGTATGCCATAGCGTTCAAAGCGTAACAGTGACTATGATGCCGTTAAAATGTCCTGGCTGCTGATTATTGGGGTCTGTTATTTTATCACAGTATAATGTCTTGGAGAAATTATTGAGTTAAAAACCACCTTACAATTTATTGAACTGTTATATGGATACACATCTTCAAATATTTTATTTAAGTAAGCAATAAACTTAAGTCTTTGAATAATGTAACAAAATAATAATATTAACTTTTTATTACTTTGTTTATTTTTTTAGTTAATTATTCACTACCTTAATATATTGAAATATTACATTAAGATCTTATCATCACCATCATTTGTTGCAATATCGAAATAAAATCCCTAAACGAAAACCATTAACTTGCCCTGTTTTCCGATAGCAAATTGATAAATGGCCACAGTATTTTTCATTTACAGTGTGGAAAAAAATATCATAAATTTTCTGATTTTCGAAATAAATTTATCTGTGTTATTTGAATCAGACGTTACTTTTTCGAAATCCCTTGGACGAAATTTACTAATAAGCTATTAACGGATTGGTGTTTGCAAGAACATATCTCGATGTGTCCTAACCTCTAATATTTTGACCGCCTCGTTGGTTTAGTGGTCGTGTACGCGGTTACTAATCATGAGGTCCTGGTTTCGAATCCATGGTGAGGCCAAAATTAGTTACAGTGACTTTTTCGGTTTAGAAATTCCCAGGCTGTGTTTTCACCCGCGTAGTTCAGCGCCTGATCTCTCTTCGGTCGTAATAGATTACCGGTCCGTCGGACTATGGGAGTAAGGGAATAGAGTGCAATTGTGCTTGCGAAACTGGCCACCATGAATGAAATTCGGTCCGGAGGACCTTTAACACTGTTTACTATTGTCGGTCTATCACGGACGGAATATTGTATTTAAATTAATAAAATTAGATGAAAGGGTTAATGGTTCGACCATATCGACACAATACGAGTATATTCATTTTACTTCAGCTGAAACGGTTAATAGTTTTTAAACAGCGTGTGATTATGATACAGTATGGTGTCAAAAATTTCTGTCCAATACGTGATAGTGCTTTTAATTGTCGTAATAAGATTCTGTTCAAAAAAATAGAAAAAAATATATAAAAAATTGTATTACATTTTGTGTATTGTAGTGTGTTTTTATAGTAAATTTTATAGTACTCGTACCGTTCGGGATATCAAATAATTTTGATGAATAATTTCACTAGTTGTAAATATGCCTTGCCTTGCCTTGCCTTAAAATTGTTGTGGACGACAGGACTACGTTATTCATCAACGTATATGCTCTGCGACTCATGGGACAATTTAATAAAATTTACAAGCTGTCTCTGTGAAATAAATGCTATAATATAATGTAATATTATAGATTCTGTATTTATATTAGGAGATTTTAATGCGATCCTGGCGAATTGTTTTTTAATGAAAGGAGTAATTTATGTTTTGAACAAATATGGGATGACTATTTAAAAAGTATGATACGTTTACGTATATAAGTGATATAAATGGTTCTCATCGCTGGCTGGATCATTGCATTACACCTAAGTCAGCCATGAAATCTGTTGTAAATATTACGGTACTTTATGACGTTTTTTGGTCTGACCATTTTCCACTTGAAATAACTATTGATATGGGAAAAATAAGTTATAAAGTACAAAAATGTAATCTTAAATCTGATAAAGCTGTATGGGGTGTAAGAAATGAAAGTCAAATAAAAAATATATTGAAATTTGTTGTAAAAAGCTTAGATATATAGATTTTCCTGAAAAGTTTATATCTTGTGCTAATCACCACTGTTCAATTTTGGAACATAAATTAATAATCGATAAAATGTATGACAGCATTATATGTACTTTGAGAGGGGCAGCAATAGCGACTCATGATTATAGGAAATGTAAAAATAAATATGTTTTGGGTTGGAATAAATATGTTCAACCATTTCACAGTGAGGCGCGAATTTGCTTTCATATATGTGGGTATCATATGGAAAACCTAAAATTGGAATTTATTACGAAAAAATGAAAGAAAGTAGAAAACTGTTTAAATCAAAAATAAAGTAGTGTCAAAATAACGAACAAAAAATAAAAATGCAAATTTTGGCTACACATATTAAAACCAAAAACTTTTCTAAATTTTGGAAACAAACCAACAAAATGAATTCAAGGCTGAGAGTCCCTGTGAGTATAGATGGTGAAAGTGATGCGAGCAAGGTGGCAAATATTTTTAAAAATCACTTTAAGTGTACCGATCAAAAATCATCGCAGAATTTCAATACAGGTATCCGGGATGGTGATGAAACCACGTGCTTTACGGCTAAACGTGTTAAAGACGTAATTAAAAAAATGACACGTAATTAAATCTCCAGGTCATGACAGTATCAGTATCGAACACCTGCAATATGCTGGTATCCACCTTCCACGTGTCCTGGCCATGTTATTTACTTTTTGCATAGGACACTCGTACTTACCTTTTGATCTTATGAAAACGATTGTTGTGCCAGTACTGAAAAATAAAACAGGAGATTCGTCGGACAAAAACAATTATAGACCTATCTCCCTGGCTACTACTATAGCGAAAGTGATGGACGGTCTGCTTGAGAGGAAGTTACAGGCATCCATTAATCTGTGTGATGCACAATTTGGTTTTAGACCGCAGTTATCCACAGAAAGTGCTGTACTTTGTCTCAAGCACACCGTACGTTACTACACAAATCGTAGGACACCTGTTATAGGCTCTTTTTTGGAACTATCAAAGGCCTTTGATACGGTTAAATACGATATAATTTGGAAGAAGCTGGCTACTGAAACTAATGACTTTCCTAATGACTTAATAGGTCTGTTTCAGTATTGGTACGACAATCAACAGAATCAGGTGAGGTGGGCAGGCGTGCAATCTGAGGCGTATGGTCTGGAGTGCGTAGTAAGACAGGGCGGACTATCTTCTCCTGCACTTTTTAACCTCTACGTGAACAGTCTGATTGGCGAACTCGGTGATAGTGGAGTCGGCTGCTCTATTGATAATATTGCATATAACAACATAAGTTACGCCGACGATATGGTGCTGCTGAGCCCATCAATTAGTGGTCTAAGAAAACTACTCAGTATCTGTGAGAAGTATGCAACGGCTCATGGCCTACGATATAATGTCAAGAAAAGTGAGATCTTATTTTTTAAATCAAAATTTAAGAGTTACAATTTTCCCACTGTCGCTCTTGAAGGTGTACCACTGAAAAGAGTGACAAGTTTCAAATACCTGGGACACTGGGTTACTGAAAATATGTCGGATGATATTGACATAGAGAGGGAATGCAGGGCTCTAGCTATGAGAGCGAATATGCTCGCCCGTAGATTTGCAGGGTGTAATATAGAAGTTAAAAAAAACTCTATTCAGAGCCTATTGTCAGTCCTTTTACACCTGCAGTCTATGGGTTGAGTATACACGGAGGACGCTCACAACCCTGCGCGTCCAATATAATAACGGCTTCAGGATGCTGATAGGGCTGCCTCGGTACTGCAGCGCGTCGGCTATGTTTGCTGAGGCTCGCATAGACAGTTTCCCAGCTATCATGCGCAAACGGGTTGCCTCCGCATGGCGCCGTGTCCGGGATAGCTCCAACAGCCTCCTGGCGGCGATAGGGAGTCGCTATTGCTGTCCTATCTTGAGGCACTGGAACAGCGTCCATGTCGGTTCGAGACCTGCTCTGGTAAATATAAAATAGATGGTATATAGTAATATAGTACGTAACCTTTTAAATTTTATTTACTTACTAACCCTAGCTTATAAGTTCTTTTTGTAATTACTAACCCACTCTATGGAAAGAAATTTCTGAAATAAAGAATAATAATAATAATATTATTTATAACAACAATCTGCGGCATCTTTACTCTCACATACTCATCGTAAACAAAGTTGCCGTCATTTTAATTTGGATAATATGGTACGACTTTAACTTATTTACTAACTATCCGCTTAGTTTGCGCTTAAGTTTAGCATTACGCCACTTGTATGAGATTTGAAGGATCACTTTAGTATGGTCAAAATCTTTTGTTTTTTGTTAAAAATACTGTTAAAGCTTGCATAGAAGTAGACATAGTAGGAAAGGTCTAGCACTTAACCTGGCCTTTGACCCGCTGCACTTCTATTTTGTGGTAATTCGAATATCTATTTAAAATTTACAGTTTGATTTAACACCGCTATGATTTAACATTTCTTAATAAGAATAAAAGTTAGAATGAAACTTTTTCTGAGAATATTTAATTTAGTTTCTACGCGGAGCAGAACAATAATTCGCTGACGTAAGAATATTGTTACAGGAACTCGAACCCTTCCGACGTCTAAATTGAAAACTTCTTATGGCGCGGCGCTGTGGCTAACATTTTTGATTATTGTGCCACCGACATTGTTTTCATGTTTTTTTTTTGCGGTGGGGATTAGGAACAAGTAAAAGTGTCAAGCCTTAACACTACTGTTCAAAGTTGTTGTAATGATACATATTTGGAACTAAATTAATTTAATTCATAAAATATTTTAATTACATCAACGAACTTTTATGATGATTGTGAGACCTTGAATATTATAAAAGTATCAGGTCTCCACTGGAGAATGTATTAGGACATATTATTCTTCAGTAAGTTTGGATAAAACTTCCAGGAAATGAACATTTGGCATTTAGTCTGAATCCGCCATACCAACGAAGGGGAAAACGTCATAGTTGTGAGGGGTCTAGGTAGGTACAACGCATCATAGTTTTCTTAACATGTTTTTTTTTCCTTTTTCTAATGTTGATGAGATTAGTTCACTTATATTTTTAAACTTATTAGACTAAATTTTTACGGGGGTTTCACATTTATTACAAATATATACAAGTGTTACTAAAACCGATTTATATTTTGTCTAAAATCAAATTCTCTTGTTATCGACGTTAGTGGATGACATTTATTAGTAAACCAAACCAAAAGTTTTTGTTTGTAACATAAAATTAAAAAAAAAATAATAAAGGTTGAAAAGCCACGTCAAAAATATTTAACACCTTTTAAACTCTCCCTAGAGTTTTTGACATTACAGCTATTTCCAGCGTAGTTACACGGAACAATACCCCGGTTGTCACCTTAGAAAATTTTAGTCTACAACATATTACTCTCACCCAGGAAGGCACCAGTGGTATTTCATAGCGCTGCTGTGTGGTGTGGTTTAAGTTAAAAGTGAAGGCGATTGCAACATGTGCCTTTATAACGAGATTTCGACTGTTGCGCAAAAATTTATCTAAACATAACATTAATAAAATTAAAGTGTCTGCTGTCGGAAGTGCTCGAAGCTATTGACAAGAACGTTTACCTGGGATAAATAGTCCGACTATGTAAGTCCAACTTCGACCAAGAGGTCAATCGATGGATTTAACTCGGGTGGTCAGCGTTCGGGAAATTACTTCACATCTTGTCGTAAGGTGTACCTCAAACCCTGAAAACTAGATTGTATAATCAGTGCGTATTGCCAGTGATATCTAACGGATCTGGGACGTGGTCCTTCATTGCTGGCCGCATGAGGCCGCTCTAGGTCGCTCTGCGAGCTGTGGGGACTATGATCGGGGTTTCTCTGCGGGATACACTTAGAAATGAGGATATCCGCAGTAGAACCAGAGTAACCGTAGCGGAATGTTGCAGGCTTACCCACTAGCAACAGATAAGCTGAGGTCTAGTTATACTGGACGAAAGCAGTTTTGAAAACATCTCTCGATTGAAACTAATTAGGTTGGCCCCTGGTTAACATATGGTTTATTTTTAAATTGTCAAGATATTAACTTTGTATTCATGTACTTAATGAATAACTATTTATTTCGATAGCAATACTTAAATTCTATTTTTTTTTGAAAAATAAACGCATATTTTGCATATTTTTGAATTAACCTGCACATATATTTTTATTAATAAAATTATTTCAAGTTGGTGACAGTAATATTAAATAAGATTGATAAAATCGTTTCTCTTATAACTTGTACCAAAATATAACACGTTCACACGAGTGGAACGCGTTTTATACTAGATTCTGATACGCGACTCCCCAGAGGCCTCTTGCAAAATAACTTCAAGTGAGGAATTTTTATTAAACGCTCGCTTTGAGCATCAGCGTGTGTTAAATTGAACTATATTTAGATTTTTATTGCTCGTAAATTCTAGTTTAGTTCAAACTACTTCCGTAAATTCGTATCCTTCTCGTTCTAGGTGGTGTAGGAAATATGTAGCCGTTGTTAGAAATGTACAATAACTATTCGGATTATACAGCATCCGTATTTAACTTGTAGTAAAATTTACCGGAAACATTTCTGATTTCATTTGAAGTTTTTTTTTTTGTAAAAGAGGGAGAGAGCATAAGGCTTGCCTGGTTTAAGTACTTACACGTATTTACCGTCAACCATGAAAGTCTGTAAAACTGTAGTAATTGCAGAGACGTAGCATTGAGAAAGAAGTAAGTTTTACTTTTCTTGATTATACCTGAGCCTGTCGGCACGAAAAAAATGTCTGCCTATATCTTACTTAGGACGGCTTGTAGTCTCATAATAATGATAGGTAATAGCTACCGAAAGCCCATTAAACACTTTGTTACTTAGTCCTCACTGAAGTAACTATTTTTTTATAGACTTAAGAGTGACAGTTGGGTAAGCAGTCTAGTTGATAGCAAATCGACTGAATAAATAGATGGAATCAACAACAAGCAACTAATGTTTCAATTTCTTACCATCACGATCACAATCACTTACAAACACTATAATGTTTGTCGATATTTTGACGCATATGCGTAAGCTATACAAATACTAGTCAGATGCTCCAACGAAAGAACCCAAGGTGATTATAATTTTAAAAAAATCGACCAATACCAAAAAATTAAGTGGTTTTTTGTTATGTTTTTACTTTGAGTTGACAACAATCATAATCATCATCGTGGCAGCCCTTCGCAAGTCCACCGCTGAACTTAGGCCTCCCTAAGTTCTGAAAATGAGAAATGTAACATTGCTTGGTACTGAACTACCTGCATCCATCAACTTCATGCATATCGATTTTGCTAAGTATACAAATATCGATATTTACAAATATTTTAATAATTTTAGTTTCACTGACAATCTTTTTCCATAGTATTAATTCCCTCTATTTATTTAAATCAGTCGTATTTATTACAACTGTCAGCTTGTGGATCTCTTTATTTATCTTTATAAGATATTCATAGTAAATCCTTTAAACCTTCAAAAAATTTAATCATATTACTTGTAATTCCAATATTTTTCTTTGACTGCTTTTAATTTAAGTAAACGGTTAAGTAAACCCCCGTATCTTTACTCATTGTCTAACTTTTTACTAGATTGTCCTTTTCATCAGCGTACCAAATACATAAGTTAATTTATTGATTCATTTCTTTATATAGACGGCCCACCTAGAATACCTCACGTATTATAGAGGGTTTATATATATAAACTGTAAATGTTGATCAGACGCGACTTCACGCTAGCACTTGTTGATCCGACGCCTTTTGTTGATCCAATATGCATCTCTGGTAACTAATGTGGCTCCGACCGGACCAACATCTGAACTCACGAGCCTGTTTGCTATGTTGATGCGATTTAAATGAGCCAATCATAGCACAGCACACGATAAGATAAACGATCGGATTGGCTGAAAGCAGCCGCGACGTTGCCGTTTCGTATCTTGGCGGTACAAGCTACACATTAAATGCGTGTACAATAATGCATACAGGGTGCTGTTGGGTCTGTTTCGTTATTGTAATGCGCCGGGTATGTTCGCGGATGCGCGTGTGGATTGTTTCTACACCACCATGCGTAAACAATGCAAATCCCTGTTGCGCAGGTTGCGGGCCAGTCCCAATGGTATCTAATCGGGCCTGTCTCAGATATAGTTTTAAAATTAGGTAAATAGTTTTAAGTTTTACTAACATTAGTTTTTAAGATTTGTATTATTACTAACATCTATGATCCTGGTGGTCGAAATAAACGACTTTTTTAACGTATAACTCAATAACTCGACAATGTCCCTTCTTGTAGCGGAAGTGGTAGCAACGGCGACATAAGGTATTCATCTGAGTGCATGTTTGTGTATGTGTGTGTGTGTATGTGAGTGCAGGCGCGCGCGTGCGTTAGTGTGTATGTGTGTGTGTGAGTTTGTGTGTGCGCGGGCGGGTGGGTGGATGTGCTTGCGCGTGTGTTTGAGTGTCTGTGTGCGTGTGTGCCCTGTTGTGTTTTTTTGAGTACGTGTTTGTGCGGTTGTCGCGGTGGTTGTGTTTACGCGCACGCGCGCGCGCGGTTTGTGTGTGTGTATGTGTGGTGTTTGTGTGGGTGCATATGTGTGCGTGCATATGTTTGCGTATATATATACAACACGTAATATAATTAACGCACTTCGAGAAAGTACTTTGTTCAGAATCGTTTACTGAATCGATTCCTATCATTTTTAATATAGGTAATTTTTTATTCCAAAAATAATTAAAACTACGTAAATTACAATCACACTAAATCTGTACAGTCAAAACAAATTGAAATGGACCATAACTTAGGCAATAATACTTTTAAGAGTGTAGTTTTATTTGTATTATTACTAATTCTGTTATTCAATAAAAATAAAGAAAAATGAACTTTATTTCAAGCACGTCTTTGCGTTCGTGGATTTGTACTGTGACCACAACATTGCTCAGGAATTAGTATAACTAATTTGATAAATAATCAGTGCATAAAAATGTTTAACAAAATTCAGTGTATGTATTATGATTATAACATAATATACTAATCGGGGTGTCTGAGGGTGTGCGTTAATTACGTTACATATTGTATATGTGTTCGTGTGTGTGTGTGTGTGTGTGTGTGTGTGTGTGTGTGTGTGTGTGCGTGCAGAAAACGGAGGCGGAGAATGGAGACGTGGTGGAGGCGGAGATGAATGCAGCGTAGTTTGTGGTGAAGGCGGAGAATAGGAATTTGTGGTGAAGCTGGAGATAGTGGAAACGGGGAGTGCGATGTCAGAAGTGGGTCGACCTTAGATTGTGTTGGAGGCGGAAAGAATAGTGACGGCGCGTGGTGGTGGCGGCGGAGAGAGCGGAGTTTATTGTTGAGGCGGAAGGAGCAGAGTTTATGGTGGAGGCGGAGGTAGCGGAGATGGAGAACGAAGGATTAGAGAGGGGTGCGGTAGTAGATGTGGAGGCGTAGGTAGCAGAGGTGGTGGTGGGTGTACTGGAGTGCAGTAAAGTGGGTACCGCGTGAAGGCAAGTGAGGCTCACATAAAGGACAGTTGGTTACAGCGAAAAAAAGTGTGGCTAGTAAGTGGATATCGATACTGGCCATAAAGATGTTACTACGAGGTTATTAATTTTTCCGAATATCAGGTACTCAAACACGAAGCGTCAACGTCGCGTTCTGTATGTGACAGAGAACTCAGTAGGCTACTTCGTTATAGTAATAAGGTAAGAAAATGTGTTATCTGCTGATTTTGTGGATCAAACTTTGGCAGGTTTTATTGTGGAAAGAGGTTTGTTCGAGTTTTTGTTATCGTGTGAGTGAATTTGTGTTATTTTGTTCATTTGTCATGGATCAGTTAAAAGATGATGGATAGTACTTTATTACAAATTAATTTATCACTCGAGTATGTGTGTGTGTGTAAGGGTGGTGAGTGCCATTTAGTGCGCGCTCGCGTGTGTTTGCGTGTGTGTGTGTGTGTGTTTTTATGCGTGTGTGTGCGAGTTTGTGTGTGCTCGTGCGTGTGGGTGTATGTTCATTCATGTATGTTCGTGTGAACGCATGTGCGTGCGCGTGTGTGAGTACAGGTGTGCGTGTGTGCAGGTGTGCGTGTGTGCACTGTTGTGTTTTTTTGAGTACGTGTGTGTGCAGCAGTATGCGTGTGCTTGTGCGGTTGTCTGCTTGTGTTTGCGCGCGCCCTCGCGCGCGTTCGCGTTTGTGTGTGTTTGTGTGTGTGTGCATGTGTGTGTGTGTGAGTGTGTGTGTGTGTGTGTGTGTGTGTGTGTGTGTGTGTGTGTTTGTGAGTGTGTTGCGTGCGTATGCATGCATGTGGGTGTATGTCAATGTTCGTATGCGTGCGCGCGCGTGTGTGTAGTTGTGTTCGTGTGTGTGCGGTTGTGCGTGTGTTTGCTTTTGTGTGTGGGTACGAGTGTGTGTGTGTGTGTATGCGTGCGTGTGTCCACTGTTGTGAGTGTGTGTGTGTGTGTGTGTGTTTGTGTGTTTGTGAGTTTGTTGCGTGTGTATGCATGCATGTGGGTGTGTGTGGCAGTGTTCGTATGCGATGCCGACGCGCGTGTGTGTAGTTGTGTTCGTGTGTGTGCGGTTGTGCGTGCGTTTGCTTTTGTGTGTGGGTACGAGTGTGTGTGTGTGTGTGTGTGTATGCGTGCGTGTGTCCACTGTTGTGTGTGTGTGTGTGTGTGTGTGTGTGTGTGTGTGTGTGGGTGTGTGTGTGTGTGGGTGACGGCGCGTGGTGGTGGCGGCGGAGGGAGCGGAGTTTATTGTTGAGGCGGAGGGAGCAGAGTTTATGGTGGAGGTGGAGGTAGCGGAGATGGAGAACGAAGGATTAGAGAGGGGTGCGGTAGTAGAGTTGGAGGCGTAGGTAGCAGAGGTGGTGGTGGGTGCACTGGAGTGCAGTAAAGTGGGTACCGCGTGAGGGCAAGCGAGGCTCACATAAAAGACAGTTGGTTACAGCGACAAACAGTGTGGCTAGTAAGTGGATATCGATACTGGCCATAAAGATGTTACTACGAGGTTATTCATTTTTCCGAATATCGGCTTGGCTACCTATTGGTACTAGAGACAAAGTGAAAAGAACTTTTGTTTTGTGACGGTTTCATCATAATTAACAATACAAAATCAAACTTGGCGTACCTATTTCTACTAGTCCAGGTGTTACAGTATTAGTTTCCGAAGTACACCTTCAGGTTACTTCAGCAAGTCCGGAGGTAAGGACTCATCATAACTAACAAAACTCATCATAACTAAAAAATCTCGAATTACATACATTTTGAGGTCACTCCATCAAGACCGGATGTAAGGTCTCGTGATAATATCTCATGTAATAGTTCGAGTCTACGCCTATCAATTTTGTAAACGCGTCATTAAAAATCTTGATTATGAAGATGTCGAAAACATGTTGACTGGTTTATGGTACCACACACACACACACACACACACAAACACGCAACGCACGTGCGCAAACGTGCACACATGCGCACACGCTCAAACGCATTCACACACACACGCACACGGTACACACACGCACACTACACATACACACACACACATACACACACACACACACACGCATTCACACATAAAAACACACACATATACAATATGTAACGTTATTAACGTACACCCTCAGACACCCCAATTTGTATATTATGTTATAATCATAATACATACACTGAATTTTGTTAAACATTTTTATGCACTGATTATTTATCAAATTAGTTATACTAATTCCGGAATAATGTTGTGGTCACAGTACAAATCCACGAACGCAAAGACGTGCTTGAAATAAAGTTCATTTTTCTTTATTTTTATTGAATAAGAGAATTAGTAATAATACAAATAAAACTACACTCTTAAAAGTCTTATTGCCTAAGTTACGGTCCATTTCAATTTGTTTTGACTGTACAGATTTAGTGTGATTGTAATTTACGTAGTTTTAATTATTTTTGGGATAAAAAATTACCTATATTAAAAATGATAGGAATCGATTCAGTAAACGATTCTGAACAAAGTACTTTCTCAAAGTGCGTTAATTATATTACGTGTTGTATATATATACACACACATATGCACGCACACATATGCACACACAAACACCCACACAAACACCACACATATACACACACACACACACACACATAGCGCGCGCGCGCGCGTAAACACAACCACCGCGACAACCGCACAAACACGTACTCACTAAAAAATAGGGCACACACGCACACATGCACTCAAACACACGCGCACGCACATACACCCACACGCACGCGCACACACAAACTCACACACACACACACACACACACACACGCACACACACACACACACACACACTAACGCACGCGCGCGCGTGCACTCACATACACATACACAAACACGCACTCAGACGAATACCTTATGTCGCCTTTGCTACCACTTCCGCTACAAGAAGGGGCATTGTCGAGTTGTTGAGTTATATGTTAAAAAAAGTCTTTTATTTCGACCACAAGGATCATAGATGTTAGTAATAATACAAATCTTAAAAACTAATGTTAGTAAAACTTAAAACTATTTACCTAATTTTAAAACTATATCCAAGACAGGCCCGATTAGATACCATTGGGACTGGCCCGCAACCTGCGCAACAGGGATTTGCATTGTTTACGCATGGTGGTGTAGAAACAATTCACACGCGCATCCGCGAACATACCCGGCGCATTACAATAACGAAACAGACCCAAAAGCACCCTGAATGCATTATTGTATTGAACACGCATTTAATGTGTAGCTTGTACCGCCAAAGATACGAAACGGCAACGTCGCGGCTGCTTTCAGCCAATCCGATCGTTTATCTTATCGTATGCTGTGCTATGATTGGCTCATTTAAATCGGATCAACATTTTCCGTAACCATCGCAAGGTGGATTTGTATATCGGATCAACTTCGGCAAACGCTAGCAAACAGGCTCGTGGGTGCAGATGTTGATCCGGTCGGAGCCACATTAGTTAACAATACGTGAGATGATCCTAGTGTGGGGTTACGTCTATAAAAGAAATGAATCAATAAATTAACTTATGTATTTTGTACGCTGATGAAAAGGACAATTTAATAAAAAATTGGACAATGAGTAAAGATACGGGGGTTTACTTAACCGTAAACTTAAATTAAAAGCAGTCAAAGAAAAATATTGAAATTACAAGTAATATGATTAAATTTTTTGAAGGTTTAAGGGATTTACTATGAATATCTTATAAAGATAAATAAAGAGATCCACAAGCTGACAGTTGTAATAAATACGACTAATTTAAATAAAGAGAGGGAATTAATACTATGGAAAAAGATTGCAGTGTTTTTGTGTGCATCGATTTTTTATCAGGACTGTTCAGCGGTGGACTTGCGAAGGGCTGCCACGATGATGATTATGATCGTTGTCAACTCAAAGTAAAAACATAACAAAAAAACCACTTAATTTTTTGGTATAGGTCGATTTTTTTTAAATTATAATGACCTTGGGTTCTTTCGTTGGAGCATGATTATTGTATAGCTTACGCATATGCGTCAAAATATCGACAAAAATTATAGTGTTTGTAAGTGATTGTGATCGTGATGGTAAGAAATTGAAACGTTAGTTGCTTGTTGTTGATTCCATCTATTTATTCAGTCAATTTGCTATCAACTAGACTGCTTACCCAACTGTCACTCTTAAGTCTATAAAAAAATAATTACTTCAGTGAGGACTAAGTAACAAAGTGTTTAATGGGCTTTCGGTAGCCTTACCTATCATTATTATGAGACTACAAGCCGTCCTAAGTAAGATATAGGCAGAAATTTTTTCGTGCCGACAGGCTTAGGTATAATCAAGAAAAGTAAAACTTACTTCTTTCTCAATGCACAAAATCAGCAGATAACGCATTTTCTTACCTTATTACTATAACGAAGTAGCCTACTGAGTTCTCTGTCACATACAGAACGCGACGTTGCCGCTTCGTGTTCGAGTACCTATTCGTCAATTATGGCTCCGGATCCACTTAGTCTAAGTAAATGTCGCATATAAATTAAATATAATCTGGATCTAAAAAATCATATTCAGTATGATTTTTTCCACCGTTGATAGATCAACAAATGTTGGTCAAATCGCTGACGAGTATATTGAAAACCTGTTAGTTCAGATCCACCGACGTCACACGCGAATCTAGGATGGATCAAAGTAAGTATATCAGTTTGTGCGACGAGGAGCTGAGCAAACACGTCAAATAGGTGGATCAACAATTGTTCTAACTTTCTAACTTCTCACTGGATCAACATTTACCGTGAAAGGATGATTTATATATATATAAAAAGTCACAAAGACAAACAACCAGACCCGAAACAATTCCTTGTACCATGCAAATACTTTTTCCATGTGGAATTCAAACTCACGGCTCTCAGCGCTGTAACTCATTTTTGAGCTACTATGCTACGAAGCTGTCAATTTATTTGTTCATTACAATTGCAATGTCACTTTTGTAACAAGAAACTATAGAATGAAAATCAGGCGTCAAAATAGACCGCACTCCCTGCATTATCTGCTCGTAAACTTGTAATATATTTGTCATACATTTCCAATTTCGCATCTCAAAAGGTAATCAGAACCTTCAAACTGCACAACAACGACTGTTGTTTCATCAACACTCAGCAAACTTCACTTCCGGAGGGATTTTGCAGGAATCGAAATTAGCAATGCTAATCTAGCACTCGCGTATGAGCCTCCCAAACGAACCGGCAACAAAGTTAGCTCTTGAGTCCAGCTCCCCTATAGTCTAACAACAGTTTTAAATCATATGTTTTATAACCTGGCGCATCGCTAGTAATATTATACATTTGAACAAACAAAATGTTGTTTGTAGGCTTGCTCATTCTAATCTAAACTAGTATAGTTATTTGACTTTTGTTTCCAAGATATGGGACTCTTCTTTGGTTGAAGGCTTTCTTCAACTTATCTAAAAATATAAATATCTACGTTTTTTTTTTAAATGGAGAAGAACTGAGCTCTATTGAATTCACTGTTTTTATTGGCTTTACTCTCGACGCAAAGGTTCAGTAGGCCCCATTTATGTAAACTAGCAAGCAGACTATTCTCTGCAGCTTATGCTGTAAAAAAAGATAAGAGATCTCAATGGTGTCGAGACAGCTAGATAATTTAATTTCATTTATGTCCATAGCATAAAGTCTTAAAAGATTTACTATTGGAAATATTGCTACGGGCTTTCCCAGAAAAGAAGATTTTTTACATACCAGTGGTAAAGTAAAAAATGAGTTTCAAAAAGATATATTGAATATAAAATTATTCTATTCTATTGTACTCTAATTCTCTATTTTTCTCTGCCCTTGCCTGTATTCATCCAAAAAATCTTTCGATCCTTTTATACAATATCCATTTTAGCCGGTGTCCTTTCCACCGTGTGGTTTCCGCAGTTCATCTTTCATCACTGTATCGTGAAATGTGACTAGCCCATCGTCACTGTAGTGCCAAAGCATGCGTTTTTTCTGTTTTAATTCTTTTTTTTTACTTTGTGCAGATCACTATTCTCTGTGGCAATATATTAAATATAACGATGAAGCATTTTCTTACAGATCGGTATAATAAAGAAAAATACTAGCGTGAAGGCACTGAATCTGAGTTCTCCAAATTGACAGCCAAAAACGAGAGAAAAGTTAATACATATGTTTGTTTTATTATGATTATTAGAATCCGATGAATGGTTTCAAGAACTTTGAACAGAGTAGACTGCAGATGGTATGTCACCCCTGAGGGCTAAGATTAAAAAATTATAATTTTATTTGAAAAAGTGGCGAAATGCCACTGAGTCATGGCTTTTAATGAATTATTATCAAATTTTTTTAACACCATAAGAAATTCAAATACTTCGACCCGCCACTAATGTTGATCACAAATCCATATTAAGCTTAGCAATAACGACAAATCTTTTTTTATTATTATTCTAAACCAAAATCCCATCTGATGGTAAGTGAATCGCACCGATTTAACAAAAACCTATTCACTCTTGCCTTGAAGACACTCACATTGTAATCGGATGGAAAAAGAGATGCTGGCAAATTATTCCACACCCTTGCTGTACGTATGATGAACGACGTAGCAAACAATTTGCTTCAATTGCCTGGTAAGTCAACAACGAAAGGGTGGAGCCTGGCTGAATGTTTGGTTGTCCGATGGTGGATGGGAGAGGGAGGAATTAAATTATGCAATTCCTGCGCACACTCTCTGAAATGCATCTTGTAGAAAACAGAAAGGCTGGCCACTTTGCCTGTGTCCGAGGCTGGTAAGATAGGTTTTAACCAAATTCGAATCACCAATAAGCCTGCCTCTTAGCACGCCTTTCCATTGAGTTCAAAGCTGCTAGGTGTTATTAGTAAAATTTGTATAGTTAACTTTGTACATAACTGTACAAATTTTAGGTACATAACTTTGTACATGTAACATAAAATTTGTAGCAAGAATAAAAGACCTTTTAAATCCATGTGATCCACGTGATTAGTTTTATTTTATAAATTATTTTTATTTGTTATAATGGGAAACATAAGTTATATAAAAGTCTCTATTCTAGCAAGAAATAATTATACGCTAAATTAGGCTCATTAATATTATACATTTCAGAAAATGATAGAATATTAATGGACCCAAAGACATAAAGTTAAGCATGCATCTAAGGTTTTTACCAACACTTTTTCCACATCCATCTAATGGTTTAAGTTTGTCGATTAAGTAGCTGTCAAATGCTACCGCAATTTATTCAGGATTAGTTATATGCTCTTTGCCTATCCTTATTTTTGGTATGGACTGAGTGGGTATATTTAATCTCGCATCATTAAGTATTTGTCATGTTGTTTTAGAGTTGTTAGCATTTGTTTTTATTTTAAAATATTTTGGGCGCGTTTATTCAAATAAATAGCTTTTTATTTAGTTTTTAACACTTTTTGTAATGAAATTTATTCGCACAGTCGGTGGTTTTCTATATTTCCACATAAAATTTGTAGCAAGTATAAAAGAGCTTTGATGTGGAAATATAGAAAGTCACCAACTATGCTAATATATGGTCTTCAAATTACTCATTGTTGTATGCCATATTTTATTAAACACAAAACTCTTACACTTCCGTCCTTATACATAATGCTGATGGATCTCTTTGTCAGCGCCAATCCCAACTACTTCCACGGTTATCTGACAAAGTAATGCTTAATTGTCGTGAAGGAAGCAAATTTTACTTACAAAAAGCAGAAACGGCTCTACTAAGAAAGAGTGTATTATGAATGGCTCCTAAAATCTATAATAAAATTCCTCACATATATAAATCACTAAACAGCAATCTTTTAAAAATAAATTCTAAAACCTTTTGATTGAAACATGCTACTACACTGTAACGGACTATCTCAATGCTAAATTTTGACGTGATATGATTGCCTTATATTTTTATTTATGGTATTGCTATAAGTAATTATTTAAATGACTTTATATATTGATAGACTTTGCAAATGTTAAATGGAAACTAACAAATTTAAATTTTACACACCGAATATCGCTAAAACCTGTTGATACTAATAACACTAACACTGATAATATAACTCTGCTCATGCAATTAGTCTCCACTCATATTTTAGTAAATAAAATACGTTATCTTATCTTACCTAACATTTTAAATCTTTTTATCTTGGTTTTATATAAAATTTTAAGTAAGGAATACAAAACTACTTAAAGAAAACATCGATTGGGCAATTTCACTGTGGCCTTAAGGCTACTTACTGCTAAGAACTTTTGAAAAGATGAAATTGATGCTTGTTCCGTGATTTACATATAAAAAAACAACACTAGATTTAGAAAAACTTTGCTCTGGGTAAATACAATTGAATAGTGTATATGAAAAAGCCAGTTTTGAAAATCAGCTGATTAAGATATATTTCTTTTATTAAACGTAAATAAAAATGCTTTTATGTACTTTTTTATTTACTACGAAACATAAAAAATCTAAAAGAATCTTAAAAATTAACCATCAAACCAACAATTTCTTTAAAAAAAAGTTGAAATCAGCTCTTTCATAACAATCTTGATGAAAGAGCCACGTCATTTTATGAAAAAACCGGCTACTGGTATTTAGGATAAAAATAACATTTAACAAAAAATAATATCTTCTAAATTCTTATCTATGCCGAAACCATAACTTGTGATAGAAATTCAAGATAATTACTAACAATGTTGTTGGGATTATATCGCGTATATTAATTTATTTTAATTCCGGCACGTTTCGAGTACTTAACATCAACCATTTTATAATAATGCATATATATAGTCACGAGAGGGTGTTCAAGGTTCCAATGTCATAGATAACTACGGCTACTTTCACTTTGAAATTATTAATTTTTGATAAGATCTACGCAGAATGGGCTTACAGTATCCGCTATTAAACGTTGCCACTTAAGGAATAAAACTTACTATTAGTAAGGTTGTTAAAAAATAGGAGAAAATTATTTCGGCTCTTTCAAAACCTGATTCTTACATACACACCTTCCCTACTTTTCGTTGATTAAAGAATGTTAAAAAGAACATTGTTAAAATAATCTTCAAATGAATATTTTAATAATAATAATGATGTTCAGACTGAATTTCCGTAACGATAGCCAGCCTCACCGAAGACTAGCCATCGGCGCTGAAAAGGATTATAGTGCTCAAGGTTATGCGCACTTTCTATTCTCACACTCTCATATTCTTGTGGGACAGGAAACGGACACGACTGGAGAGAGATCAGGCACAGGACCAGCGGCTTTACGTGCTTTCCAAAGCACGGGGGTGAAACACCGCCAACTTTCTACTTCGCTGCTGAGAATTTCTTGAAGGAAAAACTCAACATCTTATTTTTTGACCCGACCCGGGATACACGTACTCGTTACTTTATGATAAGTATTCGCATTTACCTGCACTAAACGAGATGCATGTTTTATATAAGTGGTAGAGCCATGCTATATGATTGTATCACGAATGCGTCAGCTCGACCGAGGAAGGACCGTGCTCTCACCGAATATAAGCATGGAATATCAACTTAATACTCCTGTGTTTCGTTTGGGGAGCGCAGAGAACCGAAGACCATCTGCAAACGAGTCATTCCATCTAACTCCTCAGGGGTGACAACGCATCTGCATTTTGATACTTATTCCAGGTTAGAGGTAGATGAATGTAAGCTACAGAATCCACTTACCATTAAGGGGACTGTGTGCTCGTTTTCACCATTATTCTAAAAAAATGTAACTTTTTACATATAAAATTTACATAAGAGCCGTTCCTACGGGTTAAGTCAAGTTAACTTTATACAGTTGTTAACTATTACCATTAATATAGTCCATCACTAGTCAAAATATTAACAATCCCCATAGATTAACACAAAGCACGATCTTTGCTGCCTGTATCCACCGACTGCCTGTATGTTTCATTAGATTGGCATTCCATCTAGATATTATTCTTACCGGTACTATGCTGCCCATTTAAGAACCTTTCTTGTTTTTATGTAACTTAAGCTTTTACAGAATAACAACAAAAAAGTAGATCCGATGGGTACCACACAATTAAACACATTTATAAAGAAAATGCAAAATATTATGAACACACTTAATTATTTTTTGATAAAAAAAATATTGATCGTGTGAATTGATGTTGTAATAGGCGACAGAGGGTAACAAACCAAAAAATTTCTAATAACATCTTATAATGAAAAACTGCGGTTGCCAGCCTGTACGCTATGTGTGGCAACTATGGCAAACTATGAGGAAATCTTTTTTTTTTTATATAGGATAGGGTGACAATCGAGCACACAGTCCACCTGATGGTAAGTGGTTGCTGTGGCCCATAGACATCTACATCTATCCTCGATTATGAATCAAAATGCAGATGTGTTTTCACCCGTGAGGACTAAGATGGAATGCCTCGTTTCCAGTAAAATGGGTCGCCGGTTCTCTACACTCACCATACGAAATACAGCAGCATTATGCTACTATTTCACGCTGGTATTCTGTGAGAGCGTGGTCCTTCCCCGGTCGAGCCGACCCATTCGTGCTACAACTATACATCTAATATAACTGCAGCATGGCTCTACCACAGCAAAATCTTTGGGGGAGGCCTATTTTCAGTAGTGTACAATTAATAGACTGTAACGGTCAATACATTAAACAAAAATAAAGCAACAACAACACAATTAAAATAAATATAAATTTCGTAAATATTAGAGTTATAACATTTAGAAAATTCGTAGAAAGTAGTTATGTGCACAACAAAACGAGTTAGGAGTGCTGGCAGCTTACATTAATTTAGTTGCAATGAAACTTTATTACGTCTAGCTTTCGAAAACATTAACACTAAATAAAGTTTCGTTTTTTAATGTCCTATTAAAGTGTTCATTTTGAACCTTATCGTTTTGAATTTATTTTATCTCATATATTTTTAATGCCATTTATAAATTTATTTTAAATATTTTCTTTTAAAGAATGTAGTTTCTGAATAAGCAACTACTGTTGAGAAGTGACCTTTTGAAAGTCGTAAAAATTCCCCAACCTGATTAAAATAATTAATAAGTTAATGAGTTTGATGGAATACACAAATGCTTAGACAATAGGTACGGTGCTCTTCAACGCGCGCCCTCTTTACAATTATTCAATAGGCCGACGAAGAATAGCGTACAAATGAGCATGCTGTTTATCCGATGGTAAGTTTTTCTCACTGCCTATGAACAATGAACAACTGCAACATCATGGGAATCTAGGGGCATCCTCATCGATCAACTAAAAAAAAGTACTATTGTTTCTTAAAAGTCCCTTAATCGTATAGGTTCAAAAACTCGCCGGTGGTAACCGGCTAGACCGATAGCTTCAATTCGCTCCAATCTTGTCGTGCATAGTTTCATCATGGCACTAATTGTCAAAATTATCTATCGTAAATTTGATATAAAATATATGATAATATTTATAATATTCTTATACTTCACACAAGTAAGCGTAATCTGCAGTTATTTAATTGTCGATTAGATCTCAAAACTTAGTTCTTGTAAAAAAATAAGTCGCTTAAAGTAGCTATATAAAAATATACAATTCCTGCCTGTTACAAAACCATCCCATACTGCTCTTCTGTCTGTATTACTTCTTTTTATAGGATAGGGTAACAAACGACTTGTATTAATATTATATACATATATAAACATTGCTGGGTCTAGTGCGACCTGCATAGATAACATTTTTGCATATTTTAAGCCCTCGCATAAATCCATCGTTCAAAATTTATGCTCAGATCATTGTGGACATACAAAAAAAAAACAGAAAAATGAGAAAGTTGTGTTTGTCCCAACAAATGAACATCGTTTAGAAAGGTTTAGAGGTAATAAAGTAAATAGACTTCCATCACCTTCTTTTAAAAATAGTGCTGATTATTTGTATGGTGCATTATTTAAAATTATAACTTGCGAATTTAATAGAATATTTACTACTAAAACTTTCTCTTTAAATAGTCGCAAATCGTTTAAGAAATCGGTGTCAGTAAGCATTTATAAACGTAGGCGAAAGTTGTACGAGCTTTATAATGAAAGGTCGCATAATCATAGTGTTTTATTTAGAGAGTATGTTAAAATTTATATTAAAATATTTAAAAAAGTATGTTCCATAGCTAAGGCTTTACATTTGAGAAACAAAATTAAAACTGCATCCAACAAAATTAAAATGACGTGGAGTAAAATAAACAGTGAAACGGCTAAGGTTAAACCACACACCTCTGATCTTACTGAATATTACTAAACTGAACTTCAACTGAATATTAACAATAATTGGACTCAATTTGATCAAGAAGTTGCTATGGCTTTTGAGAAACATTTTACCGATGTTTCTTCTTTGACAACAAAATCATTAAATTCTTCTCCTACTATCGCCGAATCATTGCTTAAACAAAATATAAAGGCTTGTTCAAACATTTTTAAATTCCGTAGAGTATTGCCAAAAGATATCATTAATTATTTCAAAACTATTGATTTTAAGAAAATGACAGACTTATGGAGGAGTCGTGGTAGCTCAGATGGATAACGTTCGCTGTAAATATAACAGAACGAGTAACCGGGGTTTGATCCCCACCGGCACCAATGAAATTGTCTATTGCAATTTTAAGTGCTGATTGACCACGTGCTCGGTGGTGAAGGAAAACATCGTGAGGAAATCTGCATGTCTGAGGAATAAGGAAAAAAATATTTCGAAGACATGTGAAGTTCGCCAACACGCATTGGGGCAGCGCGGCGGATACTTCCTTGCTCTAAAACCCTCTCAGAAATGAGGGAAGGCCTGTGCCCAGCAATGGGACGTATATAGGCTGTAACTTTTATGGAGGATTTACATTAAAGTTATTGCATCCGTAATAGATGCATTAGCACCTTATCTAGCCACTATTTTAAATACAAGCGTCGAATCTGTTGTGTTTTCTGATTTAATGAAACCTAATAAAAACCGCTCAAGAACGCAGGTGTACGATGTGTGCGCATTGCGGAGGCGTGTACAGTACGTCGATCTGCGGAATTGCTGCGTTCTATCTGTTGTCCTAACGATCTCTGTTACCCTACATGTGTGTGTTGTAATGGTTTGTGACGAGCTGGCGACATTTGGGTCGTCGGAGTCTAGCAAAATCGAGGGTTCGATTAAAACGCTAAGAAGCCTCCGGAGACTGTCGTCGTTTGGACTCGGAGCTTAGGTTAGCTGCTTTTATCACTAGTGGCGTTCTCTTTCCTTGAAATGCTCAGAGATCGTGGGATGATGGCAAAACCTATGTAGATCGGAGTTTTGCTGGTACTACTGGGCTCCGGTGGCTTTTTACGAATTAAGCTATTTTTGACGAATTGCTGTATAAATTAGTTGTAGCGCATGTGTGAAGGCTAAGCTGGCGTAGTTTTGTAGAGAGGGAGCTTGTGTCTAAGGGCTTCTTGCTCTAGTTGTTGATAAGCGGAAGGAGGCGACTAGTAACGAATTTGGCTTGGTTGCAGACATTGCGAATGTGTTTCGCGAAGGTCAAACCGTGGCCGAATGTAACCCCTAGGTATGCGGCAGTTGATTGCCAGGAAATCTGGCGCCTGAAAACTGAGAGACATTTTATATTAGTCCTCATCGTCCTGCTCAAGTTTATAGAAGAATTAAGGTCTCAATTTTAAAAGCCAAAATCAACATATTCTTTTTGTTCTGTGAAGTTGCCTTTACTGTTCATCAAGAGTTTAATTTTACCAAAAAGTAGGTACACCTTTACGCTCTTACCTGTTTCTAATAGTTATAAAGAGCCAGTATACAGTGGCGCAAGTAAGGTAAGCTTGTTGGTGAGTCGCAAAACTCCAGTTGTGTGAGTCGACAAACTAAGTTCACAGCCCTCAATCGTTGTATGAAATTTGTTACGTCGTAATCGTTTGTCTTGCTAGTGTCACAAAAACGACAACCTCCGAATAAAACCCAAGTAATCTTTGCCGGAAGCTCTTGGCTTATCCGTATTTTTCTCCGAAATTACCAGTAGATAAACAGCTGTTGTAGATGTACTACAGTAGCCACATGACATCAGGTGGATTGTGAGTTAGTTTGTGTAGAAATTGTACACAGTGTTGTGGAAATTAAAGCAAAAGCAATGGCAAAATTAAAATTAGTTACATCTTAAATATAAAAAGACAGTGGGTTCTGTGCTTAACTAGATGACGTCCAGGCTACTCACACTCTACGCTTGACAGACACAATGAGATTAGTCTTATTATGTTTTTTCATTATAGTTTGTTTTTATAATATTATAATGGTAAAAGATTTATTTTTTAGTTTTAAAATCTACGTTAGCGATTCGATAACTTAATTCGCGTACAAACATTCGCGCACCTTTAAATAATAACCATAATATCCTTTTCCCGAGAGAACTGCTAAAACTCAGAGAAGGAAATTTACTTTTCCTAAATACAAACTGTCGTAATCTATTTACTGTTGACTTAAAGACAAATAACAAAAATTCTTAATGGCTAAAAGAATTTTAAGAAACGGCATTTGTCCACACGAAAAATGTCATGAGTAGATCAAATAGTCGCTTGTAATAAAATTATTTCTTTTATGAATTAATTAAATAATAAAATAAACCAGAAGGAAATGTTTTATAAGCTTTTGCTCAGATATTCTGAATAAAAAAGAAACGGAATTTTTTAAACTTTGAACATAACTCAATTGGTTAATTATGCGAATTAACGGGCGTTAATCAATATCCTTTATCTTGCAACCTTCAACTTTGAAACAATTTGCAAATTTAATTTTCTTATTCCACCCGTTTTTTACACGAAACTTCAGCGTTCACCTTCACATAATCAGATTTTACTTAAGTTATGATTGAATAACTTAAAAAGGATCTGAGACAGGCGGAGAAAACTCAATTAGTTTTGTTTATAGTGTTACAAGCATGGCGTTCGTGACAGCAAAAACTGGCGATTGAATTACCAAAATTGACACTTTAATTACCGAACACCAATTACAGCTTAAAAAAACACTAATAATAAAACCTAATTGTACTACTGATCACTTTAGTTCGCAGTTGTATCGCTTCGAAGTATTCGCTTGATTGCCAATTCATTACTGACTTGGTCGCAGTCCTTACCGGCCTTATAAAGGGCCTCTTCTACTGAAACATCTCGAATATTCGAGTAAATACCGGTCCCAACTGACTAGGTGTAGAAAGTCTTAGTATGGAATTTTATAGAAAGCTCACTTAGTTCTGCTATTCAATACTAGATGGCGCTAGTGGTATCTTCGTATTAATTATGGCGCGTAACAATAGTATATAGGTTTGTTTATAGTAACCGACCACATTTGCAGAGAAGGTTCAGAGTAAGTAGTATAAGCAATAGTGAAGAAAAATTAATTAAAAAATATTAAACATCCTGTCCTTTATATCTTTTAAATGCATAATTTTAACTGATTTTACTGCGCACGCACGCATACGTACGGTTCTATCGGTAAACAAAAACTTTGTTGCCCATAAATAGTTTCAATTTAGGATAATTTCAAGTAGCATTGTTTACTTGTATGTTCAAAAATTGCTATAACGGTATATTATTATTTATAAATTTTAACTTAATTTCAAAATTTTCTATGAAAAATAACCCTGTATATTTTGTGATAGTATTGTACGAATAAAAAAAAAATTGGGCTATCATTAGAATCAGACCGCACTTTGCAGTAATTCATTTTATTAAAATGTTTGAATTAATCGGCCAAGATTCATGTAAAAATAATATAAATATTAAGAAAATTAAAAAAGAAACTCGTATTGATCATGAGCTTTGATGATTCTAGAGACAATTTGAATAAATGTATATTTATATATCTTTATGAGTTTATATATATATATATATATATATATATATATATATATATATATATATATATATATATTACGAGCTTGAGGTTCGTGACAATAAAAATTGCCGATAAAATTACCTAAATTAACACTTTAATTTACTTTACACAAATTAAAACTTAAAACACTAATAATTAAACACACTAATTTACTTAATTCCGCTCCGAAGCTTCGCTTGTGTCGCCGAGTTCACTCTGACCCGATCGCACCTTGCAGCGCCTACTTATTTAAATTAGCAAATATCCAGAATGTTCAAGCAAACACGCGTAAGGTATCGAGAGTCCGAGTATAGATTTTCTAGAAACTTAGTTTCTTCGGATGGCGCTGTCGGTTGTGATGTCATTCACTGCAAAGCCCCCCTCGCCCACGCTCCTGACACTAGATGGCGCTAGTTGACTTATTCATGCAACACTGCCCCCTCCTAAGACATGCTCGTCCCGAGCATTATCGGTCCCATAATAACGCGCCAAGCGATCCACATGGACGATCTTAGGAGTACCTCTTGTGCCTTTCTGTATCCGGTAGGTCACATCGTTGATCCTGGTTACAATCCGGTACGGGCCGTCCCATTTAGCTTGAAGCTTAGGAGATTTCCCTTTGCTGCGGACTGGATTGTGCAACCACACTAATGAACCTTCGTTGAACCCTTTATTGTTCATTTTGCGGTCGTACCGGGTTTTCATTTTCTCAGACATTTGCTGGCCCGATTGTCTGACGTGCTCATAAATGTCATTCATTTTGTTCCGCAAGTCATTTGCATAATCGGTTATACTGCGTGGGGCATCAGGTGGTATCCCCGTGATCAGGTCCGCAGGCAGCCGTAATTCTCTTCCAAAGTTTGCGAAAGCTGGTGTCACTGCTGTACTTTCGTGAACAGAACTTCGATATGACAACAGAAACGGTTGTATGTGCTTGTCCCAATCTCGTTGCCGATTGTCTACAACTTTTGCTAGGTACCTCTCCAATGTCTGATTAAATCGTTCCACCATTCCATCAGATTGCGGGTGATAAGAAGTCGTTCTTGTTTTATGAGTACCCATAACTCGGCAAGTTTCCTGGAATATTTGAGACTCAAAATTCCTTCCTTGATCGCTGTGAATCTCTAAAGGTACTCCAAAACGACAGAAGACTTCATGAACTAGTTTATCTGCAACTGTTGAAGCTTCTTGATTTGGAATGGCGAAGACTTCTGGCCACTTAGCAAAATAATCCATCACAACCATGAAATACTTGTTACCGCTTTCACTCTCCGGAAACGGCCCCGCCACGTCAATGGCTATTCTCTCCCATGGTGCACCCACATTGTACAACTTCAATGCACCTCTACTACGAGTCTGAGGTCCCTTTACAGCCGCACAACTTGTACATTTGCGACACCAGTCCTCGACATAGTTTCGACAGTGGACCCAGTAAAACCGTTCTCGGATCTTCAGTAGAGTTCGTTTAACTCCCAGATGGCCTTCTGAATAATTATTATGGTACAGCTGTAGAACATCCGGTACTTTAGCTTTAGGGACAACCATTTGTAAATAACAGCTGTCTCCCCGAACATTTTCCCATTTACGGCACAGAACTCCATCCTGAAGCAGCAAGCTGTCCCACTGGGCCCAATAGCTTTTAGTGGTTGAACTCATTGCTGAGACGTCGCTCCACTTAGGCTTGGGAGCACTGGCCCTTATCCATTCCAGAATCGGCTTGATGTCCGGATCTTCCTGCTGTGCATGTTGTAAGCTGTCCTTCCATTCGTTGCTGAGGTGGTCCGTCCTGAGCATCCTCACGGATACCTCTTCCTTACTCTCTTGCCTAGTACAATGGTTGCAATCTTCAGGACAAGGTCTTCTTGACAATGCATCTGCGTTGCCGTGAGATTTTCCGCTGCGATGTTCGATCTCAAAGTCGTATTCCTGCAGTAGTTCAATCCACCTCGCAACTTGTCCTTCTGGATTTTTAAACTGCAATAGCCATTTTAGTGCAGCATGGTCAGTTCGTAAGTGAAACTTTCGTCCCAGAAGATATTTGCTAAAATGCTGCAACGACTTTACCACAGCGAGCAATTCGCGTCTTGTGACACAATAGTTCCTTTCCGGTTTTGACAACGACTTGCTGAAGTACGCTATCACGACCTCTTGGTCACCATTCCGTTGAGACAGCACACCGCCAAGTCCTATATCACTTGCGTCTGTGTCAACTATAAATTCTTTGCTTGCATCAGGGTATCCCAAAATAGGTGTTTTGCACAGACGGTCCTTGAGCTCCTGGAATGCGATATTGCAACTTTCATCCCAGCAGAAATGTCGCTTCTCCTCGGTTAGCTTGTGCAGAGGTTTGGCTATATCTGCAAAGTTCTTCACGAATCGCCGGTAATAGGAGCACAAACTCAAAAATGCTCTAACCTGCGTCTTGTCTTTTGGAACCGGCCAATCCTTGACAGCGGCGATTTTCTCTGGATCTGTGCGGATACCTTCTTCCGATACTACAAACCCCAAAAAGTTAACTTGCCGTTGGAATAGTGAACATTTCTTCGGGCTCAACTTGAGGTTGGCGTTCTGAATCTTCATGAGCACGCGTTCCAGGTTTTGAAGGTGTTCCTCAAACGTACGGCCCACGATGATGATGTCATCCAAGTAGACCAGACAGGCATCGCCAATTAGCCCGGTAAGTACAAGTTCCATCAGCCTTTCAAACGTTGCTGGAGCATTGCACAACCCAAACGGCATTACTTTGAATTGCCACAGACCCTTTCCCGTCGAGAACGCAGTTTTCTCCTTGTCCTTAGGGTCAATTTCAACTTGCCAGTAGCCACTTTTTAGATCCAGCGTGCTAAACCATTTTACTCCTGTAAGCATGTCCAGCGTGTCATCAATTCTTGGCAAGGGATAGCTGTCCTTCTTTGTAACGTCGTTCAGACGGCGGTAATCAACACAGAACCGCATGCTGCCATCCTTCTTCTTTACCAGCACCACGGGTGAACACCATGGACTAGATGAAGGTTCAATAACACCATCCTTCACCATTCCCTCAATCATGGTTTCCACTTCCTTTTCACGTGCTACCGGCAATCTTCTTGGCCGCTGACGGATAGGCAATTCATCTCCTGTGTTTATTTTGTGTTGAACTAAGCCAGTCTTTCCTATGTCAGCATCGTTTAACGAGAATACATCAGCGAACTTGAATAACAACTTCTTCGCCTTGACCAATTCGTTCGGGGAGAGAACACTGCGACAGTCTTCCAAAAGTGTGGTCACTCTCGTTTCTGAATCCTTGCTGGGGGTCCCACTCGATATATATTGGCACTGACGTAACCAATCCACTTCCTCACAACCAACGGTACCAACCAGTGTGCCTTTTTCTATAATCTGTTTCCGGTCGCAAAGGTTCAGCACACGTACTCCTGAGATGTCAGTGGTCCTGACCAAGGTTCGAGCTACTTTCCATGGAAGGTCATTGTTTACCCTTTCCACAAGTACACAACGGTGAGCTTGCCCAGCGTTTCGAGGAAGACTAACCGGAACAATCGTTTCCGATCTCGGCGGGAGAACAATCTTCTTGATGCTGTACACGTTCCCTGGTAACGCACCTTCCATAAAAAGTTCCTCCTGTCCACATTTCAAAACACCTTGCTTAACGTCGATCTCGCAACAATTATTCCTCATAAAGTCTAAGCCTAGGATGCAGTCGTCCATTATATCAGCCACGATGACATTATGCAGGTAGATCACGTTGCCTAGCTTCAACTCCATCTCCTTCTCTCCACGGACGGGTATACGCTGACCGGTGGCTGTTACCAAATTAATGCGTTCTAGGTTGTATGCGGAGTCCCCAAGGAACTGACTTATAAGTTGGGAACTAACAACCGTACGAGAGGCTCCAGTGTCTATGGTCAGTTTACACGGCATTCCGTTGACCTCGCCCTTGATGATTAGACTGTTCCCATCATGGGTTTGTGAGATCGAGATCCTTGGGGCTCTTTTAACATCAGCCAGCACCCGCCCCGCAGTTCTGGCTTTTACTCGTTTCCCTGCTGCTGCTGGGCGGTGCTGTTGGCCGCACTACTCTCCTGGGATTGTTCACCTTCCCTTTCTAGGGTTCGCTTGGGGCAGCTGGATCGAAGATGGCCCTTTTCCCCACAGCCATAGCACCTAGGGCTGTATCCTTTGTTGCGGTCGCGAACTGTAGCTGCTGCAACCTCCCTGACGCGATGGGAACGATGATCCTGCCGCACGGCTTCTACCTCCAGTACATGGGCCAAGGCGTCCTTAAGCGTCTCATGGTGCCCGAGCCTCACAGCAGCTCTGACTTCCAGGTCACGGATGCCGTCGATGAATGTCTGCACCAGGTTCCCTCCAATGAGCGCAGGTACAGACCGGTATGCCTTTCGCACCAGCTTCTCCACCTCTAGAGCCCACTGCTGCAGGTTTTCGTTGATGCGCTGCACGCGATCTTTAAGCTGCGCACGAAAGACGTGTTCCAGGTGAGGGTCGCCATACCTCGCCTCCAATGCCTCAATGAGTTGCTCATAAGTCACTTCCTCACCGAGAGCTTCCAGAACTGTTAAGGCCTGGTCGCGCAGGCCTAGTGTGAGAGCAGTCATGGCCTGACTTTCATTCCAGCCGTTCGCCTTCATAACAGCCTCGAACTGGATCTTGTAGGCTGACCAGGAAGAGGTACCGTCGAACGGCGGCACTTTGAATCCACGTAGCGAAGGTGTTGTAGCTACTACGGGAGCTGTTGTTCCATCCCCAAGTTTGAGGTCGTCCAGCGTTTTCTTCACGTCAGCCATTACGTTGTCAACCCGATTGTTTACTTGGTCGATTCGGGTTTCGGCCTCCGACAGGCGGTTGTCATGTTGAGCAACCTTATCCTTCACCTCCCGTATCTCTTTTCCGAAGATAGCGTGAAGGTCCTTCATGAGGAGCATCTGCTCTTCCTTATCGCGTTGGAGTTGCTCTTCTAAACGACGGGCCTGTTCCTCCTGCCAGCGGGCCTGTTCCTCCTGCCGGCGGGCCTGTTCCTCCTGCCGGCGGGCCTGTTCCTCCTGCCGGCGGGCCTGTTCCTCTTGTCCGCTTTGCAGCTGCTCTTTCAACTGACGGGCCTGCTCCTCCTGTCGGCGAGCCTGCTCCTGCAGCAACACCATCAGAGCACCTAAGTCAGGTGCTGCAGATGTAGGAGCTACCGACGGGCCTGCAGCCGGTGGCTGGCCCTCCGACGTCTGCGGCGTTGCACCACCAAATCTTCGTTGGTCCGTCTCCTGCTGGCGTTGACTTCGGGTACGGACACCCTCCGTTTCCTCCTTAGGTAAAATCGGCATGATTTCATCCCACTTCTGACACCAATTGTTACGAGCTTGAGGTTCGTGACAATAAAAATTGCCGATAAAATTACCTAAATTAACACTTTAATTTACTTTACACAAATTAAAACTTAAAACACTAATAATTAAACACACTAATTTACTTAATTCCGCTCCGAAGCTTCGCTTGTGTCGCCGAGTTCACTCTGACCCGATCGCACCTTGCAGCGCCTACTTATTTAAATTAGCAAATATCCAGAATGTTCAAGCAAACACGCGTAAGGTATCGAGAGTCCGAGTATAGATTTTCTAGAAACTTAGTTTCTTCGGATGGCGCTGTCGGTTGTGATGTCATTCACTGCAAAGCCCCCCTCGCCCACGCTCCTGACACTAGATGGCGCTAGTTGACTTATTCATGCAACAATATATATATATATATATATATATATATATATATATATGTATATCTGACATAATAATATATAGTTATGTACATTTTTATTATCTTCATTTTTTATATTTCATTTCATTACTTTATATAATTTTTTTGTGGCTTACCAATTATACCTTATGTATTATATTTCCACTTATTACAAATTTTTTGTTATTTTAGTTTAGTGTTCTCATATTAACTTTTAACTACACCTACATCAAACTATCTCTTCAGCACCCCAAGGTAGACTGGTAGAGTATGCCTTAGGTATATGAAGTTTTAAATATATAAAATAAATAAATATTCCTGGTGCTCCTGATTAGAGTGCTAGAATAAAACTATTAAATGATCGTATTGTTGTCAGTCCTTGAAACGAGTGCAAATTTTCAAGTCAATCGTTCATCTACAAGTTGGTGAAAATAGAAAAATACTCGTGAAGTTAACAAAAGCGTGTTAAAAAATAATGTATTTGCATCTCCCGCCTTCATTGAGATGCACTATCTCACTCACCACTAGTATTGTGCGTTGGGAGTAGTAATGTTGGAATAAGTGTATTTAAGCTAATTAATTTTGACGTCCTTAATTTAAATGTGGGATAGTATTCCACTTGATGAAGAGAGTGATATAGGTGGCTCAGGAATCTCGTGTTTTTTGGCATTTCTTGGGGGGAGGTATATGTACAGATCCGATCTATCATTCCGGTTTACTACCCGGACCTCGATGTCGGTAAGAAGAACTTTGGTCGGTTGCGTGAGTTTGCGCATGAATGACATGCGCAATGCCTGCCATAGAGAGCAGAAACATAACTTAAAAAACTTAAAAATTTTATTTTAACTTAAATTAAAAAACTTTAATTATTCACAAGTTTTCACAAATAACCTTATTACTATAACTTCTAATTTTCCGATAATTTTATGTAAAACGTCAATAAAAAAAGATTGGAAAATCCAAAAGTGGATGACTCATAATGCTCATACGATCGACAACGCTGTTTCTTCTGCATATCAATGATATGTCACAAACTGGTAACATTCATTGCTATGCAGACGAAAGCACTGGTGATTCCTTATACACCACACCGGCTGTAGCAATATTCCTCAGGAGAAAGTCGCCGAGTACCATGATAAACTTGTGTCTGAAGTCGAGTCTTTGCTGACTTTTACGAGACCGATTTTTTATA
Organism: Parnassius apollo; assembly: GCA_907164705.1. Classification (NCBI taxonomy): domain Eukaryota; kingdom Metazoa; phylum Arthropoda; class Insecta; order Lepidoptera; family Papilionidae; genus Parnassius; species Parnassius apollo. The sequence goes on along the minus strand of CAJQZP010000783.1, from coordinate 1,151,364 downwards.
TCGAGGTTGTACTGTATAATGAATTTAAATTTTTTATTTGGGCCATGATTATTTATTTAATCTTTACGCTTCGTTACAGAAATTATTATTATAGACAAATTTACATATAATTACAGAAATTAGTATCTATTAAAAGTCACTCTTTCGTTTTATTACAGTATACATATAAAAACAGCAAATGATAGAACAGAATCATTTCTATTCAATATAAATTACATGTTATACTTCATCATTTTCATCATTACTACAGCCCTTCACAAGTCCACTGCTGAACATAGGCCTCCCCAAGTAATGCCACAAAGCACGGTCCTGAGCCACCTGCATCCATCAACTTCCTGCATGTCTTACCAGGTCGTCACCCCATCTAGTGGGGGGTTGCCCTACACTACACCCACCGGTACGAGGCTGCCACTCGAGAACCTTTCTTCCCCATCGGTTATCGGTTCTTCGAGCTATATGGCCGGCCCATTGCCACTTCAGCTTACTAATCCGTTGGGCTATGTCGGTGGTTTTACTGCGGATATCCTCATTTCTGAGTCTATCACGCAGAGAAACTCCGAGCATAGCCCTCTCCATAGCTCACTGAGCGACCTTGAGCGTCCTCGTACGGCCAGCAGTGAAGGAACACGTCTCAGCTCCGTAAGTCATCACTGGCAACTCGCACTGGTTGTACAATCTAGTTTTCAGAGATTGAGGTATACCTGACGAGAAGATGTGTCTAATTTCCCGAACGCTGCCCAGCCGAGTTGAATCCGTCGATTGACCTCTCGGTCGAAGTTGGACTTACCTAGTCGGACTATTTGTCCCAGGTAAACGTACTTGTCAACAACTTCGAGCATAGTGCTCCCAACAACTACCGGCATAGGTGTGACATGGACATTAAACATGATCTTTGTTTTGTCCATGTTCATCTTAAGACCTATCCGTTGGGAGACACCATTGAGGTTATTGAGCATAGTGCTAAGGTCCTCCAGCGATTCTGCCATAAGGACTATATCGTCGGCAAGTAGAAGGTGAGTGATGTACTCGGCATTGATGCTAATACTTGCTATCCTTTGACAGTGAATCCGTTGAAGGAGAGTGATGCTAAACGTCTTCCAATTCAGCGGTGAAGAGTTTCGGGGATATATATATACATATATATATATATATATATATATGTATATGTATATATATATATATATATATATACATATACATATATATATATATATATATATATATATATATATATATAACGTCACCTTGTCTTACACCTCTCTGCAGTTGGATGGGTTTCGAACTCTGGTTCTGTACTCGGATAGCCATTGTAGCCCTACTGTACAAACACTTCAGCACTTCGATATACCGACAGTCAACTTGGCACTGATGACGGAACTGTAGCACCGCCCAAATTTCGACGGAATCAAAGGCTTTCTCATAGTCCACATATGCCAGGCAAAGTGGCAGATTGTACTCTTCGGTCTTCTGTACAATCTGCCGCAGGGTATGTATGTGGTCTATGGTACTGAAGCCTTTTCGGAAACCGGCTTGTTCGGGAGGCTGGAAGTCGTCGAGTCTTCGTGCGAGACGATTCGTAATGACTCTCGAAAACAGCACGTATACGCGGCTTAAAAGGGAAATCGGTCTGTAGTTCTTCAAGAGAGCGTTGTCGCCTTTCTTAAAGAACAAGACCACCGTGCTTCTGCTCCACGCCTCCGGAGTAGTGCCACCATGGAGGACGGAATTGAAGAGCTTCTGAAGGACTTCAAGTACCGGTTCCACCCGCTTTCAGAAGCTCCGCTGTAATTCCGTCCTCGCCCGGGTCCTTGCCGTTTTTAAGGTGCGGAAGAGCCATTCTAATCTCGCTCAGACTAACGTCCGGGATATAATCGGAATGAACGTTATACTTATTGAAAGTAATTTTTTACTTTTAAGTCAGGTTCTGAGGAATAAGCAAGAAATCCAGCGGGACATTTTTTTTAATAATAGCTTACAATTATGTATGTAACACAATTCACAACACAAAATAAGCTACAAATAGCTTGGTAGCGATTACCTCGTTTTCAGGGGTACTTTTCATTTATAAATTTTTTAATATTATGACAACTCATTTTATACAAACTTAATTTTATGGTGCTTTTGAACTTTGAACAGGTCAAATTTTGTATAATTTGTAATACCATATTTTGTCTTTTTGTGCAATATATATTTCCAATACCGTGTATATAATTATTTTTAATGCCATCTGCCTGATTTAATGTATGATAATTAAAAGAGCTACGTGGGTAAATCTTAAATAAGAGTTAACATGTATTATACAATGTAGTGGAAACCATCACCTCAATTTTTGACGTGGGTGTCGTGAAAAGCAACTGCGTCAAAGGTGCGATACATACGCTAAGGAATGGTGTCCAACAATCTGCCGTAACTATTACGCAAATCTCCCTCTATTGTCAGACGCCCATGTCCATGTTTTATTTTGTGTGTGCGTGTGTGTGCGTGTGTACGTGTGTGTGTGTGCGTGCGTGCGTATGTGTGTATGTGTATGTGTGTGAGTGTGTGTGTGTGTGTGTGTGTGTGTGTGTGTGTGTGTGTGTGTGTGTGTGTGTGTGTGTGTGTGTGTGTGTGTATGTGTATGTGCGGCACCCGCACTGCAAAGATAATGCTTTCTCTTTCCAATCGACGCGCGCATTGACTTATACGTCATAGCCAACTCAGTAGGCATGTCGATTCACTCTTAAAAAAATCGATCTCCGAATGGATTCGAATCGAATATACTAGAGTCTATTATCGATTAAATGGAGGATTAAGAGATCGATTTTCGATTAATCGCAACATTTTCAAACATTTAGTTTCCATAATTTGCGATTTTTTTCCTAAATTGAGCTATTATAATTAGATTTACCTTATGTTTTATGTATAACTCCCGTCCGTGTTGATATACAACTACGTTCCGTCTCCGTCCCGTGCACGTGCTGATTCCGTCCTGTATACATCGACCTTTAGTTTAGTTTTAAATTTGGTATGATGATTTTTTCCAGATTTCGATAGACATTATGCTTGATTAGATAAAACATATTATAAAATAAATTATTTATTGATATCTGTAACGGTGACATAAGTAAATACTTAATAATTATATCAATATTTTTTTCGCTTTTATCCTTTGATTTTTCTCAAGGCAGTAAGTACATAGCATGATTTTATGAAATCGCGGATTAGTTTATTAAGATAATTTTATTGAATACTAGCTGGTATTCGGCGCGTTGCTACTGCAGAAGAAATTATTGTTTCTATAAACCCCTATTAACTTTAACATATTTTTTTACAGTATCTACCTAGGCATTTAAAGAGTATTTACTTATACGTACGTACTTATTTATAAATTGTTAATTAAACCAAAAATAGATATATTTTGATAGAATAAACGTATTTTATCAAAAAACTAACATTAATAAATATAAAAAAAACCAATAATATTAATAGAAATAATAAGTTAGATTGGGGGGGGGGGCTTAAGGCAGATTTTTAATAATTCTTTTATAAATATATTATTGACGAACAAACAATTATTGATAGAGAACAATCAAGAACAAACCACGAAATAACGACATGTGATAAAAAACTTGAAAAATAAAAAAAAATTAATTTTGGGAGGCCAACTTCAGTGAGCCGAAAATGAAATTACAACTTTTCAATATATTTGGATGCATTCATATTTATTTTATTCAAATACATATTGCTTTCAAATTATCAACCAAATACGACCGGTTGTTTTTGCGCACGCCAACAACAAAAAATTAAAAAAAAACTGCGGTATCTTAACCCCAGTCAGTTTGGGAACTTTATCGCTAGTTCTTGAATCAGATGAATCAGTCCAATTTGAGAAGTTTTTGGATCTATTCATCGAATCGATGCGGTGCTCAGAATCGATCAAAAATTATTTTACTTTAGATAATCGATTTTTCGATTAATCTATTTTAGATCGACGTGCCTACAACTAAGTCGCCGGTGTGCTCTGTCGCGGGACGGTTGTGTCATGATTCAATCTATTTTTCAATAATAAGTTGCTAAAATGAATACGTATTTCCGGTCAAATTAATAGTAATTCCGCTTGTCTCTGATTGGTTGGTTTGAAACTGACAATTCCTACACGTACCAATCAGAAGCGAGTTAAGAAAAGTGATAGGGGAAACGTTTTTGCTTGGACATTCAGCCAGCGGTCGGAGATTCATTCCTGTTTGAGTAGCGGTGGCTTCTGGTCACGAGATAAATTGTTCATAATATTTCTGTATTATAATTTAAGTTGAAAGTACCAGCTACGTCATTATAATATTTATCTCAGAATGTGAATTGTGGACGACACGAATCCAATAAATTAGTTTTTCTATTACCCTTGAGTTTAATACATAAAATCTAAGAAATGGGATGTTTCTCTGCTGCCCACATTGTTTAAAGGTATGTACAATTGATTTCTTTTACATTTAAATGCTTTTGCTGCCGTACATAAGCAATAATGCCGTTATCTCGCATCTGGTCGATTTTCGTTTTTTGATGTCACCATAATCAGAAAAAAAAATCTCTATCTTTCTGTCTAAGGAGTATTTTTCTACTATTTATGGATCCCGAGATAGAAAAAAGAAAAAACACCGTTAAGTTGCCTTCTTTGATATGTTTACTACGCTAATACGCAGGTAAGCAACATTATTAAACTAAAAAGTGACTAAGGGCTGATAATTTACCTTTTTCCCAGAGTATTTTCCATCAGTTGCATAACTAAATTGCCGTTAATAGAATTTTCTAGTCTATTATGGGGTTAAGGTACTTTAACGGTTTTATAGTTCTACTTTGTTTCAAATTACAGTGTTCTAAATCAAACGCTAAAAAGCCGTTAAATGAAAATACTAGACAAAAATATCGCAATTATCACTTAGCGGCGTTAATGCGTAGTACTTAGATGCGTTTTTATTAAGAGATTTTGTAGTAAATGCACCAATAACGGCATTATCAATATGAAATATAAATATTTTGCTTATCACGTCGATCACATAAATGCAGGTATCCCTCATACTACACTAAAACGCGGTTATGTACAGTGAATCGCTCGCTCTCGATCCGCGGTCTCCCGAGCTCTCTCTCTCTCTCGATTGATGAAGCAGTTCACTAAAGTTTAACGGGAAGGACGTGTCACGCACCGCATTCCCGCCAATTGTTACGATGGCTGACAACTACTCAAGGTAAAACATTATTACATTATTTAATTACGATTATTATTTTTGCCGGTTTAGTAAACAATACAGATAGGATAAACATTAATTGTATGTCGGTCCAAAAAGTTTCGGTCTCGTCACGCAAACAACTTTTTTTTCTGCATCATTTTGAATCTGTGATGTATTAAAAGTATTAATTTAAATGATATAAAATAAATTACACTATTAATCTACATAAATGCTTTCGGTAACTAGCACATTTTACTGGATAAGTGTTAATACTATACTGTTCAAAATAGCTTCGCAAATAACTATATGTTTTCTATTAAAATAAAAAAGATAAAATGGTTATATTTCGTCGACCTTATTAACCAATTATTTTGATTTATTTAATACTATTAATTGAAGATACTGTAGAGACCAGTGTAGAGGATAGTGTAAACCTACATTTTAATTGTTACAGACGCACTGCTATTTCACAAAGATCCAAAAATATTTTAGACATGATTAAGAAGAAAGATAGTACAGACACCACCTTGAGAACTTTAGCAGAAGAAATAAAAGTCCTTATCGCAAGCTACTGCATTTTGATACATTGTACTATAATAGGCCTTAGTCGATGACGTCCAATGTTTTTGAAAAGTTTTGTGATACGTAAAATACTTATAATTCACATGTGCTTTCATAGATCCTGAATAATTTGAATAAAGATTTTAAAACTTATCCCGCTCAGAGCCATGACGCTTTACCAAATTCTGATCAGGTGTAAATCGATTTAACCTGCAACGAAATGATACCGTTAGAAGAACTATCATTTAATGTAACTGAACAAAATTATATTAGTTCATCAACGTACGCGTTACAATTTGGTTTTGATTCCGACGACTCTGTGGGTGATAAAGACTATATCCTATCTGATTCAAGTAGTGATTCAAGTGACGATTTTGAATCAGTTAAACCAAGAAGCCAAAAGTCCCAAGTGTTACAAACAAACAAAAGTTCTAAAAAAGGGTTCACAATCCATATTTACACCAGCTGTGGTCAAGTGTGGTCACGAAGAGCTTAACTTCAGACGTTCTTGACACTGTTACTTTTATCCATGAAAGAAAAAAAATGCAGAATAAACGCAGAAGTTCAATAAATTTTACTTGTGCTGATAAATATATTGCGGCGTCGCTACTTCCTTGCAATCGTAGGAACACCACTGATGTTGGTGCGTATCTAACATTGTATCAAGTCAATGAATCTGTTGCAGTCACTTTGGAACCTTTACATTGCATTGAGACGTCGAACACCTCAGTCCTCCCCGTGACCATGGGGTCTGTAAAGTGCTCTAAACGCCGGGAACATAAAATAAGTAAATATACGCGATAAAATCCGTAAAAACTATGTGTATATAGCGTTGGCGTTTATATAAGAAATTATTGTTGTATATCATTGACTTATATATTACTAGCGTAAGGACCGGTCCGACCGAACAACTAAAACGGACCAGTACGCTGGCCCTAAAATTACAGTTTAGGGCCAACGCGAATCAGTCGACAGTAGTGCGCGCGCAGGACACATTTGCCTGTTACAAATATGAATAGGCGTGGTAAAAGAATGCAAAAAATTACTATACAAAGATTTAAAAAAAAATATGGGATATCGTATCATCGGTAAATAACCTTATATTAATTTTGTTGCAATTTATTATATAAACAAATTTTTAATGTTTTATTTTACATTTAGTTTAGTTATGTTACCAATATTAAGCCAGGGTTGGATTCAGACCCTCAAAAATATTGTACATGGAAAATGAAATTAAACTATTTTAAAAAATTATATCACGTTTGACGTTTCATGTGCCGGGATTTTGGCATCACGTGTCTAGTTTATCTATACGTTTCGTTTTCTTGACTGTTTATTTTTATTTCTGTTTAAGTTTTGTCTAAAAAACTTAGTGTAAATTAAATTTTGGATATTGGTACCTAATATATTTTATATTCAATAAGGGTAAAACGAAAAGAGTACAAAAGAAACCATGTCTGCTTAACTTAATCTGAAAATCTGATTCATAAAATATTTTGAAATTCTGTTTTCAAACCGATTGCTTCTGGAGCAAAGAGTTTTTATCGTGATAGCCCCTAATTATAGTTGTATCAAGGATGCAACATAAATGCATCGATCGAGCATTGATTGACCAGAAATAGAGAATCTAATTTTATTTAAAAGAAACGCGGTACTCATGTACAATACAGAAATTCTCGATATCATAGGGTTAATATTAAAATGTAAAAGGACCCAATAATAATACAAGTCGACCTTTAGGTAAAATTATAGTATTTTCGCTTGGTATTATTACGATACTATGTTCTAAAACTATGAAATAATAGTACAATTAGGATAATTATACTACGAAATTCGACCCTGGTTACGTCGTGTTTTGATACGACGTTTGTATTATGACAGATGCGCTATTTTTTCTTGTATAAAAAAAGGTATGATTTAAATATTTAGATGGGCCTATCCTTCTTTTTGAAATAATTGTTGCATATATTAAAATAATGTTTTTGACAGTTCATAATATGTACCGTATTTTACATATGGTGTCTATTTATATGTCAATGTCTTTCTGTTTATCATACATCATGTGTTTTATGTTATTTGCACAATTCTCACAAATTACCAGCGTTAAGTAGCAGCTTAATGCTGCCGTGTTTCATATGATGAGTATAGAGAACCGAAGACCCTTTTAACTGCAAACGAGGTTTTCTAGTCTAGACCTCAGGGGAGTAAACTCTCTGCGTTTTTGGTTCATAACCGAGAATAAATATAGATGTAAAAGGCCACAGTATCCACTTACAATCAGGTGGACTGTGTGCTCTTTGTCACCCTTATTCTATAAAAAAAAACAATAATGAGAAAATTGAATGGGATCTCTTTAGTCAAAAGTTGACGATTAGTTTAGTTGTTAGAAATAGATAGCCAGCCATTATCTATATCGTGCACAAAACCAATCTAAATGTTACATATATTTCGGGCTCCGCCGCAGTAAAGAAAAAAGTCTAAAGCTAAATAAACAAGAGTGATACCTCACCTCGTTAACCGAGAGTTAAAGTTTTTTAAAGAATTGCAGTAGAGGTTATCATTCGTTTACGAACAATTTAATAATGAAATTTACGATTAAATTAAAAGTTACATTTTCGTTTCTCTTTCTCGATTGACTAACGTTTTTTCTTTAAAATATTTCCTTTGAATCAAAAATGTGCATCTTTATTATTTAATTGCATATTTTATCGGTCTTTTATTTTTAGAAATCTTAGACAAATTAATGAATAATTCTTTGGGAATAAAATTAATCCAACGAATTAGAAAAAAGACAATAGGTCGGTCAGTAGCTTGAGTAACGGCCAACGAAAGGCAAGTAAGGTTGTGTCGGTAGGGATGAAAAGTAGCAGCCGTGGCCCCTCCTACATGGTGTGGTGGTAAGTTTTCTTTTAAATAAAACGGAAGTGACAACAAAAGGACGGTCCATGTGATAGTAAGTTGCTCCCGCAATAACTACACAGTACTAAGTTAGAATGCCTCGTATACTAACTCTTAAATCCCCGTATACTGACATAAATATTGTTGCGCGCCTAAGTTGATGTCTGGTACCTGGCACTAGCGCCATCTAGTGTCGGGAAACAGAGCAAGGAGGGCTTCATTAATGCTTAATGCTTTATTAATGCTTCATAGAAATACATAAAAGTAAATAAAAGTGACAGGTGACAGCTGTCTTTATTTTGACTAAATATTTTAATAACTATTTTTTGTAGTGTATATTTCCTTCCTCTTCCCTTCCTTCTTCTTCACTACCATTAAGTAAATAAAATGCAGCGTACTACTCCTTCCGCAAAACAAGTTCAATCGGACTCTGACTCGAATGCCATAAGTGAAGTCAGTGCTCAAGGTAAATCGAATATTACTACTCGATTTAAAAAGAAATGATCTGTTGAAGAGCAATTGTGCGATTCTTTTAATACTATAAAAATGAATTATTTGAAAAAATTAACTCAAAATTTAGCACATTACATGATGAAATGAATTTGCTCAAACAACAAACCTTGGATATAGGTATGTGAAACCATTAAATTCATGTCTGAGAATTTTGAATATTTAAAAGTAAAAATAAACTACTTGGAGAAAGAAAGAAAAGAAAATAAGAATTACATCAAGGAAGTGGAAGCAAGGCTAGAAGCTTTTGATAAGGTTAGTAAAAGCACAACTATTGAAATAAGGAACATACCAAAAAAACAAGGCGAGACAAACCATGATCTGCGTGGTCTAACGCAATCCATCTCTAAAGCTCTTGGTGTTGATGTTCTAACATCAGAAATCCACGACGCATATGGGGTAAATAGAAAATCAAATGCTAGCCCCCCAATATTGGTAAAGTTTAACACCACTTTTGGTAAAGAAGAATTTATTAAGAAAGCAAAGAAATTTAATAAAGAACATCCCGGAAAACTTAACACTCAGTTGTTACATCTCCTATATCCAACAGCTCAGATACTCGTATATGTATCTGAAAGTCTTACAGCAAAAACAAGAAGTCTTTTTTTGCTTACCAGAGATTATGCTAAAACAAGCAGATATGACTATTGCTGACATTCTTATGGCAAATATTTTCTTCGTAAAAAAAAAGAGGGTGCACCTCATATTCTCATTAAAAATGACAATCATTTGGACGACCTTCGAAACCACTCTTGAATTAAGAAGAATAATACTGTGTCCTTTTTATTACTATACTATATGCTGGTTAAATATTTTAGTATATATACTTATCATAATATTAGAATTTAATGTACTACTAACTGTATTATGTTACTTATTCACATATCATGCTAATTTTGGTACACACTCTTCACCTTCGATCACAACACACAATACACTTAATTTTTACACACTTCAAAACATATAACTTTATAACGCTATTAGTTCACCATTGCCTATCGCTGAACAAAGAATTTGTTTGATGTCTTCTGATAGTTCCTCCTTGTGTTATTTTACTTTGAGCTTGTGGTCAGTATATCATTATTCTTAAATATAGGTCTTAAAGTTTGCTCTTGTTGTAACAAATAATAACAGTATAATAAATGCTAAAAATCTTACTACCAAATTGGATAGTTATGTGTCAAAAGTGTATCAATGTGATGCGAGTCTTGCACACAATTTTTTGGACAGTTCTGGAAAAAGACTAATAATTATGTGTCATAATATTCGAGCATCGGACATAATCTACCACAAGTTGAAATACTCTTGGCTCGCTTGAAGCTTGATATTAATATTATTGTTTTGACAGAGTGTTGGCTAGGAGCAATTAATCATTTACCGACACTAAATAATTATACCGCATATGGTACTAAAAAGAATAAGTCACAAAATGAAGGAGTTGTTTTTTATATAAAAAGTGATATTATGGCAACTGTACTTGAGCCCCCCGGTTTTGAAGGCAACTGTCTGGTTATTAAGATCGGAAATAAAACTGCAATGATTGCTATCTATCGTCCACCTTCATATCGTTCGTATCAAAATTTTTACAAACTATTAATGACATATTAGAACCGTTGAATAATTTTAATAATATAATTACGGGTGGCATGAACATAAATATAAATACTACAAATTCGAACCCTTACTGTGATGAATATCTTGATCTTATGGCTTATCATGGGTTACTGTCTACAAATTCACTGCCAACAAGATTAAACTCATGTCTGGATCACGTATTTTTACGGTCTAGTTTGAAGGCAATAACTTATACTTAATAACTTAATTAACTATGAAAAAGCCGCATCTAAATTAAATTTGGAAGTACTTAATTCTACATTAAATTGCAATGACGTTAATATCGCCACAAATATGTTAATAAAAGAGCTTCAGAGAGCTATAAACGTATATACTAGTATGAAGAGATAGTTTCCTCTCGCAAGAGAATAAAAGTTTCCTGGATTACTCAAGGGTTACTAAGGTGCATTAGATATAAAGATAAACTACATCGTGATCGTATCGTAAAATCACCCCGATGACATAAATCTTTGTGGTGATTTATTAAAAAAGTTAGGGCAGATTTTGATAAAAATGAATTATATAAAGCCGGGAATGATAATAAAAGAAAGTGGAAAATAGTTAAAAATATAGCTAAACTAAATAGTAATCTAACGCCTTTAAATACTAATCTTCTTAGTTTAAAAGCCAGTCCTGTCGAATCAATTAACTATATTAATGATTATTTTTCCAATATTGAAAAGAAAGTAGCATACAAAATTTCAATAAATTACGTAACGAATGAGTCATCGACAGCGGACTCAAATTTAATAAATCAATATCAATCTTTGGGCATGAGACCCACCGATCCACTGGAAGTTGAGTGTTTATTGAATAATCTTAAATATAATTCTGCACCAGGCTACGATGGCATTTCTAACCAAGTGCTTAAATCTACCAAGCACCTGATAATTCCCTCTATTGTGAACATTTGTAACCTGATTCTTGAATCAGGTGTGTTTCCTGATCAATTCGAGGTTGCTTTGATAACACCCATACACAAAGGTGGAGACAGAAATAGTATCAGTAACTATCGTCCTATTTCTATTCTGCCAGCACTATCTAAAGTTTTAGAACGTTTATTACATAATCGATTAAAATCATATTTTTCTAAATATAACTTAATTTCTGAAAATCGATTTGGTTTTGTAAATTGAAAATCTACTGAAGACGCAGTTTTATCTCTAACAGAGTTCATTGTAAGACATATTGACAGTAATAATAAATGTATAGGAATTTTCCTGGACCTCGCAAAGGCATTCGATACCGTCTCTGTCCCGATACTATTAGCAAATATGGAAAAACTAGGTATCAGGGGTATATCTCTGAAGTTGTTCACAAGTTATCTATCAAATAGATCTCAACTTGTAAGAATTGGAAGCTTAACCAGTGAAAATACCAATAATGACTATGGCGTACCTCAAGGTAGTATACTTGGCCCTACCTTGTTCCTCATATGTGTGAATGATCTATCTGGGCTTAAAATGTGCAGCTGTAAAACGTTGTCTATGCTGATGACAGTTTTACTGTTTCATGCACCCTCCTGGCATGAATGCATTGGTTTAGCACAGATAGGTCTCGATAAGGTTATGTCTTGGCTGAGAATGAATTTGCTAACCTTGAACATTGATAAGACGAAGTACCTTACTTTTATGAAATCTTCGATAGGTCAACATGAAATTGACTCTTATTCTCTGAAAGCACATATGTGTGATAATTCTTCTTCACTTTTGTGTAACTGTCAGACCATAGAGAGAATTAAATCTGTTAAATACTTAGGTGTAACTGTTGATTGCCTTCTAAATTGGCAAGAGCATATTAACAAATTAAAATGTACCATCAGAAAATTTATACCAGTTTTTAAACGTTTAAGACATATTCCAATAATTGCACTACTCAAATCATATATAATGCTCTCTGCCATTCTCTGTTGTCATACTGTATTATTGCTTGGGGAGGCATACAAAAGTTATATTTTGCGCATTGAAAGATCTCAAAGAGCTGTGCTAAAAGTTATGCTTTCTAAACCTTTTAAGTTTCCCACAAGTAATTTGTTCTCTGGAGTAAATGTGCTGACAGTCCGACAGCTATTTATATTAAAATCTGTACTTAAAACACATAAGTACAATAACTGTGACTTTAATTTTATTTCAAAAATTAAGAAGGAAATATCAAATTATACTACCAGAAAAATTTTACACGTTCTATGCCAAAGACAAATAAACTTCTTGGGACCTTCTTCCGACGGTTGCGTTGCACCACTTTGCCAATGACCGCGTCAATGAGGAGTGGTTCCTTGGTTCCACGACCACCGCCCCGACATCCATTTTTAGCGCGTGACATCACCTGATTTAGCTCCAGGTGACGAGTGATTCTCGCGCTCAAAATGGATGTCAGTGTCGTATATATGGTGGGTAGACACGTGATGGAGCGGTATTTGCTCGGGTCTGTGGTATCCTGATCTTTAAGAACCAAGTGAGCGATCCCAGTAGTGAAAGGGCTCGGGAGCGACTTCTGATCGAGAGCCTCTTGAAACTGTCGGGCGAGCACAGCATGACACACTACGAACCCCTTTAGCCAGTAATGATGCAGCCCATCGAGCCCCGGACTTTTCCAGTTCGGGTCCCTACGGATCGCCTCAGCCACGGTTTCAGGCGTTATCGTGACGGGATCCATAGGCGTAAAACTTGCACACTGGATCGCCACAACTTCCATCCAAGGGCCCTCGCTGTTTACAGTCTCTGAATACAGGCCACTCCAAAAGACAGTGTCAGCCTAATCCGGTCCTGGGCCCGCTCCACATACCTCTGGTCGCTCCAATGATTTATAGAGCCTCTTCTGATCACTCCGCAAGAGACGATTTTGGTTGAACCGCCTTGACCTCTCGCTAAATCGACGAATCCGCTTCCCCCAAGTAGCGATTTTTTTGCTTCAGGTCATCTATACGCTCCGTTAGTTTCTGCGTGATATCCGGCTGGGACAAACTAATATTTGTCCCAGCAAACAATGTTCTAACGGTGCGCACAACTCTCGGTCTATTATAACCCGACATGAAGCTTGTCAGTCTGCCGATAAGGGCCCTTGCCTTTGCGATACGGTCCTCGATTCTTTTTCTTCAGGCTGGGATGGCGCTACTTTGTTGACTAGCACGTCCAGCCATGGGAAGTTTGGCGCCAATAATACGGCATACTGCCAGTGTGGCGCCAAAAAGAATTGAGTCCGTCTCGCAAAGGTCCCGGCTGGCTTCCAAATAGGTCACTAGAATTGGGTTAAGAGCCCGCACAACAGCCCGATTTCGCTCGCTTTCCCGCATACCCCTTATGCGGGAAAGTCGCGGTCAATTTTCGAGAGGCATACTGCGCGTTTCCAGCATCGACTCTTCCAATACGCTCCTCATTTTCTCTAGTTCGTGGGAGACCATTCCACCTTCGTCTGAATTAACCACAAATGGAATATTGTCGGCAGCATCCACATATGCAATTTGCTGGGCATCCAGTGGCGCTGCATTCCCAGCCGTAGCATTTCCATTCGATGAGGGAACAGCCTCACGTCGTAGTCGTTCGAGTTTGGCGTCACCAAATATGTTGGAGCGCAGGATGTACCGAACTCGGTCTGCCAGGTTTTGCTCAGTGACGGATAGAGATGGCTCCAGCTCTGCAAAAAAGCGATGCATCCGAGCCCGATACGCCAAACATCCAGTTTCTTCCCCTTTTGCCCTAAAGTACGCCCGCAGTGCGTTTGGGTTCATTAATTGTGACCAAAGCATACGACGTGCTCCACCAGCGGCGGGTGCCACTTGCTGAGCCCGAAAAGACCCAGCCGACACCAAGCCTTCTGGTGGGGATGATGGATGTGGGGGGCTGCTAGGTGGTCTTGCAGCACCCCGCGCTTGGCTGGCGGCCCGCATGCTCTCGCGTCCAGCGCCAGCTCCAGACGCGCCCTGGCGACCACCAGACAGCGGCCCTTTGGGCACTATCTTTTTTTCCATCATCCATGGTTTGGGCGTCCATTCACGGGAGACGCCCAGGCCCGGCACCGTATCGTGTACGGCCATAAGCACAAACGGGCCTTTGCACCTTAAATTCTGCCGAGGCACGGCGCTCACATCTCTCGCAAGGCGCTGACTGATTGTGTTTTGTTCAGTTTTGTCACTTAACTGTTACGTCAGCGGGCAATGGGGTCGTCAATTCCCTACGCCATTTATTATTATTTGTGGTATTAGTAGTGTATTCTCATCTGGTTGGGCTGAATAAATATATAAAAGGAAATGATAAATATACATAAATATATATTTCATATACCAGCACAAATAAATAAGTAATACATAAACAAATAAAAGCCCAACCAGATGGAGGCCCTCGGAAGGGGAGATCAAACGGCCGAGGGTTAGGAGGAGAGGGAGAGAAACCCGCAGACGATGCGGGCGGTATCGAGGAGCACCGTCTTCTGCATTTGAGCCTGGAGCGGTCCGTCACGGAGTCACAAGCCTACTCAGATGACCCGAGAGGCTGACTGGGATTAGCCCGTTTGCAGAAACGACTACAGGAATAATTTCAGTCGGCAAACCACCCTACATGTCAGTCACCTCGTAAGCCAGGTCCAGATATTATGTTAGTTTATCTGTTTCGGCTTTCACGAGGTTCTCGTCATACGGAATGGTAATGTCGACCAAAAACATCCTTGACTATGCCCTCTGCATCAGCACAATATCAAGCTTATTCGCAAGAATAGTCCCATCTGTAATAATGGCCCGGTGCCAGTAGAGCCTGGCGCGGTCATTTTTGAGCACGGCTTCCAGAAAGTGCTTGTAATACCGCAATTTCCGGTCCACGAGACCGTATTTCAAAGCGAGCTCCTGGTGAATAATTCTGGCTACTAGGTTGTGCCTGTGCAGCAACAAGCTCGACAGATGTCGACGGCAGACGGTCTACGGACGGACGACCGTCTTTTATTTCACAGACAAACCCTCTGTTTTCCCGAAGAGGTCACCAAAGCGTAGCCAGTGGAGGGAGGTGACTGTATCTACTAAGGGCTCATGCAGATTCCTGTAGTACCTCCCAAGGAGCTCCTTCTCCTTCCATGCGGTCTCCCGGTCGGAAATGCTCTGCACTGCTGGGTCTTTCCATTGCTCGTTGGCTAAGGATAGAGGGGTAAGTCCTTTATCACAAGAAATGACGCCCTTATAGAATGGATCATCCTATCTCGCCAGGAAGTAATGACGGAGGCTGCACACTTCGCGATTTTGCATGGTGAGCGCTCTCAGAAAACCACGCCCACCATGCTTTCGCGGCAAGTACAGCCTCATTACCGACCATCTCGGATGATGCATCTTATGGGACGTCATGGTAGTGGGGACTTTTCTATCCAGGGCGTTAAGTTCAGTCTGAGTCCACCTGAGTACGCCAAAGGTAACCATGAGGACAGGCATGACCCAGTCGTTATATGCGCGTGCCTTATTCATGCCGGACAAAAGTCTGTTGAGCACTTTGGTCAAGCGTGCATAAAACATGTCGCAAACTGATGTTTCATACAGTAAGTAAAACGTCGTAGAGCGGTACAACGTGTATCCCGGGGCAGATGTGTTTCACCACCGCTATATGCGATATACACGAACGAAATTTCCACGCTGGTCGGTCGCCGCCAAGGGTAGGAAGAAGATATTCAACTAGTTCTATATACCAACGACAGCGCGTATTTTTCCTCCTTTCGTCGAGCAAATATAGCCGCAAATAAAATTCAGTGGCTGCTGGACCTGCTTTGGGGGATGTCTGTTGATGTGGTAAGTCAGCCTCGCTACTGACTAGCCATTTTAGGAAGAACAAATCACCACAGCTCCATTTACGAGATCAGGATGTAGAGTGGAAGACTACCATTATTTATCTTGGATGTCATATCGACCGATCGCTGCGTGCCTTCAGCCAGGCGAAGCATGCGATCCGTCAGCCGAGACTGGCGCGATCACTAATAAGACCATTGCTAACATCCAAGTTTCGCAATAGCAATCTTCAAAACCTACATACGATCAAGGTTAACGTACGCAGCACCAGTCTGGTATACGCTCACCAGTGCCACACACAAAAAGCGGCAAGTCTCAGCCATGGTTTGGTCGCTCCTGTAAAATAGCATCATGCTATAAACAGGAGTGCTACCAAGCCTGGGCTGATGCATCAGCGTCCCGGAATGTAAACACCAGCGCTCTAAAAAAAGAAGTATAATTCCGCCTCTAGGTCCTTCAAAAGAGTCATTGCCAAGGCAAAGTCAGAGCACATAGGCAGAATTGGCGAGAAACTAGTTCGCCTTCCTTCTGGAACCCGTGCATTCCGGTCTCTCGCCAAGGCTATCCAGGGGAACTTCTGTCAGCCATCTCTTCCATCTCTGCACAGGGAGGACGACTCACTGGCCCATACCGCAAAGGAGAAAGCCGATCTTCTAGGCTCTTTCTTTGCGTCTAACTCGACTCTCGATGACGGGGGGAGTACTCCGCCGACCATCCCGCGGTGTGAGTGCTCCATGCCGGAAGTGCACTTCACACAGCGCTCGGTTCGCAAAGCACTCCTCTCCCTGGACATCCACAAGTCGAGTGGGCCTGACGGAATCCCCCCAATTGTGCTGAGGACGTGTGCTCCAGAGTTGGCACCGGTTTTAACGCGTCTTTTCCGGTACTCCTACTCCCTAGGCGTAGTCCCAAAATCATGGAAGACGGCTTACGTCCACCCGATCCCTAAAAAAGGCGACCGCTCTGACCCGTCCAACTACCGGCCAATCGCCATCACCTCCTTGTCCTCCAAAACCATGGAGTCCATTGTAAACTGCCAGCTCATGAAGTACCTTGAAGATCACCAGCTGATTAGTGACCGCCAATACGGTTTTTGCCGTGGTCGGTCAGCTGGTGATCTTCTGGTCTACTACACAGATGGGCGGAGGCAGTAGAGTTCAAGGGGGAGGCATTGGCCGTTAGTTTGGACATTGCGAAGGCCTTCGATCGGGTTTGGCACAAAGCGCTTCTTTCGAAGCTCCCCTTCCTATGGGCTTCCCGAGAAATTGTGCGATTGGATCACCAGCTTTCTTGCAGATCGGAGCACCAAGGTCGTTGTAGACGGTGCAAGCTCCGATTACAAGCCTATTGATGCTGGTGTTCCACAGGGCTGCGTGCTATCGCCAACGTTGTTTCTTCTGCATATCAATGACATGTTGCATACCCGTAACATTCATTGCTATGCAGATGACAGCACTGGTGATGCTCTTTACACCGGCCGAGCCAATATTTCTCGGGAAAACGTCTCCGAGTGCCGGGACAAACTTGTGTCTGAAGTCGAGTCTCTGCTGGACAGAGTCTCGGATTGGAGGCAACTAAGTCTAGTCCAGTTTAACCCCCTGAAGACACAAGTTTGCGCGTTAATCGCTAAAAAGAACCCCTTTGTCGTATCCCCTCAGTTTCAAGGCACTCCCCTTGTTGCCTCAGCCAGTATCGGAATCCTCAGCGTCGACATATCGAGTGACGTGCAGTTTCGTGGTCACTTGGAAGGGGAAGGCCAAATTGGCCTCTAAAAAGCTTGGCGTGCTCAGCAGAGCGGGACAGTATTTCATGCCGGCACACCGCCTGCAACTTTACAAGGCGCAGGTTCGGCCGCACATGGAATACTGTTCCTATCTCTGGGCTGGGGCTCCCCAGTACCAGCTTCTTCCACTTGACCGCATCCAGCGCAGAGCGGCTCGAATCGTCGACGACCGAGTGCTTTCCGATCGGCTCGATTCACTGGCGCTGCGAAGAGATGTTGCTTCTCTTTGCGTATTTTATCGCATCTATCATGGGGAGTGCTCTGAGGAATTGTTCGGATTAATCCCAGCTGCCAAATTTCGTGAACGCACTACACGTCAAACGTCCCGATACCATCCACACCATCTGGATGCTTGGCGGTCCACCACTGTACGTTTCACAAGGAGTTTTCTTCCACGTACAACCTCTCTGTGGAATAGTTTACCACCGGCGATTTTTCCGGACCGATACGACCTGGGGACCTTCAAGAAAAGAGTCTTACTCCTTTCAAAAGGGCCGGCAACGCACCCGCAATTCTCCTGGTGTTGCGGTTGGTTGATCATGGGCGGCGGTAGTCACTTAACATCAGGTGAGCCGCATGCTCGTTTGCCCCTTCTTCTATATAAAAAAAAGCTAATCGTAGGAGCCGGCCAATATGTCCGGAACGCCATTACAAATAGTTAAAGCATTAGTATAATTGTACCATCCATCATGTAAATTAAAACTGGCAAAGTGCGAATAGGGCCTCACCATTTAAGGGTTCCATATGTATTATGACTTATATATTCTATGCTTACAAACTACGTAATAAATAAATGTTTTCAATATTAACTGTTTCAAAATAATGTGTCACACAATATACAAAGAAATTTCAAATTTCTAAATTATTCAGTTTTAACATAGACCGCTTCAAACCACTTAAAAAAGAGTCTAACTGACTTTAACTGTCTCTCTATAATTTTAAATCTGCTGTGTTTCGTTTGGCAAAGAATGTTACCTTTAAACGTGGCTTGACCGAGGAAAGACCACGCACTCACAGAATACCATCGTAAAATAGCAGCTTAATGCTGCTGTGTTTTGTATAGTGAACTTAAGAACTGGAGACTCTTTTTACTGGAAACGAGGCATTCCATCTTAGTCCTCACGGGTGAGAACGCATCTGCATTTTGATTTGTAATCGAGGATAGATGTAGATGTCTATGGGCCGCAGCAACCACTTACCACCTGTGCTCGTTTGTCACGCTATCGTATAAAAAAATTATCTAAGTTATTGAGGTCACTGCTCAAAATAAGGCCAAGTAATGCCACAAAAACGGCTCTGAGCCACGTGCAATTCATGCTGGATATAATGCTGGATATAACATCTTGGCTTTTGAAATGTGTTAATTAAAGATGTGCTTGATAATTCGGTCACATAATTTTTATGACATATTTAACAGTATTTTAATAAATTATAATACTTAGAAATGCATGACTTAGATTTATGTACTAACTTATATTGCATCCTGGTTAAGACAGTATTTTGTACTATATTTGATTTTGAAATTACAAATTTGATGAAATTATAATTACAAATCAAATCTCAAGAAATGCTACAAAAGTGGCCCTGAGCCACGTGCATTTCATACATTACCTACATCTGTAAACAATACATGAATAAAAATAAACAATTTAATTAATAAAACACGACAACTTAACCCCACAAAATATCTCCTATCACGTTTACTGTCAATAACATATAACAAAGTAAACACTCGCAGTGAGAAAACACCCATAACAATTTGGCAAGCGAAACGTATTCTATAAAACGTTATTATAAAAATATACTTACAGAAAACACAATCGTGAATGGCCTCGAAGATATTTGAGATTATAGGGATGGGTTCTCATCACATTATGGTAATGGACATTTCGGCGACACTTTCAAATAGAAATAGATTGATTTGTATTTTTCCGAAGCGTACGATTCTTGTTGGGTGAGTCTGATTGATTCTTAGGATATCGTCCTCTAGTATCATTAAAGCGGGCATAATTATTTAATGAGTATGAATTTCGTATTTATTACCATATAAATTGTCGCGTTAAATGTTTAACAAAATATCTTATCACATCTTTTATTCGGATCAAACAATTCGCAATCTAATGTTAATAACATAATGAAAAACAGCGTCTAAAACATCAATACGCACATGCATATTTATAAATTAGTATTTTGAAGCAGAGATAAGTCAGTTGGATCTAATAATGTACTAAATTTTGTTTCTAATATCTAGATAAAAAAATGGTTAGAGTGGTAGCCTCGTACCGCTAGAACATGGCAGGTTCTTACTAGATGAAGTAACAATTTCACTTGCAGGGATTGTGTAGATATAGAAATAAAACATTTTTAATCTATATAGCTTATCATAGTAACTGCTGTATTTAATTAGATAGAGATGAACTCCATCGTTCTACAGAACACTTTGAAGAAATAAAGTCTTTAATCCAAACAGAGCAACGTAAATCGGAAAATAGTGCCCGAGGGCTTCGAAGTGAATGAATTTCCATTAGACGCCGAGCCGAAGTAGCTGAGAGGCGTCCCCCATCTGATCTATTGTGTTATAAGAGGTCAACTGCGAGTAATTGTCGCGCTCTGATAAAACACTTTTACAATAAATAAATTAAATATATATACAGTTAATTTTCCTTTTAACGATTAAACAATTGTTAATTTAACATTTCTTATGGTCGACTGTGTGATGGCCGAGTAAAAAAATCACCGTTCGTCCCGTTATTGGCGTAATTCTTCTATTTTCATTATTATTTTTTTAATACGTTACTTTCACACTAGAATTTTCTCTTGTATCTTGGCTGCGGTTTACATACAAAAATTGCATAAGGACCCAGAACTGAAACAATTATTTGTAGGCCATAAAAATACTTTTTCCGAGCGGGATTGGAACCTGCGGTCTTCAGTGCCACAACTCAGTGCCAAACCACTATGGAGCCGTCATGTAGCGCGTAAGAAGCGACTATGTGAAAAATGGCGGCTCATGTCAAGTGAACATCTACGGTCAGCTGATGAACATGATTGGTGTAAACACTATATTATTGATAAAAGAATCAGTCGTTACTTTGTGGAAATCCACTATATTAAAAATGTTAAACATAAAATAGCAAAGATCCGCGTAGAAATAAAATAATAATAATGAACATTTTCGACACGGCAGTGCATTTAGCGGTCAGTTGGCAGAGTCTACCAATAACGCCTCGTTTAGAGAGGAAACACGTGTCATGTTATTGACTGTGATGCGCCTTACCTAGTGATGTTGGGATTAGTGGTGGCAGGCAGGAGGTAATATTCAAACTAGGCAAAACACCCCATTTTTTATTTCTACGCGGATCTTAATCAATTCATTTTTAACACGTGTACTGTACTTTTATTTTGTCATTTATTGAGCAAATAACAGTGGCTCCTGAAATCGAAATATTCTCGCTTTTATTACCACTACCACAATTGTAATCACGGGTACCTACTGGATATTACTTTTGGTTTTTAAAATAATATGCTTGGTTGGTCGTGTAAACTGTGTCATGTTTGATAGTTATATTACTAAATATTTTACCAAGTTTTTTATTAACTCGCCTCCGTGTATGTCTGTTCTGACTGAATTTAGTATTCAATTTTTAACTAACTTTCCGATGAGCTAGAGATTTGAAATTTTGAACCTACCCATAACTTAGAATTGGAAGATAATTTAGGGATATAAAAAAAAAACAAAGAGTCATAACATAGGTATATAAAAATATGAAAACATAATATTTAAAAATTTCACTTAAAATGCATAGTAATACATGAGGTAAAGTTATATACTGACTTATATTAAATACCTATTAAGATAAGGTATTTTATACTGTATTTTCTAATATTAAATTTAAACACAAGTCCACAATACAAAAATCCTAATATTTTCATACACTTTATTCCTACGTTCAACGATATCAAAGTTTAATGCGTCAATTTAGTGTGACACTGACAGATTTCGCAAATAGTATTCATAAATAAGAAGAAATATTCTCCTTCGGAAGAGGATTCAGAGCATATAAACACTTAAGCGGCAGTATTCTAATGGATACGAGTACACAGCGGATACCTTAAATATCGGGAGGAAATGGTTGGTTACGAACTGTTAACTTAAAAGTCATAGATTCAAATCCACCATTTGACTAAAGTCGTGAACCACTATTAGCGCGAGCATTTATTTACTTGGAGTGGTTCACAAGGCTATTCGTAACTTTAAAAGACTTACTAGTATTCCTTTTCTTAAACAATAAAACTACGAATTGCAGTTGTCAAGAACAGAGTTCTTTATGAACTCTGTTCTTGACTGATCTTTCCAATTTGAGATAAAATATAATAATAAAAAAAATATTATTAGCTGAAGATAGCGGTTATGACTCTAATCAAATTTTTATACGCCAGTTGTAAAATATTCATAGTGATAACGGTAAGCAACTTAAACTGTATAACGCTCGTGGTTGTTGTTAGAGGCGGTAGAGGAATTCTGAAACAGGAGATCCATCTAATGACCCGCTTGCCTTGACTATGGCAAATACTCCCTTATGTGGCAATCATTTGGCAATCTATGGGCTTTTATAAGGCTCTGGACTTTTATAGGCTGTAATATATGTGCGTAGGTGAAAATAATAAAGTATTAGTGAATACATAGTATAATCCACCTGACCGTGAGGATATGGCAATTTTTTCTCTTCTATGAAAACGGTCAGCAACACGAAAATGAGTATAAAGAATATCTTAAGTTTATAAGAAAGAAAAAAGCAAAAAGTTATTACTAAAAGTTCGGCTTACCTATAACTTCCTACTACTAAGTTATTCAAGTTATATGAGACAATATTGTCGTACGTTGTAAGTGTTATAAAAGCGGAGGGAGAAGGATTCAAACTATGTAATTTGAAAGGTATTGGGCCATACTTGTGCAGATAAAACAACATTTGTGTAAGTTGCCATTAGGCCAGTTAGAGAGAACTCTCTATCTCTTCTTTCACGTTCATATATTATAGCCAATTTGTTCGATAAGTTTCCGTCTATGACATCCCTTGCTGACTCTACTATTCTCTTCTGTAGCTTTCTTCATTATTATTTCTACATGATCATACCACCGAAGCTTAATCGTGGTCAAAACAGTTTGCGAACGACACTTTCTCTTATCACACTATTTCTCACCTTAATATTCAGTCAACCCTAACATAATTCTTAATGACCGCTTTTATAAGTCATTAATCCTACCCTAATGCATATTCTGCAACACTTAACTTTCATCACATTCTTACAATAACGTCTAACGTTGCGAGTTGCCTATTTTTGCAGCATTTTGCTTTTTCACTTTTTTGATTATAGATACTAATAAAATTATAAAGTCCAAAATATGTTCTAAATTTTCAAACGTATTAGCACATTGAATAAATTTAAGAAATCATTATGTATTAGCACAGATATTTCAAAAAACAATAAGATTACCCTTCCTATTTACGAACATGTTTTCTATCGCATTAGCGTAGACAAAGCGATGTCGTGATCGTACGCTGCTTGTTTTATGACACCGCATATGGGTTTAATGTGTTTCGTGTTGGTTCGTTTATCTCTCTTTATTTAATACGTAACTAGTTTTGTCCTTTTCAGATTTAGTGTGAAATTTATTATTAGGTTAGCATTACTCTTTTTCAAAGGTCACTTAAAATGAAGCATTTTAATATTTTCAACCATATACGCTGTTTACAACTTGCGCAATAAATAATGTTATGCAAGACAATTAGACTTTTTATATTATTATTCAGTAACTTTAGGAACACATTAATGAAATGACCTTTCGATCCGGATAAACTTGGCAAGCCTTTAAAGGAAAACTTACCAGTATACATTCATTAAATTATTGAATTCATTTATAATATCTATTCTAATAGAATACTAACGCGTAACGAGGGATTCCAAATTAATCTGAATGAAATATCAAGTTCGTGTCTAAACGTTATTCGTAGTCTGCGGTATTACTACAAAAGCTAAATAATTCAGGAAATATGAAATATTTTATTACAAAGCTAGACGTAAATATTAATGGGCCAGATCGTTCGTTTAGCACCAGATATTATACCATAGTGTACTCGGTCGTCGTTAATATTCATAAACATAACTAAGAATACGTATGTACTTATTATATATAAGTAAGAATGTCATGTATATTATATGTCTATATTAGTAGCTCATAAAATAGCATTTAGAGTCTAGAAGTCATTTGTCTGCGCTACAACTGCGAATGCCGTTAAGAAAATAATAAGTATTTCTTTAAATACGTACGTATTCTTTTAAAAAGTTAAAAAAAAGTTTCATAAAGTATTTTTTTTTTATCTACACTGCCGCAAAATATATTCGGGTTTGCCCAAATACAACCCACGTCAAGTATTGCATGACAACACACCATGTCAAAAACTTTGTTGCATCTTAATACAATGGAAAAATAAAGATACTTCATTTAGGACTAATTTTAATCACCTGATAAAAGACATCCATAGTATGAGTTATAAACCGAATAAATATAAAAGGTGAAAAAGATTAGTCTATTTTAATCCTACAAACATAGTTTTAATTTATTTAAGTTGTATTTTAACTTTAGAAATTTTATGAAATACTAGCAACGCTATTGTTACGACCTTTAGGTTCGTGACAATAAGAACTGCCGATTGAATTACTCACTACACACAACTTGCTAGGCATTAATTATGGCGCACAAAACTAGTAACATTACTAATTTCCAAGTAAATTTCAAATGCTTGTGTCAGGAGTAGTTTACGCCAGTAATCTAACAGTGTATTTAAACCCACGACTTTTTGAAATCGCGGTCTGGAACCTAACATTAGGTTACGGTCGCTTTAAATTTTATCTGAGGATTAAAATTGATTTCTAATTTCATCTTGATGACACCTGCAGTAGAACTAGAGTAACCGACAAAGCCCAACGGATAAGTAAGCTAAAGTGGTAATGGGCTAGCCATATAGCTCGGAAGACCAACAACCGATAGGGAAGAAAGTTCTCGAGTGGCAGCCTCGTACCGATAGGCGAAGTGTAGGGCGGCCCCCACTAGACGGAGTGACGACCTGGTAAGAGATATAGGAAGTCGATGGATGCAGGTGTCTCAGGACCTTGCTTTGTGTCATTCCTTGAGGCAGTTCTATGTTCAGCAGTGGACTTGTGAAGGGCTGTAATGAATAATTGAAATGAATTAATAATGATAATAATAAAACATTTATTCATTACCACCAATAAAGTTACAGTAAGCAGTACACACAGATATAACCAAAATTACATATTGTAGTAATGAATGGGCTCTATAGCTCAGCATAAATGTTGCTGTATCCTACAACACTGTTCTGCCAGCCCCCAACAAATGAAAAGTACAGTACGCGCGCATCCATGTTTATATTACATTCAATCACAGCTGTTCATATTAGAGTACCCAAATATTAGCGAGTATTAGCCAGTAAAGTATCAGCTAATTAAACCTTGTATCCTGTTATCTTATTAAAAAGCACGCAATGAAATCCAAATCATTGGTTTTATTAAACGTGTATTATTTGCGTAAATATAAAAAAAAACATTATGGCAAATATTACAGCAGTGCCAACTTCAATAAATTATTTAAAATACACGCTCTTGAAGCTATAAAAATAATTTAATTCAATATTTACACTTGGTTAATTGCAAACTAAAACTGCAGTAGAATACTTTTCTATCCATACATTACAGATTTTAAAAGTCCATTTCTGTATATAGGCCTTCTCATATACTGTATCATTGGAGGTATATTACCATAGTAACTGCAGTTATTTTAATAATTTTGAATTGTTATCAGTAAGATGCTGCTGTCGCCTCCTGTTTGAGTTTACTGTGTAGCTTTTTTGAACACCCACAGGACGATATAGGGTAATGGATATTCTTACTCTGGCCACTCCACGGTTGTACTTTTATATCAGCATAACCCTGAAAGTCGCTAAGTAGTGGTGAAGTCTAAAATTACACTATCCTATATTATCCTGTGGGTGTCATAAGAGGCGACAGTAGGAAATGAAACTTTTTTTAAAGTATTTCTAACTACACACTTTTTTAACTACAAACTAGAACTTTTTCCTGTATCGTAGGGACAGTTTACATATATTACTTCACAAGGACGAATATCCAGACCCACAACAATTATTTATAGGCCATACAAATACTTGTTTCATACGGGATTCAAACCCATGACCCTTAGCACTTAAACTCAATGCTAAGCCTCTGCACCACGGAGCCGACAAACGATAGATAGGAAGTAGTATCTATCTAATAATAACTCAGTCATAAAACCTCCAGTGGCCAACCCGCCTGCTAAACGTAGAGCAATTACGGCAAGTTCAGTAGTGGTCTTTTAATTGATTGAAGTGTATGAATGAATTAAAACAGATACATATCGTATCAAACTAATATTAAAAATTTCCCCCCAAATTAATTCCGCTATTTATCCCCGACGAACATTATTTCTGACAAGGACACGCATAACCTTATATGAATTGAAACAGGTTTCAGGTTTCCATTTTATGACTACCAATGTAAATATATTTCAGTCCGGGTCCCGTTCCATTCAATCAATACATAATATTTTCGATAAACGCCGTTCAGTGAAATTATTACAAATATTTTTTTATGATATCAGAATTTTATTATATACTGGCTACCAAATAAGCCACAAAACTATATGTGTTTTATATCTCGCATACCTAAATAAGTTATTTTTATTATTATTAAGAAAACCAACAGCATGAGAAACGTGATAAAGCCACCACTAGAACCGCGATTTTACAGAATACCAGCGTGAAATAGTAGCTCAATGTTGCTGTGTTTGGTATGTTGAGTGTAGAGAACCGGAGACCCTTTTTATTGTAAACGAGGCATTCCATCCGAGTCCTCAGGGATGACGCGCATCTGCATCTTGAATCTTAATCAAGGATTGATGTATATGTCCGTGGACCACAGCATCCACTTACCATCAGGTGGACTGTGTGCTCGTTTGTCAACCTTATTTTATAAGAAATCTTTAGTCAAGTTTAAAAAATAAATAAAATACTGGTTAACAATATCTTTGAATACTAAATGAGAAAGCAAAAAACTGTCACAGTATTATATTATCAGCTCAGACCTACTATCACTTCTTTGAGATCAATGGTTCATCATGCTGCTCCGGCGTATGTTGGGGGACTTTACGTGTTCCTAAATATTTTTATCCAATGAACTGCGTATTTTGGCAAGAGTCAAGATTGGATATTGTTGTTTCAAAAAGAGCACATCTCCATCTTGCGACTAGGAATCTCAAATATGTGCTTATTCTGTTCTTTACGGAAGAACCATATTAGCACATTCTAAATGACTATATTATACACACCATGCATTCAAACAAGGTATTCCGTCTTAGTTCTCAGAGGTGATGACGGAGGACAACCTGCATAGTTGTTCGCATAAAATAAAAAGTAATAAAAAATATTCCACAGAAATGCAGAATAACTTATTACCCCGAACACGTGGTTAATAATCACTTAAAATTACAATTAAAAACATAATTGGTATCGACGGGGAATCTAAATTAAGAAGCATGCGTGCTTTGAAATTCGCAGCATGAGCTTTGCACCTGAACTACTGCTTATATTTTGATTTAATGTATTCACACGAATACTAGACATAGTATAAAATACATTTTTTTTTTTTTTTATAGAAGAGGGGGCAAACGAGCATGTGGCTCACCTGATGTTAAGTGACTACCGCCGCCCATGATCAACTGCAACACCAGGGGAATTGCAGATGCGTTGCCGGCCCTTTAGAAAGGAGTAAGCTCTTTTCTTGAAGGTCCCCAGGTCGTATCGGTCCGGAAAAATCGCTGGTGGTAAATTATTCCACAGAGAGGTTGTACGCGGAAGAAAACTCCTTTTGAAACGTACAGTGGTGGACCGCCAAGCATCCAGATGGTGTGGATGGTATCGGGACGTTTGCCGCGTAGTGCGTTCACGAAATTTGGCGGCTGGGATTAATCCGAACAATTCCTCAGAGCACTCTCCATGGTATATGCGAAAGAAAATGCAAAGGGATGCAACATCTCTTCGCAGTGCCAGAGAATCGAGCCGATCGAAAAGCACTCGGTCGTCGACGATTCGAGCCGCTCTGCGCTGGATGTGGTCAAGTGGAAGGAGCTGGTACTGGGGAGCCCCAGCCCAGAGATGGGAACAGTATTCCATGTGCGGCCGAACCTGCGCCTTGTAAAGTTGCAGGCGGTGTGCCGGCATGAAATACTGTCCCGCTCTGCTGAGCACGCCAAGCTTTATAGAGGCCAATTTGGCCTTCCCTTCCAAGTGACCACGAAACTGCACGTCACTCGATATGTCGACGCCGAGGATTCCGATACTGGCTGAGGCAACAAGGGGAGTGCCTTGAAACTGAGGGGATACGACAAAGGGGTTCTTTTTAGCGGTTAACGCGCAAACTTGTGTCTTCTGGGGGTTAAACTGGACTAGATTTAGTCGCCCCCAATCCGAGACTCTGTCCAGCAGAGACTCGACTTCAGACACAAGTTTGTCCCGGCACTCGGAGACGTTTTCCCGAGAAATATTGGCTCGGCCGGTGTAAAGAGCATCACCAGTGCTGTCATCTGCATAGCAATGAATGTTACGGGTCTGCAACATATCATTGATATGCAGAAGAAACAGCGTTGGCGATAGCACGCAGCCCTGTGGAACACCAGCATTAATAGGCTTGCAATCGGAGCTTGCACCGTCTACAACGACCTTGATGCTCCGATCTGCAAGAAAACTGGTGATCCAATCGCACAATTTCTCGGGAAGCCCATAGGAAGGGAGCTTCGAAAGAAGCGCTTTGTGCCAAACCCGATCGAAGGCCTTCGCAATGTCCAAACTAACGGCCAATGCCTCCCCCTTGGACTCTACTGCCTCCGCCCATCTGTGAGTTAGGTAGACCAGAAGATCACCAGCTGACCTACCACGGCGAAAACCGTATTGGCGGTCACTAATCAGCTGGTGATCCTCAAGGTACCTCATGAGCTGGCAGTTTACAATGGACTCCATTGTTTTGGAGAACAAGGAGGTGATGGCGATAGGCCGGTAGTTGGACGGGTCTGAGCGGTCGCCTTTTTTAGGGATCGGGTGGACGAAAGCCGTCTTCCATGATTTTGGGACTACGCCTAGGGAGTAGGAGTACCGGAAAAAAACGCGTTAAAACCGGTGCCAACTCTGGAGCACACGTCCTCAGCACAATTGGGGGGATTCCGTCAGGTCCACTCGACTTGTGGATGTCCAGGGAGAGGAGTGCTTTGCGAACCGAGCGCTGAGTGAACTGCACTTCCGGCATGGAGCACTCACACCGCGGGATGGTCGGCGGCGTACTCCCCCCGTCATCGAGAGTCGAGTTAGACGCAAAGAAAGAGCCTAGAAGATCGGCTTTCTCCTTTGCGGTGTGGGCCAGTGAGTCGTCCTCCCTGTGCAGAGATGGAAGAGATGGCTGACAGAAATTCCCCTGGACAGCCTTGGCGAGAGACCAGAATGTACGGGTTCCAGAAGGAAGACGAACTAGTTTCTCGCCAATTCTGCCTATGTGCTCTGACTTTGCCTTGGCAATGACTCTTTTGAAGGACCTAGAGGCGGAATTATACTTCTTTTTTAGAGCGCTGGTGTTTACATCCCTGGACGCTGATGCGTCAGCCCAGGCCTGGTAGCACTCCTGCTTATAGCATGATGCTATTTTACAGGAGCGACCAAACCATGGCTGAGATTTGCCTCCAATGGGCACCACAGAGGAAGGAATAAAAAGTTCCATACCCTGAAGTACCACATCAGCGACAGAATCCGCAACAACGTTGGGATCGTCCGGCGAGAAGCAAACGCGCCCCCAAGGGTAGGATGCAAAGAAAGACCGCATCCCATCCCAATCGGCTGACCTATAGTGCCAAACACGGCGGCAGCCTGCAGAATGCAACCGCGATTTCAGCGTGAGTGGCACCATACTCCGGACAAGACAATGGTCCGAGGAGCCTAAAGGGGCGTCGACGGAAATCTGATATCCGTCCGGGTGAGAGGTCAGCAGAAGGTCCAACAGGGAAGGTGCATGATCCTCCACATCTGGAATCCGCGTAGGCGAAGTAACCAGTTGTGTCAGACCATATGCCAAGGCAAAATCATGAACAGATCTCCCCGCATGATCGGTTAAACGTGAACCGAGCCATTCGGCGTGATGGGCGTTAAAGTCGCCGAGGATCACGATCTCTGCGGAGGGGATCTGCTGTAGCAACGAATCTGCAGCCATTTGGACGTGGTCGAAGAGTCGGTCTGTTTCGGCATTACCGCTGTGGGACCTATAGAGGCACCCGTAGACGCGCGGATGGTCGTCGCTGTCTACGCGTAGCCAAAGGATGGACAGGTCCGAACCTTCAAGTCTGCCGAGGCGTCGAGAACAGATGTCCTCTCTGACGTAAACGCAAACTCCAGCCCGAGGCACAAAGGAGTGTTCCAGTTTGTACCCCGGGTAGGAGAGATACGAGACATCAGCCGGAGAGGACACCTGCGTCTCGGTCAGAAAGAGCAGAGCCGGCCTCGCCGTCTCGAGATGGTAGTGGACGGCGTTTAGGTTGGAGTGAAGTCCCCTGATATTGCAGAAATTCACGGACAGCGTGGCAGGGGTCGCCTTGGTCTTGTTGCTCCGTTTGCCCCGAGCAGTTTTAGTCTTGAGCGGAATTTTGCCCCCCCCCAGAATACGCGGGGCAGCCTGAGCACGCACGCTCAGAAGTGGAAAAACATGGTCGTGGATGCTCAGCGAGGGATTCTCCAGGGGTGCTGGTACCCTCCTGGGGTAGTCTATCATTGAATTCCGCTACCATGTTGATGGGGGGGATTTGGGCCTCCGGCCACCTGCACTCACCAGACGAAACGCGGAAGCAGAGCTTCCACTTCACGCCGGTATTCTGTGAGGTCGTGGTACCACCCCGGTTTGAGCCGGCCCATACGTGCGACAGCAAAGCTGCCGCGTGGCTCTACCACTTGTTAATACATAGTATAATTTTACGAATTTCATTAATTTTACCTTCTTTATACCCCACGTTTCAGTCACCTAACAGCACCCACGGTCATGTGACCATAGGTGCTGCAAAGGTGAAGGTACAAACGCGATAATATTCTTAAAATTAGTTTTTGTCCATACCTCAAGTATTTTTAATTTATAAAGGATTAGATGAAAAATAAATTTTTCGCGTGTAGTGGCGGGAAAAATTACCCACTATCCCATATTTTCCCAGGAGTGTCGTAAGAGGCGACGGAGGGAAACTGAGGCGGAAGATGGGCAACAGCATCTTTGTGATAACAGCAAAATAGCAATAAAAAAACTGCAGTTTTCTACCCGCTCGCCATGCAAGGCAACTATGGCAATATACCCCCCATAACGAGAGCGGCCCCCAGTCCGTGGCGGACTCGCTATTCCTGGCTACGACCGAGAGGTCAATCGACAGTTTTATCTCGGCTGAGCAGCGTTCGGGAAATCACAACTCATCTCCTCGTCAGGTGTACCTCAAAACATGTTAATTACGGATCTGAGACGTGGCCTTCACTGCAGGCCATATGAGGGAGCTCAAGATCACTCTGCGAGCTATGGAGAAAGTGACAAACTTAGAAATAAGACCGACTTAGCCAAACGGATTAGAAAGCTGAAGTGGCAATCAGCTGGCCATATAGCTCGAAGAACCAATAACTGCTAAAGAAAATAGGCTCTTCGGTCAGCCTCGTACCGGTAGGTGAAGTGTAGTGTGACCCTCTACTAGATGAAGTAATGATCTAGTAAGAAATGCAAGAAGTCAATGGATGTAGGTGTCTGATGCATTCCTTGGAGAGGCCTATATTCAGCAGTGGGCTTATGAAGAGCTGTTATAATGATGATGAACTGCCTTTAAATATAATCCTGTGGGCTCTATCTTGAAAAGACATATATTCAGTAAGAGATTGTACACTGAAGAAAGACGACTTTTTTCCTCAAAACCTCTTAGAAACGAAAAGTAGCTATAAGTAGTCTATACGTATGCTGTTAGTTAATTTTTAACCTGTTTTAATTTTTACATGCTCGCAAAAAAAAACAGAAATACAATTTCGTCCCAACCAGCAGACCAGATTAAATTTTTTCAAAAATACACGTGAGTTTTTGTAATTGAATTTTTAACATGCGACGGCGCAAGGGGTTTTGTGATGTGTTGACGTGTTAATCTGATTAAATTTTTTAACAGAGGATCCGTTCATTTTACCGAATAAGTTAATTTTACGCCTTTATTTAAGACGCAAATGTTACAGGGTTGTGAAGATTTAAAAGCAAAATTTATTGTGAGAAATTCAAATTTAAATAACCTATATTAATTCTCCCACAATTAGAATACTGCATAATTTATATGGTACATTGTTTTCAATACACAGAAGAATACTTTAATTTGAGGAAGACGGGAATCCACTCTAGTTCAGTTAAGGGACCTTTGGCAACCTCTCATCTAAGGGGACCCGGTTTTGAGCCAGTGCGGCAACAGAGGTGGCTGAACTGAGTAAGTGTACCTTATAAGCTATGTCTAAGTCCTAAGTATGGCTGAAGTAAGAAATTGAGAAATTCGGTTATTGGGATCTACGTCCGGTGAAGCTTACCTATTTTTTACCATTGATGATAAGAAGGTTTGTTCTTTTCTAGTAAAAAAGCTCAATATATACATTTGGAGAGAAAATACAGCCAGCATTCTTGGCGCTATGCCGCGGGAAAGGAGTATGTGATAATTTAAGTTTACAGTGTGAGTGTATTTTATTATGATATAATATTTGATATTTTATATAAGGGGAACCCAACGACCATGTGGCTCACCTGATGGTTAATGACTTCCGCCGCACATGTACTATTGCAACACCAGGGAATTTGCAGTGTAGTGTAGTGCTCCCACGTTAATATACTTTAGTGTTAAGGGGAAATATAACCTCAAATGGCTTAGTAAGATCCTCCGTTATGCCGAAAATATTGCAGCATTAATTTTGAAATAAATATATGGTAAAGTTGAGGATTAATTTTAAGGACTATGTTAGACGAAAACAAGATTCCGTAAAATTTTCTAAAAAATCCAAAGTTTTTTTTTCTCTTTATTAGGTTCACCAACAATTGATAACACTAACACATCAAATTAATACAATTACTTAAAAGTAACACAAGTGCAACAATTACTTAAAGGTAAACTCCGCATGCATATATAACTTTATAAAAAAAAAACTGAAAAACAATAAGTTGTTCCTCAACTAAAATTAAATACATATTTATTAGTAAGATTAGTGCTGCATAAACTAAAAAAAAAAAATTAAAAAAAAACTAAGAAATCTATTTTAATTTACGCTATTAACTTATACATTAACGGAGACACTTAGAGAATGTTTTGGGTGAGTCAAAGTGAATGTCGATTAGATCGCTATATCTATTAATAACTTTGCAGAACCTGGCATAAGGAGAATTCTTTCCCAAGACAGTTCTTCTTAATGGTGGACTAAGTGGTGCAATAGAGCTGCGAGGTAATCTCGAAGGTACACGAAACTTAAAAAGTTCTATTAAACTGGGGCAATTAAATGTAGAATTAAATATTTTATGTACAAAAACTGCATCATTATACTTTCTGCGACTTTCTAAGGTTTCTAAATTAAAATGATGCAATTTACTATTATAAGTTAAACCGCTGTTATTCATAAAATACTTTAAATAAGATCATGAAACTTTGCATACTAACTGAACTAACTATAAAGCAGTGCTTGTGTTATTTACTTTTTTTAAAATACCACCATTGTTTTCACTGCAAAAAGAAATTACCTAAATTATCGGCTTCTTGAAGCTTGATTCCTGCCAGTGGTCAGTTTTGCTTCGGTCTTTGAAGGGAGAGGTTGTGTCGCTTACAATCAGAACACATTACGCAACTTAAAATTAAAATGGGAAATAACCGTAATAAAAATAAGAAGCGACTAGGTTGGCGTTAAGAAACAGGCATAAATATGATAAACCTAATGAAATAAGTATCTAACGACCTATCTACTTACAGTATTAGTGATTACAAACATGTGGGTACATAGCATACGACGCGCGGGGAAGTGGGAGCAAAATTAGAATTTGAGCTGACTTACTATATCCTCTTAAGGTAGAATAATGAGGCAGTCGAATTAAAGTTTTAGTACCAACCACGCGTCGCCTTCATTGACACCTTTCCTATTTTTTTTTTTACATTTTTACTATTATTACATGGCGACCCTGTCAGGCGGTGCGCGTGCATTGTCGCAGCGCACCGCCGCGGCTGCTATTTTTTTTTAATAAAATGGGAAAATAATTTAAAAAAATAATATAAAGAAAAAAATTCAATTATTGAATTGACATACTACCGGATGTGACAAGAAAACCAAAAAATGATAAGAGAAGTGGCCACAATAATAATTTAAAGAAGTTAACTCAAAATTAAAATTGAAAT
Organism: Parnassius apollo; assembly: GCA_907164705.1. Classification (NCBI taxonomy): domain Eukaryota; kingdom Metazoa; phylum Arthropoda; class Insecta; order Lepidoptera; family Papilionidae; genus Parnassius; species Parnassius apollo. Next base: position 1,116,478 of record CAJQZP010000783.1, on the reverse strand, counting down.
ATATATAAGTACTATGAAGACAATCAAACTATGAATATTAATAATTTATTAATTAGTAAACAAATAATGAGTAAAATAAAATGTGGATTTCAAGATACGACATATTAATTTAAAAAAGGCAAAGAAGTAGTTGTATTCTAGCGGGCATCACCCAGAAGGATGTGAAAATTGAACCGAAAAGAATAAAGAAGAATTTGAGAGGTAAATTCGCACCTGTGTGATTTTTAATTCCATTTAAAACTTTAATAATTTGAGATTTTTTAATGTTGTTTTTGCTTTTAAAAAAAAGTTATGCATAAAATTTTCTGTATTTAAAATATGATTAAATTGAAAGTATTTATCAGATAATTCACGATTTAATTTTTTTTAAATATTTATATTACTGAAAAAATAAGCACAATGCAATAATTATAAATTAATCAATAATCTAGCACTTGATTTTATATTCAATTTTATTCGGTTATAGTTTTATATTATTTTTATTACTGTGTCCTGCAAAATATGAATGAAATAATATGAAGATTACATTTTTACGTATTTACATTTACAATTGTTTATCATTAATTAATTTTTCATATTTTGTAGTTAACATATCACTGATGATACATTTCGTGTGTGTGTTTTTATGTAGTAAATTTTATTTAAATGTACACAATTTTGAAAAGAGTTATAACCGATTTGCTATTATTGTTTTTTTTTTCTTTTGTAAAGGCATTAAATCATTATTTTATATAATAACCTACCTAAAATATTTAAAAATGGTTTTTATAATGTTTAAATAAATTAATCTATCGTTGTGTGAAGTTTGTAGCTGTTATAGTGATTTTTTAAAGCATTTTTATAGCAAAAGTATTTTTTTAAAAGCTAATGCATTTTGTGAATTATGTAAAAGTAACATAAATATTAACAATGTAACTTTTTCTAAACTTCTGTGTAAATTAAGGAAATGTTTAAAACTATTCTTTTAAGGTACATTTTACTTTCATTCATATTATAAAAGTTATCTTAAAATTAGGCGTGAATCACACCGTGTCATCCTAGTCCGATGTAATTACAAACGATGCCTTACACGTACTTTGGAATTTAAAACAAACTTGTCTCCAAATATTTGCGATGTTAGGATTACAATTTGTATTTTGGTCTATGTGTTGCTATACTCGTATTAATTATAATGATTACGTTACTTAACATTGACTTCTTTGTTCTGTTTATCTTAATGTGAAATGTAATAATTTATTTTCGATTTTATATTGTTTGAATATTTAAATCATAAGCTTTTAACTATTATAATTTATTATTTTCTTCAAAAACAGTACTAATTTGAGTAGATTATGAAAGTATTTTCTTCGGATAATACAATTTTGAAACTCACTACATATATAATGTTTTACACAACTAATTGATTTAAAGTTTGTTGTTCCCATATTGTGAACCTCAATCCCTGACTGACACTGTAACTAAATGTTATACGAGAATATTTTATGATATAAAGTAAAAGATGTGATTAAATGTATGGTTAAGTTACGGAATACATAATTATAAATGAAAATATTGATAATGTATAGTTGCGAGAGTAAGATCAAGAAAATTATCGGAGGTTAGTGTATCCACATACAATCAGCCTGATCAGCTGAGAGTTTGGAAAACCTAGGTTACCTAATAGCCGATTAATTTTTTAAGGTTGTTCGAACACGATTAAATGCGGAATAAGTTTTAATGTATTTTAACGAGGGAAATGATAATTTATTATGAATTGTATAGGAATATTGTCCACTATCTTGATCATGTATGTACGCGAGCCGTGTACGTGAAAGTTATGGTACAATTAAATAATGAATTACATGAGCTGAAATGTAAAGAAGTGAAATAAATGATATTGGTAATTTTCTTGATCATCTATATACGCGAGCCGTGTACGTGAAAGAAATGACATACATGTGTAATGAATAGCTAAAGGATACGAATAAATAACGGATACGAATAAATAATATTGTAAATTTTCGTGAAAATCAAAACATAATTTTATGTTATACATAATTATGCCTGATTATGTCAATTATACTACTGTGACTATGCATTTTTCCGTGCTAGATATGTCTTAGATTATAGTTTTCATAATGATATTAACCTTTTTTAGAATAATCTTAAGGATCTATTTTAAGAATTGATAAAAAAATATAGATAGCATATTTTTTTATTCTTTTGTCGGTGGGAGGTGTAGTGTAGTGCTCCCACGTTAATATTTTTTAGTGTTAAGGTAGAATAATGAGGCAGTCTAATTAAAGTTTTAGTACCAACCACACGTCTCCTTCATTGACACCTTTCCTATATTACAGCAGGTTCTTTGTCGGACTTTTAAAAAAGAGTAGGATCTTTTCTTGATGGTTCTAAAGTCGTATCCTGAAAATTGCTGCTGGTAGCCGATGCCACAAGAATAAAATATTTAAGGAATAATTGAGTACGATTTAACGAATAATTGAGAATTGTTTCAACGGCTTTATGGTTCGCTAACGGAGAAGTGTTTGACAACACAATGAGGTTTTAGTCGGTGTGATCGTTGGCGGTGGTCCCACACAACCCTTCCTTGCCCCGCGAGGCGGGTATGCGTAGGCATTTCCTCGTGTAAAAAAATAGCTACAGAGCGTTCCAATAAATAGACATACATACATAGTAACAAAAACATTACCCTCCTTTTGGACAGTCGAGTAACAAGGGCTTGTTTTTCAATCATCATATAAAAGTTATCTATATAAGAATTTTCTACCTAGACTGAATAAAAAGGAAACGATTAGACTGTTTTATTCATACAATGATATTGATAAAATTGTTCAATGGCCGTGAAGTGACGGTATAAGAGAACTCGCTATACTTTTTTCAGATTTATATAGAGATTTAAATAATAAACTATTTAAATCTTTGGCATGGAAGTATTCATCGCGCTCTTACATATATAATGCGTGTTAGTGAACTGTGCTCAATTTTTATTTTTATTTTTCAGACGTACAGATTTTTACGAGGTTTTCCTTGAAACTTGGAACTTAAAATTGCAATGACCAGTTTCAATTATGCAGGAATATAAACTTTACTCGCTTAAAATTAATTACCAATTCAGCAGGAATAAAAACTTTGCTCTCGCCAAATGAAATTTAAAAGCAAGCGTTTAGTTTTGGACCACCACTCTTTTAGTGTTCATTTGAAAAGTATTGATAGAGAATATATGTATTTGCTTTTTTATTTCTTGTTTTAAACTTAAATTACGATTAATTAATCCCGTTTTAAACACGGTCATTATAAGTAAACACGTCACCCATCGGCGTAGACAGAGACTACGGACTTCCATTAGGCACGATCATGACAAACCTCTCTCACTTCTTTTGTTGTCAGTTAAGAGTACCCTTGGTTTGCCCATTTTCAATATATCTTCAATTTTATCGATAAACTTCCGCCAAGGGCATCTCTTTTGCCAACTCTACTCAGTTCTGCAGCATAAATTTTCTTTGTCACTCATTCATTCATTCTCCATGTCAAAACATTCATAAACATCAAAGTATAAGTTTTTTCCTCGAACAAGGTCCTTGTGGAATCAACTACCACAAGCGATGTTTCGAAACGATATGACTTAGTGACCTTCAAAAAGAGTTTACTTTTTTATAAAGCTGGCAATGCACCTGCGATTCCCCTGGTGTTGTAGTTGTTCATGGCTGTCGGAAGTCACTTACCACCTTGTGAGCCGCAAGCTCCTTTTCCCCCCTATATAAAAATTCTTCTTACAAATCGCACGACGATAAGAGAAAATCCTATCACACGATTCACTATCATATCATTGTCTAAAACTATTAATTGCAATTTTAAGTATTGGTTACCTATCAAGTACTCTTCGATGAAGGAAAACGTCTGGAGGAAACTTGTATATGTAAGAAAGAAAATACTTTAAGGACATGTAAAATCCTCCAACATGCAGTGGAATAGAACCGCAGCCTAATTGTTCCTTAACACTCACAAAGGAGATTAGGCCCGTCCTCTGCTGTGCTATAACTAAAAGTTACAGCCCATATACGTCCCACTGCTGGGCACAGGCCTCCCCTCATTTCTGAGAGAGTATTAGAGCAAGGAAGCTGGGCGCCGCGCTGCCCCAATCCTTGTTGTCGAACTTCTGTCTTCGAATTTTTTTCCTATTTCTCAGACATGCAGGTTTCCTCACGATGTTTTCCTTCATCAGCGGTGTAAATTGGCACGTGGTAAATTAGCACTTAAAATTGCAATTAACAATTCAAATCAATTGGTGCTGGCAGGGATCGAACCCGGTTTTCTCGTGTACTGTGAAATTTACAGCTAGTGCTAACCATCTGAGCTGCCACGACTCGTGCTATAACTTATAACGTATTATTTTTCTTTGTTTGCTTCGTTGGTCTTGTGGTCGTAAAAGTGGTATCTGATCATGAGGACCTTGGGTTCCAGAGTTGGGCCAAAACTGTCAAGAAATCTCAGTAGCAGCTGGTGGTGGTGGTGTTTCACCCCTTTTCCTCCGAAAACACGTAAAGCTGTTGGTACTGCGACTGATCTCTTTCCGGCGGTTTCGGTTTGCCGTCCCATAGGACTATGAGAGTGAGGGAATAGAGAGTGCACCTGTGCTTGCACATAAACTGGAGCACTATAATTCTGTCCCGCTTAGATGGCTAGTCTCCGTTGAGAGTGGCCACCGGGACCGAAATCAGTCGATTTTTTCTAAACTTCTTCACTTTAAACAAAATAAATTTATTATACTTATTAACCCTTTCCGACCTGATTTTTTGTTTTTTAGTGTATGTTGTTGTTGATTTTTTCCGATTAATTTACGCCTAATTGAGTGTGTGAAGAGTGAAATAATAATGGTTAGTAAATAAATTACTGAGAAAATAGCTATTTTTTATGTGCTCAAATGTCATGCAATGACATTCGGCCAAAGTGATTGTAAAAAAAATATGGAGAATTTGATAATGCAATAAAAACGTACGTAACATAATATTTTTTTGATATAAAAGTATGAAATAATAACAAAATTAAATTCTTACTTCGCAGTTATTAAACAGAATAATAAAAAAACAAAAAAAAGGAATCTTCTAATAAAAGCAATACATTATAGGACCTTAGGAACTATAGTTACGAATGAAAAACTAGAAAACAATTTTTGTCTTTAGTGAGACACAAGTTCAGTTTCCATTTTACGCACTCGATGCGGCATTTTCCTTTGAGAGAGCGTTTTTACCTTCGGTACTCCGAGCAAGACTTTGTCTATGTCGTAGTCTCGAAAGGCTTTCATGTCAGCCAGATCAGATGAATGAAAGATCATACGCAAGGTCCACTTCTTCAATTTGATGAAAGTTCTGTAATAACTCCTCAATTGATCTAACAGATCAATATCTCTTCATTTTAGGCCTATCTTTGTTACTGAGCAGTGAAGGGTTTACAACTACTTGTTCAGGCGAAATAAATCGAGATAGTTGGGAGAAAATCTGTTAGTATTTCGTTTATGATTTGTATGTGTCATCATTTTACGTTCTTTTAGGTGTAAAATAGTTTATAGTTGATGTTGATTGTTTCTCCTTGAGAGCACTGGGTGGGTCTAACTCTTCAGGCTCACGCTCAAATCAGAGATAGACCTGCTTTCACCTTCGCTACCTTATTCATATTCGTCAGGGGAGTGTGGGTATAAACTCTATTTGATTCGGAGTTATTACAGCGGCACCCAACCGAACACATCTTGTATCTCGGCCATGACAGTTACTGCTCATGACAATTACCCTCATTATCCGAAAACAGCTCGAAATTCAACAGGTGACCATTTTGTAGTGCCTTAAATGAAATTCTGACAAAGCGTTCCTTGAGAAAATATTGAAAGAGTAGGTATCATCTGAAATAGAATAGAATATGACAAAACATTAAAATTAATAATATTTCCATAAAATGAATTAATACAACTTACTAATATTAAAAATAAATTATTAATTAATAATTAAATAAATATAATTTATTTTTTCTCAACTGTTCATCATCATCATCATCATCACAGCCCTTCACAAGTCCACTGCTGAATATAGGCCTCCCCCAAGTAATGCCACAAAGCACGGTCCTGAGCCACCTGCATCCATCGACTTCCTGCATATCTTACCAGGTCGTCACTCCATCTAGTGGGGGTCGCCCTACACTACGCCTACCGGTACGAGGCTGCCACTCGAGAACCTTTCTTCCCCATCGGTTATCGGTTCTTCGAGCTATATGGCCGGCCCATTGCCACTTCAGCTTACTAATCCGTTGGGCTATGTCGGTCACTCTGGTTTTACTGCGGATATCCTAATTTCTGAGTCTATCACGTAGAGAAACTCCGAGCATAGCCCTCTCCATAGCTCGCTGAGCGACCTTGAGCGTCCTCATACGGCCAGCAGTGAAGGACCGCGTCTCTGATCCGTAAGTCATCACTGGCAACACGCACTGGTTGTACACTTTAGTTTTCAGAGATTGAGGTATACCTGACGAGAAGATGTGTCGTAATTTCCCGAACGCTGCCCAGCCGAGTTGAATCCGTCGATTGACCTCTCGGTCGAAGTTGGACTTACCTAGTCGGACTATTTGTCCCAGGTAAACGTACTCGTCAACAACTTCGAGCATAGTGCTCCCAACAACTACCGGCATAGGTGTGACATGGACATTAAACATGATCTTTGTTTTGTCCATGTTCATCTTAAGACCTATCCGTTGGGAGGCACTATTGAGGTCATTGAGCATAGTGTTTAAGTCCTCCAGCGATTCTGCCATAAGGACTATATCGTCGGCAAATTGAAGGTGAGTGATGTACTCGCCATTGATGTTAATACCGTATCCTTTCCAGTCCAGTAGCTTGAAAACGTCTTCCAAAGCAGCGGTGAAGAGTTTCGGGGATATAACGTCACCCTGTCTTACACCTCTCTGCAGTTGGATAGGTTTCGAGCTCTGGTTCTGTACTCGGATAGCCATCGTAGCCGTACTGTACAAACACTTCAGCACTTCGATATACCGACAGTCCACTTGGCACCGCTGAAGGGACTGCAGCACCGTCCAAATTTCGACGGAATCAAAGGCTTTCTCGTAGTCCACATACGCCAGGCAAAGTGGCAAATTGTACTCTTCAGTCTTCTGTACAATCTGCCGCAGGGTATGTATGTGGTCTATGGTACTGAAGCCTTTTCGGAAACCGGCTTGTTCGGGAGGCTGAAGTCGTCGAGTCTGCGTGCGAGACGATCCGTAATGACTCTCGAAAACAGCACGTAGACGCGGCTCAGAAGGGAAATCGGTATGTAGTTCATTAAGAGAGCGTTGTCGAATTTCTTAAAGAACAAGACCACCGCACTTCTGCTCCACGCCTCTGGAGTAGTGCCACCATGGAGGACGGAATTGAAGAGCTTCTGAAGGACTTCAAGTACCGGTGTTCCACCCGCTTTCAGAAGCTCCGCTGTAATTCCATCCTCGCCTGGGGCCCTGCCGTTTTTAAGGTGCTGGAGAGCCATTCTAATCTCGCTTAGACTGACGTCCGGGATATCATCGGAATAGTGTCGGATAAGACTTGCTCTTGGATCGTTACTCACACTTGCGTGTGGCTCCAACGATGATGTGTACAGCTGCACATAGAACCTCTTAATCTCACTTAATATCTCAGGTGTCCCGGAAACGATGCTGCCACACCCAGTCTTCAGCCTTGACGGTTGGCTCTTACGGGCAGACAGATCTCTGGCAAAGACTTTGGAGCCCTGGTTCCGCTCGATCGCTTCTTTAATGCGAGCAGTATTAAAGTTGCGTAAGTCTCGCCGCATGCATTTGGAGATCTGTCTGTTCAGTTGCCTGTATGCTGTCAAATCTGTTGACGATTGCAGCCTCATCTCCCCGTCTAACAGCCATGAGATTAAGAGTGTGATCGGAGAGTTTTTGTGTTCTTCTGCGGCGGGTCTTGCAGAACTTAGCTCCGACCGCATGGAGAGTTTCCACGAGCTTGTCATTCACATCGTCCACTGCATTGCAGTCTTGTAGGCACTGAAAGCGGTTGTGTAACTCGAGCTGAAAGTTTTCGGGATTCTGGATTAGAGCACGAGGGGGACGGAGCGCTGACTTCATTAGACGAGACCTCTCCAACTTAACGTTTAGGTTCAGTGTGCCTCTAACCATTCGGTGATCGCTGCCAGTTTTCACCCTTGCGATCACTGAGACATCACTGAACAGTTGGCGTCTGGTCGTCATAATGAAGTCAATCTCATTTTTTGTCGAACCGTCGGGGCTCGACCAGGTCTACTTCCTGTGGGGCCGCTTCTGGAAGAAAGAGTTCATCATAAAGAGTCCCTCTTTCTCCATAAAGTCGGCCAGCTGCTGGCCCCTTCGGTTCCGTTGCCCTACTCCAAATTTCCCTAACTTCAGCTCACCGTTTTCTCTCTTCTCAATTGTTGAAACCTATAAACGTTACGATAAAATATGTATTTAATACCGCTTGTCCAATTTTGGGGACATAACGAATAATCACGATTTATTGGAAAAATATCTAAATATTTGCAGGTAACCTACGTTTTTCTGTAGTTATACACAATAACTTATCAATATACATTAATTAAAAGGTGTCACTAACTAAAGATTTCAAAATAAAATTAATCACTTATCCAAACACATCAAAGTTCGTCGAACTACTGGTCAAAACTGTCAATATAGTACAAACACGTGGCCAGAGATGGCGTCAGCTGTACAGATTTTAGTAGTAATGTCCATAACCGATAACAGTAGGTTTTATCTACGTAACATTTTACTTTAGTAGGATAGTTCAAAAATACGTTATGTCCTGAATTGTGCACGTCAGGTGTGAAAGTTTTAAAAAATATTTAAAATAATACCATTATTGCTCACTCATTTGAATCTTAAATGAGCAACAGTTAAGCGGCTTATTGGCTTTTACTAAATTAACAACCGCTAACCGCTATCGTTTTTATTATCACCTACTGGGTCTGCAACTATTATATTAGATAACTTCTTCGAGGATTATACTATTACTTTACGTAGTACTAATGTTATATTCCTTTATGTAGGTGCACATACACATTGTTTTAGTGTGCGTAAGCCATAATTTAGTACTAATTTAACGGAAAGTTAACAGATAAAAGTTGTTCGCAGAGATTTATCAAAATGAATGTGCCCTTTGTTAAACATCAGAGCATTACTTTGGTGATAGGATGTAATTATGTGTTTTTAATGATACATAGCCCGTTTCAGGTTAGGGAAATGATCGCTGGAGTGTATTATTTTACAGAAAATATAAATTCATGATCATCAAATGATAAGTCACCAAAATTTAACTGAAAATGCAAATAAAATAAAATGAATTTTAGTTTTGATATTAGTAGCTGGGTATTATTTTCGTCAATATAAAACAAAAAAGCAGTTACGTACATCAGCACGCGTGTCTTTACACATTATAATTACAAGTACCGTCGTTTCTTCGTGATAAAAACATCAGATTGTAGCGCATTATGGCTACAACACGAACGCATCGACTCAGCTGCGGTTAGGAGAAGCTAAAGATCGAGTTTCTCTTATAGTAACGTCTAACTAAATCTTTTATAGTCTCAAATACGTTCATAAAATCCTATAAAATAATTTTCGTTAACCTTGAATAATGCAACATAGCAGTAAGCAAGGTTTTTTAGCAAAAGTTAAGGAATAAAATCCAAAAATTGTTAATTTGTAGCAACATCAGGCAAAATATAGATAGATATATGGGACAACATTGTTTCCAAATTTAACATTGTTTCGAAACTCAGTTTTTTTTTAAAGAATAAGGTACACCTAACAAATGGGCGCGCAGTTCATTCGGTGGTAAATGGATGATGTGGTCCATGTTATTTACATCTATTCTTGATTAAGAATCAAAACGCGGGTACGTTGTCAGCCCTGAGATCTAAGATGGAATGTCTCTTTTCCACCAAAAAGGGTATCCAGTTATCTACACTCACCGCACAAAATACATCAGCAATAAATTGCTATTTTAGTTGGTATACAGTAAGAGCGTGATCATTCTCCGGTATAGCCGACCCATTCGTGATATAACCATGATATATATAGTTGTAGTATGACTCTACCACTTAAAATGTTTGTTCTTCAATCACACTTACTTTTTGTGTTTACCTTACTTACAATTCCCCGAAGGGGTGAACTATCTACATACATAATTAAGTTTATACCAAACTTTTAGAGCACAATTCTAACTCGTACTTGTCAGATGGCCTGGTTTTTTTTACCATTGTCCGCCTATTTACGGTAAGATTTAAGGTTCAAATGTCAAGTGGATCTTCACAGAACTCACCGCGATTTATATCTCAATGCATGAAGAAGTGAACAATGAATTAAAAGCTTATAATAATAAAAGACTTATTATCATACATATCCACTTCAATACACAAGTGAACTCCTTTTAACAATTTCATCAAGATTATATAATACAACGCTCATTCAAACCACAATTTTTTCGGGTTTTATTGTCTGTCTATAATAAGATGGAATATTCGAATTATCACTCCAAATACTCAAACCACCTGGCAGCTAGTACACCCAGAAAAGGTAAATATATTGTCTTTTACTTTTATTCTAACAACAACAAATTCTACAATAACAACAAACATAACTAACAAATCTACTCAGTATGTCACGCGCTCTAAAAAGGTTGAATATTATTTCCGATGAAACGGATATCTTCAACTTCAGCCTGGCAAAGTTCACAGAAGTAGCGCACATGGTCTGAGAAAGTTTAATAATTATTTTACTAAATCATAGTAAAATAGTTAATATTTATAAAATAATAAATGTCTGCAATTAAGAATCAAATGCAAATGCGTTGTCACCTTTGAGAACTAAGATCGATTTGCAGTTTCCAGAGAAAAGTGTCTACTGTCCGCTACAACCACCACACGAATCACAGCAGCATTAAGCTGCTATTTTACGCTGGTATTCAGTGAGAGCCTTCTTTCCTTCCCCAGTCAAACCAACCCATTCGTGCTATAACCATTATGAAGCTGCAGCATTACTCTACAACTAAAATTATTACTTGTTATATTTAAGCGAATAATCATCATTTACAGTCCACTGTTGTAGGCCTTTCTCACGACGTGCCAATTAACCCGGTTTTTAGCTCCTACGTTCCTACAGGCCATTTACGTAAATTCACACATTAGTAAATAAATAAAAACGGATTTTATTGCGTTTAATTTAACTTATTTAAAAATTCTTGAGTTAAAAGTTTTGAGTTCTCTAAAGTACCTACATGTATAGCACTGAATAGTGTGGTATATAAAATGAGTATTTGTTTTATTCAATACACATCAAACAAACAAAAAACAACCACGGAACTCCAATAGAATTCGGCATTACATTACTGTCGTTAACCGCTCCTAGCACAAACATTTTCAGCTTAGTATTAATAGCGTTGTTTATTTTCTTTTTATTGAAAGAGTTAAATAATAGCCGGTAACTATAATACTTAAACAGTGCTTAAGTAGACTTCTTGACTTCGACACAAATTTTTAATTAGCTGGCGAACTCGTTAGGTGCGGATTGCGGAGAACTTTGTAGGATTTCATTAAGTTTTTTCTCTCTTTTGATAGCTGTAAATGTAGCGAGTCTGCCTATTCTGTATTACAAACAGTATACATTAAAATAATTAAGTTAAACTGCTAAATGCTGAGGATTTAGGATTATTCTTTAATGCTGCTAAGACCCAGGTAATGTACATCAGCTCCTGTTAAAATAGTAGTAAGGTTTTACCTAGGCGCATTGCGCGTCGCCACCAATGCTTTTACAGAGGTCAGATCCATAGACATGACTGCGAAGACGTAGACTTAGTAAAATCAAAGGCGTACTTAGGACTCGTGATAGTGAAAGCATTGAGCATGTGTGTGATAAATTTCGTGATGAGTTTGCAAAATATTCCATAATTAAATGTATAATTACGTATAAAATTCTTATACAGCTATAAAAATCACTGGTGAAGACAAAATAACGCACATAAATTACTTTTACGTGGTAGAGCCATGCTGCAGTTATATTAGTAGCATAGTTGTAGCACGAATGGGTCGGCTCGACCGGGGAAGGACCACGCTCTCACAGAATACCATCAAATGGTAGCTAAATGCTGCTGTGTTTCGTATGGTGAGTATAGAGAACCGCAGACCCTTTTTACTGGAAACGAGGTATTCCATCTAAGTCCTTACGGGTGACAACGAATCTGCATTTTGATTTGTAATCGAGGATAGATGTAGATGTCTATGGGCCACAGCAACCATTTACTATCGGTTGGACTGTGTGCTCTTTTGTCACCCTAACCTATAAAAAAAGTAGCATGTAGGTTGTTTAGTTATGGCAATACGTACAGATCACATTTAGAACATATTATTTATTTACTGCATTTGCGTATTTTTAATTTTAACTATAGTTGTGGATAATATTAAAAAGCTTTGACATTGTTTAAGTACCATAACTTTTTAGTGACGGAAAAATTATACCGGTTCACGAAAAATTTAAGTTTAAACTTCTCGTGGAGGTATTTGTAATGATCAGTTAAAATCCCTTATCCGTAATTATTCCAAAACCGGTAGCTCGGGAAAAACTTAATTAACCTGTCCCAAATATAATAATTAATATTCAAGATGTTATTGAGAATATATTATGATCCTAACCTAATTAACCAGCTACAGCTATATATAAAAACAGAACTTACCCAAAAGAATATTAAAATTCAAATTAAAAGACACTTTATAGATTGCATCACAACTATTCAAATTAACTTAAGTACATAAAAACATCTCATATAAAAAAAATTATTTTTATCATACAGTTCATCAGATTGCGGTAAAACTTTGTCAACATAATGCTTGCAATTTCGCGAAGGTTATAGGCATAGTTGGACTTGGTAGGTGGCGCTGTTGTATAAATCCAGAAATTAAGCGTGTGAAGCCGGGCATATCGCTGATTACTATAGTACGTTTCTGGGGCAGGCGGAAAAAAGTACATTGACATTTGACAATATCATTTATGTATGCAATCTTTTTTGTTTAGGTTCATTTTTTATCCTTTTATCATTACATACATCATAGAGTGAAAGATAAGGGTGCCGAGTGAAGTTTAAGGCTCTATTATATAATAGAAAGAGACCTTGCCTAAATGAATTAAAAAGCAAATTAATATTAGTTGAAATCTATTATTTATAAATCATGAGTTATTACAGTTTACAGTACAAAACATAACCACTTCTTGGCAGTCAGGTAAATAGACGAACTTTTAATGCTAAGCATTCTTAAGCAGCCAACCTTGAAGCATGCAAAAAACTTCTCATAATGGATTGTCAGTGACACTTGACCTGAGAATATTCATCTGTATCTATTTCAGAATCATTTTATGTTGATGAATACGTAGAAGAGTCTGTCAAATTGATTATAACCTAAAATATCGGCAGCCTTCTTTTTCATATCCGTTTTGGATGGATATACGTCACTAGACCACGTTTATTTTACATATTTATAGATGCGATGCTGCGGCCCATAAACATCTACGTATACTCCAGATTAAGAATCAAAATTCAAATGCGTTGTCACCCCTGAGGACTGAGATGGATAGCCTCGTTTTCAGTAAAAGGGTCTCCGGTTCTTTATACTCACCATAAGAAACACAACAGCATTAAACTGCTATTTTACGCTGGTATTTTTGAAAGCGTGGTACTACTTCAGTCGTATCCTGCTACCATAATTCAGCTGCAGCTTGGCTCTACCACGTAAGAAACATTTCATATCACAATGTCATCTAGTGGGTATCGTAAGAGGTAACAAAAGGAAACAGAAACTTAACATGAAGGGGCAAAAACGTCTTTCCAATAACAACCGGTAGTTAACAAAAACGAGATGAAGTGAATTTGAAAAAAAAATGAAAGGAAATTAAATTAAATGGAAACTTTGAAAATGAAAAGACTTAAGAAATGAAAAGTTCATTTGTCAAGTGTAGCAGTATCATATTATTCTTAATCTACCACCGTTTTATTTGAGATTCTTCTTAGCTTTGAGGAAACTAGAAAAGGAACTCCGAAACTCACTTTTTTATTATTATAAGACAGTACTTGGTAGTTCTATGTACAGTAATTCCACTTATTGTATGTTTTTAAAGTCCTAGATAATAAATCACAATATCTTAGCATAACAAAAGCCTATTCACTCTTGCCTTGCAAGCACTCATATTGTAATAATCCGTAAAGATAGACGCCGGAGATTATTTGACTGATTTGCAATACGTCCCTAAGCGGTCGAATTCGACCGCGGCGTTATTCCGTCAAACCCTAAGAGGTCGGATTTAACCGCGCACACCCACAGCACTTTAAACCATTAAAACTTATATTTAGAGACTACTTTTTTCTCGCATTCGGTCGCATGCGACCGTTCGGGATTTTACGGACGCATGCGACTGTGGGTGGGGATAGAAGGGTTAAATCATGTAATACTTACGCACACTCTTCGAAGTGCATTCTATTGATTATCGAGAAGGCTGGTTACTCTGCGCCTATGGTCTAAGCTGACAAGATTGATTTCAACAAAATCAAGGTGACTATAAGCTTTTTAATACCTTTTTGCACTGAGTACAACGCCACTATGTGGCGTTTCGCAGCACCAGACCATATGTGACACCAGTTCTCCATGGACAACCAGACTTGCGCTTTATATTAGGTAGGAAGCTGCTCCAGCGTAAAGTACCGTCGCACCCTTGCAAAAACGCCTTGTTTCCTAGAGCCTGTTTTGGCCTTTGATTCAATTAACTGCTGATAGTTGAGGTTCAAAGAAATCCAAATTATATTATTTAATAATAATTTATAGATATTGAAACTGAAGTATGGTTTTTATTAGTTATACAAAGTTAAATTTTTAAGTGTATCGTAAACCGGAGTGACCAGTCCTTACTACCAAAACTTTTTTCAAGCGTATGACGTATGTGAAAGCCTTTTGACCCAATTGTTTATTTTCGAATATCATATTGAATTCAGTTGAGATCTGTACACATCACACATTCAACCGCGTTTAAAAAGTTATAACAGAAAACCGGTGACCGATCTAATATATAAATTTGCAATTCTATAAACTAATAGACCAATATATAAATTATGCAATTCTTCAAGAATTGTATATCGACAGGTATATGCCGCATTTCACTCGTTTCTTACACCGGAACAGGGATTTTTGAGATGAAGGTCGACTGTGTCTATTGGTTTTTAATGATTACACCTCCTTACAAGTCGACCCAGTAGCACAAGTTGATACTATATTTACCAATTTCAGTAAAGCTTTTGATCGTATAGACCACTTGTTACTTTTCGACGTAAGAGAGTTTAACTATGTAGATTATTTTTGTCGTATAAGTAGAAGGTGCAAGGCGATAGTAGTATAAGTAGAAGGTGTAATCCTACCCTACTGTAAGGCTTACCCTCGCGTGGATGTTAATTCTTTCTGGTGTGCCTCATGGCTATTTGTAAGGGCCGTTGCTATTTTTTATTTTTATTATGAATTTGCCTTATTTTTTGAATATGCCGGAGACGTATTGTACGCAAACGATACTAACGGGCATCAATAGCCTTGCTGATTGTGAACTTTTATAATGCAATTGGAAAAAATCTGAACATTATTGTATTCAAAATGAGCTTGATTTAAAGTATATAAAATGTTTCGAATTATTTTACAATGACTTTCAATAATAAGTCCCTTGCTGAATTTACATCTATGAAATATTTAGGAGTATTACAATTTTCTAAGCTTTTGTTTATATATATATATTGTTGCAATAATAAATTGTTCCTATATGCTACGAAATGCTTAAGTATAGCAGAAAACGTAATAAATTTCAATTGTTATGCACAATAGTGGGCACAACGTTGGGAGAAGTGACTACTATTGAGATCTTGGTGAAAATGGATGGGTTGAGAGGATATTTGTAGGGGGGGGCGGCTAGGCTTCATATTGAGAAGCACAAAGTATTTTAAAAAACTAGCAGCTGTAGTTAAGCTTCACAACAGTTTTGTGAGGAGCAAGCTTGAATATAGCATCACAGTATGGTGCCCCACTTATAAAACTCACATAGACAGGATCGAAAATATTCAGAAGAAAGTAATTCGTAGTTTTACCAACCATTTTGGTACTCCAAGAAATATCAAAATCAATAATAAAAAAATGTAGCATATTCAACGAACCCCTTTCCCTTCACCAAAATTACATAGACATGTCACTCCTACATAAGACTGTAAATAATTACATTGACTGCCTTAAAGTCCAAATTCCAATTTAACGTTCCATGCAGAATGCCAAGATATCCGTGTAGCCTTTTTTAAGATTAAATTTTGTAGAACTAACTTGGGTCGCACCTCCCCAGTGGTCCGTATATTTCGCCTGTACAACAAGCTTACCAAAAATATACCTAATCTTGACAATCACCATGATACTCTTGCTAAATTTATTACCGGACTTAATCATGGTGGCGTACGTTAAACTCCGGTTTAAAAATTAACTTTTATTTCTTTTTATCTTTTTATTTAAGAACATGTTTTTCCCAAATTTGTTTAACATTTGAAACGCAACGCATGCTGTGATTGCTTATAATTATAAGAGCTAAGGGCAATGGTCCTTAAAATAAAAGCTGTAGAAGACAATTTTCTCATGTAAGCAAGTAGTTTGTAACGGAGCCGCGGCAGTGTCAGGGTAATTTATAATTCAGTACAATATGAATGAGAGACGATAAAATCTCCAGTACTAGAACAATTTTTAAGTACGTTAGACTTTGTGATGAGTGTACATGTTATTGATGAAGTGCAAGGTTAGTTAAGTCACTTTTTTTGTAGTCTTTATTTTCAAACCTAATGCTAGACCACTATCTCACCTGATGGTAAGTGGTGATGACACCGAATATGGTGAAGAGCACTGACTTAACAAAAGCCATATTTAAGTCCTTTTATTTACAATGTTACTGTTTATTTTAATAGTAAGAGCGTTAAATGAGCACACGGTTTACCTGATGGTAAATAGTTGATGTGATCTATCCTTGCCTCTAAATGAAATTCTCTTTTTTTGTCTTTCATTTCTTTCAAATTTTCAAAAGTTGATATTATTTATAAATAATCAAAACGAAGGTCTGTCACCCTGACTGCTAATATGGAAAGCCTCGTTAGCAGTAAAAAAGAGTTTCGTTTCTCGTAACTTATCATGTACAATGATTAACAGCATAACGCTGCTATTTTACGGTAGTATGCCGTGCGAGTGTAGTGCTTCCCCGGTCAAGCTATCCAATTTGTGCTGCAGTCATAATACAGCTCTAGCGTTTCTCTACAACGTGAAGTAAAATAAAATATTCTTGTTTTGCTTTAGACAATATTTTTTGTATATTAAAAAAATAACGACTGAGGATTAGGGCCCTTATTGCCGTAAAATATCGGCATATTTTTGAATAGATTTTAAAATTTTGGCCGGCGCTAAAATATTATATGGAACATTATTAAATACTAAAGTGTTAGCACAAAATATCAAGCGAATGAATACAAAAAAAAAACACTATTGAGTAAAACATTTTATTAATGAAAAGAAGCAAAAGAGCATGCGGCTCACCTGATAGCAAGTGTCGACAGCCGCTTAAGGACAATTGCAACACCATAGGAATTGTGTTCGTAGGTGTTTTGAAGGCCTTTTAAAAAGGAGTATGTTGGTTTCTTGAAGAACCCTAAGTCGTAAACAATTTCACAATGAAGTCGTGATGGGAAGAAAAGTCCTGGAACCTGGTAAATCGCACAGTGATGGACCGCCAAACATCCAACTTTTGTCGATGGTATTGTAAGTTTTTTCGCCAAGTGCGTTGGTGAAAAGATTTGCGGCCAAGTAGTAATATACGGTGTATAGTATACGTAGTAGAGCCACCCTGCAGTTATATTAGTAGTATAGTTGTAGCACGAATGGCTCGGCTCGACCGGGGAAGGACCACACTCTCATAGAATACCAGCGTGAAATAGTAGTTTAATTTTGCTGTGTTTCGTATGGTGAGTGTAGAGAACCAGAGACCCCTTTTACTGGAAACGAGGCATTCCATCTTAGTCCTCGTGGGTAATCGTTTTCGTACGCATCTGCATTTTGATTTGTAATTGTGGATCGATGTAGATGTCTATAGGCTGCAGCAACCACTTACCATCAGGTGGACTGTGTGCTCGTTTGTCACCCTATACTATAAAAAAAACTTTCTATCTACTTCAGTTTCGACGCTTCTTTTTTTGTTCATTGTTAGACATGTAAAAAAATATCACGAAATTAAATTTGAAATTTTTAAAAGTTACGTGCAAGGGTTTCTTTAACTGTTATAATCAGCTAGTCCGTTTATTATAATTCCTACTATCAATGTTTCAAATCATTGTTGAAAATTTTAATAACTTAATCGCGTTCTTCAACTACAATTTCTGTAATTAAAATCGATAAAAGTTGGTAATTTAAATTATGCCATATGAATAATTTAAAATACAAAAAAGTTAAATTAAATTTTTAAGCTTATCAAGTTTAAAGTTTTAACGAAAGTTTTAAGTTGGGTGCAAAGGGGGTGTGTAATAACTTTTCCATTTAACGCCAACCTCTCATGCTCATCGTTCATCCTGTTAATTAATGCATGAGGATCTGGCGACAACAACTACCGTAGTAGCGGAATTATCAAGCAGAATCATAAAACTAATTTCTCATACATCCAGCCATCACGTAGTAAATTAGTACTTAACATTGTAATTAACAACTTACTTGATATCGATGGGGATTAAACTTCGTTCAGTCGCATATAATTAAATTTTAAAACAAACGCTTATCCTATTCATTACCCAAGAATTCACGGCTAGTAAATTAATTTATTAAAATTGGTTTAAGCATTACCGCCATTTTGTGGTGGCGTAAGAGAATCCACCACTGCTTCTCGTCATTTAGGTTTCGTAAGAGAAAAATAAAAAATACCAGAAAGATCTTACTGTAACCGATATAAAAACAATTTACTGTCTCCTTTTTTGTATATGGTTTAATAAAGCTAGACTAGTGGACCATCAAGACTCAGCTTCAAACGTACGATCACCAATACGCATTCGCAATCAACTAAACTATCTTTCTTGATCGTCCCAATGATTTAATCATCATCATCATCATTACAGCCCTTCACAAGTCCACTGCTGAACATAGGCCTCCCCCAAGGTATGCCACAAAGCACGGTCCTGAGCCACCTGCATCCATCGACTTCCTGCATGTCTTACCAGGTCGTCACTCCATCTAGTGGGGGTCGCCCTACACTTCGCCTACCGGTACGAGGCTGCCACTCGAGAACCTTTTTTCTCCAACAGTTGTCAGTTCTTCGAGCTATATGGCCGGCCGGCCGGATTTAATGCATGACTTGTATATATATGTAGGTGTATGTATGTGTATTTACGGAGATGTGTATGTGTATTTATATTTATGGATGTATTAATTATCTTTATTTTAAGTTGTGTTTATTAATATTTCTATAACATGTTAACCAAGGCCATAACCCAGAGCTTACAGGACGCTCGAACCCCCAACGAAATATCAAAAGGTAACCGTAAAGTTCTAAAAGAGCGTACACTGGAACTTATCAAGAGAAGACAAGAGTTACAGCATGCTAAGATAAAAACTCGAATAAATGAACTGTCAGCTCTATACAAATTAATAAGTAAATACATTAAACATGACTTCAAAAGCTACAGATTGAAGACTATAGAAAAACACCTGGAAAAAGCAGGAAGCTCAAAAAAAGGCCCTTAAGGAACTAAGAACAAATAAGTATTGGATAGATTAAACTGTAAGGACAAAACGGTAAATAATCGAAAAGAAATCATAAATGTAGCAACCAATTTCTATAAAACCAGCCATATCAAAGCAAACGATGTTAACTCTACAAACAAAAACGGAAACATAACACCAATAACTGAAAAAGAAGTCGCACAAGAAATAAAAAAGGCTAAAGCTGGATAAGAGCCCAGGACCAGACGGCATTACAAATGTAGCTATAAAGGCTGCTTCGTCACTACTGACTCTTCCATTAACACTTATTTAACTTTATATTAAAAACTGCTGAAATACCATCGCAGTGGGTAGAGTCCGAAATAATTTTAATTTATAAAAAAGGTGACTCAAAAGATATTACAAACTACAGGCCTATAAGCTTACTTCCGTGTATCTACAAACTGTTTTCCTCTATAATTAACAAAAGAATAAGTATCACAATAGAAGCAAACCAACCAATAGAACAAGCAGGTTTTCGCAAGAGCTTTTCAACAATCGACCATATCTAGAACAAATAATAGAAAAATACCACGAGAAGCAAAGAACGCTCTTCATCGCATATATCGATTATAAAAAAAGCTTTTGATACCGTGTCACATTCAAGCATATGGACCGCCCTGCAAGCCCAAAAAGTTGAACAAGAGTATGTAGATATAATCATAAACATTTACAGAGGTGGCACAGCAAAAATAAAACTAGAATCCACTGGTCCTACGTTCTCCATCGGAAAAGGCGTGAAACAAGGCGACCCGCTGTCTCCTAAATTATTTATATCTATCCTAGAGTCTATAATAAAAAGATTCAATTGGGAAAAGACAGAACAGGACAAAGGCATCAATGGCAAGTATTTATCCCACTTACGCTTCGCAGATGACTTAGTTCTGCTATCAGAATCTAGCACACAATTACAAAATACGATCGATTCACTAAACACAGCTAGTAAGCAGGTAGGACTAGAAATGAATCTTTCGAAAACAATGGTCATGACAAACAGTATACAGAGAAGAATATCAGTGGACAATGAAACTCTGAAATATACAGAGAAATATATATACCTTGGAAAACAAATTAGCTTCAACAGAAAACAAAATGAACTAGAAGTAGAACGAAGAGTACAAAATACTTGGAACAAGTACTGGTCTTTAAAAGAGATATTTAAAAGTAACATGCCAACAAATATCAAAACAAAAGTCATGATGTCATGCCTCCTACCTTGTTTAACTTACGCATGTCAAACTTGGAAATTTACATCCAAATTAAAAAGCAAAATCACTACCTGCCAACGCGGAATAGAACGAAGTATGCTCAACATTAAAAAGATGCAAAAAATTCGCCACACAAAAATTAGAGAAACCACCAAAGCGACAGATGCTCTAACCTACGCTAAAAAACAAAAATGAAAGTGGGCTGGACACGTAGCGAGGCTAAAGGACGAGACATGGACCACCAGGGTAACAACGTGGAAGGGTCCTATCGGCAAACGTCTCAAAGGCAGACCCTACACGAGATGGGCAGACAAATTGATAAAAATAACTGGTACCTGCTGGCCGCAAATAGCTCAAGATAGAGACACATGGAATTATTTAGAGGAGGCCTTCACCTTCACTTGAGGAGGGGTTCATGAAAACAAACTTATATATTATTATTATTATCCAGATTTAAACTTTTTCTCTATTCACTTCTTTTTTTCTCTAAACTATGTATAAACGTATGTCATTCTTAGCATAAAATAAAAGGCTTATTATTATTATTATATTATTATTATTATTATTATTAATATTGTAATAATTATTATGAGAGCGCACACTAAAACTTCAACTTCACACACACACTTAACACTTTGCTTCACTTTAAATCTGTCCGGTATCGATCCTGCTATCTTCTAGCATTCTTCAATTTTAATATGTAATAAGCAGTGCCTTTGTACAAAATACCTCGTATTATTTTTACATTTTAACATTAATATGTGTACATAAATAGTTATTTAAATAAATAAAAATCAGCATCCGCGTTACGAATCCGCATTCAGTATTCATATTTCTCATTTTTCACGTTCCTCACGTCATTCACATTCCTCATCCGCATCCGCATTTCACATCCATCCATAATAGCTTATAAAAGTCCACTGCTGAACATAGGCATCTCTTATAGATCACCTCATAAGGAAGATGATGCCATAGTTGCCACGCTTGGGAGGCGGGTTGGCAATTGCAGTTTTTTTATTATTTTGAGCTATTATTAAGAAGGTGCTGCTGCCCATCTCCTGTTTTAGTTTTTCACATACGCATCAATATTTGATTACATAATGCTGTGTACTTGGGTTATGAATGCATGAAGGGCATTGTCTCTATTGTGCGTCAATAAAAAAAAGAATATAATTATTCGACAATATATAAAATAAAATATAATAAAACAATATATAACATGTAAAATAAGAAAATAATTATTCAACAATACAACTGGCCGTCTTATTCCTTAGAATAAATTTTTACCAGGTAGCCACTGTGCAGAGGATATAATGACCCGTGAGAGAGGGTGAGGAGGAAACAGTCACCCCATTTCGTCCTGAGTGATGTGGAGGGTCATGTACCTTTCCTTTTGGACGCTCCGTCGATGCCCCTCTTGGCTTCTAGGACCATATCCTAGTCCTACGTGTGGTGGCCCTCACACTAATATCGCGGTTGGATTCTGCTGGCTGCTGCCGTTTTTGGCACTATAGGTCGCCTGATTGGGTTAGGATGCAGTCATTTTTTACATCCTATCCTTGGGGAGCTTGTTTGCTTCACGCCAAATTATCCCAACGTTGTTGCTGATTCTGTCGCTGATATGGTACCTCATGGTATGAATTTTTTTTATTCCATATTCTATCGTGCCCATCGGAGGCGGATCCCAGCCATGGTTTAGTCGCTCGTGCAAAATAGCATCACGCTACAAGCAGAAATGCTACCAAGCCTGGGCATCAGCATGAACATCCCGGGATGTAAATACCAGCGCCCTTAAAATTAAGTATACTTCCGTCTTCAGGTCAAGGAAAAGTCAGAAGCACATCGTCAGAAGAAAGCCGATCTTTAGGTTCCCTTTTTACATCCAACTTGACTCTTTATGATTGTTTATATGATTTATTTAGGGGAAATGCACCGGCGACCACCCCGTGAGCACTCTATGCCTGATCTGCGATTCACACAGTACTCAGTGCGTAAAGCACTCCTTTTTTATAGAAGAGGGGGCAAACGAGCATGCGGCTCACCTGATGTTAAGTGACTACCGCCGCCCATGATCAACCGCAACACCAGGGGAATTGCAGGTGCTTTGCCGACCCTTTAGAAAGGAGTACGCTTTTTTCTTGAAGGTCCCCAGGTCGTATCGGTCCGGAAAAATTGCTGGTGGTAAAGTATTCCACAGAGAGGTTGTACGCGGAAGAAAACTCCTCTTGAAACGTACAGTGGTGGACCGCCAAGCATCCAGATGGTGTGGATGGTATCGGGACGATTGCCGCGTAGTGCGTTCACGAAATTTGGCGGCTGGGATTAATCCGAACAATTCCTCAGAGTCCTTCATGGTATATGCGAAAGAAAATGCAAAGAGATGCAACATCTCTTCGCAGTGCCAGTGAATCGAGCCGATCGGAAAGTACTCGGTCGTCGAAGATTAGAGCCGCTCTGCGCTGGATGCGGTCAAGTAGAAGGAGCTGGAACTGGGGAGCCCTAGAATGTCCAGCCAACTCGACTTGTGAATGTCCTTTCCCTGGACATTCACAAGTCGAGTTGGCTGGACGGAATCCCACCAAATGTGCTGTGGAAATGTACTCTTGAGTTGTCTCCGGTTCTATCGCGTCTTTTCCGGCACTCCTACTCCCTAGGCGTAGTCCCAAATACGTGTAAGACCGCTTTCGTGCACCCGATCCCAGCAAAAGGTAACCACTCTGATCCGTCTAGTTATAGACCTGTCGCTATCACTTCTTTATTCTCGAAAATAACGGAGTCCATTGAAATAATACTAGTTTTTACGGATTTTATTGCGTATATTTAACTATAAATACCCGACGTTTCGAGCGCTTTACAATCCCCCCCCTCCGTGACCATGGGTGCTTTAAAGCGCTCGAAACGTCGGGTATTTATAGTTAAATATACGCGATAAAATCCGTAAAAAACTAGTATTATTTCAATGTGTAGTGTTCGCGTAAATACGAGTATAAGAAATCATAACGGAGTTCATCATTAACTGCCAGCTCATGCGGTATCACTAGATAAGTGACATATCGGAATCGCTCAGCTGGTAATCTTCTTGTTTACCTACACACCAATGGTGGTCCATTACTGTGCGTTTTATCAGGAGTTTTTTTTTCCCGCACAACCTCTTTATGGCATTGTTTACGTACTGATACGATTTAGGGACATACAAGAAAAGAGCTTACTCCTCTCTAAAAGGCTGGTAACGCACCTGCAATTCCCCTGGTGTTTCAATTGTTCATGGGCGGCGGTAGTGATTTACTTTCGCGTGAGCCGCATGCTCGTTTGTCCCATAAACTATAAGTAATATAATTTTCCTAACTTTATACTCTATAAATAATTTGAAATTGAAGGACCATGTCTGAGTTTCAAGATTTTGTTATATCCATAGACTCTAAAACTACTTATTCCTTGATGTACCTAGTCCTATACTATTAAATTAAAAAATGTAAATCTTTAAAAACTTAAAGCGAAGAGCACCAATTTATCGCTTAACCCGGTCTTCAAACCAAGGTGAAGCAATGACTCTGAAGCAAATAGTTGATTGCCTAGAGAGCTCGTTAAGTGTGGATTGTGTCGGCTTCCACTTTTTCTTATGCATTAGTAATGAGCTTAAGTAGTCTACTGAGATTTTAAACTACTAACATTATTAAGGTTTTAAGGCAGTTTTCATACGTAAAAATAAAAAAATAAATGGGTTTCTAATTTTTATGTGTATGTATTCAGAAAAATTTAACACTTATAGAATCATCTCGTTCAATATGTACGTTTGTATACGATTTTTTTTAAATAACTTCAATTAAATGATTGAAAGGCTAGGTTTTAAATGCGTTTACCAAATATAAGAGTAAGAAAATTTTCTTTTCCGGAGTAAAAGAATGATAGTGAATGGATTTTTGTTATACTAAGACAGTGCAATTTACCAATAGGTTCTCTCTCGAATTATGGCCAAACATTCGCTTATGATAAGTAAAAAAGAGGAAAAAGATTTTCTTCGAAAAGTCTTTTTTGGATATCAGTAAGAGACTTTTCGAAATACTATCTTCAAAATGTTAAATGCACTATTTTGTGTTTAAGAGGCGGTGAATAGATGACTTTTATATATTAGAGGGGGTGAAGCAGATGAATGGGGGATGAGTAGTCTAGAATAGAATAGTATATATATATATATATATATATATATATATATATATATATATATATATATATATATATATGTAGGTGTGCTGCGCACACACATGTAAACTTCGCAATGTTGTATTGTAACTATATTATGTAGTGAATAAGATTTTTCAACCAGTCACTAGTTGCCCGCCAACTGTATGGCACGTTCCGCTATAATAAATATATTAGTAAAAGATTTCATCTTTCATTATGGTCACCAATAGGCACCCATATGGAGTCAGCTCCTAAACTGGTGACCCCGACGTGATCAAGATGACCGAAGTGGTCTATGTGATGTTAATGCAGTAGTGGGCAATATTCGCGTGGTTGTGATCGGAAGGACAATTTATATAGTAACATGAGTGTGCCGTTTCCGCCAACGCCACAGAACGTGCCGCCTGTTAACGTGCTCACTGTGTCCGACTCCAAGGACCTGGACAACCTAGCAGCAGTTGCAGATAACGTCATGGAGGCTGTGCGGCCTTCCTATGCCGCCACCGCTACTTACACCGTGCCAGCGCCAGCATCTACTACCGCCTATGACTTGGCCCTGTTGAGAGCTGAGGTGGCTAAAATAAAGGCTACCGTGGACCGGATCGAGCAGCAGAGGTCGCGGTCCCGCGCCCCCTGATCGCAACCGGCGTCGTTCACAGTCCAGGCGCCGTAGCAGTCCCTGCCGTCCCCGGAAGGAGAACTACTTATGCTTTTACCATTACAGGTTCCGAGAAAAGGCCAACAGGTGTACGAAGCCTTGCGCGTGGAAAACAACACAGCCGGAAAACTGAGCAGCGAGGTACAGTCCGAGGGTCTTCAGGTCTGTACCGTTTTTCCATTCAATCGTTTGTGTGTGTCAGACAGTAACTCCGGACTTAGATTTTTAGTTGACACCGGTGCCAATGTGTCTGTTTTACCAGCCGTGAGAAAAGATCGTCTAAATCAGTGTAGTGAATATAAATTATACGCAGCTAACGGCAATGAAATCGCAACTTACGGTACCAAGACAATAGTGTTAAACTTAAACTTACGCCGACCTTATCGTTGGGAATTCGTTGTAGCAGATGTCAAACAACCAATTTTGGGCGCCGATTTTTTTAGCGTACCACAAACTATTAGTTGATTTAAACGCGCGTAAATTAATAGATAAAACTACAGAATTGAATGTTTCGGCATCTGTTGTCAATGTATCTCAACCTAGTGTTAAAACTATTGATGTAAATCATCCATATCAGGATTTATTGTTAAAGTATCCGGACATCACTAAACCAGCGTCATTCCGAGAAACTGCGAAACACAATGTCGTCCACTATATCGAGACCTCTGGCCCGCCCGTGCACGCGAAAGCGCGCCCGTTGCCACCTGACAGGTATAAAAAAGTTAAAGAAGAATTTCGCATCATGCAAGAACTGGGCATCTGTCGTCCTTCAAAGAGCGCGTGGGCTAGTCCGCTCCATGTAGTTCCTAAAAAGAATGGAGATATAAGACCTTGTGGGGACTATCGCCAGCTGAATGCGATAACAAAGCCCGACAGATACCCGATTCCTCGCTTGAACGATTTTACTTTTATTCTTCCGGATAAAAAGATATTTTCAAAATTAGACATCAATAGAAGTTATCATTTTATACCTGTCGCACCAGGTGACGTGGAGAAAACCGCTATCATAACACCATTCGGACTTTTCGAGTTTCCTCGAATGACCTTCGGTTTGCGCGGAGCAGCACAAACCTTCCAGCGCTTTATGAACTCCATTTTACAAGGTCTTGATTTTGTTTTTTGTTATTTAGACGACTTACTTATAGCTAGTGACAACGAAGTTCAACACAGGCAACATTTAGAAATTATTTTTAAAAGGCTTAATAAATATGGAATTTCAATTAATTTGGCAAAATGTCGTTTCGGACAAACTAAACTAGAATTTTTAGGACACGAGATTAGTACCGACGGCGTCAGGCCGTTGCAAGATAAGGTTCAGGCAATTGTGGAATTTTCGAAGCCGAAAACTGTCGCAGAACTAAGACGTTTTCTCGGTATGGTCAATTTTTATCGAGCTCATCTTCCCAACGCAACTTTATATCTAACAGAATTAAATAAATATCTTAAAAGCTCAAAGAAAAATGATAAGACTCCCATCGTCTGGACGGATAGTGCGAACGAAGCATTTACGCAATGTAAGGCAGGTCTCACACAGGCCGCTACATTGACGTACCCTAGAGTGGGTTCCGCACTCGCTTTAATGACTGATGCATCTAATACATGCGTGGGAGCAGTCTTGCAACAAAAGGAAGGAGATAGCTGGAAACCATTGGGCTATTTCTCAAAAAAATTGACCACCACCCAACAGCGATATAGCACATACGATCGCGAGTTGCTCGCTATATACTTAGCTATAAAACATTTTCGGAAATTATTTGAAGGGCAAGAAATAACCGTGTATACGGACCATAAACCTTTAACTTTTGCATTTCAAAAGGTAGGACGCGATGAAAGCGAAACGCCTCAGAGAACGAGACATTTAGCTTTCATAAGTGAGTTCACTACAAATATAAGACATATAACCGGTACGAATAACATCGTAGCTGACACCTTATCGCGCATCGAAGCCGTGACTATGCCAACTACGTTGAATTTCGATGACATTGCAAATGAGCAGCGTAGCGACAGTTATATCATGAATGTTATGTCTGGTTTAAATACCGATAATATTTTGTTAAAGGAACTAGTTATACCTATGTTAAATAAGTCTATTTTTTGTGAGATGTCTACTGATACAGCTCGTCCGTACCTACCGGAAAAGTTTCGACGCCTAACTTTTGATAGTTTACATAATTTGAGCCATCCTGGAATTCGTTCTACGCGAAAGATGTTAGCCAAAAAGTATTTCTGGCGTAGTATGAATCGTGATGTTTCTTTGTGGGCAAAAACGTGCATACAATGTCAACGTTCTAAAGTTAACAGACATACGGTATCGATTCTGACTAAGTTTCCGGAAGTAGAGCGTTTTGAGCATGTGCACGTCGATATCGTTGGCCCTCTTGAGATCTCACCAGATGGTTATAGATACTTACTCATGATAATTGATAGGAGGACCAGGTGGCCTGAAGCTTTTCCGTTACGAGACATTACGGCAGAAACTGTTGCCAAACATTTATATGAAGGTTGGATTTGTCGTTACGGTTGCCCGATAAAGTTAACTAGCGACCAAGGTCGCCAGTTTGAGAGTAGTCTTTTTAACCAGCTGTTAAAAATGTTGGGGGTTAATAGAATTCGAACTACTCCTTATCATCCGCAAAGCAATGGCGCAGTTGAACGTTGGCATCGTTCTTTAAAAACAGCACTTTCAGCTCGCCTGTCACATGGGTCCTGGGTGGAAGAGCTACCCACAGTATTACTTGGGCTTCGCGCGGCCGCCCGCAGTGACTCAGGGGTTAGCGCCGCCGAGTTAACGTTCGGACGAAACTTACGTCTACCGGGGAGACTTTTATGACGGCTCTTCGAACAACCGTAACGTCAATGATTATTGTTTAGTGGATAAGATTAGAGATACTATTCGTAGTTATAAGCCTACATCCGACGATTCACGTAACTGTCATAGTTTTTTTGTGCACAAGGACTTACGTAACTGTGAATATGTCTTTGTTAGGGACGATTCAATACGTAAACCTTTGAAACCACCCTACGACGGTCCATACCGCGTGATAAAAAGGGGCTCAAAAGTTTACCTAATTCAATTACCCGATAGACAGGTACATATTTCTATCGACAGATTAAAGCCTGCATATGTATTAAAGGAATGTGATGGTAACGAAGCAACGCCACGCCAAAGTAACGCTGACAACGCAGCGGATGTGGCACCTGCGCATGTACGGTTTCCGTTACCACCGTCCACACCGCTGACGTCGTTGTTACCCGGCCCGAGCAACCCGATAACCGTGAAAACAACGCGAAGTGGTCGGATTGTTAAGTTACCTTCACGATTTATAAGCTAGTGTTAATATAAAATATATATTATACAATTACATGTCTAAATGATAATCAGGTTTAGTTACTATGGATGTGAAAGTATTATTTGCATTGTCAAGTGCATAATATTTTCATTCAGGATATTCAAGTTACATTATTTAAGTTGAATGTAATTGTAGAGGTATCGTGTTCAGTATTTTGCGTATACTGCACTTTCATATAGGTTCCAGGTAGCTAGTTTAGTTATAATGTATTTAATATAATTTCATTCGAAATACTTCCTTTGCGATAGCATTAGCGCGATAAGTTTTACGATTTTTACTATGGGTAATTTTCAAGAAAAACCAGTTATTGTTTCTCAGGCTCAAAATACTGTAGAGAATAAAGTGGATAATTTTCAAACATGGTTATATGTGATAGCCAGTTTTATGGGGGCGATAATCCTGTACACTATTTGGGTAAAGTTTAATAAGAAGTTCAAAAGCTGGCTTCGTCATCAGGTGTTAATGACAGGCGTTCCGATATCGGGCCAGAATATGGGTCAGATGATAGGTGCTTCTAGCACCAGTCTGCAGCATGTGCCCGCGCCCGCCGCGGCCGCCACCCCTTTCGCGGGGGTCTCCGTACAGCCCTGCGCACAAGCGCATTAGCAAGTTTTTGTTGTTAGTTTTAAGTTTATATTCATTGTATAGTTTTAAGTTTTTTGTATTCATTTTTTTGTAAAGGGGGGAAGTATTGTAGGTGTGCTGCGCACACACATGTAAACTTCGCAATGTTGTATTGTAACTATATTATGTAGTGAATAAGATTTTTCAACCAGTCTCTAGTTGCCCGCCAACTGTATGGCACGTTCCGCTATAATAAATATATTAGTAAAAGATTTCATCTTTCATTATGGTCACCAATAGGCACCCATATGGAGTCAGCTCCTAAAAATATATATACGAGGGTGCAAAATTTCAATGAAATCTGTCCAGTAGTTTAGGAGTCCATCACGGTCAAACAACGTGACACGTAATTTATATATATTAAGATATATTTTTTTACTATAGATATATACTTCTTCAGAATCAAGATCAAAATAATAAAAATAAAATAAAAACATCCACCGAGCTTGATGGTTGATTATGGAGAAAAATATTAATATACAGTGTGTTACAAAAGAGCGTAGTGATACCAAAAGCAGACATTATACACATCGTTATGAAAAACTTTTATTACCTATGGTGTCAGCCCTAATACGAATAGAATAATTTTTTATTCAATATAGAACACATGTAATTGTTATTGAAAGTCATTTTTACTTTACCACTGGTTCGGAAATTTAATATAGATCACATGTAATTGTTATTGAAAGTCATTTTTACTTTACCTCTGTCCTTCGAAACCAGCAAGAAACCCAGTGGGACTTTAATAACATATATTTTACAATATGATTGGTTAAAAACTATTTACCAAATTTATTTTAGAAACTTTGAAGCGACCACCTCATTTCCAGGGGTTATTATCAACCATGTGTTCATTTATAATATAATAACCCTTTTTATACAGTTTTTAATTAATTACATATTTAAACTTATTAACAGCCAATCTTTTTTTCTCCTATGAGTGACATTTGTAAGAAATGACAATTATATAAAGAACTATGGCTGGATCGTAAACAGAGAATCATATAGACTAATGATTAGCATGGCCTCGAGTGAGAAAGGACGATAACGTAGTTTTAGGTTATACGATAACCTTTATGACTTTTAAACATATTTAGATAAAAAATTTAATTGTTCTAAGAACTAAACGGAACAAGATTAACCAATCTTAAGCTCACAAAACACTTTTTTACTCACTTAAACCAACTTTTAAACTCCTTAGATCGCTACGAACTGTCAAAGTTGTTTAGTAAAGTGTAGTTCGCTATACAAAAAAACCGGCACGGAGAAAGGGACAAACAATCACACCACTCTGTCTCATTTCTATGAACGACGTATGCATAAATCTATTTTTTCGTGTGCGAATGCGAAAGAAGGCATCAATTTGTCTTTAGGTTTCTTTGTCTACGGGCTGGATATAATTCAAAGCTGCTGGATAAAATGCATTATGTCAGCTACTCTTCGACCATGAATTGGTGGTTCTAGAGATTCAGTCGAAGGTACATACGATCAGCACATCGTCAGTGATTTAATTTTTATTTAATTACAAACAAAAAATCTAAGTCATAGCAATTACGTGGTAGTTACGAATACATACTTATCATAATTTGATTTTGGTTTGGCTCCTGGAGTTACAACTGATGCAATTGAAAGTGATGTCCCAGGGTTTTCGTGCTCAGAATCTTTTTGTGATCTAAAATTGAAACAAACAAGTTTATAAATTAAAATACATAGTTATTTTTATATAATGTGTATTTTAAGAAAATGAATTTCAACAATTTGCGTTTTGAGTAATTTGCATTTGGCATTTAGAAAAAT
Organism: Parnassius apollo; assembly: GCA_907164705.1. Lineage (NCBI taxonomy): Eukaryota > Metazoa > Arthropoda > Insecta > Lepidoptera > Papilionidae > Parnassius > Parnassius apollo. The sequence continues at coordinate 1,084,794 of CAJQZP010000783.1, read as the reverse complement.
TTTAATACCGATTTATTAAATTTATATTGTGGGCATTTTGGTAATTTAAAACACCTAACCCACCCCACTTATTCATTTTGAGAAGTAATTCTGAGTTGATAATTTAGAAATATTCTGTAACACTGTTTATAAATAATCCAGTTACAATCGCTAGAATTTCATTTTTAATGGATTTTTTATGATTTTTTTCTATGGAGAAAATTTGCCGAAAACGTGTTTTGAACACAATGGTCCTCCCATATATATGATCAAGATTAACATTTTTTTTTGCATCTCTAAAATGTATACATTTTTCTAAAAAAATGTTTTATGAAGCCTACTTTGACTATGTACAGCGCCTTAAGTCATCATTCATCATTATTATAATTATAGCCCTTCACAATTTCACTGCTAAACATGTCCTCAAGGAAACATCCCTCAAGGAATGCGACAAAGCATGGTCCCGAGTCACCTGCTTTCAATGACTTCCTTTCTTCCATCTAAAGGGGGGACACCCTACACTTCGCCTGCCGGTACAAGGCTGCCACTCAGGAACCTTTCTTCCCTATCGGTTGTCGGTTCTTTGAGTTATAAGGCCGGCTCATTGCCACTTCTTACTTTTTTCTTACTACTTTTTGCTTACTAATTCGTTGGGATATGTCGGTCACTCTGATTCTACTGCGGACATCCTCATTACTAATTTTATCACGCAGAGAAACTCCGAGCATGGCCCTCTCCATAGCTAGCTGAGCGACCTTGAGCTTCTTCATACGGCCAGCAATGGCAACACGCACTGTTTGTATAATCTTGTTTTGAGGTTTAGAGGTTTGCCTGACGAGAAGATTTGTCGTAGTCTCCCGAACGTCACCCAGCCGAGTTGAAACCACAGATTGACCTGTCGCTCGAATTTGAACTTACCTAGGTGGACTATTTGCACCAGGTAAAAATACTCAACTCAACAACTTTGAGCTTATTGCTTCCCACAACTATTTACCACTATTTCAATATGTAAATTGCCTCAAATATGTTCTAAGAAATATGCTAGTTAATTATTTTAACGATACATCTAAACTAGTATTTCCAGTCGTATCGTGGTCGAGGTTTACACACATAAAGAAAAAGTACATAGTAGTAGTAGTAAGTAGTATGTTATACATATAAGAAAAACACCCAGGACAATTCTATGTAGGCCATAAAAGCTCTTGGATTCGAACCCTCGGCACAAAGCACTAAGGCCAAAAGCTTAGCCACTGCGCTTCAGAGCCGTCGTTATTTTTCTCAAGTATATTTAAAGGCGCGTTTTGTAAAAATAGCCAAGAAATCTATAATATAATATAATGTATCTAATCGTTTTAACTTTATTTATTTTAATGTTTAATTTAATTTCATCTATTATGTAATGTGTATGTTTGCCGTGTAGTGGCGGTTAAGAATATCCACTACCCCATATCTTCCCGTGGGTGTCGTAAAAGGCGACAGAGGGAGACAGGCAGGAGATGGGCAGCAGCATCTTCCTGATAATAGCAACTGTACGACAAAAAAAAACTGCGGTTGCCAACCCGCTCGCCAAGCGTGGCAACTATGGCAATATACCCCCCATGAACAATTACACAAATAGACGGCCCCCAGTCCCCGGCGGCCCCGCTATTCCTGGCTACGGTGGCGACCATGGTAACGGCGGGGCAGGGGGTGCTAAGAATCTCCGGTGGAGGTTCGGTTGCCACCTACGACGACTCGACCTGGCAACATTTAACGCACGCACACTGAGGACTGACGAGAAGATCCTGGAGCTGGAAGAAGAGATAGACAAGTTGCGCTGGAGTATTATAGGATTATCCGAGGTCCGAAGAGAGGGGGAGGACACGGTGATTCTCGAATCCGGCAACTTGTTCTATCACCGGGAGGGCGACCATCTGTCCCAAGGAGGTGTCGGATTTATCGTCCACAAGTCTCTCGTCAACAACGTTGTAAAGATTGGGAGTGTGTCGACGAGGGTCGCGTACCTGATACTCAGAATCACCAAACGGTATTCGCTGAAGGTCATACAGGTTTACGCACCAACCTCGGCACATTCCGATGAGGAGGTGGAGGAAATGTATGAGGATATTTCCAAAGCCATGCATTCCTCCAAAACCCACTACACGGTGTTGATGGGAGACTTCAACGCAAAACTAGGCACAAAAGAAAACGGTGAGCTGAAGTTAGGGAAATTTGGAGTAGGGCAACGGAACCGAAGGGGCCAGCAGCTGGCCGACTTTATGGAGAAAGAGGGACTCTTTATGATGAACTCTTTCTTCCAGAAGCGGCCCCACAGGAAGTGGACCTGGTCGAGCCCCGACGGTTCGACAAAAATGAGATTGACTTCATTATGACGACCAGACGCCAACTGTTCAGTGATGTCTCAGTGATCGCAAGGGTGAAAACTGGCAGCGATCACCGAATGGTTAGAGGCACACTGAACCTAAACGTTAAGTTGGAGAGGTCTCGTCTAATGAAGTCAACGCTCCGTCCCCCTCGTGCTCTAATTCAAAATCCCGAAAACTTTCAGCTCGAGTTACACAACCGCTTTCAGTGCCTACAAGATTGCAATGCAGTGGACGATGTGAATGACAAGCTCGTGGAAACTGTCCATGCGGTCGGAGCTAAGTTCTGCAAGACCCGCCGCAGAAGAACACAAAAACTCTCCGATCACACTCTTAATCTCATGGCTGTTAGACGGGAGATGAGGCTGCAATCGTCAACAGATTTGACAGCATACAGGCAACTGAACAGACAGATCTCCAAATGCATGCGGCGAGACTTACGTAACTTTAATACTGCTCGTATTAAAGAAGCGATCGAGCGGAACCAGGGCTCCAAAGTCTTTGCCAGAGATCTGTCTGCCCGTAAGAGCCAACTGTCAAGGCTGAAGACTGAGTGTGGCAGCATCGTTTCCGGGACACCTGAGATTTTGAGTGAGATTGAGAGGTTCTATGGGCAGCTGTACACATCATCGTTGGAGCCACACGCAAGTGTGAGTAACGATCCAAGAGCAAGTCTTATCCGACACTATTCCGATGATATCCCGGACGTCAGTCTAAGCGAGATTAGAATGGCTCTCCAGCACCTTAAAAACGGCAGGGCCCCAGGCGAGGATGGAATTACAGCGGAGCTTCTGAAAGCGGGTGGAACACCGGTACTTGAAGTCCTTCAGAAGCTCTTCAATTCCGTCCTCCATGGTGGCACTACTCCAGAGGCGTGGAGCAGAAGTGCGGTGGTCTTGTTCTTTAAGAAAGGCGACAACGCTCTCTTGAAGAACTACAGACCGATTTCCCTTCTGAGCCGCGTCTACGTGCTGTTTTCGAGAGTCATTACGAATCGTCTCGCACGCAGACTCGACGACTTCCAGCCTCCCGAACAAGCCGGTTTCCGAAAAGGCTTCAGTACCATAGACCACATACATACCCTGCGGCAGATTGTACAGAAGACTGAAGAGTACAATTTGCCACTTTGCCTGGCGTATGTGGACTATGAGAAAGCCTTTGATTCCGTCGAAATTTGGGCGGTGCTGCAGTCCCTTCAGCGGTGCCAAGTTGACTGTCGGTATATCGAAGTGCTGAAGTGTTTGTACAGTAGGGCTACGATGGCTATCCGAGTACAGAACCAGAGCTCGAAACCTATCCAACTGCAGAGAGGTGTAAGACAGGGTGACGTTATATCCCCGAAACTCTTCACCGCTGCTTTGGAAGACGTTTTCAAGCTACTGGACTGGAAAGGATACGGTATTAACATCAATGGCGAGTACATCACTCACCTTCGATTTGCCGACGATATAGTCCTTATGGCAGAATCGCTGGAGGACTTAAGCACTATGCTCAATGACCTCAATAGTGCCTCCCAACGGATAGGTCTTAAGATGAACATGGACAAAACAAAGATCATGTTTAATGTCCATGTCACACCTATGCCGGTAGTTGTTGGGAGCACTATGCTCGAAGTTGTTGACGAGTACGTTTACCTGGGACAAATAGTCCGACTAGGTAAGTCCAACTTCGACCGAGAGGTCAATCGACGGATTTAACTCGGCTGGGCAGCGTTCGGGAAATTACGACACATCTTCTCGTCAGGTATACTTCAATCTCTGAAAACTAAAGTGTACAACCAGTGCGTGTTGCCAGTGATGACTTACGGATCAGAGACGTGGTCCTTCACTGCTGGCCGTATGAGGACGCTCAAGGTCGCTCAGCGAGCTATGGAGAGGGCTATGCTCGGAGTTTCTCTGCGTGATAGACTCAGAAATGAGGATATCCGCAGTAAAACCAGAGTGACCGACATAGCCCAACGGATTAGTAAGCTGAAGTGGCAATGGGCCGGCCATATAGCTCGAAGAACCGATAACCGATGGGGAAGAAAGGTTCTCGAGTGGCAGCCTCGTACCGGTAGGCGTAGTGTAGGGCGACCCCCCACTAGATGGAGTGACGACCTGGTAAGATATGCAGGAAGTCGATGGATGCAGGTGGCTCAGGACCGTGCTTTGTGGCATTACTTGGGGGAGGCCTATGTTCAGCAGTGGACTTGTGAAGGGCTGTGATGATGATGATGATGATATAATGTGTATGATAGATTAATGGATATTTGTGTTATTTGACAATAAATGAATAATTATTATTATCATACTCTTTGACCAATAAAGAAAATAGACGTAGCGCCGCGTTTATTTTGACTTCGTGACGCAAAGTGACGTCAAAACCATTCTCAACATCAATCCTCGATAACGACAATCAAAATGCAGATGCGTTGTCACCCGTGAGAACTACGATGGAATGCCTCTTTTCCAGTAAAAAGGGTCTCCGGTTCTCTACACTCACAATACGAAACACAGCAGCGTTAAACTGGTATTTTATGCTGGTATTCTGTGAGAGCGTGGTCCCTCCCTCGTCGAGCCGAACTACTAATATAGCTGCAGCATGGCTCTGCCACATAAAACTGCATCTGTTACTGTAGTTATCAGTCCTTCTGCCAAACGAGGCGAGTGAGTTAAGTCTTCCCTAAAAATGAGAGGCCCAAATCCATCAGTAGATATTTATGGACTGTTGTTGATGATTAACATAATATTTTTACGAAAAAGTTATTACTTTTAGGGTAAAAAACTGTCCACCTGATGGTAAGTGGATGCTATGGCCTATAGATCATTAATTAATTATTATTAAATGCAGATGCGTTGTCACCCCTAAGGACTAGGACAAAATGTCTCATTTCCAGTAAAAAAAATTATCCTCTTATCTACATTCAACATACGGAACACAGCAGCAGTAAGCTGATATTTTAATCTGGTATTCTGTGAGAGCTAAGTCTTTCTCAGGTTCTTTCTTCGTTTGACTGCAATCATTACACAGCATTACTCCACCAAACAAAATTATAAAAGTCTGTTCTTTATTAAAAATATATATTAAACCAATTAACTTCTGTTAAATAATACTGGAAAAACGAAATATTAATTGTATTTACGCCTCGATTCCAATATATTCATGGTTCAATAAACACAGACCCGACAGTTTTGAGTTACTTTGTTGAAAAATTAAAAACTTTATTTATTCAAGAAGAAATTCATACAGATAAATAATGATTCGCGTTTTTATCAATGCCTTGCAGCGGGTTGTAAGGCTTTTATTTTAATTTTAACTACGGTAGATACTGACTGCCATTTTGGTAAATTATATTAACATTGGGGTATTATTTAATATGCAATTTTTGTTATAAGGTCAAAACAGTGAAGTAGAAATGGTATTTGTAATACAACAAAATTCAGCTACTTTCATCTGAAATTAGTTTTATTTTACTTTACACACCTTTTTACTATACTTTACCATACTTTATTTGAAAGGGTTGACAATGTCTATATTAAGTTCACTCCGTATTCATCTCATGACCTCTTATTCCATAAGATTAATATACATTACTTTTATAGAAAAAGGGTAACAACTGAGCACACAAGGCAACTGATGGTAAGTGGATGCTCTGGCCCATAGACATTTCCATTTATCCTCGATTAAGTATCAAAATGCAGATGCGTTGTCCCCCTGAGGACAATGATGCAATGCCTAACTTCCAGTAAAAAAACGTCTCTGATTCTCTACACTTACCAAAAGAAGCACAGCAGTGTAGAGCTGTTTTTTACGCTGATATTTTGTCAGAGCGTGGTTCTTCCCCGGTCGTGCCGACTCATTCGTGCTAAAACCTGCAGTATTGCTCTACTACGTAAATCGAATATACTACGAATCATTGTCTCAACAAAACAAAGTCATTACTTGGATTTTTTAAATTGTAGTGACAAGCGAAATCACAGTATATCCGATGGTAAATGGCTAATGCAATCCATGGACACCTGTATCCAACTTTAAACAAAAAAGACTATAAATGGCTAATGCAATCCATGGATACCTGTATCCAACTTTAAACAAAAAAGACTATAAATGGCTAATGCAATCCATGGATTCCTGTATCCAACTTTAAACAAAAAAGACTATAAATGGCTAATGCAATCCATGGATACCTGTATCCAACTTTAAAAAAAAGACTATAAATGGCTAATGCAATCCATGGATACCTGTATCCAACTTTAAACAAAAAAGACTATAAATGGCTAATGCAATACATGGATACCTGTATCCAACTTTAAAAAAAAGACTATAAATGGCTAATGCAATCCATGGATACCTGTATCCAACTTTAAACAAAAAAGACTATAAATGCGTTGTCAACCCAGAGACTAAGATTGAAGCCTCCTTCATGCCGTATTTTGTTTGAAGTTGGTTGAAGGCGTCCATGGGTTAATATTGCCGAACTTTAATTAACAATAAAATTATTGTGTAAACAATAAAAAAGTTGCAATGTATCTTTTTTTGCAAATTTATTTTATTGTTAATTAAAACTATATCATAATTTCGTCATATTTTTGTAGATTCTGACTAAAACAGTCATCATCATCATCATTACAGCCCTTCACAAGTCTAGTGCTGAAAATAGGCCTCCCCGAAGGAATGCCACAACGCATGGTCCCGGGATCGATACGGATGCCGAAACGAAAATTTGTGGAAAAGTTGTCTGACAGTCTGTTTGTCTGCACACGCATCACACAAAAACCAGAGAACGGACTTGGATAGGACTTTTACTATTATATTACGTATGGGTCAAATCGTTGCACCATAGGAGCAGAGCAGTACCTAGGAATAGTCTTGCCTTTTGCGGCTACAAAAAGGCTTAAGATTTACATTTTCATCAGATTAATAAATCACATTATCCAAATTTGAGTTATTTTTATTATTCCTATCCGTTGTTTTCTAAATATCACAGTTTTTATTCTAATACAATAAATAATAAACGAATTACTATTATTTTACCTTAGCGCTATAGTTATTTTTATAACGGATTGCTTAATTATATGCGTTTTTCTGTTCTTTAGATATATTTATGATCATATAGCAATGTTGTTTACTGTAAAAGCGTTGCGATATAGTTTTTCTATCTGTTAAAATTGCAGAAAGAGTAAATAATTCAATTAAAAATTAAATAAAAAGCCTATAGAGTAAAATATCGTCATTCTCATATTCCTGAGAGGGTTTTTTTTAAAACGGGAAAGAATCCATCGCGCTGCTTTTGACGCGCTGTGCTAACGCATTTACTTAAATTTTAATATTTCTATTCATTAATATAGTACATGTTTTATTTTTATCATGTTTTATATACTATAATACAAATAGTTTTAATTGTATAACAAAAATATGCAAAAAATATTATTTTGCTAAGGAAATTCTTAAAATGAGACAAAAAGTTTATTTTAACCGCCAGTTCATGAGTTACCTTGAAGAAAAAGAGATGATTAGTGACCTTCAGTGCGGTTATCGTCGGTCATCGGGTCGCTCAGCTGGTGATCTTCTGTGTTGCCTAATTCATAGATGGGCGGTGGCAGTAGAGACTAAAAGGAGGATGTTAATATGGTGACTCATACGATAGGAAAATAATTGAGGATGAGGTTTGCTTATTTAAAACAGTCTCGTATCCGTTTTATGGGAAACAAATGTTGGCTAGAGAAGTTCGGAAGCAAATTGTGGACTACGTTATGGCGATCATTTTGTTTTTTATTTTTTTATTTTGAAACAAAGCATACACCTTGCCCCATTCGTTTCTTGGTTCGTTTGTCACACCATCCATTAGTTCGTTTACGTGAACGTCTATTTGTTTTTTCGTTAGTCTGTTTGACTGAAAGATTAGCTTAATCATTTTATTCGATAAGCGTATTATTATAATTTTTTTATAGAAGAAGGGGCAAACGAGCATGTGGCTCACCTGATGTTAAGTGACTACCGCCGCCCATGAATTGTCGGGAAGACTCGCTCGTAATCATAAGTAGAAATATATTATCATCACTAATCATAACAAAAGTACTAAATGCATGCGAACAAAGTTAAGGAAATAGCTAGTTTAATCACTAACTGCACCACATGGTTACATTCTTAGAATATAGTTTTCATGTAATTTTCAGTATTGAAAATCAGCGGTGTGTTCACGTTTGAATTATATTAGTTTAAAGATAAAATGGTTAGATATCATGAATTTTATTAGTAAAATTTACTAGCTGTCAACTAGTCAATTTAACTAATAAAACAACTTTAGTAGTACTGATCTACGAGCACGAAGCAGTCGACTGACAAAGTTTCTACTTTGTTCCTGGAGCCACTTCCACGTCAAGTTTAGACAAACACAAAACAACTCATGAATAAAACGTGATTTAAGTTGACCGATATTTTTATAATAGGGCACTAAAATACTCTTTGGATTGCGTTACTTTGTTTGAAAACACATTAAATTACTAAATTATTTACTTTTAGGAATACGGTAGGACACGTTTGTAGTAGATGATACGTCCTACAGCTGGTCACAGGGTTCCTCTAATTTCTAAGTATTGTATGGCAAGTAAATGTCCGTCGCGATTCCCTAATGCTTGTTGGCGGATTTCATATGTCTTTAAAAAATATTTAATTTCGCAGACATGCAGATTTCCTCACGATGTTTTTCTTATAGCCGAGTGCGTAGAAAATTAGGGCCTAAAAATGCATCTAGCAATTAAATTAGTGGCAGTAAAATTTGCGAATAGCACTTAGCTTCTTATATACTACAGCTCTTACCACTGTAAGAACCCTAAACATAATATTTGAAGTAGTATTTAAAGGTGATAAAATAAATTGATTCACTTAATTGGTTCGGCAAGAAAGAAGTTCAAGAAATGTGTGCTATGTGAAGTTACTGAAAAATAACCTAAAATTCGCCTTCGGCATTGTCTTATTTTGTTCAATTAACTTACACATGAGTGGTTAAACTGTACTAAAGTAAAGCGCTATTAAACTGCTTAAAATCTGTTGAATGTGTTTGCCAGATAGAATGCTGCCACACGAGATAGCCACTACATCTTATTCTTCTCCAAATATTCCCGTTACGGATTCTATCTCGCAGAGAAATTCCAAGCATGTCCCATTCCATCGTACGCAAAGTTATTTTGAACTTCTTCATACGGCCATCAGTGAACGACCACGTTTTATTTTCGTAAGTCAACAATTGCAACACGCACTGGTTGTACAATTTCGTCTTTAGATTCTGAGAAACATTGGACATGTAGTTTTACCACAATTTCTCGACGCGCCCGGCCGAGTTAGATTGTTTGGTTGACTTACTGTTCGAAGTTGGCCTTACCTTATCGCATATTCTGTCATAGGTAAACCCAGGTATCATCATCAACATCATTACAGCCCTTCAAAGGTCCACGGCTGAACATAGGCCTTCCGCAAGGAATGCCACAAAGCACGGTCTTGAGCCACCTGCATCCATCGACTTCCTGCATGTCTTACCAGGTCGTCACTCCATACTATGGGGGTCACTCTACACTACGTCTACCGATACGAGGCTGCCACTCGAAAACCTTTTTCCCCATGGTTGTCGGTTCTTCGAGCTATATTACCGGTCCATTGCCACTTCAGCTTACTAATCCATTGGGCTGTGTCGGTCGCTCTGGTTCTAATGCGGATATCCTCATTTCTAAGTTAATCACGTAGAGAAAACCCGCGCATAGCCCTCTCCATAGCTCGCTGAGTAACCTTGAGCATCCTCATACGGCCAACAGTGAAGGACCTCGTCTCAGATCCATAAATCATTACTGGCAACACGCACTGGTTATACAATCTAGTTTTCAGGTTTTGTTTTCCAGTGGTAGTACCACTGGCCGCTATAACCATTATTTATCCTCAATTAGGAATCAAATTGCAGATGCGTTGTCATCCCTGAGTACTAAGATGGAACGCCTCATTTCAGGTAAAAAGAGTCTCCGGTTCTCTACACTCCCCTACGAAATAAAGCAGCAATATACTGCTATTTTACGCTGGTATTCTGTGAGAGTCAAGTCCGGTCTCGTTCGAGCCTACCTATATAATATATAGCTTCCAATAAGTATTATGTAATTAAAATTAAAATATATTCCCCATTGGTTGTCGGTTCTTCGAGCTATATGGCCAGTCCATTGCCACTTCAGCTTACTGATCCGCTGGGCTACGTCAGTCACTCTGGTTCTACTGCGGATATCCTCATTTCTAAGTTTATCACGCAGAGAAACCCCGACCATAGCCCTCTACATAGCTCGCTGATCGACCTTGAGTGTCCTTATATTACCAGCAGTGAAGAACTTTGTCTCAGTTTAATACCGTATCCTTTTCAGTCCAGTAGCTTGAAGACGTCTTCCAATGCAGTGATAAAGAGTGTCGGGGATATAACGTCATCCTGTTTTACAACTCTCTGCAGTTGAATAGGTTTCGTACTCTGGTTCTGTACTCGGATAGCCATCATAGTCCTAGTGCACAAATACTTCAACACTTCGATATACCGACAGTCAACTTGGCACCGCTGAAGAGACTGTAGCACCGCCTAAATTTCGACGGAATCAAAGGCTTTCTCATAGTCCACATACGCCAGGAAAAGTAGCAGATTGTACTCTTCGGACTTCTGTACAATTTGCCGAAGGGTATGTATGTGGTCTATGGTACTGAAGCCTTTTCGGAAACCAGCTTGTTCGGGAGGCTGGAAGTCGTCGAGTCTGCGGTTTGCGTCTACTTGCTGATCTCGAGAGTCATTACGGTTTGTAATGACTCTCGAGATCAGCAAGTAGACGCGGGTCAAAAAGGAAATCGGTCTGTAGTTCTACAACAGAGCGTTGTCACCTTTCTTAAAGAACATGACCACCGCACTTCCGCTCCATGCCTCCGGAGTAGAGCCACCATGAGTAACGGAATTAAAACTAATTAAAATTATATTGAGAGATTTACAGTTATATAAGGTTAATTATTCAAGGAGAAATGTCTCTATTTCTACGGTGCAAGAAATTATAACTTTTTTTTTTTGCATATTACTTCATATTCTTTAACCGTTTCTTTGTTCAAGTGATCGTAAGCGCGATTACAATCAGTTTTTAAGTTTTTAATTTCATAAATTTTCAATAGCAGCACAGAGTCAAGAAATTGTTGATATAAAATATTTATAAATAAGTTTAAGTAGTGATTTCTTATATTTACGCGAACACTACACATTGAAATAATACTAGTTTTTACGGAATTTATCGCGTATATTTAATTTTTTAAATACCCGACGTGTAGATCGGAACAAAAGTTAAAATTTGATCTATAGTAACCGCGGTTAACTATGACATCTGGACGTTGAACATCTCAGTCCCGCCCGTGACCATGAGTGCTGTAAAGCGTTCGAAACGCGTCGGGTATTTAAAAAGTTAAATATACGCGATAAATTCCGAAAAAAGAAGTATTATTTCAAGTTTAAGTAGGTATGTGAAATCCATCAATCGTCTGGAAATATTTCTTCCTGCTTTCAGATTATGCTTATGATGAATTTATTTTAACACATTAATATATTTTGAAACGTGTTTTAGTCTGGTACTTGTTATAAAATACGTTGGATACATTAATATTTCGTGTATGTAAAACAGAATATAACGATGGAATAGTTATGAATATAATGATATATGCCTTCAATGCATTACATTCATTTGTTGTCTATATGAGACTTATGCAAAAAAAAACTTTCCATTATAAACGCATTGCTGTTAGTTAGCGTACGGTTTATTTGCTTAATGCTATCTGAATTTAATTTTGAAGTAGATATACTGTCTTGGACTAGTAAAGACTAGTTTTTTTTTAATTTAGTCTGCAAATCAAAGTAATTGCTATTGATGTTTATACCGTATTCTTTTCAGACTTGTTACTTGAAACCGTCTTCCAATGCAAGCAGTGAAGAATTTGTGAGATAGGGAATTATTTTGTTTTTACATCTCTCTTGTAAGAGAGTAACATTCATTATAAATATGTTTCCCTTTTACTCGTCAAACGAGTGTCTTCTTCAAAAAACCTGTAATTTGGAAGGATTTTTTTAAGATCCTATACGAGCCCTGACATTTGGCTTCCAACCCTTTGTTTTGACTGTCTCGGTGACAACACTGTCGCCCTTTCTATCCTAACGACATCGCCCTCTTTAGTATCAGAATACATAAACACACGCATCTGTCACCCAGAGAAGTAGGAAGAGACTACATACTTTCATTTGGCATGATCTTAACACACCTCTCTCGCCCCCTTTACATTTATGTACCTACGCATACATGCTCGTGGCTTAAGGTTACTCTTGATGTGGGCCATTTTCGATATATCACCAATTTACTTTGCAAACTTTCGTCTAGGGTGTCTTTGTCACTCTCTCTTCGTTCATTCCTTCTACATGACCTAACCACCAAAGTATTATGGTCACAACATCTTACAAACCACACTTTTCTCTTATCACACAATTTCTCACCCTGTCTTAGGTGGAGGGTGGCCAAGCGTTTCAACCCACCCAACGATCTGAGCATCTCCTATAATTTCTGCACTTAAAAGTTATAGGAACTTTTAAGCCTATGTACTTGAAATACTAATTAATTATAGCTGGTACAAATCTAATTTAAACAAACTACACGTCATTAGTTTACATAATACTACCGCTTAACGGCTTATCGGAGACGGTTCCTGAAGTGGCTGCAGGATGCGGGAGTATTTAAACTTTTTCTTTATTCGTTCCAAGTTTTTAATTTTTGTTATTCAAATTATCAGGGTTTTGTTTGAGTTTAGCACTACAACGCTTCATTTTTTTTCAGCTGCTGTTAACGGCATTGTGTTTTAGCCGAATGAAATAAATTTGCCCGACTTGCATGAGGTGAATGTTAAATTTATTATTTGAAAAGTCCCTCCTAAGAATAATGAATAATAATAATATCTCCCGCCGCAGTTGTATGCAGGATTATTTCTATAACACTAATAATCTTTTGGGGGTGGAAGTACTCACGAGTATAAACAACTTTTACTATTAGACCAATCCTGAAATATTATAAAAATTATTTTCAAAAACCCGACTTCCAACGTCACTAAAAAGTATTAAATTTTTTTTGTTTGTTCTCGTACGTTGAAGTCGAGTGGGCATAAAAAAACAACAAAACGGACGAGAAATGCAACTTCAACATATGTGAGAAAAATACGCGCCAAATTGAGAACCTCCCTTTTTTGAAGTCGGTTAAATACATAGTATACACTCAGTTTTACAAATAATTTTTTGTTACTTTATCTTCCACACATACGTTATTTTATGAAAGTAACCAAAACTGAAGCCACGAGTTGATTGGTCGAAGTCTTTAAAAAATATTTTTTTTTTTGATAAGCATATACGACACTTATAATCTTCGTTGATATTTGAAAAATATGTCTTCTGTTATAATGCTACTAATTCAATCACAGAAATCTAAATAATAAGACAATAGAAGTGCCATCTACTGTCTTTTAATATCGGGACGTGTGTCGCCAGGTCGTAGCTCTCACACATAGACAAACAGTAAATACACAATTACGCCTACAAATATCTCTAGCATTCATGCAACAAAGATTAATCTATAAACTATAAAAAACAGAGAATGACATTGCGCGCTCGCTCTCACTTGGGCATAGTGCATCGCAACGCACGTTTCGATAACTTTCTATTAAGCGCTGTTGATATTCCAGGAGTCTCACACCAAGATATAACTAATTAACTGAAATTGTCCCAATAATAGACGCTTTAATATTAGCTTTAGCTTTTAGACGTTTTATAATTAAAAAAAGGGGATATAATAATACGTTAAGAATAAATACATCCATTTATCTTTAACAACCGGATCTTTTGGTAACTTGTAATAAAAGCATTTTATTAAATAAACAGATGTATAAATAAAATGAATTTAACAATATACAAACAGCAAACGAATAAATATATTTGTATGGGTGACATATTTATCATTTTTAATAGTTTCAAAGATCTGTAACTGAATTTCTGTTGTTTTCTATTTTTCAGTTTCCAGGCCTCTTACAGATCGAATTAAGACTACTCCTTACAATATAATTACTTATCCTTACAATATAACTGATTAATATTTATCAAGTAATTTAAAAGTACAAACAAACAGATAATCGCCGATAAACGGTTAACGGCATAAAACATTTAGAAAGAAAAAATGTAGATAAGTGTAAATAAATATTTAACGAAAAATCAGATCTTTGTTAAAACTAGGTCCAAACATAATAAATTATCGATACAAAATAGTTGTGTCACGTAACTGACTCGCATTCGACTCCTGCGCCATGTTCTAGGAAATTTACGTACGCAACAATTTTGTTTATCGCCCATACTATAAATCCATCGCTGATTTTAGCTGTCGCACTCGTAGACATGAATTAGCTTAGGAATCAATGGATATTGAAATGTGAAAACAATTAAAATTTCGGAGACAATCGTAGTACTGAAGGTGGATAATTTTATAGCATATTTCATTAAATACAACATTATTTAAAACACTATGTACTTATTTGTGAAATGTTATCCCTATATTTGAAAATTTGGAAGTTGTGGAGGAATTTCCGCAGTTGGATATGCTTCAAAACACCATTTTTACGTCTCTGCGTCCGAAATAGTACTGGTGACCGAAACAAACGCTCCTCGCGCGCTTGTGGCCTACTAGTCACCTGTGCAGCGCCTTGTCGCTGCACAGGTGACCCACGCGCTTTTACGGCTTCTAATTATATTTAGATTTTGAATAAAACTATTATTTACGGATTTTATCGCGTTTAATATCTTTAATTTATTTTTATTATTATCCCGACGTTTCGGGTGCTTTACAGCGCCCATGGTCACGGGGGGACTGAGATGTTTGACGTCCCAATGTCATAGTTAGTCCGGCTACCTTCAGTTTTTTAATATTAATTTTTTGGTCCGATTTACGCAAAACGAGCTTATAGTATCATGAAGTCTTGCAGTGGTATGCTTGGGTTTGGGTTTAATTTTGCTGATTATAGGATCCCAAGCAGATGGTAGCACCCAACCATCTTCTCTATTGAAATTTGGATGTTTTTTAATTTCAATAGCCTCGCGTATCATCCTTGGTAGGAATCGGTGTTCTTTTGCGAGAATTTGTGGTTTATCAAATCTAATGTCATGGTGGGGACGATCTTGAACATGTTCGCAGACTGCAGACTTCCCGGAGCGTCGGTGCTTCACATCAGCTATATGTTCCTTCACGCGGTTTTTTATAGATCTCTTTGTTTGACCTATGTAAGAGAGACCACATTCACAATCTAGCTTGTACACACCTGCATCTTGTAGAGGAATATTACATTTGATGGATGGTAAAAATTGACTAATCTTCTTCAGCGGCTTGTAGTATGTCTTAATGGACGCTCGCTTCAAGATGTAGCCAATCTTGTCCGTGACTCCTCCAACATATGGTAGTAGAGCAGGTGCGCGCTCGACTGTTGCCGGCTTCACTCGTTCACTGTGACGTAGGCGCGGGACCCAGCTTGTTGTCTTGCAATGCTTGCTTGACGTGCTGAAGCTCCGCGGCCAGATGTTTTCTGTCACAGATCCCTCGTGCTCTCTGAAACAAAGATTTACCCACGGTAGCTAACTGTGAAGGATGATGGTGAGATTCACCATTTAGATATCGGTTGGTATGGGTCTTTTCCTATACACAGTGTGACCAATAGTGTTATCAGGATTTCGGATGACTAAAACATCTAGGAAAGCTAAAGAATTATTTGCCTCTAACTCCATTGTGAATTGTATTTTAGAGTTTATGGAGTTAAGGTGGTCTAAAAATGCAGTTACTTTGTCAGATGGTAAAATTGTGAAAGTGTCGTCTACGTACCGCTTGTAGAACCTTGGATTTACAGGAGCAGTAAGAAGGGCTTTCTCCTCAAAGTCCTCCATGAATATGTCGGCGACTATAGGAGACACAGGTGAGCCCATCGCCACACCATCTACTTGCTTGTAGAACTCCTCCTTCCACAATAGATAGCCAGATGTGAGGCAATTTTCAAGTAGTATTGCATATTCTTGAGGCATGTTATTTTCTTCTAGCTTCCTAGTTACAATTGAGATGCAGTCCACAATAGGTAGGCATGTAAATAGTGACTGAACATCAAAACTGACCATAGTTTCATTGTTAGCGAGATGTAGGTCTTTTATCTCACTCACAAAATGGTATGAATCCTTTGTGTGTGCTCTGGTATGTCCTCTCAGTGGTGATAGTATTTTTGCTAAGTATTGTGCCAGCTTATAAGTTGGTGAATCGATCTGGCTCACTATGGGACGTAGTGGAGCGTTTGGTTTGTGTATCTTCGGTAACCCATACAACCTCGGTGGTTTGGCACATGATGGTATTAGCGAATTCACCATCATGTGCCAAACCACCGAGGTTGTATGGGTTAACGAAGATACACAAACCAAACGCTCCACTACGTCCCATAGTGAGCCAGATCGATTCACCAACTTATAAGCTGGCACAATACTTAGCAAAAATACTATCACCACTGAGAGGACATACCAGAGCACACACAAAGGATTCATACCATTTTGTGAGTGAGATAAAAGACCTACACTCGCTAACAATGAAACTATGGTCAGTTTTGATGTTCAGTCACTATTTACATGCCTACCTATTGTGGACTGCATCTCAATTGTAACTAGGAAGCTAGAAGAAAAATAACATGCCTCAAGAATATGCAATACTACTTGAACATTGCCTCACATCTGGCTATCTATTGTGGAAGGAGGAGTTCTACAAGCAAGTAGATGGTGTGGCGATGGGCTCCCTGTGTCTCCCATAGTCGCCGACATATTCATGGAGGACTTTGAGGAGAAAGCCCTTCTTACTGCTCCTGTAAATCCAAGGTTCTACAAGCGGTACGTAGACGACACTTTCACAATTTTACCATCTGACAAAGTAACTGCATTTTTAGACCACCTTAACTCCATAAACTCTAAAATACAATTCACAATGGAGTTAGAGGCAAATAATTCTTTAGCTTTCCTAGATGTTTTAGTCATCCGAAATCCTGATAACACTATTGGTCACACTGTGTATAGGAAAAAGACCCATACCAACCGATATCTAAATGGTGAATCTCACCATCATCCTTCACAGTTAGCTACCGTGGGTAAAATCTTTGTTTCAGAGAGCACGAGGGATCTGTGACAGAAAAACATCTGGCCGCGGAGCTTCAGCACGTCAAGCAAGTATTGCAAGACAACAAGCTTCGGGTCCCGCGCCTACGTCACAGTGAACGAGTGAAGCCGGCAACAGTCGAGCGCGCACCTGCTCTACTACCATATGTTGGAGGAGTCACGGACAAGATTGGCTACATCTTGAAGCGAGCGTCCATTAAGACATACTACAAGCCGCTGAAGAAGATTAGTCAATTTTTACCATCCATCAAATGTAATATTCCTCTACAAGATGCAGGTGTGTACAAGCTAGATTGTGAATGTGGTCTCTCTTACATAGGTCAAACAAAGAGATCTATAAAAACCCGCGTGAAGGAACATATAGCTGATGTGAAGCACCGACGCTCCGGGAAGTCTGCAGTCTGCGAACATGTTCAAGATCGTCCCCACCATGACATTAGATTTGATAAACCACAAATTCTCGCAAAAGAACACCGATTCCTACCAAGGATGATACGCGAGGCTATTGAAATTAAAAAACATCCAAATTTCAATAGAGAAGATGGTTGGGTGCTACCATCTGCTTGGGATCCTATAATTAGCAAAATTAAACCCAAACCCAAGCATACCACTGCAAGACTTCATGATACTATAAGCTCGTTTTGCGTAAATCGGACCAAAAATTAATATTAAAAAACTGAAGGTAGCCGGACTAACTATGACATTGGGACGTCAAACATCTCAGTCCCCCCGTGACCATGGGCGCTGTAAAGCACCCGAAACGTCGGGATAATAATAAAAATAAATTAAAGATATTAAACGCGATAAAAATCCGTAAATAATAGTTTTATTCAATGTGTAGTGTTCGCGTAAATTTAAGAAATCATTATATTTAGATTTCTTTGAATTCAATTATACACCATTGTTTTCACTTAAATATATACAATACTTAACAAATTCCGAATAATTTTTTTCAAGCTGAAGGCCGACCTCATTTCCATCTCAAGTTGTTCAAAGTGTACTGATGTTTGACAAAACACTGACGTCTAATGTCATTCTACAATGATGTCAAAACTAAAATACATATTTCTTTTGGTAGATTTATAAAATAACATGGGTAAAAATTGGTTACAAAGAAATTGGTTTCATTAGGGAACTTTTTACTGGACAATATTATTTAATTTAAATTTCATAAAACGATATTGAATTGGACTAATCGCGCTAAGTAAAATGAATTTTAATTATATATCATATTGTTTGAAATCTATAACGTTCTTCGTGTTCAAAGAAACGATTGGAAAATTTGCACTCTAATTGTCTAGAACAACAATGGGTCAGCCGCTTTTGTATACATTCGTTTTTTTTGATTCGGGTTTTATTTTTTCATTTATTTTTATTTTTAAGTTTGACGTATTTTTAATATTTATACGAATGGTTTATGAGGTATTATATAATGATGTATTTTTAACACTTGGGTACATTTAAACACGGAATAATGTTAACTTAAAAACATCTAACAAGTAAAAAAAGCTCCCGCGCAAAAATTTTAGGAAATGCTGATCTCTTTCTTTCGTTCCATCTCTCACGCTCATTACGTACCTCCCTTTCATACGTCTTTGGCTTTCCCCTCTCTGGTGACAGCTCGTGTTCCTGCTAGTGTAGCGTACGCGTGCTGTTTGCGCTTCGACTTCGACGAGAAATTCTACGATGATAATGTGCAACACTGCGGCGTAGATCGCTTTCTTAACTGCGTTCTCAAGACCGCTGCAATCGTAGCCAACGCTCACCTCAATCACTGTGGCTGCGGCTTCGACTGCGCCTTTCGATTTCCCGCAGATGTCGAACTCGGCCTTGGGACCGCTGTCGGTCACTGGTACGACACGACTTACGAGCGCGTCGAGAATTCGCCTCGGCTCCTTTGTCACACATTTTCCTGGAACTCGAAACAATTTTCATGTATATAATTATAAAGAAGAACATTCATTTAATGACGGAAGGTATTTAAAAATATATTTTTAAATACCTTCCGTCTTTTTTTTTGGCGGTAGGTGAAGAAAAAAATGGAAACGTTCTTACGTTTTCAAAAATATATTTTAAAGTAATTAATACATTAAAGTACAATATTCGTGTATTTTTTGGTGCAAAAATACATCATTAGTTAGTACTTACATGTTTATGCATGTAAACTGATTTAAAATTCACCACCTGCCAGCACATCACACTTTGAATAATTTTTACAACAGAATGTCTCAACTAGAAGAAATAAGAACTGCTCAAAATACTCTAGAGGAATGCTTTTCTAAAATGATGGCTGAGTTGGAAGCACAGCTGCATACTGGGGGACCCGCTAAAGATACTGTTGCAAAGGTGGCTGAAGAATTCCGGACTTTCCGTGAGCTCATGTACTCAATGCTTGGGATGCTTCGCAAGCAGATTATTGAGTGCTCTCGTATGGTAGATGTCATCGAAACCGGGCATCGTCGTAAGGCTCTCATTTTTCTCGGTGTTACTGAAGAAGAGAAGGAAGATTGTAAAGCCACTGTTGTGAGCATTTTTCGCAAGATGCAGTTAACAGACATTACAGCCTCTAGCATCAGAGTTTGTCACAGGATTGGAGCAGCCAGTAAAAACCATCAACGACCAATCTTGGTACGGTTTGTTGACATTGACTCTAGAACATCGGTGTGGAGGTCAAAGTCCAAGCTTAAAGGTTCATCGATTGCAGTTAAAGAATTCTTGACAAAGACCCGTCAAGCTGTTCATGCTAAAGCCCGGCAGCATTTTGGTATGCGTGATTGCTGGACTCAGGACGGTGTAATTGTGGTGAAAGCTGCTGGTGGATCCCGGCATAAGATCACTTCCCTAGACGAGCTGAACTCCTTAAAGCAGAAATACCCCAAATCAGCAGCTGAATCCTTGGTTGAGGGCAAGACCGCAGTTGTGGGATCAACGAACCCTCTTTCAAAACTTCGTAAGTGACGACAATTGAAGTTTGTAGTTTCGTGTGTTAACTTTTCATTACCTTAATACAAAATTTCTCAATTTTTTTTTTAATTTTTTTTAATGTAAAATGTATACAATTTTATTTTGCTTTATTTCTAGTATAGGTACGTAACTCCAAAATGGTTTCTAAGTAGTACTAAGCGTTGTATTTTTTTTTCTAAACTAATTATATCCTCCTTTCTTGTTCTTGTAACATGGATATCGTATTTATAATTACTAAGATAATATTCGCTCTTTATTCTCTCGAACTACAATGTAAACATGCTTTTGTATGTTGTATTATTAATTGTCAGTTGTCATTTCTATTCTAGTGTAATGCCAATTTGACGTTTGACAACTTAAGGGTAATATTTCGAATTTCGGTAACCTGTCACGTAGTGTTATAGTTTATAGTCTATACACGTTGTGTACCGATCAACTCTATGAAATAATTTTGTCTATGTTTTTTTTTTTTGATTTCTATCTGTTGTAATACCCAATTCGATACTTATGTGTTTAACGTACATATGATTCGTGTTTTACATTATCTTTTTAATTCATTTTGCTTATTATTTGATAAGTTAGTAATTTAAGGTGCGTATGTTAGCTGGCGGGTGGTGCAGAGATGACGGTACGCCTTGGTTTACAACCTAAGTTAGGTACGTTTTAATAATAATTTAATTAATTTTATATATTTTATATCATATACTATATATATATAAAAATCTATATTTATTTTTATGAACGCTGATGATGATTCTTTTTTTTCTGCCAACGAAACTGCTACATCTATTGACGATAGTTTTTGTTCCATAACTGATACGCTGGGTGATTTTCTACGTCATACATTTGACCAGTCTAGCTCTTCGCTAAATGTGTGTCATATCAATGCACAAAGTGTGCCCAGCCACTACAGTGATCTCATTGAAGCCTTTACTAACGTGAACGTTCATGCCATCCTGATTTCGGAGAGCTGGTTGAAGCCCCATCTTCTTTCAACCACTTACCCCCTCTCTGGTTTCACTTTGATACGTAACGATCGGGTTGATAAGAGAGGGGGTGGTGTTGCTATATACCTCCGCAGTGACTTATCTTATAAACTTCTAGCTTCCTCCTCGCCCTTTTACTCCGCATCTGCTGAATTTCTTTTTCTTGAAGTATGTGTGAAGGGAGCTAAAACCGTTCTTGGTGTTGTATATTGTCCCCCCTCTGTTGATTACTTCTCCAGTCTCGAAACGACTCTGGAATCTTTAGGGTCAGAATACTCACATCACATCATCATGGGTGATTTTAATACAAATCTCCTGGCTTCGCACTCATCCCGTTCCTATAAGTTCCTTCAAATAATCGAGTCGGTTGGCCTTCATGTTCTACCTCTACAAGCCACTCACCACAATGCGGACGGGGAGGACACGTGGCTCGATTTAATGCTAACATCAAACCCCACCCTTGTCTCTACTCATGGTCAACATTATGCGTCTGGTTTCTCCCATCATGATCTCATTTTCCTTTCCTATATCCTGAAACCTCCTAAGCCCTCGCCTAAAATCCTGCACTTGCGTAGTTTTGGCCGTATGGATGTAGAGAAGTTGTGTCAGGATGCTTCTAAAATTAACTGGGACACAGTGACAGCCGCTCCCACGGTAGACGAAAAAGTTAGCGCATTTAATAACATATTAATTAATCTGTATAATGCATGCTCCTATTAAAAAAGTAAAGCTAAAGCGGCTGCCAGCACCTTGGATGACAACAGAGATCCGCGTTGTGATGAGGCGTAGAGACCGAGCCTTTCAGAAATATAGAAAAAAGCGGTGTGAGGAAAATTGGTCCATTTTTAAAACTGCAAGAAATCGGTGTAACCAGATGATACGCAACGCGAAACGCCGATATATTCTTAACAACATCATATCCTCTTCCCCCGCAGATATCTGGAAGTTCCTTGGAACCATGGGTATTGGTAAGAAGTCTCATTCTGAGTTTCAGAGGACAATTGGTTTGGATGATATCAATCAACACTTCTCTTCACATACACCTCTGGATCACCAAACCAAGTGTCAAACTGTTAATCAGATAATGGGTTTACCTCGTCCTAATATCGCTCCTTTCTGCTTCTCTCCAATAGCTACGAATGAGATCAGGAAGGTTATACTCTCCATTAAGTCTAATGCTATTGGTTGTGACAATATCAGTCGCCGTATGATTATTAATATTATAGACCATCTCCTCCCTGCTATTTCCCATATAATTAACTTCTCTCTGGATTCTGGAGTTTTTCCGTCGCTGTGGCGTAAAGCTTACATTATACCTCTCCCAAAAATTTCTAATCCTTCTTTACCTAATCACTTCCGACCTATATCCATTCTTCCCTTTTTTATCAAAGGTGCTAGAGGCTTGTGTACACAAACAGCTATCACATTTTATCTTCTCGAATAACCTGTTAAGCTCATTACAGTCTGGTTTCAGGCCGGGTCATAGCACTGTTTCCGCGCTCCTCAAAGTCACTGGTGACATTAGGGCAGGCATGGAGGAAACTAAAGTCACAGTACTGGTTTTGGTTGACTTCTCTAAGGCCTTTAATGCCATCAGTCACGACATCCTATTATCAATCCTTTCACTTTCTATGATCTCATCTGAGGCTTTGGAGTGGTTCTCATCTTATATTCGAGGCCGCCAGCAGTCAGTTCGCATTGACGAGTCCTCATCAAGTTGGTGTGACTTGCATGCTGGTGTTCCTCAAGGCGGTATTCTATCTCCGTTGTTATTTTCAATATTTATAAATCTCATTACCCCAAATCTTCAGTGTGCGTATCATTTGTATGCTGATGACTTGCAGTTGTACTCACACGCGAAGGTCGACTGTATATCTACAGCAATTGAGTCTCTTAATAGGGACCTAGAGTATATAAAGAACTGGTCTGATAAGTTTGGTCTTAAAGTTAACCCATCCAAATGTCAGGCTATAATAATAGGTAGCCAACGGATGATAAAGAAACTGGATCCCACAGCTTTACCACCGATCATTTTTAGCGGTTTTATTTTAGAACTGAGTAATTCCGTGAAAGACCTTGGATTGCACATTGACTCCACCTTGAGCTGGCAAACTCAAGTGTCAAATGTTTGTCAGAAAGTGACAGGTATTTTGCGTTCTCTCTACCGCCTGAAGAACTTTCTCCCGTCCAGGACCAAGACGATTATTCTGCAGACCTAAATTTTTCCCATTTTTGACTATGGTGATGTGTGTTATTTTGACCTGAATGCAGAACTCTTGAACAAATATGACCGTCTTCTTAATAACTGCATTCGATTCATTTTTAATCTTCGAAAGTATGATCATGTGTCTACTTATCGCTCTCAACTCAACTGGTTACCCATTCGTCAGCGCCGTAGTCTACGTGCACTCACTACTCTTTACTCTATCTTGATGTCTCCTAATCCTCCATCTTATTTAACTCCTCATTTTCAATATCTTAGCTCCAATCATGATAGAGTTCTCCGTTCTAGTAATAACCTTTTGCTTCAGTGCCCCCCCTTTTAGTACTAACTTTGTACAATCATCGTTCTTTGTTCAATCTGTTCTTCTTTGGAACGCTCTTCCTTCCGAAATCAGGAGTGCCGAAAACCGGATTACGTTCAAGTCTAAAGTGCGAGAAATGCTCGTCAATAAAATGGCAGAATCAACTTAGCGTTCGTAGTTAGCCTTATTTAATATTATATTTAATATATATGTGTGTGTGTATGTATGTATATATATGTATATATATAGATATGTTTAATTTTATGTATATATACTTACATAATGTTTATATATGTATATATTTATACGCTTATATATGTATGAGTTTATATATGTGTATATATGTATATGTATATATGTATATATGTATTGTACATACTTCTTATTACACCTACCTCTTTTATCTCTGCACTACTCTAAGGTAGACTGGTAGATAATGCCTCAGGCATTAAGTCCGCCTATATACATCTAATGTGTATATGAAGTTAAATAAATAAATAAATAAATATTGTATTATTGCTAATCGCAATTTTTATGTACCACATTTTCGACATATAATGTAATAAGGTCGCTTTTTCTTGGAATTCGAAATAATTTTCATGTATATAATTAAAAAAAAGGAACAAATCTTAATTTTTATTCATTCAATAAGGGAAGGTATTCTAAAATTTATTTTATTTTTTTCTCTTTAAAAGGAACAACGTGTTATATAAAAGTGAATTGATTATTCAAAACACTTCTTGAGCTTTCGAGTTGTGCACTTTAAATTTTCCAAATAATTTCTTTATCTGCTTATATCACAAAATCTGCTGATCATTCACAGCCCATTCTATCACTTTGTGGGTGGATTTTACTGCATTAACTTTATATAAACTAATATTTCTAACCATACAGTAAGAAAAAATTATTAATAAAGAATACGTTAATTTTAACCGTAGAAGTCTTTTTTTACCGTAGAAGATTTTTTTTTTAATTTTTCATCACGAAAATTAGCGATCATATCGAATTTATTTTGGTGCTATTGAATATTAGTTTCTCTATATCACCAATGGAAATGAATATTTTCAATCACATTATGAGGCATTTAATCAGAGAATATATAGAATAAGGTAGAACAACAACAAGTAAAAAAAATTTTCTACCTAATCTAGTTAAATTGGGCGAATCGTGCGTCATTTTAGTGTCTTTTGCATTTAGTAGGTACATAACTTGCTGATGTACTTGTAATTGCATTGATTTTTTTATTAAAGCGAGAAATATATAAAAATTAGAATCAATATTTAACGGTTGAGCTCGTGGGGTGGTTTGACACAAAACAAATTGTGTTGTAGATCCCACTTCTGATATGTAAGAGGTACCTCAAAAGTGAATCTTAGAATTCTAAATAAAAGGAATTAATCAATGCAATAACAATATTTATTTCAAGTAAACTGAATCAATGGCACAGTATAAAGAAATAACATAATACTACTCTATGTAAAAAGTATCGGGAATATGTCAATAAAAAGACCCGCGTAAAAGAGGTCGTTCTAATTTTTTTTACTGCATGTTGGTAGCACTGTACTGATTTAGCGCGCAAAGTTTGAGCGGGATCTGTAATTTAATTTGTTTTAAACTACACTATTTGTTGGTCATAGTTTTGATTTCTCGGCGATTTTTACAATGGAAAATATTGTTGAACAAAGAGTGTGCCTTAAATTTTGTGTTGCGAATGATATTTCATGTGGTGAATCACTAAAAATGTTGCGAAATACCTACGGCGAATCGTTTATATCGAAAACAAGGGCTTATGAATGGTATAAGGCTTTTAAAGAAGGCCGAGAAGTAGTAGTAGACTTGCCTCGTTCTGGTAGACCTTCAACCGCTACGACCAAAGAAAACATCGACAAAATCAAGAAGCTAGTGCTCGAAAATCGACGTATGAGTCTGAGAGAGTTGGCTAGTGAGGTGAACATATCTTTTAAGTCCGTCCACAACATTCTCATTGACATTTTAGGCATGAAATGCGTCGCCGCTCAACTAGTTCCAAAAAGCTCAATTTTGTTCAAATAGCGCAGCGAAAGCATGTCGCTGAAGACATGGTTTCCCGAGCTTCTACGGATCCGACCTTTATGAAACGTATAATAACTGGCGACGAGACATGGGATTATGAGTACGACATGCAAACAAGCCAACAGTCTTCAGAATGGCGTCTCGAAAATGAGCCGAAACCCAAAAAACGCGGCAAAGTCGCTCCAAAATCAAGGTGATGCTGACAGTTTTTTTTTTGACTACCGTGGTGTGGTTCACTCCGAATTCCTTCCAAAGGGAGAAACAGTGAATAAAGAATATTATTTAGGCGTCATGAAGCGTTTGCGTGAGAGTATCCGCCGAAAACGTCCAGATTTGTGGCAACACAACTCATGGATGCTGCACCATGATAATGCACCATCACACACAGCCATTATAGTGAAAGAGTTTTTAGTGAAAAATTCAACAAAAGTTCTCGACCAAGCACCGTATTCACCTGATATGGCTCCGTCTGACTTTTTTTATTTCCCAAGTTAAAATAACCACTTCGAGGAAAACGTTTTGAGTCGATAGAAGCCATAACAAAAAATTCGCTGAATGAGCTAAAGGCCATACCGCAAATAGCCTATGAAAAATGTATGGAAGACTGGGTGAAGCGTTGGAAATGTATTGCAAGCGATGGGGCCTACTTTGAAGGCGATAAAATAAATTTAGATGAATAATTTGTATTTTTTGTTTTATTGACAAATTCCCGATATTTAGTACACAGAAGGTATATAACAAACCTTCTTGTCACTCCGGCGGCTCATCTCTGAATGAATCCCGACTGCCCGTGTTGCTAAGCGATAATTGATAATCTACAGACGATATCTGACGTCAAAACTTAAAGCGCTTCTACACGGTCGGGACCAACCACCAACCGTCGTGACCTTGGTCGGGTCAACCGATTTTTTTAAAAGCGCTTCTACACGGTTGGGACCAACCACCAACCCTCGTGACCTTGGTCGGGTCAACCAATTTTTTTAAAAGCGCTTCTACACGGTCGGGACCAACCACCAACCGTCGTGACCTTGGTCGGGTCAAGCGATTTTTGTATTCGTTCTACACGGTCGGGTGGTTGACTCAATTTGTCAGTTTCTCTAGTATTTAAAGAGTAAAGACGTAAGGTATACAACAAAAAAATCGGTTTAGCTTTAACGTTTTTATGCTTGAATGAAGATGAAAAAAAAAATGGATAAAATTGTGGCTGAAAGAGCGGATTACTTTAAACAAACATGACATGGTACTTTAAGACATGGTAAATCACAGTACAGTGACAAGAATTCGGTCAGGACCTCACGTTCTTTGCTTCCGTTCGTATCCATAGTGCCGTTAAACATCCGCCTGCGACGACTGCTAAGCGCGCGCTAAGGCGCTCTCGTCGGCCGATAGCGTTCCACACGGTCGGCGTCAACCACGGACCCAACGTGTCGTGAGGGATGCGCTCGCGACCAAGACCGTCGGACTCTACCAAAATATTGGTCAGACAACCGATGTCTACACTGTCCATTTTTACATCAACTCGACCAAGGTCACGACGGTTGGTGGTTGGTCCCGACCGTGTAGAAGGCCTATTAAACGATTATTTTATCAGATATATTATGACTTGACCATAGACTCTTTAGTATTGATGGAGTGATGTAAACTACTTCTCTAATATATGTCTTGTTACACTCTAGTACTTCAATATACCGATGGTCGAACTGGCACCGTAGAAGCGAATACAGCACCGTCGTAATTTTGATGGAATCAAAGCCATTCGTAAGATCAGCATACACAATACCATGCGGATTGTACTATGCATGTATTCTGTACGATTAGTCGAATAATGTGTATGTAAACTGTTTGGGAGGCTGCAAATCGTAAAGTTTGTTTGCGAGACGATTTGTAATGACTGGTGAATAACAACATAAAAATATAATTAACAAAATCACGAGAAACGTAAAACATAATCATTGTGTACGTGGCAGAGCCATGCCGCAGTTATATTAGTAGTATAGTTGTAGCACGAATGGGTCGGCTCGACCAGGAAAGGACCACGCTCTCACAGAATACCAGCGTGAAATGGTAGCTTGATGCTGCTGTGTTTCGAATGGTGAGTGTAGAGAACCGGAGACCCTTTTTACTGGAAATGAGGCATTCTATCTTAGTCCTCACGGGTGACAACACATCTGCATTTTGATTCGTAATCGAAGATAAATGTAGATGTCTATGGGCCACAGCAACCACTTACCATCAGGTGGACTGTGTGCTCGTTTTTCACCCTATCCTATAAAAAAATACTTACTTTGAAGATACAAATCTAGTAAAAAAATTAAAGTTAATTACATTACCTAATCTTATACATTAGTATTTATCATTTAGTTGCTGTTGCTAAACTAGATGATAAATTTCTTTTCAGCTTTCAAATACAAGCAGAAAATATGTCTAGGATTTTTTTTAACTTTATAGTAATTTCATTATAAAAAGTACATTTTAGTTCTTCACCGCTGGCCGTGTTAAGAAGCTCAAGAATTATTAATGAGGATATCCGCAGTAGAATCAGAGTAATCGCCATATCTCAACGCTTTAGTAAGTTTAAGAGAAAATAGGCCGGCCATATAGCTCGAAGACCCGACAGTAGATGTGGAATAAATGGTCTCGAGTGGCAACCTCCTATCGGTAAGCGAAGTGTAGGGCGACTAAGTGAAGTGACGATCTGGTAATATGTGCACGTAGTCGATGGATACAGGTAGCTCAGAACCATGCTTTGTGACATTCCCTGGGGAAAGCTTATGTTAAGCAAAAGCTAAACAAGACCAGGTTGTAATGATGATGATTAATTACATATTCCATAGTGGAAGGTGCATGCCTATCAACATTAGTTTTATTCGAGGATGGCTGAACATTACGATGATAAGTTTTTTGTACACATTGTAACAGACTTAGATTTCGAGAACTGGCACAATTCATCTCATTAGATACAATTCGGCTTACAAACTTGTTAAGGAATACTAAGTCGTGCAGACTGTGACGATCCTGAAAGGATAACATTGTAAAAATTTAAACGCGCTCATAGACATCTACATTTACTATGAATTAAGAATCGAAATGCAGATGCATTGTCACCTCTGAGGACTGAGATAGAATACCTCATTTCCAGTAAAAATGGTTGCCGGTCTCTACACTCACCATATGAATAGCATAGAAATAGCATTAATTGCCAAGTGATCGTTAGCTTCGCTGACATGAGGCGCTGTGAGAGCGAAGAATCAGCTGGATTCTAGGTAATATTAGAATAGTTAATAGAATCAGGCGCTACTTTGTGGAAATCCATTATATGGAATAAATACACTGCTCGGTGATTTACTGGTATTTCTCTTATTTAACTTCCTAATAATAACAAAAGTTTCTCGATGCGGGGTCAGATTTCTATTTCAGGTTTTAATGAATATTTTTCAATAACGAGGATTACAAAATGTATAAAATATAGGTATCGGTTGCGTAGTAGCTTATTATTAAATTGAAGCTCCGAGGAGTTCTGCGAGTTCTGCGAATTCGAATCCCGCATGAAACAAGTATTTGTATGGAGTACAAAAAATTGTTTCCAGTCTGGATATTTGTCTTTGTGTAAAATGTGTTGGTGATCTGCCTCGACGATACAGGAGAAAATTCGAATGTGGGTGTAGCGTTTAGTTTTTCTTCAATATAATAATACATCGATTCGATAATTTAATGTCACTTATTTATTTATTAATGTTTAATCTTGAATAAAAAATACCTGACAAAATTTCGCTTTTAACTATAAGTATTAATATACAACGATCCTTGCTTAGTAAAAATTCTACCAATATTTAAAAAAATTCACGACTAGTCTTTAAGAAAATTTCGTGCGAAAATATAAAGTCCTTTGACGTTAAAGTAGTTCAATTTGAAAAGTTAAATTCAATTAATTCCAAAACAGAACACAAAGCTAAAATAAAAAGGCAACTTTGAAGCACGGTAGTGGAGTGCTGAATAAAATCCGTCTAAACGTTACTCAAAAGCACATAAAAAGGCCACATCAAAATTCACTTTCCTAGCAGAGGCGGCAATAAAGCCCGCGACACTGGCGCGAGCTCACTGCCATAGCAATAAATGAAATGTATGCGTTCTGATTTAGAGTTGCCAAGATTTCTCGTGTTGATGACATTGTAGTGTAACAAAAATACATATGTGTATGAGCATATTATTAAAAGTCACCACACCACACTTGGCAGGTGGGTTGGCAATCTCAGTTGTTATTATTTTGAGTTGTAATCAGGAATATGCTACTACAAATTCCCTGTTTTTAATTTTCCACTGTGGCCTCTTTCTACATCCACGAGATGACGTTGCGGGGATTGTTTACGCAAACACTGCACAGAAAATAAAATATCAACACATAATTAAGCACAGTACTTAAATAACGTGCACTAGAAGTTTTTAGACGTAGGGTCTGATAGCAAGCCAGTTAAGCCGCAAATTCACTGAGAAAGAATTTAAATTTCTAAAGTTAAAGTTAAACAAGTGCTTAAATGAAAACTGTCAAGATTATTAAATTTTTTTTCATTTGGATTTTGTTTTTTTTTTTTTTTTTTTTTTTTTTATTTATTTTTTTTTTTTTTGTGTTAGGTGTGGTTGGGGGTTTTTTTACTTGGTTGTTTGTATTTTTTCTTAGGGGGGTTAAAGTAAATCAATATATATTTTCTTAAGGCTCTCTTCTACATCTAGAACGTTCGAGTACATATCGGTCCCAACTGTCTAGGTGCATAAAGTTCTAACATGGATTATTTTAGGAAGCTCTCCTAGTTCTGATACTCGATACTAAATTGCGCTCGTGGGTACTTGCAATGTCCCAGGTATTAATTATGATACGCTACACTGCTCTCTAGTAAGACATGCTCTCCGACTTCAATCACATAATAACGCGCCAGTCGATCCACATGGACGATCTTAGGAGTACCTCTTGCACCTTTCTGTATACCGTAGGTTACGTCATTGATCCTTGTCACAATCCGGTACGGTCCGTCCCATTTAGCTTGAAGCTAAGGAGATTTTCCTATGCTGCGGACTGGATTGTGCAACCACACTAGTGAACCTTCGTCGAACCCTTTCTTGTTCATTTTGCGGTCATACCGGGTTTTCATCGTTTCAGACATTTGCTGGCCCGATTATCTGATGTGTTCAATTCATTTTGTTCCGCAAGTCATTTGCATAATCGATTAAACTGCGTGGGGTATTAGGTGGAATACCAGTGATCAAGTCTGCAGGTAGCCGTTATTCTCTTTCAAAGTTGCGAAAGCTAGTGTCACCGATGTACTTTCGTGAACAGTGCTTCGATATGACAACAAAAATGGTTGTATGTGCTTGTCCCTTTCTTTTCGCTCATTTTCCACAAATTTTGCTAGGTACTTCTCTAATGTATGATTAAGTGATTCTACTATTCCATTAGATTGTGGGTGGTAAGAAGTTGCTCTTGTTTTATATAAGTAACATACATTAGTAAGTTTCTTGGAATATTTGAGACACAAAATTTCTTCCTTGATCGCTGTGAATCTCTGTAGGTATTTAAAAATGACAAAAGGATTCATGAACTAGTTTATCTACAATTGTTGAAGCTTCTTGATTTGGAATGGTGAAGAATTCTGGCCACTTAGTGAAGTAGTCCATTGCAAACATGAAATATTTGTTACCACTTTAACTTTCCGTAAACGGCCCCGCAACGTCAAGGGCTATCCTTTCCCAAGGGGCACCAGCATTGTAAAACTATGAACCTCTACTACGAGTTTAAGTTCCCTTCACAGTCGCACAATTAGTACATTTGCGCCACCAATCCACAACATCTTCTCGACAGTGGACCCAGTAAAACCGTTCTCGGATCTTCAGTAAAGTTCATTTAACTCCCAGATGGCCTCCTGAACAATCATTATGGTACACCTGTAGAACATCCAGATATTTAGCTTTAGGGATGACCATTTGCAAATGACAACTGCCTCCCCGACTATTTTCCTATTCACGGCACGGAACTCCATCCTGAAGCAGCAAGTTGTTCTATTGGGCCCAATGGCTGTTCGTGGTCGAACTCATCGCTGAGACGTTGCACCACTTGGGCTTGGTAGCACCAGCTTTCATCCATGCCAGAATTGGCTTGATGTCCGATTCTTCCTGCTGTGCATGTTGTAGGCTGTCCTTCCACTCGTTGTTGAGGTGGTCTGTCCTGAGCATCCTCAAAGACACAATTTTGTTACCGTTTTGCCTAGTACAATGCTTGTATTATTCAGAATAGTGTCTTCTTGACAATGCATCTGCCTTGGCATGAGATGTTCGATCACAAAGTCATATTTCTGCAGTAGTTCAATCCATCTCGCAACTTATCCTTCTGGATTTTTGAAATGCAATAGCCATTTCAGCGCAGCATAGTCAGTTCATAAGTGAAATTTCACATCATAACCTCTTGATTATTATTCCACCATACACCACATTCCAACACACCACAAGTCCTATATCACTTGCGTCTGTGTCAACTATAAATTCATCGTTCGCATCAGGATACCCCAAAATTGGTGTTTTGCACAGACGGTCCTTGAGCTCCTGGAATGCCATATAACAACTTTCATATCATAATGATTTCTTATATTTACGCCAACACTACACATTTTATCGCGTTTTATTTATTTTATTTTTAATACCCAATGTTTCGAGTATTGAAAATAAAATAAAATCCGTGAAAGTAGTCCGTAATCAACTTTCATCTCAGCAAAAATGTTGCTTCTCCTTGGTAAGCTTGTGCAGAGGTTTGGCTCTATCTGCAAAGTTCTTCACAAATCGCCGATAATAGGAGCACAAAACCAAAAATGCTCTAAACTGCACCTTGTTTTTTGGAACCGGCCGGACAGTAGTGCTTTTTTCTGGAACCGTGCGGATACCTTCTTTCGACACTACATACCACAAAAAGTTATACAACCGCTCGGGTATGGGTATTCATATTTTTTATCATGTTAAATTTAGCTGGAAGAAACGATTTTCAGAGGAATGTTTACTATAGGCAACCATTTTACTATTTCATTATATTAACTACCAAATTTTGGAGTATTATTAACGCCGCTCTATCAGAAAACTTCAATAATGTTTTATTTCTGAGCTGAATTCGTATTTGCCTAAACTTTGACGTTTGATATCTCTGGAAGTAAAGTTGAAAATTTGTCAGTGAATTTGTTTTTATCACTTTTGTTACGTGGTAGAGCCATGATGCAATTAAATAAGTAGTATAGTTGTAGCGCAAACGAGTCAGCTCGACCGGTGAAGGACCACGCTCTCATAGAATACAAGCGTCAAATAGCAGTTTAACACTGCTGTGTTTCGTCTGGTGAGTGTAGAGAACCGGAGACCCTTTTTACAGGAAATGAGGCATTTTACCTTAGTCATCACGGGTGACAACGCATCTGCATTTTAATTCGTAATCGAGAATAAATGTGGTTGTCTATGGACCACTGCAACCACTTACCATCAGGTGGACTGTGCGCTCGTTTGTCACCCTTATCCGATTTTAAAAAATCGTGAGTTACATGACAGAATTGATTTATTTCGATGTTAGCTCATTTTAACTATAAAATTTATTTATTTATTTATATAGTGAAACACACATTGTAACATCCAGCAACTAAGATAACAATGGGTGGACTTAACGCTTTCTGACATTCTCAACCAGTAGCAGTCATTGCGCAGCGTGGTGATCTATTGTAGCAGGTGTGAACTTGCTTTATGATCTCTAAATAAAATAAACTAATGTATTTCAATACAAAAAATATAAATAAGATATTTAAAATGAATATTAATGTTATTAAAAAAATGTTTACTGTAATGGTTACAACATTAACCGGGTATATAATATTAGAACAAATAAATAGCTTTTATATCGAACCGCAACTTCACGCGGAACTGATTTACGTTCGGGTAAAATAGACATTTATTACCTACCAGAAACATATTACGGCAAACATTAGATATCGAAAGAATATTGACTATGGTTCACTTACGATAGTTTTGATGTTTGAAGATATTTAAATACAGCTAATTCTCACAGAAAACCAGCGTGAAATAGCAGCTCAATGGTGTTGTGTTCCGTAAAGGTGGGTGTAGAGAACACGAGGCCGTTTTTACTGGATACAATGTCTTTCCAGTCTTCAGGGATGAAAACACATCTGCATTTTAACTCTTAATCGAGGATAAATGTGGATATATATGGGCTACAGCATCCACTTGCCATCAGGTTGGCTACGTGCTTAATTGTCACCCTTATTTTATTCAAAATATATTCATAATTACAAAAGCTTGGAAAATATTTTATCACTATAATATCTATATAAATTATCTATATAATATCTCAAGAAAGTTTTTTGTTATTTTAAAAACATTACATGCTTTAAAGCGGAAAGTTTATCTCCATAAAATTGTCTTGAAAATGATGAAATAACATTCTTTCCTAAGGATTAATATTCCATTCCTAATAATAACGGCCATATATTACTTTTTAACATTCAATAATAGTTGTCACAAAATACCTTATTGTAGCTTATACCTATAAGAAATAAGCATATGACATCTCCTACTTATTTAGATGGAGTAAAGATCAGTGTTTTTGAAGAACATTGTATTTACGTATCACTGAGGCATGCACTCAACTATCGAACGCGGATAAAGCAGTTAATGAGCGCATTTTCTTCATTCGAGTATTTAGTAGAAACACTTAACGAGAGTCATTAATAGGAATATACTGCAGCCCATCTCCTGATTTGTTTCTTTCTTACGACACCCACGGGATGATAATATAAGGTAGTGGGTATTCTTACACCGCCACTATACGGCAATTTTTGTGTTTGATAGAATTGTATATTGTATCAGTGTAAATTTATCAGTATCGGTTTGACTGCCTCTTTGGTCTAGTGACCGAAAATGCGATTGATGATCATGAGATTCCGGGTTCAAATCCCGGGTCAGGCCAAAAAAGTAAATTATGAGTTTTTCTTCAAGAAATTCTCAGTAGCTACCCGGAGTCAGGACGTTGGCGGTGTCTTACCCTCGCGCCTGGCTCCGTTTCGGCTGGCCGCCGTTACCGAAATTCGGTCTGGAGAACTTTTATTTACATTATATACAATCACAATCTGCCAAAATAAAAAATTAAGAAATTTATTAAACTTCTAGGAGGTAAAAAATAAATAAAAAAGGATAATGAAGTTCTTAACCGGTGTATGAATATTGAGATAAAAACAAGTAGTTCTTAGGGTTTTTCTAAGTTATTTTTATATTTCATATATAATATTAACTATATTACCGATACTAATCGCAAAGATATTTAAACACAAATGCTTTTATAAATATAATTCATTCCCAAATACTCAGTCGCTGCCCAATTTTAGTGTTGTTTAAAGTGACTGTGACACCATGAGACTTAACGACATCTTAAAATTATACCTATAAAACGTCTGATGGAGTTAAATGATTGTTGTTAGTTTCAAAGTACACTAGTGACCAGGGTTCGATTATCCGCCGGTACCAATGAAATTGTTAAAGGCAAGTTTTAATTGTTACTTTACCTTGTGCTCGGCGGTGATCAAAACATTCTGAGGAAATCTGCTTGCAAATTTAAAAAAGTAATGTCGAGGACACGTGAAATACGTTGGGGTAGCTCATCGGATATTTTCTTGCCCTCAAACCCTCTCAGAAATTAGGGGACTGTGCTTAGGTAGGTGATGAATTTTGTAAACGTTAACGTTACGGATTTGACGGTTTTAAAGGTTTTGTTCGTGGTTCTGGGCGGTGAGAACCACCCATGCACGCGGATGTACAGTGTGTGCGCGGTGTGGAGGCATATGCGGCGCGCCCGTATAGCACAGACACGCTGCGGCCGTTATCATAATTGTGTTTGTGACAATTGGTGTGTGTGTAGTCTTTGTATGTGATGGACCAGCGAAGATTGGGTCAACGGAATCTAGCAAAATTGGTGGGTCTATTAAAACGTTTTATACGTGGTAGAGCATGAAGTTATGTTAGTAGTATAGTTGTAGCACGAATGGGTCGGCTCGACCGGGGATGAACCGTGCTCTCACAGAATACCAGCGTCAAATAGTAGCTTAATGCTGCTGTATTTCGTTTGGTGAGTGTAGAGAATCGGAGACCCTTTTTACTGGCATGACGAGGCATTCCATCTTAGTCCTCACGGGTGATAACGCTTCTGCACTTTGATTCGTAATCAATTCACACAGCAATCACTTACCATCAGGTGGACTGTGTGGTCGTTTGTCACCCTATTCTATGAAAAAAACGTTATGGTGCTTCCAGAGAATGACCATGACGTTTAGAATCGGAGCGTAAGTGGCTGTTTTAGTATTGGGATTTTGGGGTTGGGATGTGTCAACGTCTATTGTGAAATAGCGCTGAAGCATTGAAGTATTCAGAGATTGACAAAAGTATGCAATCTCTGTGCGGGTCGGAGTTTCACTGATACCGCCGGACTCCGGTAGCTTTGTGAACAAAGCAATTTTGGAAGACTTGGAGATCGTGAATGCTAATTATGGGAGTGTGGGCGAAGGCTACGCTCACGTAAGACATGATTGATCTTATGAGATTTTTATAAAGATTTAGCTGGAGTCTTAAGGATAATTTGATCGTGCTCTTGCAGTAACGAATTTGGCTCGACTGAGGACATTGCAAATGTATTTCGTGAAGGTCATACCGTGGTCAAATGCGACCCCTAGATGTTTGGCCGTCATTTCCTAGGGGATTTGACAGCCAGATAGGGTAATTATACCTAATCATTGTTTGGATTGCGATTCCGACGTTTACGAGAAGTGTTCCATATAAAGTATATTGCTACACTTCTCTAAGGATAGTGGGACATATATCGGCTGTAACTTCACTTTGCTGCTCCTTAAATATTAATATTTAATAATATTAAGCGATATAAAAGCCAAAAGAATACAGTACAAAAATATCATGTAAATGATGCACTAACACCCGTCTCATCAAAATTCACTCTCCTAGCAATATTGAAAATAAAACCCGTGGCACAAGCTCAAGCTCCCTTTGACGGTAGTAACTTAAATGTATGCATACCTGCAGTGCTTGGACTCCGCATATAGAAACCCAGAAAAAATTACATATTATAAATCACTTAAAGTGTATTTCTAGTAATATATCTATTAATTTATTTTAGAAAAGATTTTAATACATACAAGCGCTCGTTTTGTTACTAAACTAAGTAAACTAGTGTACGTTCCACTGGTTCATTGACTCCTCGTTGGACTGTTGGTCGTAAGTGCGACTGCTGGTCATGAGGTCCAACATCTACATAACGGCTCTACAACGGCGACGTCTACATATGGATAAAGGTTGTTAGCGAGTGTGCCCGTGCGAGCAGCTACGCAGATCTAGCAAGAACAGTATCACTACAAACAGTTTGATCTATTGTGACAGTTCACTGATAAGCCCTGTCTTCGGTAAATTTAAGAAATTAAGCAGCAGTCAGCTTTTTTGGTTCATCATAGCTAAGTACATTCCATGAAGTTATACCAAGGTACGATTATTGCTAGTTCAAAACTAATGTTGTTTTTAACTTAATCTGGCACTTTTAAGACTAGATGGCCGCTCTTGTTATATTACACCTGGCGTAAACGACATCTATACCACCATAATTGTTTATGTAATTTCCCATAGCAACCTTTTCCGACGAATTGTGCCATGTCTCTACCAAACGGTATACCCCGACAACTTACATATATATATTTAACACACTTCGATTCCGTATTGACAAATTTATCAATTAAAACGCTTTGAGTTATCAAACGCAAAACTAGCTATTCCCTAAACAGAAATGCTTGTCCAATGAAGAAATAGCCTGCATTAAAGGTCGATTTGAAATTCTCTCCTTCGATTGAAAATTACTAGGAGAATTCTCTTAACTGATAAAACTATTTTAAAATAGTTAGACCAGATTATCCGAATAAGTGGTTTTCATTAGTTTTTTCTGGATACGTAATTTTTTTATAGAGTAACGGCGTCAAATTAGCACACAGTCCACTTGATGGTAAGCGGATGCTGTGGCCCACAGATTTCAGCAACTATGCTCAATTAAGAATCAAAATGCAGATGCGTTGTCATTTCTCAGGACTAAAATAAAATGCTTTTTTTATAGTAAAAATGGTCTCCGCTATACTTACCATACGAAACAAATTAACTTTAAGCTGCTTTTTTTTGCTGGTATTGTGTGAGAGTGTGTTATCATTCCCCGGTCGAGAGATATATCAAAAGAATGTCTCGTGTTGTATACAGAAAGAAATACTTAACAATTATATGTTCACTGATTTACGTCCCAAAGATAGACTTTTATTACCCACCTGAAAGTTTTATAGCAGTTGCAGGTATCCGTAAAATAT
The DNA here is from genome assembly GCA_907164705.1 of Parnassius apollo. NCBI lineage: Eukaryota > Metazoa > Arthropoda > Insecta > Lepidoptera > Papilionidae > Parnassius > Parnassius apollo. The sequence goes on along the minus strand of CAJQZP010000783.1, from coordinate 1,046,256 downwards.
ATCGCCTGAAATTCCAACGTGCAAACGATTTATTGAATTTCATATTGTTAATGCTATTTTGTTTCATAGAATAGCATTAACAATATGAAATAGCATTAACAAAATTCTTGACTGAGACTCAAATCAGATGCCCTCTAGATGCGGCGTATTTTGGCTACCCCGGGTACATATTGGAGCATAATTTCCATCAGCACGCCGGAGTCTGTGTTTACGTCCGCAACGATACCTGCTATAAGCGTCTTCGTCAACTTGAAGATCCCACTTTCTCTACGATCTTGATATTCATAGAAACAGGAATGAATAAAATTATTTATTCTTGTATCTGTCAATCGCACAGCGGTAACCAGGCTCTTTACTAGGGCTATTTAAATACTTCATTGAAGCCTTTAAATTGGTAGCCTAATACATAGTTTTAGTCACATTCTGGGGGACTTTAATGCCTGTCATCAGGAATGGCTGTTCCCATACCAGAAGACCGACCACGCTGTGAGAGAGGCGTAGAATTTTGCCTTGTCTCTGGGACTCTCAGCAACTAGAGTACCTGATGTGGATGGGCACATAGCCAGCCTCGATCTTCTGCTTATGATCGATCCAGACAGGTACAATGTTAAGATTTCCTCACCTTTGGGAACTTCTGACCACTGTCTGGTAAAATCTGTATCGTTATATTCCCCACCGAACTACGATTTCCACGGTATGCGGTGAGTGTGGCGATATAAGTCAGCAGAATGAGATGAGATGCGGTATTTTTTGGCATCTTATCCTTAGCAGCAGGTCTGCTTCTCGTCTAAAGATCCGTCGAGCTACGCGGATACCTAACCGATGTGATACCTCAAGCGATGGAGTATTTCATCCCCTTTGCTGACATGCCCATTGGTGGTTAAGCTCGCCCATCGTTCAACGCCGATTGGGCTCGTGATAAAAAGTACAAGCCTATGGCTTACTTATCCTGTATTGATGCTCGAGACCGCAAAGCCGTGTAGATGTTAGCCTTAAGAAGAGAACTTTTTACCAAGGCGTCAAGTCTTGCAAAAAGGCGTTTCGGCAAGCCAATTTCGACCAAATTAAGTGCATCGGTACAAACCTCTCTATCAAACCATCTAGCAGTAGTAGTTGGTCTCTCGTCAAAGCGGTCAAGATAAACTTCTGTCGGTCTACACTGCTTTCGCTGGTAAAACCAGATGGCTCACTGGCACATGCTCCGAAAGAGTTTTTGCTTGCATTTCGCGTCTGAACAGTAACCACAGTATCATCTCAATTACCTCACTTCGGTACCTCTATTTCAGAGGACCGTATCACCAATAAGGAGGTGAGTCTAGACGTGAACAAAACGAGTGGCTATAGTTCTAAAGGTTTGTGCACCTGAGATGTCTCCTGTGTTGACGCGCTTGTTCCATCTCTCAATCAGGACCGGAATAGTGCCCAAATCTCGAAGAAGCTGGCCAACGTGCAGTCTGTGCCTAAAAAAAAGTAGCCGTGCCAACCCTGCAACTATCGGATAAATTAAATTACCTCCATACTCTCCAAGATTATGGAGTGTATATTGAACGCTCTCTTAATGACATACCTAGAACAAAATGACCTCTTTAGTGACCGGCAGTGCGGCTTTCGCTAAAATGGGTCAGCTAGCAGGGACCTTCGAGCATATGCCACACACGTATGGGGTGAGATACTTTGTACCGATACTTGAAAATATTCTCTATATATAATATAACTTTTGACAGGATGAACCGATTTTAATAAAACAAAGACTAAATGTAAATCGATTATTTTTATATAAATTAGGTTTTTATCGGTGTTTTTCAAAAAGTTTGTTCGTCGCGTAATGGAATTCCACCAAAATAAAAAATGTATTTAGTAATATATATATATATATATATATATATATATGTATATATATTATATATATATATATATATATATATATATATATATATATATATTATTTATCAGTTGTTATAATTAAGTAACTAATAGGATATATTAATTTACGTGTGAAAAACCTTTAAATTAACGAGAAATTTATGTTTTAATAAGTTACATCGACTGAAAAGTTTCATTACATCACAACGTTTGGATAATTATTAAAAGTCAACTGATTTTCAAGAATATATAATTTTTATTAAAATGTTTTTAAACATAAACAGTCTCAAAAATCACAAATTTATAATTAGTAATTTTAAATGAAAACATCTTTTTTTCTATGAAAACTATTCCTCTACGCTACTTATGGTACGTTTTTTTGCACAGTCTTGTCTTTATTTTGCCATTCTTCTTTATAATTGCTATTTAAATTAATTTTATAAGAAGGCTTAATTGATACATTTATTTTTAAGTTAAATTGAGGCAATATCACAACAATAGGACAAGTGACGTTAATGGAAAATGGCGTCGCGTTTAGGAACTATAAGGCACAGTTTACATTAATTATAATTAATCAACTTTAAAGCTTATTCCAGTCATTAAGTAATAATTTAAAAATACTTATGAATCGAGCCGAAATAGTCACTTAACCCTGTTTATTTTACATAAAAGTAAAAAAAACAACTATCTAATTAATATTAATAAAGGTAAAACACTAATTATAATTGGAAAGTTATCACAACAAATCACTTTAAGCTACTTGTATCTATATACATACATAAATATTTAATAAGAAATATTATGTATGTTATACTCATTTATTTTCTTAAAATGCTTCTTTAGTCTTTCCAGCTCCTTTTTTTATAAAGTTCGTGTTTTTCTGGGTTCTGTTTTATTTTTTTCTCTATATCTTTTATATTAAATTAATTCTCCATTGCAATAACAATACATTTGCAATAAGGTTCGATTCGAAAATATAAGACCGACGGAAGCCGTTCACTTGTCGTATTTTCTCAGTATAAGAAATTGATAAATGGCTTTTGCGATACCATTCAATAATGAAAATGAGCGAAAAAGCGTGATAAATTTATTCTCGCTTGGAATGATATTATTGCGTTGTAATGAATAACGAGCTCAGTAAAGGTTTATATACAAAGTGAGCATTGAAATCTTCGGTTGGTATGTATTATTAATCTTTTATCTGGTCAATTTGATAACAACAACAACGGTGATGTTATGGATAACTTATTGTTTTATTTAATGCCTAGCGACGCGCCCCGTCATTTCCTGGTAGAATCTATTAATGTGGCGTTGTTTAGATATAAAATAAACAAAGACCAATTTATTTAATCAGTATGAAAAAAAAACTCAGTTTTTCGGATAAAACACTAATCACTACAATACTAATATCATACTGAAAAATCTCATATATATCACATCAGGATAAATCACTACTGACTTTGCTTTCTGTTTTGTGTTTGTTTTTTGTTTCTGTTTGAAGTTTCATTACAATCGGTTCAGTCATTCCAAAGATTAGAGAGACAGACAAAATACTTTTTTTTAAACTCGATGTCATTGAAAAAAACCGCTCAGCTCGATATAAGACCGATATTCGATATTATAAGTAGAAATTTAAATTTTATTTAAATGTACAGATGTATAGACTTCATGTCATAACTCTCAAACACATATGTAATTTGCTGCTCATCGCCTACGCGTTTCTTAAGATCGCTATGATTGTGTGAAATATTTTTGCACTCTAGAATACGAAGATAATAAGTTCAGACCCAAAACTAGAATTTAGTGTTCGTCACCACGTCGTCACGTAAGCGATTACATCATCTAAGTTCATTGACTCCTCGTTGGACTGTTGGTCGTAAGTGCGACTGCTGGTCATGAGGTCCAACATCTACATAACGGCTCTACAACGGCGACGTCTACATACGGATAAAGGTTGTTAGCGAGTGTGCCCGTGCGAGCAGCTACGCAGATCTAGCAAGAACAGTATCACTACAAACAGTTTGATCTATTGTGACAGTTCACTGATAAGCCCTGTCTTCGGTAAATTTAAGAAATTAAGCAGCAGTCAGCTTTTTTGGTTCATCATAGCTAAGTACATTCCATGAAGTTATACCAAGGTACGATTATTGCTAGTTCAAAACTAATGTTTTTTTTAACTTAATCTGGCACTTTTAAGACTAGATCGCCGCTCTTGTTATATTACATCTGGCGTAAACGACATCTATACCACCATAATTGTTTATGTAATTTCCCATAGCAACCTTTTCCGACGAATTGTGCCATGTCTCTACCAAACGGTATACCCTGACAACTTACATATATATATTTAACACACTTCGATTCCGTATTGACTATCTTAAAACGCTTTGAGTTATCAAACGCAAAACTAGCTATTCCCTAAACAGAAATGCTTGGCCAATGAAGAAATAGCCTGCATTAAAGGTCGATTTGAAATTCTCTCCTTCGATTGAAAATTACTAGGAGAATTCTCTTAACTGATAAAACTATTTTAAAATAGTTAGACCAGAATATCCGAATAAGTGGTTTTCATTGGTTTTTTCTGGATACGATTAAAATTTTTTTATAGAGTAACGGTAATTTTAGCTCTGTATATTTATCCTTTAACCCTAAATCAATGTAAATTCGCAACCCGGGATTGGTTACTGAACCTAGAGTTTAATGATATTGAAAATATTATACAGGTCAAAAACCTTAAATAGCAAACCAATTACACACATCAGTTAACACTCACAAAAACACACACAGACACGCACACACACACACACACACACACACACACACACACACACACACACACACACACACACACACACACACACACACACACACACACACACACACACAACATACACACATTTACATAACCCACATATTCTAATACTCGTAACACACACCCAACCAATCTTACAAACATTCTATCCCTCATGCAACTACGGCAGGCAGGCAGCCGTGGCACAGTTTATACTAGTATGGCTGCCGACGTTAACCTCTCAATGTAATGAATGTAACTTTTTATTTAAATAGTGTAAGTAATGATGTAAAATTAGTGGAGTGAATAAACTAATATTATTATTAATATATTATTATTATTAAATTAGCACACAGTCCACTTGATGGTAAGCGGATGCTGTGGCCCACAGATTTCAACAACTATGCTCAATTAAGAATCAAAATGCAGATGCGTTGTCATTTCTCAGGACTAAGATAAAATGCTTTTTTTATAGTAAAAATGGTCTCCGCTATACTTACCATACGAAACAAATTAACTTTAAGCAGCTTTTTTTTGCTGGTATTGTGTGAGAGTGTGTTATCATTCCCCGGTCGAGAGATATATCAAAAGAATGTCTCGTGTTGTATACAGAAAGAAATACTTAACAATTATATGTTCACTGATTTACGCCCCAAAGATAGACTTTTATTACCCACCTGAAAGTTTTATAGCAGTTGCAGGTATCCGTAAAATATATCGCCTGAAATTCCAACGTGCAAACGATTTATTGAATTTCATATTGTTAATGCTATTTTATTTCATAGGTTATTAATGTAAATTTTTAATATTTAAGTCATGGCTAATTACAAAGTAAGAGGAAAAGAAAAAGTAACAATAATTTTTTTTGTATGTACAAAATAATAATCGATGCTTTTGATACATTTAAATATTATAAAATTATTTTATTCTTCACTGTTTTACCCATAAGTGGATTGAAAACCCAAATAAAAGAAAAAATTCTAGAATTTCTACGCAGCGCTGTTCCTCTACGATGCCACAAATAAATTCTTCGAACATTTAAAAAGTTGCATCTTATACGTCCCACTACTAGACTTCCTCTCTTTCCTAAGAGATTTATAGAGAAAATAGTCTCCATGTACTGCTCACGTACGTGAATGAATTACGTCATATTTCCTCAAAAAGGTTTGTTTATCAGACATCCAAGTTTTCTCAAAATATTTCCTTTACAGCCAAGCATGTTTACCAGATTGTAAGTTTGTAAGTTTCTTACAATTCTTCTTCAAGCAGAAATACGTGCGATGTTGTTTTCCGGTCTGAATACCATAAAGAGCCAGTTTTTATATAATTGCAGGCATTTCATTTTCATTAGTTAGAAAGTCATAGAATACTATAATACACAATAGAAGGGCTGTCAACCTTATTTTGTACGACGATAGACGACACATACAAGCAATAATCGTATTATAACTACTACAAACCCGATTCTCTGTGTTGACAGACAGATTTTAATACATATTTATTTGTAAATAGCGTGCAATTCGGCATTTTCTACATAATTTGCATAGGAAATTTGGAAGCGATTATAACGTCAAAACACGTTGACATTTATACGTGTGAATTGACGTGGTAGTGACATTTTATTGGCTACACGGGCTTCAACCGACTCCCCCGTACTATTATGTATGTATCATAGTATTCTATGGAGAAAGTATTCAGATTAACCTCTGTGCAATTGTTGTCTCTTGTCCTACGTGCAGCGTTCTTTGGTTAAATTTGCCTGCAGGTGACCATACGCTGCAGTAGCCACTTACGATTAGGTGAACTGTAATTTCATTTATCATTTTAATTTTTTATAAAATAAATTTATAAATTAGTACCCAAAATTGCTACTACATTACATTGTGCAATGTAATATAGTCTCCATGTACTGCTGACGTACGTGAATGAATTACGTCATATTTCCTCAAAAAAGTTTGTTTATCAGACATGCAAGTTTTATCAAAATATTTCCTTTACAGCCAAGCATGTTTACCAAATTGTAAGTTAGACTATATTACTATATTACATTGCCGGTGGATATCAAATATCGATTGCTTGCGTACCGTTAGAGTTTCGGCGGCCGTTTGACTCCTCAGCTACCATTGTGCTTGTTTTAATAACCTATAATTTTTATTATCATATAATAGCGCCAAGAATTGAAATACTATTAAAATAGTGGTTATATTACCAATGTCAAAACAAAATTTAGCATAATATATTGGAATGGAATGGACAAGATTGGAGTTGAATCGAATTGAAAGGAGTAGAATGGCTCAGAATGAAGTATAACGAAATATAATTAAGTAGTGTAGTAGAATGTAATAAAATGTAGTAGAATTTAGTGAAATGTAGTAGAATGTAGTGTAATTAACTAAAGTGGATCAGAATGGAAAGTAATGGTATGGAATAGAACGGAATAAATGGAATGAAGTACAATAGAATATAAAATATTAAAATAGAATGCTTAGGCCTAATTTTAACGTTTTGCAACCTGAGTCGGCGCGCGTTTACGAGCGGGAAACCGGCCTGACGGCGGAGCCGGGGTTGTTGCGGACAGGTGCGGCCTACGAGCAATTAAGGGTTAAGTGCTCGTAGGGTGCGGGTAGCTTGCGGCAGTAACATAGAATATAGTACGAGTAGAAAAGAATAGAGTTATTTTTATTCAATATCTAGCAATTCATTCTTATTAAAAGTCATTTTTTATTTTACTACTGGTTTGATGTCCTAGGAAGAACCAGCTAGAAAACCAGCGCAACGTTTATTAAGTGTATTGCTATATGATTTAACGTTAACGAGTTCAATTTTGTAATAATTTATTACATTTACGAGAACACTACACATTGATTACAACTACTTTTACGGATTTTATTGCGTTTTATTTATTTTATTATTCATTCCCGACGTTTTGGATGCTTTCCAGCACCAACGGTAACGGGAGACTAAGTTGACTGACGTCCCGATGTCAGTGTTAACCTGGAGTACCTTCAGCTATTTAATTATTATTTAGGGTCCGATCTACGCAGAATGAACTTAGTTTGTCTTGAAATCTTACAGTGGTATGTTTGGGTTTTGTTTTAATTTTGCTAATTACAGGGTTTCAATAGCATCACGGATCATTAATGGTAGGAATAAACATTTTTTCGCGAGGATTTGTGGTTTATCAAATCTGATGTAATGGTTGGGGCCGCCTAGGATATGATCATAAACTGCAGACTTCCCGGAACGTTGATGCTTTACGTCAGCTATATATATACGTGATCTTTATGTTTGCCCTATATATGAAAGATCACACTCACAATCAAGCTTGTACACTTCTGCATCTTGTAGAGATATTTGACACTTGATGGATGGTAAGAACTGACTAATCTTCTTCGGCGGCTTGTAGAATGTTCTGACACCTTGACACCTGTGACATATGGCAGTACAACGAACACACGCTCGACTGTAACCTAGGCGCGGGACCCAAAAATTGTTGTCGTGCAGAACTTGCTTGACGTGCTGAAGCTTTGAAGTAAAGAAGGTTTGTATAAACCAATATTTAAACGGTGAATCTCACCGTCATCCTTCATAGTTAGCTCCTGTGGAAAAAGTTTATTACCTTTGCTAGAAGAAAAATAAAAGCTATTGTAATATTCTCCAAATTTTAGTAAATTTACAAGTTGCAACGAGTTGTGGCGGTGTTAGAATATACACTAACTCATATCATCCGGTGGGTGTCGTCAAAGGCGACAGAGGGAAGCAAATCGGAAGATGGGTGGCAGCGTCTCGCTAATAACGACCAAAAATCTAAAACTGCTGTTGCAAACCCACTTGGCAAGCGTGGCAACTATGGCAAATATGATGCGATCTATAGAGAGGCCTTTGTTCAGCAGTGAATTTAATTGGCTGTAACGATAACAGTTTTGTAGATTCAAAAATCACTTTCGACAATGATGTAATGTTTGATTTTAAATATAAGGGACAGTATGAATTTTCATGTGATACTTAATAAATATATAATTAGCAGTTTCACTTAAAAAAATCAAAATACTTTTTTCTGTGATAAATAAAAATACTTACTTATTATTTTACTTTAAACATCAGCTCCTTAAATATATATATATATATATATATATATATATATATATATATATATATATATATATATATATATATATATATATATATATATAAGTATTATTTATAATCTATATTGAATAAAAAACTTTCTACATCTGTTATATATTTATGACGAAGCTCAACATTCAGCATTAGACTTTCGATAGGCTGCAATAAATGAATGAATAAATTATTTTGCCATAAAGAAAATAGGTGTGTTAAGGTTATGAAATTTTGTTGGAAATAAATACGTCAAGGGTACTTGGCTAAAGATGACACAACCCATACATCTAAGTATTAGAATATTTTTCTTTTACATTTTTTCGAATAAATGCCTCTATATTTTCAACTATTCTAAAATCTTGGTGTTAGAATGTAGGAATATGGATGACATTTCACAAGTAATTGAAATGCATTTAAAAGGAAAGATGGAGTGAATTCTAGATCTTAGTCTTAAAGCAAGTAATGCGGGCTGATGAATTTCGCATGCGAAGTTCTACACCGGGTAACAAAACCGTTTAAAATTAAAAGAAAAATTATCCAAATGCTTAAAGCCTATACAAGATTTTAAATATAAAAGATAGTCCTTTAAAAACATTCTAAAAACATATTAATGATACAAAGAATTGAAGTAAGAAGATTTGGGCATACTACCATGTACCGACCGAAATGGATGTTGTAGCAAATAATCATCTACGACTATCCTCAATTAAGAATCAAAATGCAGATTGAAAATGCGTTTTCACCCCCGAGAACTAAGAAAGATGGTATCTTTCAGGCAGTTCTCTACAATTACCATACGAAACACAGCTGCAATTTTCTACTGTTTCACGCTGGTTTTCAGTAAGAGCGTTGTTGTCCTGCCACGGTCAAGCTGACCTTATAAAGTCCAGCGTGGTTATGGCACGTATAACAAAAAATACCTTAATAAGCATTTAAATTTCAAATGTGTTTTTTTTATATTTTTATAACTTTGTAGTATAAAAATATAAAAAAATACATTTTTTGGGCATCCAAGTTTTGTTTGGATCTACTTTTAGTCACGTTATTCCTGAAAACGGACTGAATTCTTTAAAGCGATAATAAGCTTTTCACCGCCTCCGACATGTGATACATCGTGATAACACCTGCATGTCAATGTGAAGTCAGTTAACACCAACAGCCACAGCCTTTACTACTTTTCTATGTATGATTTCAGGTTGGGATTGCTATAGATATCGGGTACTCAATTTTAATCATGTTTTCAGTTTAGGAGGCTTGTAAGGGTTAAGCTTGAACCTTTTACACAGTTATTTGGATGTCGGAAGTGCGTTTTTAATTAATTACGGTAAAAACAAATTTCAAACGCAAATATGTCAATTTGCTCTCGAATTATAAAGTAGACGTCCGGTACTTGATTTTTTTAATTTTGTTTTCAATTTAGGAGGTTTGTCAGGATTAAGCTCGAACCTTTTACACTGTTTTTTGATTTAGGAAATGCCTTTTGAATTAATTACGATAAAAATAATTTTCTCTAAAAATTGCAATAACGAAACGCAAATATGTCAATTTTTTTTAAACACGGATACACTCAAGAAAAATTTTATCAGTCGGACCCAGACAATCCATTTAAGGCTGGATACGGGCCTTATATACAACGAATTGAGTTGCAGTGAAGAGCAGTGAAGAGTTTTTTCAGAAAACAAAATTCTGACAAATCACATTACATTATTTTTTTACCACTATCAAAGCAGAGTTTAGGGCAACCTGACTTTATAGATACAATTGGTCGAATCGGTTCTAAAACCGAATTAGCACGCCCCGAGTACACGTACTCTTGTCTGCCTTGCCCCTAGAGTTTTTTGTAAATCCGTAGGCGCGGAGGGAGAGCAGCCCCCGCCCGCTGTAGCAAATTGCAGGTCCCTGAGTGAGCCGTAACGGGACAATAAGCCGAAGCTGCGGAGGCGAGCAAGGATGCCTGAGATTTGCTACGCAAGGGAGAAGGGGCTGCACTTACCGGAGCGCTGAAGCCATTGCAGAAGTAACTTTGTGTCAATATTCCTGTCTAAAAAAGTAAGGTTATGATTTTACAAAAGAAATTATTACTTATAAACTATACATTTCCGCAAAAGGGGAGGGTTATGAGGGGCTTCCCATAAACCCTACCCCCTCCCCTCTCCTACTCCCACCACCGTACGCGAGTACCGGATGTCTATAGTTTAAACTTTAGATTTAAGACGTTATTTATTTCTTAAATGATCACAAATCGCTTACGAGAAATTAAAAGAATTACAAACATTAATAAACGAACCCATTACGAGCATCCAGAATTTTAATTATAGATGTGGGTAAAACGTAAACAATTAAAAGTACAGGAAATATAAGTTTAAGCATCGCGCACAAATTGTAATGACCGAACAATTAATGCAACTGAAAGAGAAATACTGCAGTTAAATGTAAATTAGAAGTAATTTACATTTAAGTTCAATATTTCTGTTTCGGTTTTTTTTCCCAAAATATTGCGTTTCCATAAGTTTTAAAGAAAGATAATGTTTTTGATTGTTTTATACTCTTAGGCAAGGCGTTATACAGTTTTGCACAGTCAAACATTATATTTTCCTTATCATACTCTGTTCTAAACTTTTGTATGTATACATCATGGGCACCTCTAATTAACATTGTGAAAATCTATATTTTCTTAAACAATATTTAGGAATCAATGTCGTTTTTAAGTAATTTATGTATTAATATAGAAGTGTTATATTCATATATTTATGAAATATTTAATTATTTGGTTTCTTTATATATATATATATATATATATATATATATATATATATATATATATATATATATATATATATATATATATTTTAGATGATGTCAAATATTTGTAATGAAATCGTACCTTAATTAATTTTTTTTTGGATAATTTGCAATCTACGTAAGTTAGTTTTGTGTGCTGATCCCCATAACCCGATTAAATAATCAATATGTGGTTTGAAAATTGTATTATATAAAATATATCAAACATTCTGTGGCAGATATCCCATTATATTTCGCACACTTCTTTAAAAAAAGAATTTATAATTTATTTTCTGAATGTGTGGCTTCTACGATCACCTATGATTTAATATAAATGCTAGGTATTTTCCCTTATTCCCTTTTAAGCATTTGGATAATTTTTCTTTTAATTTTAAACGGTTTTGTTACCCGGTGTAGAACTTCGCATGCGAAATTCATCAGCCCGCATTACTTGCTTAAAGACTAAGATCTAGAATTCACTCCATCTTTCCTTTTAAATGCATTTCAATTACTTGTGAAATGTCATCCATATTCCCACATTCTAACACCAAGATTTTAGAATAGTTGAAAATATAGAGGCATTTATTCGAAAAAATATTCTAATACTTAGATGTATGGGTTGTGTCATCTTTAGCCAAGTACCCTTGACGTATTTATTTCCAACAAAATTTCATAACCTTAACACACCTATTTTCTTTATGGCAAAATAATTTATTCATTCATTTATTGCAGCCTATCAAAAGTCTACTGCTGAATATTGAGCTTCGTCATAAATATATAACAGATGTAGAAAGTTTTTTATTCAATATAGATTATAAATAATACTTATATATATATATATATATATATATATATATATATATATATATATATATATATATATATATATATATATATATATATATATATATATATAGTGCCTTGTGGCATTACTTGGGGGAGGCCTATGTTCAGCAGTGGACTTGTGAAGGGCTGTAATCATGATGATGATGATGATGATATAACATAAAATTAAAAGAACAATTATCCAAATGCTTAAAGCCTATACAAGATTTTAAATATAAAAGATAGTCCTTTAAAAACATTCTAAAAACATATTAATCATACAAAGAATTGAAGTAAGAAGATTTGGGCATACTACCATGTACCGACCGAAATGGATGTTGTAGCAAATAATCATCTACGACTATCCTCAATTAAGAATCAAAATGCAGATTGAAAATGCGTTTTCACCCCCCGAGAACTAAGAAAGATGGTATCTTTCAGGCAGTTCTCTACAATTACCATACGAAACACAGCTGCAATTTTCTACTGTTTCACGCTGGTTTTCAGTAAGAGCGTTGTTGTCCTTCCACGGTCAAGCTGACCTTATAAAGTCCAGCGTGGTTATGGCACGTATAACAAAAAATACCTTAATAAGCATTTAAATTTCAAATGTGTTTTTTTTTTAATATTTATAACTTTGTAGTATAAAAATATAAAAATACATTTTTTGGGCATCCAAGTTTTGTTTTGATCTACTTTTAGTCACGTTATTCCTGAAAACGGACTGAATTCTTTAAAGCGATAATAAGCTTTTCACCGCCTCCGACATGTGATACATCGTGATAACACCTGCATTTCAATGTGAAGTCAGTTAACACCAACAGCCACAGCCTTTACTACTTTTCTATGTATGATTTCAGGTTGGGATTGCTATAGATATCGGGTACTCAATTTTAATCATGTTTTCAGTTTAGGAGGCTTGTAAGGGTTAAGCTTGAACCTTTTCTACAGTTATTTGGATGTCGGAAGTGCGTTTTGAATTAATTACGGTAAAAACAAATTTCAAACGCAAATATGTCAATTTGCTCTCGAATTGTAAAGTAGACGTCCGGTACTTGATTTTTTAATTTTTTTTTCAATTTAGGAGGTTTGTCAGGATTAAGCTCGAACCTTTTACACTGTTTTTTGATTTAGGAAATGCCTTTTGAATTAATTACGATAAAAAATAATTTTCTCAAAAATTGCAATAACGAAACGCAAATATGTCAATTTTTTTTTAAACACGGATACACTCAAGAAAAATTTTATTACTCGGACCCAGACAATCCATTTGTGGCTTGATACGGGCCTTATATACAACGAATTGAGTTGCAGTGAAGAGCAGTGAAGAGTTTTTTCAGAAAACAAAATTCTGACTAATCACATTACATTATTTTTTTACCACTATCATAGCAGTGTTTAGGGCAACCTGACTGTATAGATAAAATTGGTCGAATCGGTTCTAAAACCGAATTAGCACGCCCCGAGTACACGTACTCTTGTCTGCCTTGCCCCTAGAGTTTTTTGTAAATCCGTAGGCGCGGAGGGAGAGCAGCACCCGCCCGCTGTAGCAAATTGCAGGTCCCTGACTGAGCCGTAGCGGGACCAATAAGCCGAAGCTGCGGAGGCGAACAAGGATGCCTGAGATTTGCTACGCAAGGGAGAAGGGGCTGCACTTACCGGAGCGCTGAAGCCATTGCAGAAGTAACTTTGTGTCAATATTCCTGTCTAAAAAAGGAAGGTTATGATTTTACAAAAGAAATTATTACTTATAAACTATACATTTCCGCAAAAGGGGAGGGGTATGAGGGGCTTCCCATGAACCCTACCCCCTCCCCTCTCCTACTCCCACCACCGTACGCTAGTACCGGATGTCTATAGTTTTTAAACTTTAGATTTAAGACATTATTTATTTCTTAAATGATCACAAATCGCTTACGAGAAATTAAAAGAATTACAAACATTAATAAACGAACCCATTACGAGCATCCAGAATTTTGACTATAGATATGGGTAAAACATAAACAGTTAAAAGTACAGGAAATATAAGTTTAAGCATCGCGCACAAATTGTAATGACCGAACAATTAATGCAACCGAAAGAGAAATACTGTAGTTAAATGTAAATTAGAAGTAATTTACATTTAAGTTCAATATTTCTGTTTCGGTTTTTTTTCCAAAATATTGCGTTTCCATAAGTTTTAAAGAAAGATAATGTTTTTGATTGTTTTATACTCTTAGGCAAGGCGTTATACAGTTTTGCATAGTCAAACATTATATTTTCCTTATCATACTCTGTTCTAAACTTTTGTATGTATACATAATGGGCACCTCTAATTACCATTGTGAAAATCTATATTTTCTTAAACAATATTTAGGAATCAATGTCGTTTTTAAGTAATTTATGTATTAATATAGAAGTGTTATATTCATATATTTATGAAATATTTAATTATTTGGTTTCTTTATATATATAATATTAGATGATGTCAAATATTTGTAATGAAATCGTACCTTAATTAATTTTTTTTTGGATAATTTGCAATCTACGTAAGTTAGTTTTGTGTGCTGATCCCCATAACCCGATTAAATAATCAATATGTGGTTTGAAAATTGTATTATATAAAATATATCAAACATTCTGTGGCAGATATCCCATTATATTTCGCACACTTCTTTAAAAAAAGAATTTATAATTTATTTTCTGAATGTGTGGCTTCTACGATCACCTATGATTTAATATAAATGCTAGGTATTTTCCCTTATTTGCTTTATTTATCTGTTCACCATTTATTATGTGAGGCGGAAAGTCTGGATTTTTTTTTGATTTTCTACAGAAAATATAACATAGTTAGTTTTTGTCATATAAATAGGTAAGAAATTGCGTGAGAACTAGTCTTGCAAGAGTTTTTTTGGGCTTCCCCTACGATATATTTGATGCTGTGTCTGAAATAAAATAGGCAGGTATCATCCGTGTACAACGTGATTTTACTTGTATCGTTTATTTAGATTAGAAACAGGAAAGGGCCTATAATTTACCTTTAACGACACCGTATTGAACAGGCTTAGGGATGCAAACATGACTACCTATTTTAGCTACTTGAAACAGTTTATGCGATACGACTCTATAATTTACAGTGCGCAGGAAACTAACATAATAGGATTTCATGACTTACGGCATGAAATACCTTGTTTAGATAAATAAAAATCTAAGGGCTATATTTTTCATCTATACTGCTTTTGAGATTTGTAATAAGATCAATTGATGCTGAAATGGTGTTTCATTTAGACCGGAAGCCATACTGATGCTCAGAGAGGTGTTCATTTAAGGTTGAGTAGTCACTAAGGCGCTTATGTAAAATTTTCTGAAAAACTTTTGATATGTTAGGATGTACTGAGATAGGCTTGTAGTTGCTTGGCTCATTCTTAGGTCCTTATTTTTAGACTGGAGTGACTTTAATTTGTTTCAGAGAGTCAGGGAAATAGTCTTCCTGAATACATCTATTAATGCATTTTGTAAAGCAAACAGATACAGGGTCTCTTGTGTATTTAATAGTTTTAGAGCTAATTCTAACAACAATTATACAACTATTTAAACTTAAGATTGTCTATGGTTCTTTTAACTTCCTCAAGCATAATTAATTCAAATTGGTCAAGTATATTAAAAAAATTTGTTAGTCTGTTTTTCATTTTATGTTAATATTTCTTATGATACTGAGATGGAAATTACCTTTCCGGATCGATAACAGTGCCTTGAGCAGTTAGTAGATGAGTGGGTGCAAAATTTTCTTTTGGTTTGTTATTTGACATGTTATTTATAAGTTTTCACATTTTGGAAGACTTACCAACACAACTTTTAAGGCTTTATTGTAATATAAATTTTTATTGTTTGAATAAACTCGATGTTTTCATTTCTCTCCTTGAATTTTATCCAATATCCTAGTTTTCCCGGATTTTGCTTAAAACTCTTCCATAGCTCATTTCGCCTATCAATTCTTTCTAATATATCATTATTTATTCAGTCTTTTCGAGGAGGGTTCAATATTTTGGTTTTTATCACTTTGTTTCTTTTTAAAGCTAATAGGATAAACCGAGTGTAATATTATATTGATCATTGGTGTATTTATTATTCATCATGTCACAGTAGAGGTTTCGGTAACTTATAGATTCATAATTTTTTTTCGTAGATGTGAACTTTTATTGTTGTTTTTTCAAAATATATTCGTATATGGTTGGATAATACGGATTCTATTATTGTCATATGGAAGTCATGTACAGATTCCTTGCTACAGCAGATCCCATCCACAGGGATCGTGATTCTTGGCAATTTTAACGCCCATCACGCAGCCAATCATGCATCAACCGATCATGCGGGGAGATTTGTTTATGACTTTGTCTTGGCATATGGTCTGACGCAACTGGTAACTTTGCCTACGCGGATTCCGGTTTTTGAGATGCATCTTCCCTGCTGGAGCTTCTACTGACCTCTCATCCAGACTGATATTAAGTCTCCGTCGATTCCTCTATCGGCTCCTCGAACGATTGTCTAGTCTGAAGTGTGGTGCCACTCACGCTAACTTTGCGGTTGCAGAATGCAAGTTTTTATTCCTTCTTCTGTAGTGCCTATCCGAGGCAGATCCCAGCCACGGTTAGGTCGCTCCTATAAAATAGCATCACGCTATAAACAGAGGTGCTATCGGGCCTGGGCTGTCGCATCAACGTTCTTGGAGCTAAACACCAGCACCCTCAGAAAGAAGATAAAAGAGTCATTGCCGAGGCAAAGTCAGAACACATCGGCAGAATTGGCGAGAAACGAAGTCAGCTTGTCCTAAGAAACTTCTGTCAGCCATCTCTTCCATCTCTGCACAGGATGAACGACTCACTGACCCGTGCTGCAAAGGTGAATGCCAATCTGCTATGCTCTGTCTTTGCCTCTAACTTCGCACTCGATGACGGGAGGAGTACACCGTCGACCATCCCGCGGCGTGAGTGGTATATGCGTGATGTGCTATTCACACTATGCTCACAACAAGGCAAGTGGGCCTGACGGAATCCCCCCAATTGTGCTGAAAACTTTTGATCCAGATTAGGCTCCACTTCTATCGCGTTTTTTCTCGTACTTCGTTTAGTTTTTTCGTAGTCCCGAATTCATGGAAGACAGCTTTGGTCCTCCCGATCCCTAGAAAAGGCGACCACTCTAACCCGTCTAACTATAGGCCAATCGCCATCTCCTCCTTGTTCTACAAAATAATGGAATCCATTATAAACTGCCAGCTCATGCGGTACCTTGAGGATCACAAGCTGATTAGTGACTGCCAGTATGATTTCCGGCAGAGTTGATCGGCTGATATCTTCTGGTCTACCTAACTAATAGATAGGCGGAGGCAGTAGAGTCCAAGGAAGAGCCGTTGGCCGTTAGTTTGGACATAGCGAAGGCCTTCAATCGGCACATCTATCAAAGCTCCCTCGTATGGGCTTGCCTAGAAATTGTGCAATTGTAACACCGGTTTTCTTGTAGATTGGAGCATCTAAGTCATAGTAGATAGTGCATGCTCCGATTACAAGCCTATTCATGCTGGCGTTCCACAAGGTTGCGTGTTATCACCAACGCTGTTTCTTCTGCATATCAATGATATATTGCAAACCGGTAATATTCATTGCTATGCGAATTCCAGCACTGGTTACGCTCTGTACCGGCCGTGCCAATATTTCTCGGGAAAACGTCTCAGAATACCGGGACAAACTTGTGTCTGAAGTAAAGTCTTTGCTGAACAAAGTCTCGGGGGCGACTAAATCAAAAACCCTCGAAAACCCTCTCAGAAATGAGAGGAGGCCTGTGCCCAGCAGTGGGACGTATATAGGCTGTAACTATACTTACTTCAACTTTAAAGCCACGCTACCGGCTCGATTAGGGTAGAACCTCAGAACCTGAATACTACAGAATACCGAGTTAAATAGCTTCCTAATAAATCTGCATTTTGATTCTTAATCGAGGATAAATGAGATGTTTATGGGCAACAGCATACACTTACCATTATGTGGACTGTGTGTTCATTTGTCACCGTAATTCTATTTAAAAATCCATCCGAATTTTGCAAACTAGTGAGTTAATTTATGGTCGAACAAGTATAAAGCGTATAATATCATTTCGGCATCGCTGCATAATTATTTACCAACATTAGTCTACTCTGAATATTATTACTTATCTATTTTGAAAGTAGGAGTAAGTGATCAAGTTGTCTTGTTGCGAACCGATGTTTTAGTAAGCCTAGGCTGTCTTCACCTTCTTAATATTATTTTAGGTCCGATCTTCGTTAAACAAGCTTACAACATCTTGAAGTCTTGCAGTGGTATGCTTGGACTTTGATTTAATTTTTATGTTGTAGGATCATAAACAGATGATAGCACCCAGCCATCTTCTGTATTGAAATGTGGATTTCTTTTGTTAATTTTAATAGTGTTGTAAATCGTCCTTGGTAGAAAACTGATGTAAAGATCAAACGATCTTGGACATATTCTCAGACTGCAAACATTACGGAGTATCGTTTTTTTACGTCAGTTACATGCTCTTTTACGCTAGAACTTTTTGCTTATGTTATGAATAAGATACCACATTTAGAGTTAAGTTTATATACTCCTGCATCACCTGAAGCCGGTTGCGAATTAAAAATAGGTTTAAGTAAACGTGATAATTCTATATAATTAGTTTTATGTCAAGTATTTATATAAATATAATAAATCATAAAGTAATAAAGTTCTTTTATTTCGTTTTTCTTAAATAATGATTACAACGTCAGGAAGTTCAAAAACCCACCATTCTCAGCATTCAAAGAAATTTTACAGAAATAATATAGGCACAAAATCGGTCCTTAAACCCGTTTTAACGATGTATTTGATTTATGTACTGGCAAACTATTATTTTACTGTTTGAATAGAAAGTTTTCAAGCGTTCGCGCGATAAATGGGCTGGAAATCTAAAAGCGGTTGACACATTAAAACATCAGTCCTTTCGCTTGACCCACGTTTATAACGTAAAATGTTTTTGGCTTAGAATTTTCCCTTCAAATATCGATATTTTTTTAAATTAAAAAAAAAAACAACTTACAGTCAACCTGATGATAAGTGACTTCAGCAGGTCGCATTCTTCCATTCGCCGGAAACTAAATATATCAAAATATAATGAAATACAATAAAATCCGTTAAGTTAGTTTTATTAAACTTGTTTATTATACTAATTTTAATTCATATTCACTCCTTCACTGTTTGAATGTGTAGTAGCGGTTTAAGAATATCCACTACCTCATATCGTTACTCTATGAAGCAATCAATGTAGAGGCTTTTGTTCAACCTTGGGCTTTGATAAGCCGTAGTGAATTACAGATAAAATAGACGCAAACTGATTTTAAGGTTGATTATTTAATTTTACTTTTAATACTAAAGTTTAAAATCAGATGTACCAAAACATATTACATAATATATTTTTAAAAGGAATTTGTGAAAAAGCGGAATCATTCATTGCAGTTATTTTTTTAATTGGAGCTTAGTTATTCCACCTGATGGTAAGTGGTTGCTGTGAACCACAGAAATCTACATCTATCCTCGATAAGGAATAAAAATGCAGATGCGTTATTGCCTGTGAGGATGAGAATGGAATTCCATTAAAAAGGGCCTACGGTTTTCTACACTCACCTTACGAAACAGCAGCGTTGAGCAGCTATTTTACACTGGTATTCTGTAAGAGCGTGGACCTTCCCCGGTCGAGCCAAACCATTAGTGCTACAACTATACTACTAATATAGCTACAGAATGGAATATTATTTATAACGCAATTCTTATTCTTTTAAAGTTAAAAGTTTCCACTACCTTCATAATTTTCGTACAGGTAGGTAGTTATGGAGTAAAAAGCAAAAAATGAGGATCTGACTAATCATTTTGCAGCGTAATTTAAAATAACCTACATCATTTTACAGAAAAAATTTGAATTCCTTTTTTGTAAGTTAATTAAACAAATTAACATTTAAGAGCTTCAATACATAAAACTCAGGGCTTTATAGAAGAGGGGACAAACGAGCATGCGACTCACCTGATGTTAAGTGACTACCGCCGCCCATGATCAACCACAACACCAGGGGAATTGCAGGTGCGTTGCCGGCCCTTTAGAAAGGAGTAAGCTCTTTTCTTGAAGGTCCCCAGGTCTTATCGGTCCGGAAAAATCGCCGGTGGTAAACTATTCCACAGAGCAATCTCCATGTTATATGCGAAATAAAATACAAAGAGATGCAACATCTCTTCGCAGTGCCAGTGAATCGAGCCGATCGGTCTCGGTCGTCGACGATTCGAGCCGCTCTGCGCTGGATACGGTCAAGTGGAAGGAGCTGGTACTGGGGAGCCCGAGTCCAGAGATGGGAACTATATTCCACGTGCGGCCGAACCTGCGCCTTGTAAAGTTGCAGGCATTGTGCCGGCATGAAATACTGTCCCGCTCTGCTGAGCACGCCAAGCTTTTTAGAGGCCAATTTGGCCTTCTCTTCCAAGTGACCACAAAACTGCACGTCACTCGATATGTCAACACCGTGGATTCCGATACTGGCTGAGGCAACAATGGGAGTGCCTTGAAACTGAGGAGATACGACAAAGGGGTTCTTTTTAGCGGTTAACGCGCAAACTTGTGTCTTCTAGGGATTAAACTGGACTAGATTTAGTCGCCCCCATTCCGAGACTCTGTTCAGCAAGGACTCGACTTCAGACACAAGATTGTCTCGGTACTCGCGGACGTTTTCCCGAGAAATATTGGCTCGGCCGGTGTAAAGAGCATCAACAGTGCTATCATCTGCATAGCAATGAATGTTACGGGTTTGCAACATACTCGTATCATTGATATGCAGAAGAAACAGCGTTGGCGATAGCACGCAGCCTTGTGAGCACCAGCATTAATAGGCTTGCAATCAGAGCTTGCACCGTCTACAACGACCTCGATGCTTCGATCTGCAAGAAAGCTGGTGATCCAATCGCACAATTTCTCGGGAAGCCCATAGGAAGGGAGCTTCGAAAGAAGCGCTTTGTGCCAAACCCGATCGAAGGCCTTCGCAATGTCCAAACTAACGGCAAATGCCTCCCCCTTGGACTCTACTGCCTCCGCCCATCTGTGAGTTAGGTAGACCAGAAGATCACCAGCTGACCAACCACGGCGAAAACCGTATTAGCGGTCACTAATCAGCTGGTGATCCTCAAGGTATCTCTTGAGCTGGTAGTTTACAATGGACTCCATTGTTTTGGAGAACAAGGAGGTGATGGCGATAGGCTGGTAGTTGGACGGGTCTGAGCGGTCGCCTTTTTTAGGGATCGGGTGGACGAAAGCCGTGTTCCATGATTTTGGGACTACGTCTAGGGAGTAGGAGTACCGGAAAAGATGCGTTAAAAGCGGTGCCAACTCTGGAGCACACGTCCTCAGCACAATTGGGGGGATTCCGTCAGGCCCACTTGACTTGTGGATGTCCAGGGAGAGGAGTGATTTGCGAACCGAACGCTGTGTGAACTGCACATGCTGCATTGAAAAGTGTACTAAAGTAAGCCAGTTTTCAGTAGCAAGAGAATCAATTATACAATATCAACCCTTGGGTATCGTAAATAAAGGTAGAAACTGAAAAATAAAATGAGCAGCAAAAACCTTAAAACCTTGCCTTACAAGCATGGAAACACATACATAGTGTGGCAATCTATGAAGAACGCCTTTATTTAGCGAAGGACTTTGATGCAGCTATATATATATATATATATATATATATATATATATATATATATATATATATATATATATATATATATATATATATATATTGTATATATATATATAGCGGCGTAAAATAGCATCTTAATACTGCTGTGTTAGTTTACTTTAGTTTAGTTAACGACGGGCTGTTTTCCGCAACTCCACGTCTAAGCGCGTATTTTGCGTGTGGGCAGGAATAATATGCTTATTGGAGCCATGATTACTCCCCGAAGAAGCTCAGCAGTCCCTTGATGTTGCAAGCAACTTCGAGGAGCGATCCCGGCGTGCCGAGATGTTTAGCCCTGTATGAAGCGACTTCTGGACATGTCAACAACACGTGAGCCGCCGTTTCTTCCTCTCCCATGCATGCCCTGCACAGGGGGCTGTCAGTAACACCTATGTTGAACAAACGTTTGTTAAAAGAGCCATGTACTGTGATAGCACTTGTTACTATCCTGATCTGTGGCTTGTTCAGTCTCATTAGAACCTTGGTTAGACGACTATTTATTTCAGGTAGGGCCTCCCTAGCTTGTCTACAGTCTACTAAATTTTTCCAACGCTGAGCGTGTAAATTATTGAAGTATCTACATACGAGTGAATGAATGTAGCCGAAGGGGATTGGTATTATTGGTTCCGGCCCTATAGTTGCTAGGGCTGATCCCCTTCTGGCCAGTTCATCTGCTGTATCGTTGCCTCTAGATCCACTGTGTCACTTGATCCATTGCAGAGTCACATTGTTGTGCTTACATACCTCATTCTATCGTTGATGGCACTCGTATATCAATCACGAGTTCGTCACATTGCAACTCAGAGCTTGTAGTACCGCCATACTGTCGGTCAGTTTTCTGATGGAGAAGTCTTTCACTTTCCTAGCATCTATTGCTATGACCGCTTGGATGATACCCATGCATTCAGCCTGGAAGACTGTGTTGTGGGTACCCAGCGGTGTGCATATGTGGATATTAAGGTCTTCAGAGAAAGCCCCAGACCCCACACCTTCATTTGTCTTAGAGCCATCCGTGAAAACTTTGAGCTCTCTTGGATCCAATCCTTCCAGATGGTCAGTTTCCTTCAATTGTATCCTGTACTTCTTATCGAATACAAATTGTTTTGGGATCCTATCATACTTGGCTTGTAAGATAGGAATTTTTGAGTAAATTCTATCAATTATATCTGTATGGGGGACTCTACTCTTACTTAAAATATTTAGGGTCTTGAGTCTAATGACAGCTAAATTTGCTTCTTGTTGTATATGTAGATGAAGCGGTGTTAGCTCCAGCATAGCCTCCAAAGCAGCTGTTGGTGTTTTCCTTATGCAGCCCGTGGCAGCCATACAAGCTAATCTCTGGTAACGCTGAATCTTTTGTATAGTGGTGGCTTCATTGGTTTTGGTAAACCATACCAGAGAGCCGTATGTGATCATGGGCCGAATTACAGTTTTGTACAGCCACAGTATAATTTTTGGCGTTAAACCCCATCGTTTGCCAATCATTTTTCTGCATTGCAAGAAAGTTAAACTAGCTTTGCTGATTTTGTTTTCTATGTGTTTGTTCCAGTTAAGTTTACTGTCCAAGGTAAGACCTAGGTATTTTACCTCGGAAGAAAGTTGGAGTTTTGTACTGAAAAGACTTGGAAGATGATAGTTATTCAGCATTCGTTTTTGTGTGAACTTTACTATAACCGTTTTATTTGGATTAACGGTTAGGTCACATTACCTGCACCATCTCTCCACAATACGGAGAGCCGCTTGGGTCTGGTCGCACACAATGCTTGCTGTCTTACCAGAGACCAGTATTGTGAGATCATCTGCATAACCGACTGTGTAGAAATGATTAACGTTTAATTTGCTGATGAGTTCATTAATTACCATACTCCACAGGAGAGGTGAAAGAACCCCACCTTGTGGGCATCCTTTCATGATCTGAATTGTCTGAGATTCACCAGCAACCTTTATTATTCGTGTACTGAGCATGTTTACTATCCAATCAATCAGTGCCGGTTCAACATAATGTCTACTTAGGACACCTTTTATGCTGGAGAAATGTGTTCAGTCAAAAGCACCTTCTATGTCTATGAAGGAGCCTAGACCTATTGCTTTGTTTTGGATGTCCTCTTCAATCTTTGTTATTACCTGGTGAAGTGCCGATTCTGTGGATTTACTTAAGCTATAGGCGTGTCGTTTTTCGTATAGCGGTAAGTTAATTAGCGCCGACCCTCTCAACTCCCGTTCACACATCCTCTCCATCGTTTTTAGGAGAAAGGATGTGAGGCTAATAGGTCTGTAGGATTTAGGGTCTGTATAGTCGTTCTTACCTGGTTTGGGTATGAACGTGACTTTCACTTCCCTCCATCCCCTAGGAACATATTTAAGAGCCAGACATGCTCTCATTATGGCAACAAGTCTGACTATTAGGACTTCCCCCCTCCCTGCCACTGTAGAAGCGCTGGGAATAAGCCGTCAGGTCCTGCTGCCTTATAGGGTTGGAAACTATGAATTTCCAAATGGATTTTGTCCATCTTCACCACTCTTTGTGCTAATTCCCAGTCTTCTTTTGTTGGTGTCAGTGCATCTTCATGCCGGTTTATCCTTTCAACTACACAGCAACCTGAAAAGTGAGTATCAATTAGGATGCGTTGGGTTTCATCCGGCGATGTTGAGTAGCTTCCGTCGGATTTCTTTAAAGAGATAGATCCCGGCGTGTTCTGTTTAGCTGGGATTTTCCTTATCCGATTTGCTTGTTCACAGGTTTCTACAGAATTTGTGTCACCGTGTTGAGCATCGATACCTGATACATTTTTTGTATTCAGACTTAGCTTTCTTATATAGAAGCCAGTCTTCATCCTTTGAGGTATTCATTGCCCTATTTAGGGCTTTTCTTACCTTCTTACGTTTCCTGTCTAGTTCTTTACCCCACCACTGTTGCTTTTGCTCAGCATGTTTTGGTGGAGTGATATCTGGACATGATTCATGGTAGCTATCGATCATGGCTTTAGTGACAGCTGCTATATATACTTCAGCCTATTGAGGTATTTTGTTTTATCCGTCTTGCGGAGATTTCTCCATGGTGGTATAGCGGGAATATCTACCTGTAGTATGCAGCAGATCCATCTGAGGTCTGAGCATGAGGCCTCTTTCGACACATGCCATCCCTTTATTAGCTTAGCTGCTTCTGTTGCAATTGTGAGGTCGATTATTGTGCGACAGCGTTTATTTATGAAGGTTGGTTCAGAACCAGTGTTTAAAATGGTTTGGTTAGTGCTAAATAAATATTCAAATAAAACCTTACCTCGTTCATTAGGTTTTTCAATTCCCCAAAGTTGATGATGTGCGTTGGAGTCCGTCCCGATCACAACCTCAAGTCCGGCTGGGAGGTCGTGAAGGGGAGGGGTGTCTTCCTCAGGCATGTAGACCGAAGCGACGACTAATCTTTCCTCCTGTGTGTTTTGTAATGCTACGGCATACATGTCTCTGGAACAGAAATCTGTTAATGGTTTTCCTCAGATATCTTTAATAGTATAAAAACACGCTCTAGACTTGTCGTGCTCAGAGTTGTAGAATAACTTACCTCTTAGGTTGTTTAGGCCTTTAATTTTACCAGCCCCAACCATGGCTCTTGCATTAGGGCTATGGCCGTCCTTTGTGCCTCCAATCACTTGCGTAATTGAACCGACGCTGTCTCACTGTGGTGGAGGTTGGCCTGCACTAGGCTAGTTTTGGACGAAGGGCACGCCATCATCGATCGCGTCATCCCCGTCCCCGCCTTAAAACAAGCCTGCCAGCAGATCTCGGGTCTCATCGTCAGCCACCGAGTCGGAATTGGACGGCAAAATGCGGTTTCCACTAGGGGCTTCGGCTCGGTTGTGCAGTCAGTTTTTTTACTGGACTTGACATCCAGTGATTTCGATGTACCGGCAACCATGGCCACGGTATCCATGACTTCCGGGTTCTTTTCTGCCTCTATGCTAGGTAAATCAACGAATTTTCCTCTACGACCCTGGAATTTAACGTATACCGCCCCACATACACGTGCGAGACGGCGCCCGACTTTCATCGAGGTCGGGATATGATCCTCCGGCACCGAAACAACGAGGAACCACCCGTCCGTCTGTTTGTCCGCTTTGAGTAGTAGCCAGTCCTTGATGTTTACCCAGTGGTTCTGGTAGCGTGAGTCCTTCCAGGCACCTTGGGCATCAGGGATAAGGATACCACATTTTATTTTTTGTGGTATCTCTGACTGTTTCTTAATAGTCAGCGAGGCGTTGGATCTGAGGTCGAGGGTATTAATATTCCCCTTCAACCAGCCCAGAGCCTTCTGGTCATCGCACCACAGCTTTAAGACACCCTCCATGTAAACGGGTTTGCCTCTAAAAACCGGGCCCGACGCATCAGGGTCCTGGTTACTCCAGGCCTCGCTGATCAGCTTCCTCTGTATTACCACGAGGATGTCATCAGCTACCTCCTTTATTATGTGACATGAATGCGCACACATTAAGTCCTCACCCAAATCTGCTTTAGCAGCAGAAGCGTAGCTTGTTCTTGCAGCCTTTGGTTGCTGTTCAAGTCGCACTTTTTTATGCTCTCCTCTTGGCAAGGTGGTCTCCTCCAGCATTCTTTTGGCTGCTCTTTCCAGGACGCTGGCTGCTCTCTGGTTCTCTGGTGGATTTCTCAGAGCTGGTTCCGGCGGCCGTGCCTACTGCTCGGGCTGGATTTTCATCCTTTCCAGTTTCAGCACGACTACTGGTTCCAGCCCCAAGCACCGCAGTAGCAGTAGCTTGCCTATCTCCCTGAGTCTTGCTCTTGGAAGCAGCGAGCGCGGCTCTTTCTCTGCGGCTTTTTTTTCGCTGCTTCTTATTCTTCTTTTTGACTTTTGCGCTACTGCCTGCTGGGATAGACCCACCAGATGGTGCGTCGGGTCGGCAAGTCACCATTTTGGGTTCCTTGCGCTTTCCCTACGGCTCACCACTTGCCAGGCAGCGGTCTTCGGTCCTTTGGGACTCCTCAGAAGTTCTGCTACTCGCGGCACCTTGCTCATTTTTCTCGTCCAGCTACTTGGATTTGGAACTGGATTTAGAGACATCCAGCGCGGAAATTGCCCCCTTGGTGGGGCCACCTACGCTGGGTTGTACAGTCAGTGGAACTGCCGGTTTAACCGCGGTTCCTTCTGGTTTATCAGTGTCTAAGGTAAACACCTCTGACACTTCTCCCTCTCTACTAATGGGCCTCGTGTTGTCCATAGTTTTTGACATGTGTAATAATTCGTCCCCCCGGCATCCTACCCTCCATGGAGCCCGCACCTTTGGGAACGCCCAACTTTACTAAAAGTATTTCAGGCGTTAGGATTACCGGGGGGAAGATAGGGACGCAGAGTAGGCTCACAGCGCGACATCGGGAGCTCGATCCAGCTGGCAAATAGGGCTGAAAAGACCCATCCCCACTGCCAGAGTTGACTTTCACTTACCCGTCAGCATGGCCTTTACCACCACCTAGCCCTTTTTAGGAAGACTAGGTAGCCCCCATATCCCTCGCCTGCGACCCTCTGACGGGACGCTTGGCTATTTCTTTATCTGTGGCTAGCAGATAAAGCCACCGTTTAGCTTGAAATCCGGACTAAAGAGGGCGTATTGCCTCTCGATACTATATACCAAACCTTCAACCCTCCAGGACTCCTTCATCCCCGCATACGGCGCTCAACTGCGCAGGTCCTAGGTCCAGGTGAGTGTGTTAGTCCACCGGATACACACACTCTCTCCGGCGGAACCTTTCCCTCGTCTTTTCCGGGCTTGGGACCGGCAGCAACAAAAAGCATTGACAGAGTTAGTTGCCCGTGCTTCCTATTGCAGGCAGAATTAAACTTACTGCTGTGTTTCGTATGGTGAGTATAGAGATGTGGAGACCTTTTACTGGAAACGAGGCTTTCCATCTTAGTCTCAGGGATGACAACGCATCTGCATTTTTATTTTTAATTGAAGATATATGTAGATGCCTATGGGCTACAACAGTGTGCTTTTTGTCACTCTTATTCTATAAAAAAAAAACTATGTAATGAAAAATACTAATTAAAAACTTAACAGCAGCGTCAGGTGTTGTGGTAAAAGTTATTTTGAGATTCATTTATTTAAATCTGGCCTTTGAATTAAATTAGAACGATAAAAATATTCACTATTCCTAAGAGAATCCACTACACTATATTCTGCTATGGGTGTAGTATGAAGCGACGTAAAAAACTGAAACAGAAGATGGGCTGCAACATATTTCTGATAAAAACTCAATACATAATATACAAAAAAGAATTTAACCCTTTCTAAAAGGTCGGCAACGCACCTGCAATTCTATTAGTATTGCAGTTGTTCACGGGCGGTGGTAGTCACTTACCATCAGGTGAGCCGCATGCTCATTTGCCCCGTCTTCTATAAAAAAGCCACATATGGCAAATATCCAACTACGAGTCAATCAATGGGGAATTGTATATTCAAGAGTGGACTTTTGCTGGGCAATAATGAATAATAATGGTAAATAATGATTTAAATGAGTTTATACTTTTTAATATTTCTTTATCCTTGTATGATCACATTTTATAAATGATTTACCGCCGACTGCGGCAAGGGACGGAATGTGTTTCAAACTTTCTATACATATTAAAGTACGGTAATTATAGAACAATTAATTTCTATTTGTACTTTGTATTATATACTATAGGCATAACCTATGCGAAAGAAAATAAAATGTTAAATAATACCAAAAACTAGTATGAAAAAATCTTACCACATTTCATATTTTAAATTTCACATGAAACTGCAAATATATGAAATGTTTTAAAATAAATATTATTGTTTTGAGGTGGTTTAAATAAAAAAATTAAAGCGACAATCACCCAATGGATAAAGGTGCGTTCCTAAAACCAAAGTTTTGTGTTCGAATCCGTCCCTCGATTGTACTGTCGTGAAAACACTCCTAGACAAGCATTTCAGCAAAGTTGGAGTGGTGAACGGGTATAGTGTTAACGGAACTGCAAATATTCTTTTATAAATTTTATTCTCACACGCTTTCATGCAGTGTATAATTTGTGTAATATTTTTTTATAGAATAAGGGTGACAAACGAGCACACAGTCCACTTGATAGTAAATGGTTGCCGTGGTCCACAGACATTTACATTATCTTCAATTAAGAATCAACATGCCATCTGCATTTTGATCACCAGCCCTAAGGACTGAGATGAAATGCCTTGTTTCCAGTAAAAAGGGTCTCGGGTTCTCTACACTTACCATACGAAACACACCAACATTAAGCTGAAATTTTACGCTGGTATTCTGTGAGAGCGTGATCCTACCACGGTCGAGCCGACCCATTCGTGCTACAACCACAATATAGCTGCAGCGTGGCTCTACCATGTAACAAAAAATTATAAAAATTAAAGATAAAAATGTTTGATAAAAAAACAAGCTTAATAATTAAAAGAGGAATTAAAAACCCGACTGCGTTAATAAACTAATATTAATAATTAGTGTATAGCCTATATCACTCTCACAATTAAGACGAATCTAATATCTCATGTGTTAAATTCCATTAAACCGTTTAGGCTACACTGCGAGCCAAAAAATATATGAAGTACAAACATAGATACTTCCGAAAAACATTACCACCTTTCTGGGGCAGTTGGGTAAATAAGGAAAGTTTTATAATGCTAAAGTCAATACGTTGACTCAAATAAAATTCTAGTAGATTTCTTTTCAGTGTTCACTTACTTCAATCTTCATTCCATCCGGCGGGTTTTATAACCCAAAGGAATTCCTGCAACTGACATGGGACGTGCTTCCTCAAATAATATTATTTACTAACCGTTGCGATATTGCAAACTTTGTTCAAATTTTAATTTTTTCTTATATCCTGAAATGAAGCGTACATTTATATTAAGGCTTGTGGTTAAAATAATTCGTACATTGTTAAATTTATCATTACCATGATAACTGCGCTATATTCATGTTTTGTTTACTTGAAATCTTTCCAAGCGCTTATCCGAGCTACGTGTTAAAGATCCTCTATTTTTCCTCAATTGTGAAAAATATTTATTCTGCCATATATTTGCTTGACAATTTCCCTTTTATTGAAGAGAAACTTCTTTACTAACGTAGTAGAGAAATGGACGGTATTTAATAAAAAGCGTTTTCTTGTAACGTTTCACCACCGGATCTGCATAGGTATACTATGTAACCTACCTACGTAAAACATAAAATAAAAGAAGAATAATATGTCGTAAAGAAGTTTCATTTCGTACATGTGTACTCGTAATTGCGTACATATGTACGCACAATTTTTTATTTACAAATTTCTGTGTTGATTACCGACGTAAAATAGAATCTGAATGCTGTTGTTTTTCGTATGGTGAGTTTAGAGAACCAGAGACCCATCTTATTGGGAACGAGGAATTCCATCTGAGTCCTCAACGTGAAAAACATCTGCAGTTAGATTCTTAATCGAGGATATATGTCGGTGGGATACATCCCATAGACATCTGCATCCTGTGTATCGTAAGAGGCGAAAGAGGGAAACAAATCAGGAAATGGGTAACAACTAATAACGACTACATATAGAAAACTGCGCTCGCCAACATGGCGTCTAAGGCAAACATGAGGCAATTTATGGGGGAGGCCTGCGTTCATCAGTGGAATTTTATGAACTGTAATTAACGCATGGGAAACAGCACTCACTTACCAAATTAAAAATATTACTCTGGAGTCTTTAGCATTCTTATAATTGAGTAAAGATTATCAATACCATGTCATAATGATGATTACGACTTAAGTAAATAAAGTAGACAGTCTATTATTTTCTACTTGTGCCTAAATAAATGTTCGATGAAACACAGAAGTTACAGAGGATGCAATTCTACTTACTGCTGTGTTTCAGTATGAAGGATATTTTACCTTAGTCCTCAGAGGTGACAACGCGTGCTGCTTTATTTCTTTAAAGTTGGTTGCAGGTGTCCACAGACTGCAGTAGCCACTTATCAGGTAGATTGTGAGTTCGTTGGTCACTTCTGTTTTGTTACAAAAAAGTAAAAGGAAAAGAAAATTCAACGGAGTACACATCAAAACTAGTCTTCTAGTTGATTACGCATGGAAAACGGTATTTATTCAGTGAAAAGGTAGAGAAAACTTCAGTTGGCATATCGAATAATAATAACAAAGAACAGTATTTAATAAATAAAAATAAATTTTGTATTTATTTTCGCACACATATGATCTGTACTATACTTTACAATACTCTAAGTATACTTTACAATTAACTAAGAAAACTTATACAACTAAGTAACAACTATAAATACTAACTAAAAAAACCAAGCACCTCCCTCAACAGAATTGATATTGCTGTAAAACGATTAATAAAATTTACAACTACTTAATAATAATATAATAAGTTATTTATTTCCAAAAGGCAGTACATCCAGATATTTCTTAACATTTAATAACGCTACTTTGGTACTAATACTTGAAACATAGCATCTACATCCGAACTAGGAGACCTGTGCATAAGGTGTCAGTGCCATATCCCCACCGTTTGTTTATATAAATATTAGGATGCAAGCAATAAATAACTTGTAATAAAAGTACATTAAAAAAGACTTGTTGAGTTGGAGAAAATGTGTGAAAATGATTACGATATATTAAGTGTATATAAAAAAAAAGAAAAACATATGCACTTTAAATCTTAAAAAGGTAGATTTTTGCGTTGTGTGCGTATGTGTATGGTGTGTTGTATTTAATTGTGTAATATATATTTAAACAATAGGTTCAAGTAGTTTTTCTCCAATCAAGATACAATAAGTTTATACTGTGTAGATCGGAACAAAAGTTAAATTTTAATCTATGGTTTGAAAATCTTAGTCCCTCCCGTAACCATGGGTGCTGTAAGACACTCGAAAGGTCGTGTATTTAAAAAATTAATATACGCGATAAATTCCGTAAAAACTAGTATTATTTCAATGTGTAATGTTCGCGTAAATATAATATAATCTTAAGAAGTTTTCTGTCTGGTAATGACATAAGCCATTTAGTTAAGTAAAGTGTTGTCTCTCTCTTAGTTAATAGATATATATTTAATAATTTGTTAGCAATATTATATAGGACTCGACCTCTGTGTACTGGTATCTGTAAATAATAGACTAACCTAAGATAGTATAAACGAATTTTATGGTACTGGCGTCAGCAAGATGAAAAATCTGCTTAAAAATATATGTTAGTTTACGAACTCTGGATGAAATCTGGTTAAAATATACTTATCGAAAGAGTCTTTGGTCTATTATAACACCTTAGTATATAATATCGTGACATTTTCAAGAAAGCGACAAGAGAGGGGATCTACAGCAATAATGAACATAATATAATAATAATTTACCTATACGTAGTAGAGCCACACTACAGCTATACTATGGCTGTAGCACGATTGGGTCGGTCTACCGGGGAAGGACCAGCTCTCACAGAATACTAGCATAAAATAGCAGCTTAATACTGCTACTTTTTTTAAGCTGCAGTTAATTGTTTTTATATTAAAAAAGTATATTTTATTTTAAAATCTTTATTGCGTCCCTTTAGAAAAAAAAGGATACAAAGCTTATCAGACGAATAGAAGTAAACATAATGATAAAATGAAACTAAGCTAACTAAACTAATTAAAACTAAATATTTTATAAGTATTGTTATTGTAATAATAAATCAAACAATATACTTACTTACTTATTTTCACGCACAATCCCTAACGGGGTAGCCAGAGAGAACAGATTGCCAAGTGTCACGATCCTTACATACCTCTTTCGCTTCTTTCAGGTTCATTAACTTCTTCATACATGCACGTCTAGGTATCCGAGTACTCTTGACCTTACCCTCTTCGAGCAATTCGCTCACATGGTCTTCGAAAGTTAGTCTCGGTCTACCTCGACACCTTTTAATATTTACTTTCGCTCTATATATTTTCTTCACCATTCGGTCTTCACTCATTCGCTCAACGTGCCCAAACCACCGGAGTACGCCCCAATCAATTTTTGTGATAAGGTCATCTTTCAATCCTGCCATATTGCGAATCTCTTCGTTTCGCTTTCGGTCGGCTATGGTAACGCCACACATTTTACGAAGAGATCGCATCTCCACTGCATTCAACTTGCTTTTATGCTTCTACTGGCATACCCAAGTTTCGCTGCCATATAACAAAGTCGGTACCAACACTGCGTTATGTATTGCAAGGCGTGCACTCTTCACCACGCCTTGCCTTTTTACTAATGCATTCAGGGCACCATTGACTTTGTTTCCGGCAGCGACATGCCTATCCACATCTAAATCACATCTTCCATCCCGGCTGAAAGCACTCCCCAAGTATACAATTTCATTTACCTGTTCTAGGTATATGAAATTGTATACTTGGGGATCAAACAAAATAAAATAGGTAATAAAATATAATTAATATAAAATTTATATGATATTTTAATTTTTACAAAAATTATTATTATAAGTTAGGTAATAAAATATATTTGATAGATCATTTATGAATAAAGTAAAATAAGAATAATTAATTATTTTGTATGAAACTTAAAATGTAGTTTTTATTATAATTTTCAAAATATTTAAAATCAGAGGTAACAAATTAACTTACTCTATTAATTATATAGTGTCCTATTAATGTAGGATAATCACAAATGCGGAGAAGTGGCAACATTGAACCTAAATCGCAATATTCGATAATTTTATTTAATTATGTGAGGTTTTTTTACGTTTATATGAAAACAAACAAAACAAAAACAAACCTTGAATCGCATTCTTTCACTACATTCCCATTTTTTGTCGCGGCTCAACACTGTCGGCGTCACATTGAACACTGAACTGACGTTAGCTAGGCATATGGCTGTGGCCATATGTGCTGTGGCAACGCTTTGGCGTGGTAACTACTAATCTAGTGTAGTAAAATATACTTATCGAAATCAATCAATGGGTGACAACGTATTTGCATTCTGCATTGCAATAGAGAATAAATGTAGATATCTATGATCCACAGCATTCATTCACCATCAGGTGGACTGTGTGCTCGTTTGTCACCCTTATTCTATAAAAAAAATATGTATAAGTTCTTTTGGCCCTTTAATGCGGGTGTGCTAAAACAAAACGGAATGTATTGAATGACTTAAGCGCAAAGCGCGTAGGTATGTTAAAATTCAACGATTTGTCGCATAAAATCGTACATATCTAACAATCATATGGAGCATATAAATGATTTAAAAAGCACATACTCGTAATCGGAAATTTAAATTATTGTTGAAATTATTTTTTAAATCAATTACTTGCTATTTTTACATTAAAAACACTTAAAAGTGTTTCATAACACTACTTAAAATACACGTATTTGTGCTAACCCATAAATTAACCGCGCTATATGTCATTTGGGCAAGATTACTTTAATGAGTTGTAAATATCTGCAGTTGGACACTAAATTCATTATTTGAAAACCGTGTAATCTAGTTATGGATTCGAATCACCACACAATGATACAAGTTCTATATAACATTCATAAAACTTGACTATCTTGTACTCTTTTTTATATGAGAGGGGGCAAACGAGCATACGGCCCACCTGATGGTAAGTGATTACCGCCGCCCGTGAACAACTGCAACACCAATGGAAATGCAAAATGCCACAAATATGTTACTTTTTATCATTTTTGAGTTGTTATCAGAAGGATGTTGCAGCCCATCTTCTGTTTCAGTTTCCCTACGTCGCTTCATACTACACCCATAGCATAATATAGTGTAGTGGATTTTCTTAGGCCGCCACTTGAATAGTGAATATTTTTATCGTTTTAACTTAAGTACCCGGTTGACCGAGCTTTGCTCGGTATTTTTCGCTCGGTTTTTTTAATTCGTGTGTTTTGGAAATTATATTTAGATACAAATTACATACTAATGAAATACGAATAATATTTTTTGATCTTAGCGACATAATAGAAAAAACTGAAGTGGTTATTTGAATAAAAAACCATGAGTGCAATTAGCTTAATTTAAATTTTCGTGTTTTTAAAAAATACTAAAAAAGGGCTCGAAAAAATAGATGTTCTCAAAAAAGAAAGGAACTTGAAAAAAAAAATTAAAAAAGTCGGTCGGTCGGTCTGGGCTCGAAACATGGTATTACGATTTTGTGACCGCCCAATATACCAATTAAGCTACTTGTAATCATTAATAAACTGTCAAAATTTACCTTCTTATTCTAACGATGCCGTGTAGTGGCGGTTAAGAATATCCACTACCCCATATCTTCCCGTGGGTGTCGTAAGAGGCGACAGAGGGAGACAGGCAGGAGATGGGCAGCAGCATCTTCCTGATAACAGCAACTGTACGACAAAAAAAAACTGCGGTTGCCAACCCGCTCGCCAAGCGTGGCAACTATGGCAATATACCCCCCCATGAACAATTACACAAATAGACGGCCCCCAGTCCCCGGCGGCCCCGCTATTCCTGGCTACGGTGGCGACCATGGTAACGGCGGGGCAGGGGGTGCTAAGAATCTCCGGTGGAGGTTCGGTTGCCACCTACGACGACTCGACCTGGCAACATTTAACGCACGCACACTGAGGACTGACGAGAAGATCCTGGAGCTGGAAGAAGAGATAGACAAGTTGCGCTGGAGTATTATAGGATTATCCGAGGTCCGAAGAGAGGGGGAGGACACGGTGATTCTCGAATCCGGCAACTTGTTCTATCACCGGGAGGGCGACCATCTGTCCCAAGGAGGTGTCGGATTTATCGTCCACAAGTCTCTCGTCAACAACGTTGTACAGATTGAGAGTGTGTCGACGAGGGTCGCGTACCTGATACTCAGAATCACCAAACGGTATTCGCTGAAGGTCATACAGGTTTACGCACCAACGTCGGCACATTCCGATGAGGAGGTGGAGGAAATGTATGAGGATATTTCCAAAGCCATACATTCCTCCAAAACCCACTACACGGTGTTGATGGGAGACTTCAACGCAAAACTAGGCACAAGAGAAAGCGGTGAGCTGAAGTTAGGGAAATTTGGAGTAGGGCAACGGAACCGAAGGGGCCAGCAGCTGGCCGACTTTATGGAGAAAGAGGGACTCTTTATGATGAACTCTTTCTTCCAGAAGCGGCCCCACAGGAAGTGGACCTGGTCGAGCCCCGACGGTTCGACAAAAAATGAGATTGACTTCATTATGACGACCAGACGCCAACTGTTCAGTGATGTCTCAGTGATCGCAAGGGTGAAAACTGGCAGCGATCACCGAATGGTTAGAGGCACACTGAACCTAAACGTTAAGTTGGAGAGGTCTCGTCTAATGAAGTCAACGCTCCGTCCCCCTCGTGCTCTGATCCAAAATCCCGAAAACTTTCAGCTCGAGTTACACAACCGCTTTCAGTGCCTACAAGATTGCAATGCAGTGGACGATATGAATGACAAGCTCGTGGAAACTGTCCATGCGGTCGGAGCTAAGTTCTGCAAGACCCGCCGCAGAAGAACACAAAAACTCTCCGATCACACTCTTAATCTCATGGCTGTTAGACGGGAGATGAGGCTGCAATCGTCAACAGATTTGACAGCATACAGGCAACTGAACAGACAGATCTCCAAATGCATGCGGCGAGACTTACGCAACTTTAATACTGCTCGTATTAAAGAAGCGATCGAGCGGAACCAGGGCTCCAAAGTCTTTGCCAGAGATCTATCTGCCAGAAAGAGCCAACTGTCAAGGCTGAAGACTGAGTGTGGCAGCATCGTTTCCGGGACACCTGAGATTTTGAGTGAGATTGAGAGGTTCTATGGGCAGCTGTACACATCATCGTTGGAGCCACACGCAAGTGTGAGTAACGATCCAAGAGCAAGTCTTATCCGACACTATTCCGATGATATCCCGGACGTCAGTCTAAGCGAGATTAGAATGGCTCTCCAGCACCTTAAAAACGGCAGGGCCCCAGGCGAGGATGGAATTACAGCGGAGCTTCTGAAAGCGGGTGGAACACCGGTACTTGAAGTCCTTCAGAAGCTCTTCAATTCCGTCCTCCATGGTGGCACTACTCCAGAGGCGTGGAGCAGAAGTGCGGTGGTCTTGTTCTTTAAGAAAGGCGACAACGCTCTCTTGAAGAACTACAGACCGATTTCCCTTCTGAGCCGCGTCTACGTGCTGTTTTCGAGAGTCATTACGAATCGTCTCGCACGCAGACTCGACGACTTCCAGCCTCCCGAACAAGCCGGTTTCCGAAAAGGCTTCAGTACCATAGACCACATACATACCCTGCGGCAGATTGTACAGAAGACTGAAGAGTACAATTTGCCACTTTGCCTGGCGTATGTGGACTATGAGAAAACCTTTGATTCCGTCGAAATTTGGGCGGTGCTGCAGTCCCTTCAGCGGTGCCAAGTTGACTGTCGGTATATTGAAGTGCTGAAGTGTTTGTACAGTAGGGCTACGATGGCTATCCGAGTACAGAACCAGAGCTCGAAACC
Organism: Parnassius apollo; assembly: GCA_907164705.1. Classification (NCBI taxonomy): domain Eukaryota; kingdom Metazoa; phylum Arthropoda; class Insecta; order Lepidoptera; family Papilionidae; genus Parnassius; species Parnassius apollo. The sequence continues at coordinate 1,008,628 of CAJQZP010000783.1, read as the reverse complement.
TATCCAACTGCAGAGAGGTGTAAGACAGGGTGACGTTATATCCCCGAAACTCTTCACCACTGCTTTGGAAGACGTTTTCAAGCTACTGGACTGGAAAGGATACGGTATTAACATCAATGGCGAGTACATCACTCACCTTCGATTTGCCGACGATATAGTCCTTATGGCAGAATCGCTGGAGGACTTAAGCACTATGCTCAATGCCCTCAATAGTGCCTCCCAACGGATAGGTCTTAAGATGAACATGGACAAAACAAAGATTATGTTTAATGTCCATGTCACACCTATGCCGGTAGTTGTTGGGAGCACTATGCTCGAAGTTGTTGACGAGTACGTTTACCTGGGACAAATAGTCCGACTAGGTAAGTCCAACTTCGACCGAGAGGTCAATCGACGGATTCAACTCGGCTGGGCAGCGTTCGGGAAATTACGACATATCTTCTCGTCAGGTATACCTCAATCTCTGAAAACTAAAGTGTACAACCAGTGCGTGTTGCCAGTGATGACTTACGGATCAGAGACGTGGTCCTTCACTGCTGGCCGTATGAGGACGCTCAAGGTCGCTCAGCGAGCTATGGAGAGGGCTATGCTCGGAGTTTCTCCGCGTGATAGACTCAGAAATGAGGATATCCGCAGTAAAACCAGATTGACCGACATAGCCCAACGGATTAGTAAGCTGAAGTGGCAATGGGCCGGCCATATAGCTCGAAGAACCGATAACCGATGGGGAAGAAAGGTTCTCGAGTGGCAGCCTCGTACCGGTAGGCGTAGTGTAGGGCGACCCCCCACTAGATGGAGTGACGACCTGGTAAGATTTGCAGGAAGTCGATGGATGCAGGTGGCTCAGGACCGTGCTTTGTGGCATTACTTGGGGGAGGCCTATGTTCAGCAGTGGACTTGTGAAGGGCTGTGATGATGATGATGATGATGATTCTAACGATATTGTAGCAGTTTTTCATTGCCTAAAAACACGGACTAAAAGACATTTTCTAAAAAAGAAATCCGAGCTAGATCGATTTATTGCCCCCGAAACTCCCTGCACACAAAATTTTATGAAAATCGTTGGAGCCGTTTCCGAGTTCCGAATATATATATATATATATATATATATATATATATATATATATATATATATATATATATAAAATAGAATTGCTCGTTTAAATGTATATGATTCAAAGGCAAGATATATATAAATGACTCAAAATAACTTTTACCACAACAACTGACGCTGCTGTTCGTTTTTAATTAGTGTCCTTTATTACATAGATTTTTACAGAATAAGGGTGACAAAGGAGAACACAGTCCACCTGATGGTAAGTAAATGCTGTTGCCCATAAGCATCTATATTTATCTTCAATTAAGAATTAAAATGCAGATGCAGGTGAATTGCAAATGCGTTGCCGGTCTTTTAAAAATAAATCTCTATTAATAGGGTAAAGTAAACAAATTATCTTCATGGTCCGAGGTCCTTGCTAAGCGGTAAAATTGATTTTGTTTTTGCAAGGCAATAAATCTTCTTCTGTTTTTATTAGCCTGTTGGAGTCCATATGTTGGATATCTCTCCTTTTGCAAGAATGTACCATATAACGTGCTTAGGGCATCAATAGGGACAAATAAGTAACCTGTTTTCTAATAAAATTAGCATCACTAAGGAGTATGGTAGAAGTGACATTGAATAGCAGAGTGAGAAATAATGTGATAAAAGAAACGTGTGGTTTGCAACAAAACGTTTTGACTAAGATTGAGAAAGGAATGGTTCCGTGGTTTGGTCATGTAGAAAGAAGTAACAAGGAAAAAGCGATAAAGCAAACTGATGTTGCAAACGTAAATGGAAAAGTCGGCGTGGGACTCCTTAGATGAAAGTTTATCGACCAACCTAGCAATGTATTAAAGATGGAAAAATTTACAGGTACTCTTAACCGATGAGCATGCATGCTTATAGTCAACCAAATGTAAGGAATATCTTTTGACGTTTCACATTAATCATTCCGCAATAACTTTGCACAGACGTACTCACACGATTTAAATTAACCTTTTACACAAATACGAAGAATTATGACGTTTTCTATATTTCATTACAATGTGTACAGTATCTTATCACTAATTTAAATTCGAATCTTTCAAACAAAGCTAAATATTAAAAAATAACCAGTGTCAACTTTTTTTACTTGACGTCGTTTCAATGATATGTCACTATGTACCTTACCGTAGTGTTTGGATGATTAAAATTCATTGTTATGCGAATAATCGACAAAAACAGTTTAACAGTGGTAGAGCCACGCGGCAGCTTCGCTGTTGCACGTATGGGCCGGCTCAAACCGGGGTGGTACCACGACCTCACAGAATACCGGCGTGAAGTGGAAGCTCTGCTTCCGCGTTTCGTCTGGTGAGTGCAGGTGGCCGGAGGCCCAAATCCCCCCCCCATCAACATGGTAGCGGAATTAAATAATGATCGACTACCCCAGGAGGGTACCAGCACCCCTGGAGAATCCCTCGCTGAGCATCCACGACCATGTTTCTCCACTTCTGAGCGTGGGTGCTCAGGCTGCCCCGCGTATTCTGGGGGGGGGCAAAATTCCGCTCAAGACTAAAACTGCTCGGGGCAAACGGAGCAACAAGACCAAGGCGACCCCTGCCACGCTGTCCGTGAATTTCTGCAATATCAGGGGACTTCACTCTAACCTAAACGCCGTCCACTACCATCTCGAGACGGCGAGGCCGGCTCTGCTCTTTCTGACCGAGACGCAGGTGTCCTCTCCGGCTGATGTCTCGTATCTCTCCTACCCGGGGTACAAACTGGAACACTCCTTTGTGCCTCGGGCTGGAGTTTGCGTTTACGTCAGAGAGGACATCTGCTCTCGACGCCTCGGCAGACTTGAAGGTTCGGACCTGTCCATCCTTTGGCTACGCGTAGACAGCGACGACCATCCGCGCATCTACGGGTGCCTCTATAGGTCCCATAGCGGTAATGCCGAAACAGACCGACTATTCGACCACGTCCAAATGGCTGCAGATTCGTTGCTACAGCAGATCCCCTCCGCAGAGATCGTGATCCTCGGCGACTTTAACGCCCATCACGCCGAATGGCTTGCTTCACGTTTAACCGATCATGCGGGGAGATCTGTTCATGATTTTGCCTTGGCATATGGTCTGACACAATTGGTTACTTCGCCTACGCGGATTCCAGATGTGGAGGATCATGCACCTTCCCTGTTGGACCTTCTGCTGACCTCTCACCCGGACGGATATCAGATATCCGTCGACGCCCCTTTAGGCTCCTCGGACCATTGTCTTGTCCGGAGTGTGGTGCCACTCACGCTGAAATCGCGGTTGCATTCTGCAGGCTGCCGCCGTGTTTGGCACTATAGGTCGGCCGATTGGGATGGGATGCGGTCTTTCTTTGCATCCTACCCTTGGGGGGCGGGTTTGCTTCTCGCCGGATGATCCCAACGTTGTTGCGGATTCTGTCGCTGATGTGGTACTTCAGGGTATGGAACTTTTTATTCCTTCCTCTGTGGTGCCCATTGGAGGCAAGTCTCAGCCATGGTTTGGTCGCTCCTGTAAAATAGCATCATGCTATAAGCAGGAGTGTTACCAAGCCTGGGCTGATGCATCAGCGTCCCGGGATGTAAACACCAGTGCTCTAAAAAAGAAGTATAATTCCGCCTCTAGGTCCTTCAAAAGAGTCATTGCCAAGGCAAAGTCAGAGCACATAGGCAGAATTGGCGAGAAACTAGTTCGCCTTCCTTCTGGAACCCGTGCATTCTGGTCTCTCGCCAAGGCTGTCCAGGGGAATTTCTGTCAGCCATCTCTTCCATCTCTGCACAGGGAGGACGACTCACTGGCCCATACCGCAAAGGAGAAAGCCGATCTTCTAGGCTCTTTCTTTGCGTCTAACTCGACTCTCGATGACGGGGGGAGTGCTCCGCCGACCATCCCGCGGTGTGAGTGCTCCATGCCGGAAGTGCACTTCACACAGCGCTCGGTTCGCAAAGCACTCCTCTCCCTGGACATCCACAAGTCGAGTGGGCCTGACGGAATCCCCCCAATTGTGCTGAGGACGTGTGCTCCAGAGTTGGCACCGGTTTTAACGCGTCTTTTCCGGTACTCTTACTCCCTAGGCGTAGTCCCAAAATCATGGAAGACGGCTTACGTCCACCCGATACCTAAAAAAGGCGACCGCTCTGACCCGTCCAACTACCGGCCAATCGCCATCACCTCCTTGTTCTCCAAAACAATGGAGTCCATTGTAAACTGCCAGCTCATGAGGTACCTTGAAGATCACCAGCTGATTAGTGACCGCCAATACGGTTTTCGCCGTGGTAGGTCAGCTGGTGATCTTCTGGTCTACCTAACTCACAGATGGGCGGAGGCAATAGAGTTCAAGGGGGAGGCATTGGCCGTTAGTTTGGACATTGCGAAGGCCTTCGATCGGGTTTGGCACAAAGCGCTTCTTTCGAAGCCCCCTTCCTATGGGCTTCCCGAGAAATTGTGCGATTGCATCACCAGCTTTCTTGCAGATCGGAGCATCAAGGTCGTTGTAGACGGTGCAAGCTCCGATTGCAAGCCTATTAATGCTGGTGTTCCACAGGGCTGCGTGCTATCGCCAACGCTGTTTCTTCTGCATATCAATGACATGTTGCATAGTCGTAACATTCATTGCTATGCAGATGACAGCACTGGTGATGCTCTTTACACCGGCCGAGCCAATATTTCTCGGGAATACGTCTCCGAGTGCCGGGAGAAACTTGTGTCTGAAGTCGAGTCTCTGCTGGACAGAGTCTCGGATTGGGGGCGACTAAATCTAGTCCAGTTTAACCCCCAGAAGACACAAGTTTGCGCGTTAACCGCTAAAAAGAACCCCTTTGTCGTATACCCTCAGTTTCAAGGCACTCCCCTTGTTGCCTCAGCCAGTATCGGAATCCTCGGCGTCGACATATCGAGTGACGTGCAGTTTCGTGGTCACTTGGAAGGGAAGGCCAAATTGGCCTCTAAAAAAGCTTGGCGTGCTCAGCAGAGCGGGACAGTATTTCATGCCGGCACACCGCCTGCAACTTTATAAGGCGCAGGTTCGGCCGCACATGGAATACTGTTCCCATCTCTGGGCTGGGGCTCCCCAGTACCAGCTTCTTCCACTTGACCGCATCCAGCGTAGAGCGGCTCGAATCGTCGACGACCGAGTGCTTTCCGATCGGCTCGATTCACTGGCGCTGCGAAGAGATGTTGCATCTCTTTGCGTATTTTATCGCATCTATCACGGGGGAGTGCTCTGAGGAATTGTTCGGATTAATCCCAGCCGCCAAATTTCGTGAACGCACTACACGTCAAACGTCCCGATACCATCCACACCATCTGGATGCTTGGCGGTCCACCACTGTACGTTTCACAAGGAGTTTTCTTCCACGTACAACCTCTCTGTGGAATAGTTTACCACCGGCGATTTTTCCGGACCGATACGACCTGGGGACCTTCAAGAAAAGAGCTTACTCCTTTCTAAAGGGCCGGCAACGCACCCGCAATTCTCCTGGTGTTGCGGTTGATCATGGGCGGCGGTAGTCACTTAACATCAGGTGAGCCGCATGCTCGTTTGCCCCTTCTTCTATAAAAAAAAAAAAATATTCAAATAATCGGTAAAAATATTCAAATAATCGAATCATTAGTTTTTTTAATGTATTGTTTGGTTAATTAAATTTTTATTTTTAATATTCCTTTAATTACATGAATCATGAATAAAACAAGTTATTTTTTTTTTACTTTGTCAACGTAAATTTGTGTTGGCAAAAAACTAATATACAAGGCTGCGCTGAAAAAACGGTACGTAATTTTAATGGGTGCGTTTGGCAGAAAAAAGCGCTAGCAAGCGCTTACAAGCGCTAAAATAGTTTTCGGCCAGGACACGATTGCTACTTCAGTAGCGCTGACACAATCCGCCATTTTGCTTATTTAATTTGTTTGTTTTGAAGTAGAGTTTATAAGTTCATTTTGTGCAATATTAGTTTTAAGTAATATAATGACATGAATAAACATATACATGTTATTAAAAATTCATGATTGGTAAGTTTTTAATATGAATACTTTACAAACATATATTTAAATTAGGTTAGGTTCCCCGGTTAAAACCAACATCGTGTCCTAGAGGAAAATAGCTACTTACGCTTTGACAGCACTTACGATCGCCATTTTGTTTACAAGCGCTTGCTAGCGCTTTTTTCTGCCAAACGCACCCATTCTCTCGCCATTTCGGGAGTTTGAAAAAATTATTATGGATGACTTTGAAAGATATCACTAAACATCGATAGCTCAATTAGTTGTACTGAAAGTAATTGAATAAATTTGTTTTTAATCTAGATTCAATCTTAAATTTTTATAACTTTGCCTCTAGAAATAAGCAGTAACAACAAATTCGAAGAAACTGATATATCTTGTGTTTTAAATTATTCGTTTTTAATTTATTCTGGTATTATTCAACCAAACTGTAAATCGAATCGAATATTGTAAGTTCCCAGTTTTTGGTTGGCATACTTGGTGCAATAAGTCTGACAGCTGTCAAAATGTACTTCTTAGATTTGGTTGACTATAAGGAGGAAGGAGGCGAGAGAGGTGTGGCCCGTGGTATCTACCATCCTCTTTGTATATATATATATATATATATATACACATATAGCTTAATTGTTATGATAATAGAAATAAAATAGAAAATTAAAAATGGTAGACACTGTTAAGTTCATAGAAATAATTGTGTATGATAAGATTCAGAAGAAAAATAAATATATAAAACAAAATCAATATTTTGTTTATTTCTGATGTAATTTTATTTAAACATACAAAGCTAAAGGTGTTTGAATCTCGCTATTACGAACTTATATTGAAATTCTAAGATCATATGAAACTATTTATTTAATTCAATGACTTCTCTCGAGCTAGAATAAAGACAGCGAGATTTAACTAAGCTTTACGTACATAAAGACTTTTGACACCGTCAAAATGTTTGCTTCATTCTTTTATGCTCGAAATAGAGTCGTTTAGTAGAGTGTGTATATTTGATCTTTGTAAACCGTGTAGGTGGTATAAGAATATCCACTGCCTCATTTGGTCTTAAAGGTACAGCCTATACAGGTCCCACTGCTGAGCACAGGCCTCCTCTCATTTCTGTGAGGATTTTAGGGCAAGGAAGTGTCCGCCGCGCTGCCCCAGCGAACTTCACATGTCTTTGAAATATTTTTTTCCCTATTTCTCAGACATGCAGGTTTCTTCACGATGTTTTCCTTCGCTGCCGAGCACGTGTTAAATTAGCACTTAAAATTGCAATTAACAATTTTATTGGTGCCGGTGGGGATCGAACCCAGTTTGCTCGCGTATTGTGAAATTTACAGCGAGCGCTAACCATTTGAGCTACCACGGCTCTCATTTCGTCTTGCGAGTGTCGAAATAGACGACATAGGACAAAAAACCAGGAAGACGCCGCTACCCTACCTAGGAAGACGCTATGTCTTCCTGGCAAATAATTAAAATAAAAAATGAGGTTGCCAACCCACATGCCAAGCGTGGCAACCTAAGGAAGGCCTTATGATAGGTTATAGCGGTAACAGTACATCAGATGTGGATATCATCTCGACTGATTATTGATTTCGGTGACGACCTTCAAATAATCAGACTTTAATATAACCTATAACCCATTGATTAATTTTTTTTATTAAAATTGGTTCATAAACAAAGAAATCATAATCGAACTTAAAAATATATACCGACGAATTAAAAACATACTACTCTTTAGTCTATAAAAAAATTCAGCCTATATACATGTCCCAGACTCATTTCAATTCAGAGAAAATATAGAGCAATAAGTTCTGCGTGATCCAGGCGCTATTTCCATGTCCTAGAAATATTTTCTTCTTCAGGCTTGCAGTTTTCCTCAAGAAATTTTCCTTTACCTCTAAATCATGCAATAAATTAGTACCTTAAATTGCAATTCACAATTGCAAAAGTCATACGGGGATCGAACCCGAGTTCCTTCGTACTATGATTTAAACAAGCTCTAAGTCCCTAAGCTACCACTGATACTACATGTAATATCCAATACGTGTACAATCTTTGATTATATGATAGGTATATAATCAAAGTGTATAATATAAGACACTCTTACTCGAGGATATTCATGGGTGTACAGGAACGGGAGGCAGGTGCTCTTCAATTATTGATTTATTGAACGTTTGTTGGTTATATTTAAGTCGTCTTATTGCTAACAGTGTGTATCAGGTAATAATCAAAATTTAAAACAGACAGATCTTATAACTAATTGCACGACGTGCTGTGATTGGTTGCTAACAATGACGAGCTCTGATTCGTAGCGAAAAGTTTGGTGTTCCGGTGCGTCGCTAGGCGGCGTTAGAAGTCGCGCCAACATGCCGGCCGCCTTGGAAGCTCCAGCTTCCAATGATGTATCTACGTTGCCGCTTGATTGGAGATACCGCAGGCTGCATTCATGTTGTCGTCCTCTGCTGATGATACAGGCAGAGGGCAGATTTTCGAGAACGCTCGTTGTACAGGACCCGTAGTAGTTTGGATGGTGGCGACACGCGACACGCCGTCTTTTCCGGGGAAAATAAGGGTAACTCTGCCCATACGCCATTAAGGGGTGGTAAATTGTCCTCCTTAATAACGACAAGCGTGTTTAATGCTATGTCTTGACTGTTCGCCTTCCACTTCGTTCTTGTCTGAAGTTCAGCAACATACTCTTGTGACCAGCGTTTCCAGAAGTGCTGTTTTATTTGTTCCACTCTTTGAAACCGTTTCAAGCTGTGAGTCCGTGCTTCGGTGAGGTCTCTGCAGGCTGGTGCAGTGAGTGGCCGGCCGATGAGGAAATGAGCTGGGCTTAGTGGACGAAGATCATGTGGATCTGAGGACATAGGACTTATAGGACGGGAGTTTAGGACTGCTTCGATCTGTGCCAACACAGTGCTGAACTCCTCGTACGTCAAGTTAGCGGTACCCACGACACGCTTAAGGTGGAACTTACATGATTTTACTCCTGCTTCCCACAATCCCCCAAAATGAGGAGCATAAGGGGGGAATAAATTTAAATTCAATATTGTCAGTTGATAATTTACCAATTATTTGCTTTGAATTTCGCTTTAACATTTTGTTAATCTCTTTCATGGCTCCAATGAAAGTTCTACCGTTATCTGAGAAAATTTGAGCTGGTTTACCTCGTCGTGAGATAAATCTTTTAAGTGCTAATATAAATTCTTGAGCAGCTAACGTACTGACAAGTTCTAGATGAATGGCCCGGGTAACAAAACAAACGAATATGCAAATATAGCCCTTTTCCAATTTAGCTCCCCTTCCTTTGCGATTCAGTACGTTTATGGGACCCGCATAATCCACTCCACATCGAATGAATGGGAAACCAGGTTCTATTCGTTCAGACGGAAGGTTGCCCATGATTGGTGTTAGGGTTTTACCTTTCATTCGAGTGCAGCGAACACATTGGTGGACAACCTTTCTAGCTAGGTTTCTACCCCTTAACGGCCACCAATTCTCACGCACGGTGGCCAATAGCAGCTGGGGACCAGCATGAAAAAGCTCTTTGTGTTGATATTGAAACAACAATTGTGTGAAGTTGTGTTTACTTGATAAAAGTATCGGGTGCTTCTTGTCGTAATTAAAGTCAGGCGAGTTACTAAGACGGCCACCTACTCTAATTATATCCCTTTCATCTAGAAATATATTAAGCCTAGAAATCGAACCTGAAGTTTTTAAAGGTAAGTTATGTTTTAACTTATCATATTCCATCGGAAACGATTCGCGTTGAGCAAGACGCGCTAACGACTGTAAGGAGTCATTCAATTCGTCTACTGATAACGGCCCCTGTGTACGATCTTTCTTTGGTGTGCGTAAGTTATGTATGTATCGCAACAGGTAAGCGCCGGCGCGCACGATACGCTGATAAGAACGAAACCTTTCAAAATTAATAATTTTATTCTTTGTTACATCACAAACCATAACCGTTGTCGTTTGTGATTTTAGTTCTGGTAAGTCGGAGTGTGTAGTCGAAGATTGCTGTGACCATGCCGACTCAGAATTTTTTAAGAACTCAGGTCCGCTCCACCACAGATTACTGTCAATGAGTACATCAAGACTAAGACCCCGCGAGACCAGATCCGCTGGGTTATTTTTGGTTCCTACATGTAACCATAACGCATTACTTGTTATTTCATTAATCTCCACTATTCTATTTTGAACGAATGTTTTTAACGAATGTGGTGACATACGTAGCCATCCAAGGACAATAGTTGAGTCTGTCCAAAAGTAAATTTTGTGGAAATTAACACGCAATGACTCGATAATTTTCCTATATAATCGTGCGCCTATTAAAGCCCCGCACAGTTCTAATCGGGGTATGCTGACTGGTTTAATTGGTGCAACTTTACTCTTTGCACACAATAATCTAACAGTCACCGATGAGTCATCAGAGTAGGTGCGAACATATGCGCATGCACCATACGCACTCTGCGACGCGTCCGTGAATACGTGTAATTCTATAAACTGTGCGCTCATAACATGACACGGAATACGTAGGTTATGCAAATATTGAAGTGTGTCAATAAATTTTTCCCAGGATAAAGCAACATCACTGGGAACGGGATCATCCCAATTTATCTTGCACAACCACACTTTTTGCATCAATATTTTAGCTACTACGACAGCCGGTGTTAAAATTCCTAGAGGATCGTATATTTGTGCGATTATCGACAACATTGTACGTTTATTTAGCAAATTCGGTCTAACTACTCGTGTGGTAAAATGAAGTTCATCACTTTTATTATACCAACCCACTCCTAAAGTCTTAGTTTGGGAATGTTCTCCTAATGACAAGTCTTTAGATATGTCGTGGTCACTGATATCAACGTTAAACAACCACTTACGCAACGGTAAACAAGCCGAGTTTAAAGTATTTCGTAACTTCTCACAGGTATCGAGTAAGCTATTTAAATTATTGTCACCTAGGATGACGTCATCAACGAAAAAAATCCTCTCGGATTACTCTCGCAACCTGCTGATCCTTACATTCCAGCGCAATCTGACGTAAACATCTCATACTAAGGTATGGCGCAGACGCAGTGCCATACGTCACGGTGTTTAGGCGATATACACGTATTGGGTCCGACGGAAGTTTACGCCATAATATCAATTGTAAATCTCGTTGATCTGGTTGCACAAGAAAATTCCGAAACATTTTCTCAACGTCCGCACAACCCACGTATTTATATTGCCTAAAGCGTAATAAAATGCTAAAAATGTCATTCTGAAGTGGTGGACCAATATGTTGAATATCGTTCAACGACTTACCGGACGACGTCGCTGCGCTTGCATCGAAAACAGTGCGCAGTTTAGTCGTACTGCTATTTTCGTTAATAACGCCGTGATGCGGCAAAAAATAGTGGGGTGACTCATAAGTTTCAACGCAACTCATATGACCGAGCCTTTCATATTCCCCCCATAAAATCTACGTATTTTTCCCGAAATTGTGGCGAACGAGCGAATTTTCGTTCTAACGACAACAAACGTTTTTCAGCCGTTGTGTAACTGTCTCCGAGCACATCAGCTGATTCCTTTAAAGGAATGCGTACGGAAAACCTACCATCTTCCGTACGTTTTGTTGTTTTGACAAAAATGTCTTCGCACGCACGTTCGTCAGCACTAAGGATGTTTTTATTAACGTTATTGTTTATCTCTTCGAGTTCCCAAAACAATTTCAACTGTGTGTCAATTGTTTGGGAGAAATTACATTGCACACTCTTAACGGGAAGTGGGTTATTACGTAAAGGTCCCGACATTATCCAACCCAATTTTGTATTTTGTAAATAAGGTCCTTTATTCAACTTAATTTTGCCATCACACAATAATTCCCAGAACTTATCCGCGCCTATCAGTATATCGATGTCTGACGGTGAGTGAAAGTTCGGATCCGCAAGTTGAATATTATCAGGTAAGCTCATATTATTTACATCGACACTAAATGTGGGTAATTGATTTGTAATGCACGGCAACACTAAACAATCAATGTTCATACAAAACGAATTTAACCTTGAACGTAATTTTATTTTACAAATGTGGGTGGACTGCGAAATTATTTGACCTACCCCAGCAACGTGATAAGTGGACTGTATTAACGGTGCATTTAATGTTTCACATAACGATTTCTTTATGAAACAATGTTGACTACCATTATCTAGCAGAATGCGTACAGTGTGATATTTGTTATTATAATCTGCTATGTCCACTAACGCTGTGGACAGCAAAACGTTGGATAATAACGAATATTCCTGATTACTGTTTTGCGATTCTGAATGGTTAGCCGTAACGTGTAATGATGACGAGACAGTGGAGACGTTAGCGGTGACCGGCTGTGCTGATGCACTCGACCCGCTCACCTGTGATGCGCCGTCTACCTGCCCATCAATGTGAAGCAAACTGTTGTGCCTTTTATCACACAACCTACATGGCCCAAACTTGCATTCGTCAAGTGGGTGGGTTGCGCGTAAACAATTGATGCACAGCTGATGCGTTTTAACCATCTTATTCCTTTCTTGGATAGACGAATTAAGAAACCTTGAACAGGAATAAATCGCGTGATTACCATGACACATCACACACACGCGGCTTTGTTTTAGTTTCGTATTACCCTTATTGTTATTGTTAGTAACGTTCGTAGCAACATGAGTATGTGTATATTGTTTCTTAGAGCGCGTTTGTTCGCCGCCTTTGTTCTCGTGGGATTTGTTATGGTTGACTTTTATCATTTCTAAAACGTCGGCGCGGTCCTTAAGAAATTTAAGTAAGTCATCCAGTTTCAAAGCTGACCTCGATTCAATTAACGAACTAGCTGTACCTTGAAAATCTTCCCATTTGCGTTCAGTGGCCTGATCTAATTTGGAAACGACCATGTAAATGATTAAAGTGTCCCATGAATCTGTTGGTTCACCTAACGTTTTAAGGGCACGCAAATTTCTCAAAACAATATCTATTAAGTTCCTAATCTGGTAGGCAGACTCTTTATTTAACGATGGAATTTTAAATAATGCCTTCACATGATTATGAACCAATAGTCGCGGATTATTAAATCTATTCTCTAATAGCTCCCATGCGTGAGAATAGTTGTTAGCCGTAAATTCTAATGCACCTATGACGTGTGCCGCGGTACCGGACAATGACGATTTTAAATAATGAAATTTTTGAACAGGACCTAAATCATCGCGATCATGAATCATACTAACGTAAGAATTTTTTAAACTCTAGCCAGCAATCGTATGAACCGTCAAAGGAAGGTATTTTAATATCGGGTAACTTTATGCCTATCGGCTTACATGTTGAAACACTAGACTTGTCAGCTACTTCCTTTCTCAATAAAAGTTTGCAGAAGCTACAGCACAATAAAATTGATTTTTGAAACGATCTCTCTCTTCCAGCCGTTTTACAAGATCGAGATCTTCCGCTACCTCTTCTTCAATTTTAGTCTGTATTTCACTATACATCTCTATCAAAATCGAAGTACTCTGGACACGTAAATTTAATTCTAATGACTGTTGTTCAGTCAAGGGTAAAGTGAACTTTTTAACATAATTTTCAAACAGAGTTAATCGACCTTTTAAAACTCCTCTTTTCTTAATTAAATCTGGCAATTTGGGCTCACTCATGTTGGGAAATTAAGGAAATCAAGAGTACTTACAGTTGCCAATTTGTAGATGCGTGCGAACCAAGGTGGGTGCCGTTGCGCAGGTAGGTACCGCCACTTGAGCACTGGAAATGGAATATCAGCACGAAATCAACACCTATCGAAGGATGAGATGGGGAAACGGCCGGGAAGTTCAAACCTGCCACTCCTGTCTGTCGATGCCTTAACGTTGAAGCTCTTCGCTCGATACGTGAATCTCCTCTTCGTATTTTGATGCGACGAATCTTCGGAGATTCCAAGCTTGAACTCCTTATTCGGCTCGATAGGACCACTTTATGTACAGGAACGGGAGGCAGGTGCTCTTCAACTATTGATTTATTGAACGTTTGTTGGTTATATTTAAGTCGTCTTATTGCTAACAGTGTGTATCAGGTAATAATCAAAATTTAAAACAGACAGATCTTATAACTAATTGCACGACGTGCTGTGATTGGTTGCTAACAATGACGAGCTCTGATTCGTAGCGAAAAGTTTGGTGTTCCGGTGCGTCGCTAGGCGGCGTTAGAAGTCGCGCCAACATGCCGGCCGCCTTGGAAGCTCCAGCTTCCAATGATGTATCTACGTTGCCGCTTGATTGGAGATACCGCAGGCTGCATTCATGTTGTCGTCCTCTGCTGATGATACAGGCAGAGGGCAGATTTTCGAGAACGCTCGTTGTACAGGACCCGTAGTAGTTTGGATGGTGGCGACACGCGACACGCCGTCTTTTCCGGGGAAAATAAGGGTAACTCTGCCCATACGCCATTAAGGGGTGGTAAATTGTCCTCCTTAATAACGACAAGCGTGTTTAATGCTATGTCTTGACTGTTCGCCTTCCACTTCGTTCTTGTCTGAAGTTCAGCAACATACTCTTGTGACCAGCGTTTCCAGAAGTGCTGTTTTATTTGTTCCACTCTTTGAAACCGTTTCAAGCTGTGAGTCCGTGCTTCGGTGAGGTCTCTGCAGGCTGGTGCAGTGAGTGGCCGGCCGATGAGGAAATGAGCTGGGCTTAGTGGACGAAGATCATGTGGATCTGAGGACATAGGACTTATAGGACGGGAGTTTAGGACTGCTTCGATCTGTGCCAACACAGTGCTGAACTCCTCGTACGTCAAGTTAGCGGTACCCACGACACGCTTAAGGTGGAACTTACATGATTTTACTCCTGCTTCCCACAATCCCCCAAAATGAGGAGCATAAGGGGGGGAATAAATTTAAATTCAATATTGTCAGTTGATAATTTACCAATTATTTGCTTTGAATTTCGCTTTAACATTTTGTTAATCTCTTTCATGGCTCCAATGAAAGTTCTACCGTTATCTGAGAAAATTTGAGCTGGTTTACCTCGTCGTGAGATAAATCTTTTAAGTGCTAATATAAATTCTTGAGCAGCT
Organism: Parnassius apollo; assembly: GCA_907164705.1. Taxonomy (NCBI): domain Eukaryota; kingdom Metazoa; phylum Arthropoda; class Insecta; order Lepidoptera; family Papilionidae; genus Parnassius; species Parnassius apollo. Next base: position 993,517 of record CAJQZP010000783.1, on the reverse strand, counting down.
AACGTACTGACAAGTTCTAGATGAATGGCCCGGGTAACAAAACAAACGAATATGCAAATATAGCCCTTTTCCAATTTAGCTCCCCTTCCTTTGCGATTCAGTACGTTTATGGGACCCGCATAATCCACTCCACATCGAATGAATGGGAAACCAGGTTCTATTCGTTCAGACGGAAGGTTGCCCATGATTGGTGTTAGGGTTTTACCTTTCATTCGAGTGCAGCGAACACATTGGTGGACAACCTTTCTAGCTAGGTTTCTACCCCTCAAACGGCCACCAATTCTCACGCACGGTGGCCAATAGCAGCTGGGGACCAGCATGAAGAAGCTCTTTGTGTTGATATTGAAACAACAATTGTGTGAAGTTGTGTTTACTTGATAAAAGTATCGGGTGCTTCTTGTCGTAATTAAAGTCAGGCGAGTTACTAAGACGGCCACCTACTCTAATTATATCCCTTTCATCTAGAAATATATTAAGCCTAGAAATCGAACCTGAAGTTTTTAAAGGTAAGTTATGTTTTAACTTATCATATTCCATCGGAAACGATTCGCGTTGAGCAAGACGCGCTAACGACTGTAAGGAGTCATTCAATTCGTCTACTGATAACGGCCCCTGTGTACGATCTTTCTTTGGTGTGCGTAAGTTATGTATGTATCGCAACAGGTAAGCGCCGGCGCGCACGATACGCTGATAAGAACGAAACCTTTCAAAATTAATAATTTTATTCTTTGTTACATCACAAACCATAACCGTTGTCGTTTGTGATTTTAGTTCTGGTAAGTCGGAGTGTGTAGTCGAAGATTGCTGTGACCATGCCGACTCAGAATTTTTTAAGAACTCAGGTCCGCTCCACCACAGATTACTGTCAATGAGTACATCAAGACTAAGACCCCGCGAGACCAGATCCGCTGGGTTATTTTTGGTTCCTACATGTAACCATAACGCATTACTTGTTATTTCATTAATCTCCACTATTCTATTTTGAACGAATGTTTTTAACGAATGTGGTGACATACGTAGCCATCCAAGGACAATAGTTGAGTCTGTCCAAAAGTAAATTTTGTGGAAATTAACACGCAATGACTCGATAATTTTCCTATATAATCGTGCGCCTATTAAAGCCCCGCACAGTTCTAATCGGGGTATGCTGACTGGTTTAATTGGTGCAACTTTACTCTTTGCACACAATAATCTAACAGTCACCGATGAGTCATCAGAGTAGGTGCGAACATATGCGCATGCACCATACGCACTCTGCGACGCGTCCGTGAATACGTGTAATTCTATAAACTGTGCGCTCATAACATGACACGGAATACGTAGGTTATGCAAATATTGAAGTGTGTCAATAAATTTTTCCCAGGATAAAGCAACATCACTGGGAACGGGATCATCCCAATTTATCTTGCACAACCACACTTTTTGCATCAATATTTTAGCTACTACGACAGCCGGTGTTAAAATTCCTAGAGGATCGTATATTTGTGCGATTATCGACAACATTGTACGTTTATTTAGCAAATTCGGTCTAACTACTCGTGTGGTAAAATGAAGTTCATCACTTTTATTATACCAACCCACTCCTAAAGTCTTAGTTTGGGAATGTTCTCCTAATGACAAGTCTTTAGATATGTCGTGGTCACTGATATCAACGTTAAACAACCACTTACGCAACGGTAAACAAGCCGAGTTTAAAGTATTTCGTAACTTCTCACAGGTATCGAGTAAGCTATTTAAATTATTGTCACCTAGGATGACGTCATCAACGAAAAAATCCTCTCGGATTACTCTCGCAACCTGCTGATCCTTACATTCCAGCGCAATCTGACGTAAACATCTCATACTAAGGTATGGCGCAGACGCAGTGCCATACGTCACGGTGTTTAGGCGATATACACGTATTGGGTCCGACGGAAGTTTACGCCATAATATCAATTGTAAATCTCGTTGATCTGGTTGCACAAGAAAATTCCGAAACATTTTCTCAACGTCCGCACAACCCACGTATTTATATTGCCTAAAGCGTAATAAAATGCTAAAAATGTCATTCTGAAGTGGTGGACCAATATGTTGAATATCGTTCAACGACTTACCGGACGACGTCGCTGCGCTTGCATCGAAAACAGTGCGCAGTTTAGTCGTACTGCTATTTTCGTTAATAACGCCGTGATGCGGCAAAAAATAGTGGGGTGACTCATAAGTTTCAACGCAACTCATATGACCGAGCCTTTCATATTCCCCCATAAAATCTACGTATTTTTCCCGAAATTGTGGCGAACGAGCGAATTTTCGTTCTAACGACAACAAACGTTTTTCAGCCGTTGTGTAACTGTCTCCGAGCACATCAGCTGATTCCTTTAAAGGAATGCGTACGGAAAACCTACCATCTTCCGTACGTTTTGTTGTTTTGACAAAAATGTCTTCGCACGCACGTTCGTCAGCACTAAGGATGTTTTTATTAACGTTATTGTTTATCTCTTCGAGTTCCCAAAACAATTTCAACTGTGTGTCAATTGTTTGGGAGAAATTACATTGCACACTCTTAACGGGAAGTGGGTTATTACGTAAAGGTCCCGACATTATCCAACCCAATTTTGTATTTTGTAAATAAGGTCCTTTATTCAACTTAATTTTGCCATCACACAATAATTCCCAGAACTTATCCGCGCCTATCAGTATATCGATGTCTGACGGTGAGTGAAAGTTCGGATCCGCAAGTTGAATATTATCAGGTAAGCTCATATTATTTACATCGACACTAAATGTGGGTAATTGATTTGTAATGCACGGCAACACTAAACAATCAATGTTCATACAAAACGAATTTAACCTTGAACGTAATTTTATTTTACAAATGTGGGTGGACTGCGAAATTATTTGACCTACCCCAGCAACGTGATAAGTGGACTGTATTAACGGTGCATTTAATGTTTCACATAACGATTTCTTTATGAAACAATGTTGACTACCATTATCTAGCAGAATGCGTACAGTGTGATATTTGTTATTATAATCTGCTATGTCCACTAACGCTGTGGACAGCAAAACGTTGGATAATAACGAATATTCCTGATTACTGTTTTGCGATTCTGAATGGTTAGCCGTAACGTGTAATGATGACGAGACAGTGGAGACGTTAGCGGTGACCGGCTGTGCTGATGCACTCGACCCGCTCACCTGTGATGCGCCGTCTACCTGCCCATCAATGTGAAGCAAACTGTTGTGCCTTTTATCACACAACCTACATGGCCCAAACTTGCATTCGTCAAGTGGGTGGGTTGCGCGTAAACAATTGATGCACAGCTGATGCGTTTTAACCATCTTATTCCTTTCTTGGATAGACGAATTAAGAAACCTTGAACAGGAATAAATCGCGTGATTACCATGACACATCACACACACGCGGCTTTGTTTTAGTTTCGTATTACCCTTATTGTTATTGTTAGTAACGTTCGTAGCAACATGAGTATGTGTATATTGTTTCTTAGAGCGCGTTTGTTCGCCGCCTTTGTTCTCGTGGGATTTGTTATGGTTGACTTTTATCATTTCTAAAACGTCGGCGCGGTCCTTAAGAAATTTAAGTAAGTCATCCAGTTTCAAAGCTGACCTCGATTCAATTAACGAACTAGCTGTACCTTGAAAATCTTCCCATTTGCGTTCAGTGGCCTGATCTAATTTGGAAACGACCATGTAAATGATTAAAGTGTCCCATGAATCTGTTGGTTCACCTAACGTTTTAAGGGCACGCAAATTTCTCAAAACAATATCTATTAAGTTCCTAATCTGGTAGGCAGACTCTTTATTTAACGATGGAATTTTAAATAATGCCTTCACATGATTATGAACCAATAGTCGCGGATTATTAAATCTATTCTCTAATAGCTCCCATGCGTGAGAATAGTTGTTAGCCGTAAATTCTAATGCACCTATGACGTGTGCCGCGGTACCGGACAATGACGATTTTAAATAATGAAATTTTTGAACAGGACCTAAATCATCGCGATCATGAATCATACTAACGTAAGAATTTTTAAACTCTAGCCAGCAATCGTATGAACCGTCAAAGGAAGGTATTTTAATATCGGGTAACTTTATGCCTATCGGCTTACATGTTGAAACACTAGACTTGTCAGCTACTTCCTTTCTCAATAAAAGTTTGCAGAAGCTACAGCACAATAAAATTGATTTTTGAAACGATCTCTCTCTTCCAGCCGTTTTACAAGATCGAGATCTTCCGCTACCTCTTCTTCAATTTTAGTCTGTATTTCACTATACATCTCTATCAAAATCGAAGTACTCTGGACACGTAAATTTAATTCTAATGACTGTTGTTCAGTCAAGGGGAAAGTGAACTTTTTAACATAATTTTCAAACAGAGTTAATCGACCTTTTAAAACTCCTCTTTTCTTAATTAAATCTGGCAATTTGGGCTCACTCATGTTGGGAAATTAAGGAAATCAAGAGTACTTACAGTTGCCAATTTGTAGATGCGTGCGAACCAAGGTGGGTGCCGTTGCGCAGGTAGGTACCGCCACTTGAGCACTGGAAATGGAATATCAGCACGAAATCAACACCTATCGAAGGATGAGATGGGGAAACGGCCGGGAAGTTCAAACCTGCCACTCCTGTCTGTCGATGCCTTAACGTTGAAGCTCTTCGCTCGATACGTGAATCTCCTCTTCGTATTTTGATGCGACGAATCTTCGGAGATTCCAAGCTTGAACTCCTTATTCGGCTCGATGGGACCACTTTATGTACAGGAACGGGAGGCAGGTGCTCTTCAACTATTGATTTATTGAACGTTTGTTGGTTATATTTAAGTAGTCTTATTGCTAACAGTGTGTATCAGGTAATAATCAAAATTTAAAACAGACAGATCTTATAACTAATTGCACGACGTGCTGTGATTGGTTGCTAACAATGACGAGCTCTGATTCGTAGCGAAAAGTTTGGTGTTCCGGTGCGTCGCTAGGCGGCGTTAGAAGTCGCGCCAACAATGGGTGTCTATGGAATCTAAAGTACCGTATCATCAGGTGAATGCAATCCTCGTTAATGACCCATACGAGTACTTTAACAAAAGCAAAAATAGGAATAAAAATATAGGAAGCTTGTTATTAACATCCAGTAGTATACACTAGTTGTTAGTACCTATTTTCTGTTTAGGAGTTGTCTGGGTTTGTACTTCTTACTCATTTTTTCCGACAAACAGCAGTGCTGGCATTGCTGTGTTCAGGTCGGAATGGTATAAAGATCATGTATGATTACAAGCAGTTAGGCTTTCCATCTCAGTCCTCAGAGGTGACAAACGCCTTTGTCTTGCCTACTTTATTTAAAGTTTCCTGCAAGTGTTCATGGATTGCATAAACCACTTACTTTCAAGTGAACTTTAAGTTCGTTTATCACTTTAGTTTTATGAATAGAAATCCATTCCATTCCACCATTGAGCATATGAAAGTCAGTGGAGGGTCATCTTACCTTTGTAGCCGTGGAAGGAAAAGGGGAGATCTCCCGCCGGGCAAGGTGTTCTGCCCGGGGAGCGGCCAACACTCCGTGTGATAGTTCGGAGAAGTTCTATATATACTGTTTATGATTCGGAATGTTGATAGCGCGATTTAGGCTTCGGTGTGTTTCGGTGTGCTAGTGGCGCGACGACAGCGCCGCTACATCACCCCCCTGCTCAGACCGGAGGTCGATAGTGCAGCCTTGTTGCCGACGAATGTGCAAGTGCCAGTGGATTGCCTTGTAGTCTGCGGTGAGTCGAGAAGAAGGCAAGTAATCTGCGAGAGTGCCGTGAAGCAGAGGCGAGCAGTAAGGCTCAGAGCCGTGCCAAACACTGTATAGCGCAGAGAGTAGCTTGAAGGAACAGGAAGCATTATTATTCCAATGCTGCGATGAACCTTGTGAAGCTAGATGGCTTGCAGGATATGAAGACTGCAGACGATATCTGCTCGGGAGCGAATGGGTGGGGTATTCTATGACGATGATGAAGCTTGAAGTTTCCGAAGGTTGTTTGGTTGCGTGTTCAGATTACGTCGGGGTCATCACTGTGGCCATGGAGGGAAAAGGGGAGATCTCCCGCCGGGCAAGGTGTTCTGCCCGGGGAGCGGCCAACACTCCGTGTGATAGTTCGGAGAAGTTCTATATATACTGTTTATGATTCGGAATGTTGATAGCGCGATTTAGGCTTCGGTGTGTTTCGGTGTGCTAGTGGCGCGACGACAGCGCCGCTACACCTTCACCTACCGGTACGAGGATGCCACTCAAGAACATATTTTCCCCATCGGTTTTCGGTTCTACGAGCGTTAAAGCCGGCCCGTTGCCACTACAGCTTACGTATCCGTTGGGCTATGTCGGTCACTCTGGTATATAATAATAATTAATATCCTCATTTCTAAGCCTATCACGCAGAGAAACGCTGAGAATAGACCTTTCTATAGCTCGCTGATCCATAGGTTATCACTGGCAACACGCACTGGATGTAAAATCTTGTTTTTAGGTTTTTAGGTATTCCTAGCGAGAAGATGTGTCGTTGCCAACCACAGTTTTTTTTATAATCTGGAGTTTTGATCAAAAAGATTTTGCTGCCCGTTTCTTGTTTCACTTTCCCTCTCTCGCCTTTCAAATCACCCACGGGACGAAATGTGGTAATGGATATTCTTACAGCGCCACTACAATGTCAAGAAATGTTATGCATACGTATACGGCGCAATACGCAATAGAATATTCTGTCATATTTCTATTACGTATTGCAAACTTAATATTATTTATCAATGCGTTAGAAATAAAACTAATACAAAACCATCCACAAATTTAACACATTATAATAAATATTAATATGCTGTATCAGAACGTGAAGGTCGTAATTCCTTTATCACTACCTCAAACTATAAAAACAATGATAATAAATATTTATGCGATCGGCAACTTAAGCGCTATATTCTCCGTTGGAACGTTTGAAATTTATATCTCCTAACACAAATACGACCAAATACGTTAGAATGAATTACCTAACGTAAAAAATTAAGGTAAAAAATTAAACCCATACACGTCCCCTATAGTCATATTGGGTTGACAACAGCAGTTTTATTTTTGTTTTTAGTCGTTTTTAGGAAGCTGCTTCCCATTTTTTGATTTTTTTCCCTCTGCCATCTTTTACGACAACCACGGGATCACTTGAGGTGGTGGATATTGTTACATCGCACTACCACTACACGGTAGCCAGCATAGAATAGCAGCTAAATTCTGTATTGCGTATTGTGAGACTAGAGAACGGCAGAACTTTTTTTTACTGGAATCGAGGAATTCCATCTATAAAGCTATGTTCCCGTTTGTCACCCACATTTTAGACTTTCATAACTGGTTGCGCGGAAAACCATTCGTATTTTTATTTTATTCGAAGGTAGGCTTGCCAAGCGTTTTGTCCTTCCTTCGACCTTCCCTTCACCTATCCTTTCCGTACACACCGGGGTGGTGGGGTGAGAGGGGAAAGAAGATGATTCTAGAATATCGCGTGATTTGCAACCAATAAGAAGCGCGCCCCTCCGAGACGCATTGAAAGAAGGACCGAAGTAATATAAGCTAGCACACGGCACTTGCGCGCTCTCTTCCCTTCGGCCGCCAGTTGGAACCACACCGCCTAGGACAGTCGTGTCCTAGAGGGCTTTGCCCACGCGCACCGCTAGTTCAAACCGCATTAGCCTGGAGCAGTCGAGCTTTAGGAGTAACCGCCTCACGTCGTGTGAGATATAGTCGCGCACCGATCTCTTCAATCGCACCATCGACCAGGACCGCATCCCTGGGGCCCCAGGAGATCCACCAGAAGTCGCAACGCAGCAGCAAAGCGTCCAAGCCGCATCGAAGTAACACCCCGGTAAGTGCGCTTCCTTATTTACGTTACCCTGCTTGAAATTTGTGTTTTATTAGTCCATTCGTCCTAATTTCATTCCTCCTAATGTGATCAAGCAGGGGTTCCTTCATAAACCTTGGCAAGCAATAGATTTTCTTGGAAGAGCGAGTGCATTGTTAGGGAACCACGTGCCAAATCCGCCATCTAGTTTAGGCATCATCCGCGTATACAGTCCACATAGTGTAACATCTCGCGTAATAGGGTCAAGGCTCGACCGGGGAATAGGCCCGCTTAACCAATAACAATAGCTTTATTTTATCATACACTATGTCTTAATACGAAATTTATAAATGATTGAATTATTTGAAAACTAATTTATTCCTTTTAATTTTCAAGGCAGCCTTTAACTGTTCAAAATTTTATTTTTTGACAGTCATCTTAATAGTTACTACAAAAATTGATCCCCCTATTCTTCTTCTGTATTTTCATAATAATTAAAATGATACCACCCATGAGGTTAATGTTCATAAATAAAAAAAATTTTTTAAGACGGTTTACCATTGGCAAAGGTATCGCGTAACATGCAAAAAAGCAATCTACTTTATTAAAGTCGGCTAAAACCGGACTGATACCCGGTTCTCTATTTTATAAATATTTATGACACTTGCTACCTATTTCCACTGCTAGCAGTCAGTGCACTGCTGTGTTCCAGTGAAGGTTAAATGGGGCTAGTATAAATACATGATGTGAGAACAGAGTGCCGTAACATAACAAACGGCGCGAGGTATTATCAGAATAATCAGAGATAGAGTAACCAGAAGTGAAAACGCATCTGTAGCCTTCTTCGTTTAAAGTTGGCTGCAGGCACCCGACTTACCATCTGTAGGTTTGTCTCTACGGGTATATAAAAAAACTGTTAATTAATTAATATTAAAAATACTGATGAATTTACTGTATTAAATTAAAAAAAAAACATAAAATAACATATCATACTCTCATACTTGTCATTCGGAAGTGTAGACATAGACTATGGACTTCCATTTAGCACGTTTATAAAACGCCTCTATCGCTTCTTTTACATCTACGTCATCGGGGATAAATCTAATATTTTATCATATATGCTCATCGGTTACGGGTATACTTAACTTGGCCAAACTTCAATTTATCGCTAATTTTGTTGATAAGCTTCTGTATAGGGCAACTTTTGCCAACTCCGCCACATACTGTTTTTAATGACAAAGAAGTTCATGTTCACAGAATATTAATGCTGTGATAGAATTGGCCGCAAGTAATAGTGGCCATAAAATGTATGATCACTGGATTATGTGCTCGTATGATGTATTTGATACGCCATATTAACTTTATTGCCCCGCAGCGTTGTAAGAGAATCCATTACTCTATATTACACCGGTAGTGTCATAAGAGGTTACTGGGGGGAATGAAACAGAAGATGAGTAGCAGTATTTTTTTATTTTGAATAGAATAAGGATGACCAACGAGCACACAGTCCACCTGATAATAAGCGGATACTGTGGCCCACAGACATAACCCCCCCCCCCCAACCGGGTTTCCATCTAGGCAGGAGAACTTAGTATTTGTGGCTCGGTCACCCACGGTAAACAAAGAGGAACCCGCTTGGCTAGCCCAAGGTACAGGGCCGGTCTGAAGTAGCTGCTCTGAGTAGGCTTGCCTAGCCCACTCCTGATGTGCCCTCTCCTCGTTTCTGACGCAGTCAAGGTGGAGTCGCGGGGAATGAGGAGTGTTGGGATAGCGATGCGCCACTCGCCACATCCTTCGCGACTCTGGCAATGTCCCACCGTTGATGTGGTTACGGTGAGCCGCGTGGACAGAGGAGTGCAGGTACTGCAAGGCGCCGCTCTGTCTACCCTCCGCGGCTGGAACTTGGTTGGTGGTGGAATCATAGGCTTCCGAGTGCTTGACTTTTCTGGCCCCATGGCCTGAAGGGGTAGCAGTTGTCCTTTACCAAGGAAGAGCTGTCATGGGGTAACCGGCTATGCTTGCTTATATGCGGAGAAAATGGAACACCATTAGGTTTTAGTCGATATGAGCCTGACATAGCCCGTCCTTGCCCCTGATATGGCATACGTAGGCATTTCCTCATGTAAAAAAGCCATATACTAGTTACTACAAGACTATTAGTCAACGGTTAAGCATCAAAATTCGGATGCCTAATTAAATGTATCTTTCTAATACCAACTCAAAATATTTAAAAATGCTGGGGTAGAACCGCGCGTAGCCCAAGCGTAGAACTATTGAAAGTATCTACCTCATGAGGCTTTCTTTGGGGAAGCAAAAGATCAGCAGTAGATTCTGAAAGCTGTAATGAATGAATGAATAGTTGGAAAATATCTAAAATTAAGTGTCTTTCATACCGAATTTCGGTCACGGTGGCCACTCTCAATGGAGACTAGCCACCTGCACAGGACAGAATTATAGCAACCAAGTGTGTGCGCAAGCACAGGTTCACTCCCTATTCCCTCACTCTCGTAGTTCGATGGAAAGGTAAACTAACACGACCAGAGAAAGCCAGGCACCGGACCAACGGCTTTACGTACTTTCCATGGCACGGGGTGAAACACTGGCAATTTCCAGACTCCGTGCTACTACTGACAATTTCTTGATAGAAAAATTCATCTTGACCCAACCGCGATTCGAATCCGAGACCTCATGATCATCAAACGCGTCAACTACCAACAGACCAACGAGGCAGTCAACGCTATAAAGGGTTCAAATCCAAGACCCGTGGCATACTAGTCAGCTACTCAGAACACTGGTTCTCGTCGTCATAGATAGCCAATTAAAAAAGCAGTAAATAAATCTCTCATAACAAGTGGTCATAAAGAAATTACGTTCAGGATATTTCATCACTATGTGATTCGTGTCGGTAATTTTACGATCACAGTCCTGGGACACGATATCGTAAAGAGTTTATAGCAACGGAAGTTATTACTTGGTAAAAATCACGCGCGTACATAAATTTTATTGCTTATGTTAATGTCAACTATTTAGTTATAATGTTTTTTATTGCTTGCCAATTTTCGTCGATATAGTACGGTTAAGAGCGCAACAGTACTAGTACTTACGGCAGAATCGCTAGAGAATGTTAGCGTTATGCTAAATGATCTCTCTATATATTCTGCAGCTTTATTATGGATGTATCACGAATGGGTCGGCTCAGCCAAGGTAGGACCTTGTTCTCACAGAATACCAGCGTAAAATAGCAGCTTAATACTGCTGTGTTTCGAATAGTGAATGTAGAAAACCGTTTTTTTTATACGATAAAGATGACAAACGAGCACACAGTCCACCTGATGTTAAGTGGTTGCTGTAGCCCATAGTCATCTATATCTATCCTCGATGACAAATCAAAATTTAGATGCGTTGTCACCCGTGAGGAATAAGATGGAATACCTCGTTTCCAGTAAAAAGGGTTTCCAGTTCTCTAAACTCACCATTCAAAACACAGCAGCAATATGCTGCTGTTTTACGCTGGTATTCTGTAAGAGCGTAGTTCTTGCCCGTTTGAGCCGACCCATTCGTGCTAGAATTTGACAGGCCTGTTGGTCTAGTGGTTAGTGACCCTGACTGCCATGCCGGAGGTCGTGGGTTCGATTCCCACCCAGGACAAATGTTTGTGTGATGAGCACGATCATTTGTTCTGTGTCTGGGTGTAATTTATCTAATTATCTATAAATATTATATTTATGTATTTAGAAATATATAAGTATGTTTATCAGTTATCTAGTACCCATAACACAAGGTCTGCTTAGCTTGGGACTAGATGGCGTTGTGTGATAGTTGTGGAATATTATTATTAATTATATTACTAATGTAACTGCAGCATGGTACTACCACGTATAAATCACTGCTGAGTAGAGGCCTCTTCTAATGTTTGAGAAGGTTTTAGAGCAAGGACGTGTTCGCGGCGTTGCCCCAATGCGTGTTGGCAAACTTATTACTTATACTCACCATAATTAAGAAACATAGTATTATTCTACTGTTTAACGTTGGTATTCTCTCAGAGCGTGTTCTTACCACGATCGAGCCAAGCAGTTCGTCCTGTAGCCGTAGTACAGCTGCAGCGTGGCTTTACTGCGTAATATTTACTAAAATACCGCTATATTTAACAATAAATAATTGTGAATAATTAATTACATATAGTTAGATAGAAAACAAATGCGGAGTACGGACACAAATAAATACTTTACGATGTTTAATTATGTCATCCACTATTATTCAAACGGATTACAAAAAGTCGACTTATAGGCGGCGCGGCGTTTAGTCCATACAAAACGCAACGCAACAAATTCCTTCTTTTGTTTTATTCCTGGATAATAACATTAGAGCAAATATTTTAATTTTACAATCTATTCGGTTGATATATTCCGCCATATAATAGCTACGTTTGTCCAAACGCCATATTCTGGCGTCTCAAATAATATGCGCATCTGTTATACGCCATAATATGGCGTCGAGTGATAGCAAACTATTTGTAACCTACATATAATATATATAACATACATATAACATACATATATATAACACATATTATTTTGCATGATTGATTTTGTCTAAATTTTATTTAATAATGTGATCTTTTTTTTTGTAAACCTAAGTGAGGCCTTTCTCGACCCTGTCGTAAACAAAAAATGTATGAAAAAGTTTTTTGTTTTAATTATTTATAGTTAAATATGCTTTTGACGTATAAGTAAAACAAATAGTACTTGGAATAAAGGCTTTACTCTATTATAATTACACCTTTGCAAAAAATTGGGGAAAAAAACACTTTTCTTACTTTCACTTTCAAATAAGTATCACTTTCTAAGTAAACCTGTATTCAAATTATACATAATCTGTTAGCTTATTTAATAAAGTTTACATTTATATATGATTTTAATATACCTTGCATACAAAATGTCTTGGAAATAATCATTTTAATGAACAGCAGGAAGTAGTCCGAAAGGAAGCGTTTGACAGATGCACCATATTGGCTAATACGGCCGCGACATTCGAGGGAACACTTATATACACTATACATTAAACTTATGTGCATAAAATATGCATAAAAGTTTTTCCCTACTTGTGCATTAACTTATGCTCGAATTTAACCTACAAAAATAGAAAGAGAGAGAAAGAGAGAGACAGAGACGGAGAGTGAGAGGTAATCAGGAACGAACGCTCTATCGCGCGGACACACTAATTAATATTAAATAATCGTATCAAAATGTACTTATGTAGGATTATAAACAATACACTTGTATTGCTTATAACAGTAAATTAAATTTATAAAACTACGTAAATTAGGAATCAACGGGTAATTTTCCTTTACGACTCCGATAAACCCTATATTAATGAGTATCATCCACTTTTATAATACGACGTAATAGCTTGCGATATTTAGAAAAGCTACCCATTGAGTAGCTTTTCCCACAAAGTTATTTTTGCTTCCATTCTCTTAAAAATTAACGGTTATAAGGAGAAAAATAAATCTTAATTTATTTAAGATATTATCTACAAAATTTTTGGTTTTTGGAGAAAGCCGCTAAATCATACTTTATCACAAAATCTAATCACAAAATATCACCACCCTATCTACGCCTCTGTTTGGTAATGGCCAAAGATCAGTCACCATCATCATAACCTTTGTTTGCTGTATACCTTGGGAGCTATAATAATTATTGTTTTTTATTGAAAACAGAATTAATATACAATTCATAGATACTCTGACTCCTAAGCTAGGTTACGCTGTATGTTATGAGGCAGTTTCCCACTCATTCAGTTATCTTATTTTCCGTGCATAATACAGACTCTAAATATAGTATAAAAAAAAAACAAAGTGAAAAAAGAGTGATTATAACAATATAATATGCTGCAACAATTTTGAATTTTTATCAATAGTGCTAAAGTATTTGTACATTAGGGCTACGAAGGCTATACACCAGAACCAGAGTACGTACCTATCCAACTGCAGAAAGGTGTAAAACAGGGTGACGTCATATTTCCGCAACACTTCACCGTTGCCTTGTAAGACATTATTAACTACTGATCTGGAAATGATTATGTTCAATGGAGAATACATCACTCATATACGATTTGGTGACTATATCGATAGTTGTCTTGGTAGAATCGCTGGAGGAACTTTGCACTGTGCTCAATGACCTCAATAGTGTTTCTCAATGGATAGTTCTTCAAAGGTTATTATCAACCATGTCATTCTCAAACCTAAAATAAAAGCTCCATGATATTATCAACCCTAAAATAAAAGCTTGTTCTTTTGTTATCTAAAGTTTTTAATTTTGTTTAATTTTCATACCATTTCGGTAGTATATTTGGTATGAGACACTAAATAGTCGTGGTAAGTCTAAGTTAGTCTAGTAAGCATTTTTACAGTATAGTGGCGATGTAAGAATATACCACCTCATGTTTTCTAGTGAGTGCCATAAGAGGTAACAGATTAAACAAATCATGAGATGCAGTGCAGTGTCTTCGTAACAGCAACAAGAAAATGTAAAACTGTGGTTTACAGTTATTTGTCACGCGTGGCATTTATGGATATAACGCATTAATGAGGACTTTGTTAAGCTGTAATGGATAAGTGAAGCATTGCAGCGTGGTAGAGTCGTTGTAGGGAATACAAATAATGTTGATAGATTTTCTGTGATCTTTTTTAAATATAAAATAGCAGCTATATAATATATATATACTGCATTATTTCATATGGTAAGTGTAGAGGACCGGACACCCTTTTAATGAAAACAAAATTGGGGGTTACAATGCATCTGCATTTTAATTTTTAGTAGAGTATTATGTAGATTTCTAAAAGCTATAGCACTAACTTAACTATTAGCAGACTGTCTGTTAATGTAAAGTGAAATCCCCCATAAAGAAATGAATAACTCTAGGGACTAAACTACTCATAAATTCAATTCATGATATATACACGCATATTATTAGTTACAATGTTTTCATTAATTAAATAACTGAAGATCATAAAACTTTGATGACAGCTTTATGACATAATACACTGAGAGGTTATGCGGTCAAGTTACGATAACAAACTTAACTCATTACGTCCGAGCGAACAATGAAAAACGGTTACATACAAAGTTGTATAGAGATGTTCGTGAAGGGGACAAAATTTTATCAGCGTGAAGCTACTGGATAAAGAAAATTCTCACAATAATAAATTATAGAACATCGATTGTGAAAGAAATGACAATTCTATTTTAGTATTTATTTATTTATTTATTTATTTATAGTATAGGCAAACTTATCAATAAATATAAAATTATAAAGTGCGGAATTAATGTCTATTGGCATTCTCTACCAGCCAACTCTGGGTGTGGTGAGAAGTAGTGGTAGTAGTTATTAGATTTCAATTAATTATTTGTAATTAATTACTAGCTTTTATACCAAATTAGTATCTAAAACCAATAAATACATGTAACGTTAAGTAAAATATTTAAAAACACACAATTACACACACACACACACACACACACACACACACACACACACACACACACACACACACACGCACACACGCACGCACGCACGCACGCACACACGCACACACGCACGCACGCACGCACGAATGTACGCACGCACGCACGCACGCACACACACACACACACACACACACACACATACATATGAAATATAGACATACACATATATACATAATTTGACCTATATACATTTAATATACATAAGTCGTAGCCAACTAGCACAATTAGTTTTACAGTTAACAGTCTAAGCTCTTAACTAAACGGCATCGTTCAATTAGGGGCCCGAATGATATTCAGCCGACGCGTCCAATACAACATTGCAACTATCTTGTAATATCGGCGAAAGTAGGCTATAATATGGCTGGGCTGACCCTTGGACCATCTTTAAGTCGCGAACTTTTATGTTAGGCATAGACCAGCAACACTACAAGGCATGATCACCATATTAATTTCATTAAACATTAAAATTCAGGTCTCTAGTTGAATTGTGCCGTTTAGTAAAAAGGCTAGGCTGTTAACTGAAAAGCTAATTAAGCTAGTTATATGCGACATTTATATAATATAAATAAATATTTTCAAATAACAACAGCGAACGACAAAAAACTGTCAATTTACAAAAAGTTGATTTAAAAGTAACAGGTCGGTGAAAAACATAAATTTAGTATATGCATAATGTACCGCTTCCCCCCCCCCCTCATAATAATAACTATATTAAATACTAAATATATTATGTTCCCCTTTATATTAAAATTATATATGTATATGACCAGGATAAATAAGATATGTTTTGATCTTTTTAAAGGATCTTTCAAAAGATTTAATAATAGGCCGTTTGTAATATTTTTGGCGTGATCGTCTTAGTTAGGACCCTTATTTACGTTGTGTTTGTTTAGTAACTTAGTTATTTTAGGTATCTTTTGGAAGAATGAATCTTCACTAGAGAAATTGAAAGCTGTTGGTAGTGCCTTTTAAGCTAAGTGAACCCCGTTCACGAAGACAGGGCTCGAGAAAGGTTAAGAACATAAAACGTCCCTATTCCACTTGTATCAGGTTTACATTATTAATTTATTATTATTTATCCCTTCCCGCTCGAAAAAGGTTTAAAATATATTAATACAAAATACCTGATACGAGGGTTTCGCTCTCCTCCATTTATTTAAAAAATGTAGGGGAGGCACACGGCCCCACACACGCCGTGCACGGTGAGCGCCAACCATTTTGATGCACTCCCCCCCGAAGGGAACGCTAATTCGGGAACTGGACCGTAGTCCACAGCAAAATAACTGGCGAACCAGTAAAAGAGCCTTGGCCCCTTGTTAGTGCGTAAGCATAAACATCGACCGAAGTCACGCATGTCAATGCGTGTAAACGCCATACAGAATACGAACGAATCCAGCCACAGTGAATGTACGTCACACGGTTTAGGCAAATAGGCACACTGGCCGTAAACCCTCCGTGAGCGCCACCACCTGCCAGACCGCCGCTCCTGCAGACGTGATGTAAGTGTATGGCATCACCACCAATTGCATGATCAGCACGGCTACTAACCGCAGAGCGTGTCATGAGTCTACCGCTCACCTCAAGGGAATGGGGTCCCACGTTGTGGGGCTTTCGGTCGCAGCCTTGAGAGTCTCTTCATATCCTCCCGCCAGCTACCACCCGCATGAGGTCGACACATATGCTCCACCAACCAATACAACGGCAGATATAGCCAAAAGGCAGTTATAAGATAAGAGTAATAATTCGCCATCAGAAAGGGTTTGTGTCACTGACGTTGAGTAAATGCATTTTCGATCATGTTTGTCTCACCCACCAACAAGTTGTCTTCAATCATTCAAAGGTGGGAAAGTTACAGAGATATATTATTATGTTGTTATATAAAACATCATGGAGGGCAGACAGTCTGCAGCCCCGTAATGAAGGGACCCGACTTAGCAAAGCTACTTAGGTATGAGTCAAACCAAGACGCAGAGAGCGCCATTGAGAATAGCGTCCCACCAAACAACCATCGCAGAGACGCAATGCTGCAGAACGCAACAAGCATCAATACGACTATCGTCGGGCTTACACCATTAAAAGGTCCCCCATACATACCAGCAGACATCACCACCCGCATTCCTCCATCGACCAGAACCACAAGAATGCGTCGAATCAGGCGCAGCACACCCGCAGATCCATCACAAGTCGCAATACCGCAAGTAGCAGTAAGCATCAATGCAACTATCATACGGATGGCGCGCCCTCACAACACACCCACATGATCCCTATCGATTTTGGTAACAAAGTTTTTATTGTTGTTATATAAAAAATATCACCAACGTATCATAGTAGCACGCTACTAAGACGCCAATGAACAAAACTCCACGTATCATAGCGCTAATAAATTAAGACATGAAGTTGAGTATGCCTGTTACGCTTAAAAGTGCTACCAAACACACTCATCATCCAAATCCGAAAGATAGACGACGCATCGCTATTCGCTACGACGTCGCCCACAAACGGTATGGGTGTGCGATGTCCACGGGAAAGCCGTATTGCTACAACAAACCCGTTTACCCCCAGCACTAAGATGATATGTCTAGAACACATCGGTTAGCTAGTCCAAGTTTACCTCGGACCAATTGCTTGTGAAGCAGCACACACGCCACCATAATATTCCTTTTCAAGTCCCTAATGAGGACTAGTCATTTTGCTACAGTACTAGGAGCAGTCGGTCACCCGATCACCCCATATAATGCTTATGCATCAAGGAGACCTTCTATAATATTGCTTTTGTATCATAGACCTTACTTTCATAAGTCATTCATATATAGGTTTCGAACCAACGAGACTACTATTGTAATGCATATTCATCATAGAGACCTTCTATAGTATTGCTTTTGTATCATAGACCTTACTTTCATAAGTTATTAAAATATAGGGTTCGAACCCACGACCCTACTATTGTAATGCGTATTCATCATAGAGACCTTCTATAGTATTGCTTTTGTTCCATAGACCTTACTTTCATAAGTCATTAATATATAGGGTTCGAACCCACGACCCTACTATTGTAATGCATATTCATCATGGAGACCTTCTTTAGTATTGCTTTTGTATCATTGAGTTTAATATCATAAGTCCCTAATATAGGACTAGTCATTGTGCTACAGTACTTTAGGCAGTCGGGCTCCCGACCACCCCATATATATATACAACTGCAGATATGTATCTCCGGCAGCTCCTCTATACAAGACATCTATACATGAACACCTTCCATAACTTAGACAGTTTTTAAATTTTCTTTTATACGTGAACTCCTTCCACAATTGAAATAATACTAGTTTTTACGGAATTTATCGCGTATATTTAACTTTTTAATACCCGTTTTGAGAGCTTTACAGCACCCATGGTCACGGGAAGGACTGAGATGTTCAACGTCCAGATGTCATAGTTAACCGCGGTTACCATAGATTAAAATTTTACTTTTGTTCCGATCTACACAGTATGAACTTATGGTATCATGAAGTCTTGCAGTTGTATGCTTGGGTTGGGTTTTAATTTTATTTATTATAGGATCCCAAGCAGATGGTAGCACCCAGCCATCTTCGCTATTGAAATTAGGATGTTTTTTGATTTCAATAGCCTCGCGAATCAGCCTTGGAGGGAATCGGTGTTCTTTAGCGAGGATTTGTGGTCTATCAAATCTGATGTAGTGACGGGGGGCGATCCTGTACATGTTCACAGACTGCAGACTTCCCGGAGCGTCGATTCTTCACATCAGCTATATGTTCTTTAACGCGGGTTTTAATTGATCTTTTAGTTTGTCCTATGTAGGAGAGATCATATTCACAATGAAGCTTGTACACTCCTGCATCTTGCAGAGGGACGTTACACGTGACTGATGGTAAAAACTGACCAATCTTCTTCGGTGGCTTGAAGTATGTTTTGATGGAAGCGCGCTTCAAGATGTAGCCAATCTTGTCAGTGACTCCTCTAACATATGGCAGTACAGCAGGTACACGCTCGACTGTGGCCGGCTTCACTCGTTCTCTGTGACGTAGGGGCGGGACCCGAAGCTTGTTGTCATGCAAAACTTGCTTGACGTGTTGGAGCTCGGCAGCCAGGTGTTTACTGTCACAGATCCCTCGTGCTCTCTGAAACAAAGATTTACCCACGGTAGCTAACTGTGAAGGATGGTGGTGAGAATCATCGTTTAAATATCTATCTGTATGGGTCTTTTTTTCTATACACAGTATGTGTGACTCAAGGTGTTATCAGGATTCCGACTCCTTCCACAACTTAGACAATTTTTAGCAAATTTTCTAATTATCTTATAAACGTTATTTATCTTTATTTTTATAATGTTTTCGACTTCTATTTCTATTGTCTATCATGTTTTAAATATTTTTACAAGTTTTATAATAAATTTATTTATTATGAAAGCCAATATTTTGCCTTTAATTTACTATGTTATTGGTCTAATGTCTGAAATGTATTTATATTAAATTTATGCTTATTAATGTAATTTTATTGCTTAATATATATATATATATATATATATATTTTTTTTTTTTTTTATACTTTTAAGACTATTTTTAACGCCCCTTTATATTGAATTTAATTATCAATAATAATATTGGGCCGTCACAATAAGTTAGATTGGCTATGTTGGAAAGGGCATAGCATATCTTACGTTAGAACGAGATAGAATGGCTAGACCATACAACTACATGCTATAGACATATACCATACGTGAGATCCCTGTACGTGAGAGCTTAAGCGCCGGTGACTTCGAGTCGAAGCGTGTAACGCTAGGGTTGATATCGAACCGAAATGGAATATTATAGACTTATACCGAAGAAGATATATTATAGAAGGTATTTGTTATATATTATGTAAACTTATGTATTTGGGTAGTGAAAGATACGTTTAATTTGATATCAACTTTTATTAAATGAGGAATATTAAAACTTCCGACAAAACCAAATATGCACGACGGTTAATGGTAATCTTAAATAATTAACCAACACTTAGTATTTCAGTACGCAATAATCAGTATTACCTACTATTCTTTAAAAATAATTTACTCATATATTTTTGAATAATACTCTTATTTAATATAGAAATATAATGAAAATTAATTTTTTAATTTTCATTATTATTTCTAACAATTGCAAAAATTCGTAGCATGTATATTTTTTTTTAGAAAATCCAAAGGTATGCAGGTTTCCTGGGACATGGCGGCCAACAAATTGTTCCCTATGTGTTGAGGAGATAAGTCATTTTTATTTCTAATGAAATAATCCATAAATACAACAATGAACAAATACAAAAACTCTTTATAGATATCTAAAATTTCTTGACTCTCTAGTGGTATTTTTAATAGTGTATATTTCAGTTAATGTAATATAATAAAATTATTGGCGATATATTAGTTTTATTGTCATGGTATTTCCTTATAATTTTTGTTAAGATCATATCGACTTTCATTAAAATGAGTTCACATATTTTTAGGTATCATAAAACATTATTAAAAATTAAAATAACAAAACAAGGGCCCTTGTTTTGTGCAGTGGAATTTATTTTAATTTTTATCACTTAAAATCACTTTCAGTAATACTTATACATATACTATAATATCATTTATTTAATAACAACATTAATATTTTTCAAAGCATATAAACCGGCTATAAAAACTAATAACGTTACTTGGTAACATAAACTTAATTGTGTAAAATGTACATTAAGATATCAGTAATATTCATATATTAATTGAAATATTATAATATGACTTGACGAATGTATTAATATTAACTAATACTGACAAATATCGGTATTACTACTAGCCCACGACCAGGGCAGTCGGCGACTGCCCGTTCCACGCCCCGCGTGCCTCTCAAGACCCCCGCACACATCCAGACACCCACACATAGCCGCAAGCGATTTTACGTGCACACATGCTTAAGTGTCGTTTCTTTTCGTGTAGTGTATATATTCTTTGCTATAGATATATAGAGAAACAAATCCCGCTTATTTTCGCGGTATCTCTTATTTCAAAGTATTAATATGATTTTAAAAGGTGTATTTAAATATGGTAACGTGTATAGTTACCTGAATGCAGTTCATCGAGAAAAGAAAATCCACAAAATTAAACATTTCACACGTAAGTACAATTAAAAAGTTTAGCACTCTAAATGAAATAATTTAGAACTGGTACAAATGTTTTCTACACAAATGTTTAGGGAAAAATATCGCATTTTATTACAAGAATGCCCTAAACGCGTAAGAATTATAATAAAAATTTTAACACATACGTGAATTCTCGCTATTCAAAATCTTATTTTTGTAGTTGTTGTTTTTATTATTCGCTCGAGAGAGCAGGCGAAGGAACTAAGCCATACAGCCTTGTCTTTTTTTTAATTTGAATATATAGAATTTTGAAGTGTAAAGGCCGGAACCAAGTCTTACTTTTCTTCTTTCCATCTCTTCAAAAACCACAAAGGCTAAATGTCACTTTGTGACTCATATTTGTGTAAAAATGTGATAGTAAGGACCAATTGTATGTATTTAAAAGAGTATTGAGATATTTTAAAAATACAATTGATTATATGTAAGTCTATAAACGTCACGATGAATCTCTTATTGGTTATTGTGATGTAGATTGGGGTGGTAACGTCACACATAGGAAGTCTTCTACTGGTTATTGTTTTATATATATTTTAATTTCCTAATTACATGATACTCAATAAAACAAAGTTCTGTGGGCTTCGTTATAAATTAAAAGGTAAAGTTATAGCCATATATATATATATATACATACCACTGTTGCACAACTCTCTAATTTCTGAGTGAACTATGGAGCAGTTATTCGGCCACATCATCATCATCAGTAAATTTTGACGTATTTCGAAAAAAAAAATATTTTTGTCACTAATTTTCTTTTACCGCCGTGTATTTTTTAAATTAGCAATTAAAATCACCACAAGGTGTGTTGCAATGTTTTTAGACATAACTCTAGATAAAATTTTTTATTGGAAAGATCATATTAAAAAATAATAAATTAGATAAAAATAATAATAAGGCTATTTCCTGAGAAGTTATAACTCTTAATCCCTTCACAAGTCCACTGCTGAACATAGGCCTCCCCCAAGTAATGCCACAAAGCACGGTCATCGACTTCCTGCATATCTTACCAGGTCGTCACTCCATCTAGTGGGGGGTCGCCTTACACTACGCCTACCGGTACGAGGCTGCCACTCGAGAACCTTTCTTCCCCATCGGTTATCGGTTCTTCGAGCTATATGACCGGCCCATTGCCACTTCAGCTTACTTATCCGTTGGGCTATGTCGGTCACTCTGGTTTTACTGCGGATATCCTCATTTCTGAGTCTATCATACAGAGAAACTCCGAGCATAGCCCTCTCCATAGCTCGCTGAGCAACCTTGAGCGTCCTCCTACGGCCAGCAGTGAAGGACCACGTCTCAGATCCGTAAGTCATCACTGGCATTAGTCCAGTTTCAAGGTTCCCGCGCTTATTTTTCTTTTCTTCACAATATGCTGCTGCCTCACATTGCGAAGACTTGGGAGATTTTAACGACAGCTTAACCCAGCGGACTTTTAATGACGACAGTCACTCAAGTTCATAGGGCGCCTAACCGATCAAAATAACTCGACATCAAGGAACTTGTTTCGTCGTTTTCTCTAATAGTTCACACGCGCAGACAACTAATTCACAAAATCACATCACTTTTACGAAATAAAAACCACTTCAAACCATTATTCAAGCGAGAAAACAGGAGCGACAGTCCGTCGTCGGCCAAGTTCCCGCCAAAACTCCTTATTTTTGTAGAGATTGACACTATCGATGTCATCTTATCAATAATAAAATGTATAACAAGCAAAGGCATATCTTTGGATGCAGCCTCCTTTAAATTCCTTTTTTTAAATCTACAATATTTAATGTTTGGCATTATAGTAAATACTTTAGTAAGATAAATCAAACTCTTATAATGTTTCAGATTTCCGAAAAATACTGAGGTTAAACAAAATTGGTTAAGAATGATAAACAGAAAAGACTGGGTTCCCAAAAAATATACAACTATATGTAGCAAGCACTTTGAACAAAACTGTTTTTGTCATAGAAGTACATAAAGAGTAAAGCTGTATTCTGGTTCAATACCCATGTTACTTGCGCCCATACGTAGTTTCTTAATAATATATATTTACTGTACATATGTTCACTTTGTTTGCGCATGTGTACAAATAGTTGTCGTCATCCTTGTAATATATATATACGAAAGTAATAAAGGAACTTACAGTATCACTTGATTTAAACGACAAGTGAAGTACGCCCAATGTGGTCACCTACAGTCAGCTTCAAACCAAGAAAGCTACAAATGTGTTTTCACCCCTGAAGATTAAGATACAATGCCTTACGGCTTATATAAGGATGACTCTTTATTCATTTTAATCAGGTAGGTTGTATTGAAGCCGAAACGCAAAGCATCGTCATATGTCTACAGAGATATAAAACCCCAGTACCCAGTAGTTCTACTGCAAACGTTTCTGTTATAGATACTTCCCCGAGAAAGAAAAAAATGAAGAAATGAATTGATATTCTTCGGAGATGCCTAGATATGAAAAAAAAAACACAAAAAATATAGGAGCACAAAAAACGGGCTAATGAAACGGAAAAGGTGTCTCAAGTGATAAAAAATTTTGAAAGGCTTCCCTTACTTCAAAATAACATTAGTGCTGTAAGGTGTCTAGTTCAAACGATGTGTTGCAGCATCATTCGAGCAGTTCGATGAGTCGAAAGGGTGATTAAGAAAATACAAAATAAAAAATTAAACAAGAGTATGATACGCAACTAAAGACATTTGCCATTACTTTACACTTTTATAGTGCTAGGGTTAACAATCACAAGGGAACATAATTTGACCTGTGCCTATCACATCCTCGAACACTACGAGTCTGGTACCAAAATGTAGGCTGTAAACCCGGCATATCTAAGGAAGCCGTAGAAACCATAAATGCTATAAGAAAAAAAAAGATTTGAACATCGCCCCTTGCTTCTTTTCGAAAAAAAAGAAGTTCGACGAAATGTCTACCCGTGAGCACATTGAATTTGACGGTCGTAATCATCGTGGCTATGTTGATGTGGGTAATGGTATTTACGGAGATCAAGTATACAAGACTAAAGAGGTATTAGTAATCATGGCAGTGGCAATTAATTCTTTTTGAAAAATCCGAATCGCTTATTTTTTGGAAGAGGATTTACTGCTTCACAGAAAGCAACACTTCTAAAACTGTGTATTGCTTCATTATCAGATTTTATAAAAGTCTCTTCTGTCACTTTTGATGGCATAGCATCTAATATAAATATGGCACAAATACTAGGAGCTAATTGAGCACCACTCCATTTTGACCGTATTTTTACTATATAGGACAAAAATATTATATAATATTAGATGCAGTCATTTACTAAAGTTGGTTAGAAATACTCTTGCAGAAATCAAAAATGTTTATCATCATAATGATATTATTAAATACGAATTTCTTGAAAATCTCTCTCAACTTCAACATGATGTCGGTTTGCATTTGGCAAATAAGGTAACTAAAAAAACATGTCAATTTTGTAAATCACAAAATGAATGTACGGTTAGCAACGCAACTGTTAAGTAATTCTGTTGCAACCAGTTTAGAGTTCTTCAAAGATGTATTAAAATTACCCATGTTTGAAAATTTTCAAGCGACATCAGGTTTTATAAAGTATATAAACAGCATATTTGACATTTCAGCTACGGATTTAAGAAGGCTTTAAATGCAAAGAATGTTTAAAATGTGCTGAAAGCTGAATATGACAAAGTCTGTGAATACATAAAAAAAAAACTAAAATACAAAAAATAAGCTATGATAGATAGTCATAGAAAACTTGGTTTTATCGGTTTTTTGGCGAATACAATAGGTATAAAGTGATTATATGTCGATTTTATAGAGTCACGAAAATTAAAGTTTCTTCCGACCTATAAACTCTCTCAAGATCATATAGAAACTTTTTTTAGTGCAGTACGTTCTAGAGGAGGATTTTACAACAATCCTACAGCCAGATAATTCACAGCAGCACAAAACTATTAATCTGCTATGTAGAAGTGAAAATCAGCGATAAGGCTAATTGCTTGCCTTTGGAGAATTATGGTATGCTCAACTTACAAAGATCGTGTATTATGATAATTTAAAAACTGGCTTGTGTGGCTATTGACGCGAGCCAAATCGATAATGAAGATTCTGATTTCGTATCGTCTATCCCATGGATTCCTAAAGGCATGGAATCTGTAGTTCGGAAATAAAATTTAATGCGAAATCTGTGTAAATGTACTTTATGGTAACCATCTTAGTACTCAATGCTAATAAACAAATCAAAAAAAAAATCAAAACTAATCGGGGATAGATGTAGATGTCTATGGGCCACAGCATCCACTTACCATCAGGTGAATGTGTGCTCGCTTTTTACGCTTATTTTATAGCAAAAATGAAATATTAAAATGTACTTAGTACCATTAACTGACATGGCAAAATCAAGCAAGGTAAAGTTGTTTTACACGTCTTATGGTATTATTTTAACGATTAATATTATTACAGTCTGCAAGTTATTAGTTTTAAAGCGTTATTCAGCTGATTAAATATATTATGATAATATATGTTAGTTATTTATTATATATTATTTTACAGTTAGTTAATGTGACTGCTAATCATTAGGTCCCTGTTTCGAATCCCCGATCCGACCAAAATCAGGTTTTGAGATTTTCTGCCAAGAACTTGTCGGTAGCAGTCCGGAGTCAGGAAATTATCTGTGTTTCATCTTCGTGCTTTGGAATGCACGTGAAGCAGATTTCTTGCGTCTGATCCATCATCGTTTGTATCTAATTGCAGTCATATTAGACTGTGAGAGTGAGGGAAAGGACAGTGTGTTTGTGTATACACTAGATTAGTAATTACGACCACGACAGTGTTGAGCCAAACGATCCGTGACAAAAATAGGTAAATGGGTAGTGAAAGAATGCGATTCAAGGTCACAAAAACATAATATTTACTTCACTTAATATTTACAGTACACTTTCTACACATAAGTTTTAATTCATGTTTTCATATAAAAGTAAAAACCTCAAAAAATTAAATAAAACTATCGAAAATTGCGATTTAGGTTCAATATTGCCACTTTTCCGCCTTTGTTATTATCACACATTAATGGTAGAATATAAAATATAAAAACGTTTAACTTTCATACAAAAATAATAATAATTCTTATTTTAGTTTATTTATTAATGATAAGGATATTGAACGACGAGTGAATGCAGGAAATAAAGTAAATGGGGCTCTACACTCTATTGTGAAAAGTCAGAATGTGTCAAAAAAAGCACGTATGGCAATTCACAATGCTGTATTAGTCCCTACTTTAACATATGGTAGTGAAAATTGGGTGTGGCAGAAGAAGCACGAGAGTAGATTAAATGCAGTAGAAATACGGTCGCTAAGGAGTATGTTAGGGCTAAATCTGAGTGACAGGGTGAGAAACTGTGTGATAAAAGAAGAGTGTGGTTTGCAAGATGATGCAGTGACTAGGATTAAGAAAGGAATCATTACAGCCCTTCACAAGTCCACTGCTGAACATAGGCCTCCCCGAAGTAATGCCACAAAGCACGGTCCTGAGCCACCTGCATCAATCGACTTCCTACATGTCTTACCAGGTCGTCACTCCATCTAGTGGGGGGTCGCCCTACACTACGCCTACCGGTACGAGGTTGCCACTCGAGAACCTTTCTTCCCCATCGGTTATCGGTTCTTCGAGCTATATGGCCGGCCCATTGCCACTTTAGCTTACTAATCCGTTGGGCTATGTCGGTCACTCTGGTTTTACTACGGATATCCTCATTTCTGAGTTTATCACGCAAAGAAACTCCGAGCATAGCCCTCTCCATAGCTCGCTGAGCGACCTTGAGCGTCCTCATACGACCAACAGTGAAGGACCACGTATCTGATCCGTAAGTCATCACTGGCAACACGCACTGGTTGTACACTTTAGTTTTCAGAGATTGAGGTACACCTAACGAGAAGATATGTCGTACTTTCCCGAACGCTGCCCAGCCGAGTTGAATCCGTCGATTGACCTCTCGGTTGAAGTTGGACTTACCTAGTCGGACTATTTGTCCCAGGTAAACGTACTCGTCAACAACTTCGAGCATAGTGCTCCCAACAACTACCGGCATAGGTGAGACGTGGACATTAAACATGATCTTTGTTTTGTCCATGTTCATCTTAAGACCTATCCGTTGGGAGACACCATTGAGATCATTGATCATAGTGCTAAGGTCCTCCAGCGATTCTGCCATAAGGACTATATCGTCGGCAAATCTAAGGTGAGTGATGTACTCGTCATTGATGTTAATACCGTATCCTTTCCAGTTCAGTAGCTTGAAAACGTCTTCCAATGCAGCGGTGAAGAGTTTCGGGGATATAACATCACCCTGTCTTACACCTCTCTGCAGTTGGATAGGTTTCGAGCTCTGATTCTGTACTCGGATAGCCATCGTAGCCCTACTGTACAAACACTTCAGCACTTCGATATACCGACAGTCAACTTGGAACCGCTGAAGGGACTGTAGCACCGCCCAAATTTCGATGGAATCAAAGTCTTTCTCATAGTCCATATACGTCAAGCAAAGTGGCAGATTGTACTCTTCGGTCTTCTGTACAATCTGCCGCAGGGTATCTACTATGTGGTCTATGGTACTGAAGCCTTTTCCGAAACCGGCTTGTTCGGGAGGCTGGAAGTCGTCGAGTCTGCGTGCGAGACGATTCGTAATGATTTTTTAAATATCTTAAATGTATATAATTAAGTCACTTAATTAACTTAAACAACAAAAGAGATTTTTTTTCAATTTAATACAAACAAAATACGAAGAAAGTTTTTCACCATAGATATAGTATAAATTAGATTGGCGATGGAGTGATTAGGGTGAGACCAAAAACAGAATATACCGATGTGAGTGAAATGCGCATATGTGCGAGACGAAAAGTGCTGCGTCATGCATCAACTTTAATTATCGATACAGAGCGCTCTGTCCGTATCATTAAATGAATATCTTTATGTTTGAGGAGCAATAAACAAAAAGTTTATGATTTTTATTTTTTACCAAAAATCACTAACTTATTGTAAAAGGCTCTCCTTAGAGGTATTTTGCAATTTTGCTTCATACTTTAATCTAATAATCAAATAAGTTTCCATTATTAATTTAATAATTAAGTGTTTATGTTTTCATATTGCTGGCGAATCATACATATGCCAAGTATATCAAAATATTTTTTTAGGACACAAGGCATTCGCTCACTAATTTTCGAAACATATCTTCCTTTACATGTTCATAAGTGAACCTTCCCTAACTTTACCATAAAGTACATTTACACAGATTTCGCATTAAATTTTATTTCCGAACTACAGATTCCATGCCTTTAGGAATCCATGGGATAGACGATACGAAATCAGAATCTTCATTATCGCTTTGGCTCGGGCCAATAGCCACATCATCGTTTGGCGTCGTCATTGCACTAAGGCCAGTTTTAGTATTTAATGTATCTATAATACACGATCGCGTAAAATAGCAGCTAAATACTAGAGTATTTCGTAAAGGGAAAATTTTTAATTAATTGGTTTCTCAGCAATGTTACCATAATACTCATATAAAAAGTACCACGGATTTTCCTAATTTAACTACAACTATAACTCAAAATTATGGAAAATGCGGTTTCTGATTGCCAAACGTAAAAAATGTGGTAAAATCCTTACTATGAGGCCATCTATTAGAGAGACCTGTGTTCTGCGATAGACTTTCATATGATTTTGTATATTTTAGTGGCAGGCTGGATGGAAGGATCTGATCTACTCTCTAATCATTAATACAGTAAACAGTTTACTTAGTTTAAATTGTGATTATTTTCGAAAAACTTGACATTTTTAAAACGAAAAATCTGTAAAATATATACTAATATTAAAAAAAAGATTGATCGACCAAAAGAATACTACACATGTAAATAAAACAAGTTTTTACGGATTTTATCACGTATATTAACTTCTTTATATTCTTGACGTTTCGAACACTTTACAGCACCCATGGTCAGGTGGGGGACGAAAACGTTCGACGTCCAGATGTCCTAGTTATCCGCGGTTACCCACAGATTAAAATTATTAATTTTTTGTTCCGATCTCCACAGTATGAACTTATAGTATCTTAAAGTCGTGCAGTTGTATGTTTAGGTTCGGATTTAATATTATTAATTATTATAGGATCCCAAGCAGATGGTAGCACCCCGCCATCTCCTCTATTGAAATTAAGGATGTTTTTTGATTTCAATAACCTCGTGAATTATCTTTGGAAGAAACCGGTATTCTTTAACGAGGATTTGTGGTCTATCAAATCTGATGTAGTGACGAGGGCGATCCTGTAGGTGTTCACAGACTGCAGACTTCCCGGAGCGTCGATGTTTCAAATCAGCTACATGTTCTTTAACGTGGGTTTTAATTTATGTTACACTTTGTCCTTTGTACGATAAACCACATTCACAATCAAGCTTGTACACTCCTGTATCTTGCATTACACGACGCTTCAAGATGTAGCCAATCTTGTCAGTGACTCCTCTGTCATTTTTTATAGAATAGGGTGACAAACGAGCACACAGTCCACCTGATGGTAAGTGGTTGCTGTGGCCCAGAGACATCTACATCTGTCCTCGATTACGAAACAAAACGCAGACACGTTTTCACCCGTGAGGACTTAGGTGGAATGCCTCGTTTCAAGTAAAAAGGGTCTCCGGTTCTCTACACTCACCATACGAAACACAGCAGCATTAAGCTACTATTTGACGCTGGTATTCTGTGAGAGCGTGGTTCCTCCCCGGTCGAGCCGACCCATTCGTACTACAACTATACTATTAATATATCTGCAGCATGGCTCTACCACGTAAATGTCATACGGCAGTACAGCAAGTACCACGCTCGAGTATGGCTGGCTTCACTCGTTCACTGTGACGTAGGTGCAGGACCCGAAGCTTGTTGTCATGGAAAACTTGCTTGACTTGTTCGAGCTCGACGGCCATGTGTTTACTGTCACAGATCCCTCGTGCTCTCTGAAACAAAGTTTTACCCATAGTGGCTAACTAAGAAGGATGGAGATGATAATTATCATTTTGATATTTATCTGTAAGGGTCTTCTTTCTATACACAGTGTGGCTCAAGAGGATATCAGGATTCCGAATTACTAACACATCTAGAAGAGCTAAAGAATTGAGACCAAAATGACAAATGATCTTACAGTCCACACGATGGTAAGTGACAAATGAAGTCCATGGACACCTGCAGTCAAATTCGTGTTCGAAGTAGCCGTAGCCAAAATGCTACAGATGCGTCGTCTTCACAGCTATAAATAATTCACTGGTTCTATATACCCTCCAGATCGAAATAGAGCACTGTGTAGGCACTGATATTTTGCAACCTTAAAAGGTAAGATGACATTTAGTGAAAGACGTTAAATTGATATATTTGCTTTACGATATATTTATACTATAAAAATGTTTTATGTAAAGAAATATAAGAATTTATAAAAAGTATACAACACACATTGATCGTGAGCTGTGATGATCCTTGTTAGAACATAAACTACTTCGTAGTCCCATCGAACCTACTACTTAGTCATGAATTCATTGTATTTTAATTAATTGTGCTGAGGACGTGTGCTTCAGAGTTGGCACCGGCTTTAACGCGTCTTTTCCTGTACTCCTACTCCCTAGGCGTAGTCCCAAAATCATGGAAGACGGCTTACGTCCACCCGATCCCTAAAAAAGGCGACCGCTCTGACCCGTCCAAATACCGGCCAATCGCCATCACCTCCTTGTTCTCCAAAACAATGGAGTCCATTGTAAACTGCCAGCTCATGAGGTAGCCTTGAAGATCACCAGCTGATTAGTGACCGCCAATACGGTTTTCGCTGTGGTCGGTCAGCTGGTGATCTTCTGGTCTACCTAACTCACAGATGGGCGGAGGCAGTAGAGTTCAAGGGGGAGGCATTGGCCGTTAGTTTGGACATTGCGAAGGTCTTTGATCGGGTTTGGCACAAAGCGCTTCTTTCGAAGCTTCCCGAGAAATTGTGCGATTGGATCACCAGCTTTCTTGCAGATCGGGGCATCAAGGTCGTTGTAGACGGTGCAAGCTCCGATTGCAAGCCTATTAATGCTGGTGTTCCACAGGTCTGTGTGCTATCGCCAACGCTGTTTCTTCTGCATATCAATGACATGTTGCATACCCGTAACATTCATTGCTATGCAGATGACAGCACTGGTGATGCTCTTTACACCGGCCGAGCCAATATTTCTCGGGAAAACGTCTCCGAGTGCCGGGACAAACTTGTGTCTGAAGTCGAGTCTCTGCTAGACAGAGTCTCGGATTGGGGGCGACTAAATCTAGTCCAGTTTAACACCCAGAAGGCACAAGTTTGCGCGTTAACCGCTAAAAAGAACCCCTTTGTCGTATCCCCTCAGTTTCGAGGCACTCCCTTTGTTGCCTCAGCCGGTATCGGAATCCTTGGCGTCGACATATCGAATGACGTGCAGTTTCGTGGTCACTTGGAAGGGAAGGCCAAATTGGCCTCTAAAAAGCTTGGCGTGCTCAGCAGAGCGGGACAGTATTTCATGCCGGCACACCGCCTGCAACTTTACAAGGCGCAGGTTCGGCCGCACATGGAATACTGTTCCCATCCCTGGGCTGGGGCTCCCCAGTACCAGCTTCTTCCACTTGACCGCATCCAGCGCAGAGCGGCTCGAATCGTCGACGACCGAGTGCTTTCCGATCGGCTCGATTCACTGGCGCTGCGAAGAGATGTTGCATCTCTTTGCGTATTTTATCGCATCTATCACGGGGAGTGCTCTGAGGAATTGTTCGGATTAATCCCAGCCGCCAAATTTCGTGAACGCACTACACGTCAAACGTCCCGATACCATCCACACCATCTAGATGCTTGGCGGTCCACCACTGTACGTTTCACAAGGAGTTTTTTTCCACGTACAACCTCTCTGTGGAATAGTTTACCACCGGCGATTTTTCCGGACCGATACGACCTGGGGACCTTCAAGAAAAGAGCTTACTCCTTTCTAAAGGGCCGGCAACGCACCCGCAATTCTCCTGGTGTTGCGGTTGATCATGGGCGGCGGTAGTCACTTAACATCAGGTGAGCCACATGCTCGTTTGCCCCTTCTTCTATAAAAAAATTATCGGATTTAACACATTGAGTGCCAAAAGTTAGCGTCATAGTGAAATCGGTGGCCACCATACAAATGGCGTGCTACGCATTATTACGTAGCTGGCACCCACTAGAAAAAGTATCCCATGGATGCCAATCTACGCAATAGTACGTATTCGTAATATTACGTAGTCCGGCACCAATTACAACCCTTTCATCATATGATGCCAGTATACGCAATATTACGTATTCGTAATATTGCGTAGCTTGGCATCTCTGTTACTTACTTTCGTCCTGTTTACTCCTGCATTGCTAGGTGATTTTTTTTTCAAACCATTTTATGGATTCATTAGTGCAAGCAACAAACAACTACACAAAAGGCACAAAAGGGTCTGTACAAAAACATGCCCGTATTAGGTATTGGAAAGATACTAATCAGGAAGAAATGCGTAAATTCATTGGTATGTTGCTCTGTATGGGACTCGTTCGTTTACCTACTATAAGTCATTATTGGAAAATAGATCCACTGTACAAGTTACCAATTTTTAGAAAACTTATGAGTGGAAATCGCTTTCAAATATTTCATTTTTCTGAAAGTGATGACACAGCAACACCAAGACTGCATAAAATACAACCAATATTAGATCGTTTTAACAATATTACGTCTAAGATATATTACCCACAAACTGATTTAAGTATTGATGAATCGATGGATTTATGGAGAGGAAGACTGGTTTTTCGTCAATATATAAAAAATAAAAAAAAACATAAATATGGCGTGAAACTGTATGAACTTTGCGAATCATCAGGAATAGTTATGAAGATACGTGTTTATAGAGGAAAGAGTGAGAAGCCGCCACCGGAAACATATTACCGAAGTTGTATTAGATCTAATGGAAGGGTATTTAGACAAAGGCCATGTTATCTACGCTGACAATTTTTATAACATACCGGATCTAACAAGGCGTCTTAGTCAAAGAAAAACGTACATATGTAGTACTCTTCGAAAGATCCGCAAGAACCTTCCTCTAGACGTAGCCAACGCTAAGTTGAAGCTTGGCGAAATGGCTGCAAAAGTATGCAATGACATTACTGTTTGTAAGTAGAAAGACAAACGCGACGTCTTAGTGATTTCCAACAAACATAAATTGCAATTCGTGACAGTAAGAAAAGGAACGGGAAATTGTCGTTGAAGCCTATTATCGTTGATGACTACAACCTGGGGATGTCTGGTGTGGACAGAGGAGACCAGATGCTTTCATATTACTCGTGCCTTCGAAAAACTCTTAGATGGCATAAGAAATTGGCATTACACATTTTTGAAGTATAAGTCCAAAATGCCCATCGATTACTTCGCGTCAATGATCATACTTCGAAAATGCTTCTGATAAAGTTTCGTGAAGATTTCGTAAAATATCTCATGGGACTAAGTTTGAATCCAGCAGCAGTGTCATCCGGTGCATCATGCGCAGCACCTGTACAACCACAAGATGCCCAAGACAAACTTCAACTTATACCTTCGTCGTCGTTACAAGGGCCCTCTGAACCACCTCGATCGCCTGCTAATGTTGCGAGTCGCTTATCGACAAACGAAGGTGCACGAGTTCCATTGCAAAACTTTCATTACTTAGAAAAACTACCACCCACCGCTAAGAAAGCCGTTCCAGCCAAACCTTGCCGCGTTTGCACAAAAAACGAGAAGCAAAAGGAATCATCGTTTGTGTGTGCTACTTGCCCTGAAAAGCCTGCCTTATGTGTAAATAATTGCTTTAAAATTTTCTATACTGATCCTCGTATTGCATAGCTTATTTTAATTTTTTTGTTACAATTCATTTTTCATTTCATTAGAAATACGTTTTCTAAATTTATTTTAAAATAAATAATTACTACTTTTGTTATAAAAAGTAAACTTAATATGAAGTATCTCATTAGAAAACTAATATTTTTCACTAAAATTGCCTGAGAAAGCATGTCATTTGTGAAATATAAAAGAAATAAAGTTAATATTTTTCTGTCTCTTATTTTATTTAAGAGGCCAAAGAACATAAAAATATGCAATACAGGGTGCCAATTAATATAATTTATCATTTATGGGCTATGGAAGATCTACGTAATATTTCGTAGTTGGCTTCCACCATTGTTTCAACCTACGCAATATTGCGTATTTGGCACTCAATGTGTTAATTCCTTCGCTAAATTTTAGATTATTTAGACGTTAAGAAGAGGGTGGAAACTGCATAAAATTATTTTCTTTTATTCTGGTTACCCTGATCAAGATACAAGGACCAAATTATAGAATTATTTTATTGTCATCGGTCATTGGTACGAGTGCAAATAAAGTCAATGAGCCTTCTACAAGTTAGTAAAACTTAAGTAAAAGATTCCGTTACAAAGATAGACACTTAAATGCATATATACACGCAAAGCTTATAAATACGTGTTCAAAAGGCAATATTAATTGTGTAATAAAATTCAGTAACAAATAAAATTACATAGCTAAGCGTTCTCTTGTACTAAACTGCTAGTAAAGCGATGACGATGCACTCCTAATTCCCTGCAGCAGCACTTCCCGCACTTGCCAAACCATTCGGTGAATACTCGTGCGGTCTGTACGGAAGTAAACTGCACAGGACATTGGACTTTCGCCAATGACAACCTTGCAAACTAAATTGTATTCAGCAAATCCAAATTCATGGCGGTTTAAGAACTACTATTACGCTATCCCATATCATTCGGTGGTTGTTGTAACAGTACCCTCAACATACGGATATAAAAGAAGTTAGATATATGGATATGAAAAGAGCAAGAAAATTGTGTCAAGATCGTGTCAAATAGAAAAGTATTTAGTCTCTGCATAACCCACTCCGTGACAAGCGTATGATTTTGTATGTGTACGTGGTAGAGCCGTGATAGCTCAAAGGCTAAGCGCTCGCTGTAAATTTCACAATACTCGAGCAATCCGGGTTCGATCCCCGCCTGCACTAACGAAGCTAGTAATAACAATTTAAGTGCTGATTTGCCATTACCACGTAATCGGCGGTGTAAGAAAATATCGTAGAGACCTGCATGTCTGAGAAATAAGAAAAACATTTCGAATACATGTGACGTTTGAGTACACATTTCCTTGGCCTAAACCACTCTCACAAATAAGAGAAGGCTGTGCCCAGTAGTTGGACGTGTATATATAGACTAACTTTAAGTTTAACGTGGTTGAGCTATGCTCCAGCAGTATTATGATTGTAATATGAATGGATCAGCTTGAACCATAAAAGACTATGATTTCAGAGACCAGTGTAAATTAGTAGTGTTAAATAACTGTTTAATGTTGCCGTGTTTCGTATGGTGAATGAAAGGAACTTGAGAACCATTATACTTGAAACGAGGCATTTCATCTTAGTCCTTAGGGGTGACGTCTCATCTGAATCATGATTTTAATAATGAATATACTATGTAAATGTATATGAGTTCAGTATGGCACGGCACGGTTGGACTGAGGGCTTGTTAACCTCCTTTAATTTATAAAAAAAAAAGTTTACGAATAATGCACTGAATTTTCCGCTTAAGTCTTACGTAACTGATAGAGATCATCCTAAAGCATTAAGTCCGCCAGTTGTAGCCTTTGTTACTTTTGCGTTTACTTTTGATATTTATTTACAACAACATTTAAAATCAGAGGTCCATTTTTGACAATTTAAAAGAGATCTCTCCAGTGAATAATTATTGCACATCTAGCAAGCCCACCGTCAAACTGTGGATTGATTACATACTGCCTACTAAATTAATAATTTAAATACCGACGTTTCGGCCCACCTGGGTAGGATCTATTAAACTGGTGTTATTTATATTTACGATAAAATCCTTTGATTTTATATATTTTCCGTTTTTTTTTAAATATCTAAGTTTTTCAGATAAAATATGCGATCACTCCTAGAGTACCTGGATTTTAAATTGTATAATATTTTACTTTGAGAAATAACGTCCCGCTTGATTGTATGCTTATTCTTACCAGAATAAGGGATTTTTCACGATCTAGTGGTCAAAAAGAAAACTGTTAACAATCACTTGTAATATATCATCATCATTATTACAGCCCTTCACAAGTCCACTGTTGAACATAAGCCTCCCCCAAGGAGAGCCACAAGGCTTGGTCCTAAGCCACCTGCATCCATCGACTCCCTGCATATCTTACCAGGTCGTCACTCCATCTAGTGGGGGGATGCACTACACTTCACCTGCCGATACGAGGCTGCTATTCGAGAACCTTTTTTCCCCATCCGTTATCGGTTCTTCGAGCTACATGGCCGGCCCATTGCTACTTCAGCTTACTAAGCCTTTAGGCTATATCGGTTACTCTGGTTCTACTGCGGATAACCTCATTTCTTAGTTTATCACGCAGATAAACTCCGAGCATAGCCCATAGTTTTGAGATTTTGAGGTATGCCTGACGAGAAGATTTGTCGCAATCTCCCGAACGCTGCCCAGACGATTTGACACCATCGATTGACATCTCGGTCGAAATATGAGTTACCTAGTCGGAGTAATTGTCCAAAGTAAAAATATTCATCAATAACTTCGAGCTTAGTGCTACCAAAAACTACCGACATAGGTGTGACATGGACATTTCACATGACTTTCGTTTTGTCCATGTTCATCTTAAGACCTATCCGTTGGGAAACACTATTGAGGTCATTGAGCATAGTGTTTAGGTCCTCCAGCAATTCTGCCATAAGGATTATATCGTGGGCAAATTGAAGGTGAGGGATATACTCGCCATTTACGTTAATACCGTATCCTTTTCAGTCTAGTAGCTTGAAAACATCTTCCAATGCAGCGTGATGAAGAGTTTTGGGGATAAATTGTCACCCTGTCTTACACCTCTTTGCAGTTGGATAGGTTTCATACTTTGATTATGTACTTTTCCTGTCTGTTGCAAAACCATCCCTCATGACTCTTCAACCTGTATTATTTCTGTTACATAATATAAGTATTATCTACATTACTATCAATTACTATGATAAATATAATTTTTATAAGTTAATTACAACACAATGGTACCTAAATCATGCTAAAAGTGCCTTATAACTCAATGCACATATTCTATCAAAACGTCCGTGGCTTGCGAACTAAAACTAGGCAATTTCGAGACAGTATAATTTGTAATAACTTCAACATAATACTCATTACAGAAACTTGGTTGACTGATGGTATTTACAACGGTGAATTATGTGACAATAGGTACGACATATTTAGGTATGATAGAAATAAAACATCTTCGCTTAAAAAGAAGGGTGGGGGGGGGTCATGATTTGTACGTATACACAATTACAAGCTCAAGATCGGACCGAATGGATGTGTAGAGATCTCGAATGTTTGTGGGTAATTGTTGTGGGTAAAAAGCAATACCAGGAAAATATTTAATTTGTCAAGACAGACGTAATTTAAACATTGGAGTTGTTTATATACCGCCTGATAATTATCAATCAAAGCGTTTAGATAATTTTACAGAAATGCTCACAAAAATCATAACTCAATGTCCAAATGATCATTATATAATTGCTGGTGACTTCAACCTAACGAATATATCTTGGTCCTCTTCAGGTCCCGTAATGCTTAAGCAAAGTCCAGTAGAATTACAAAATGCTACAATAAAGTTAACTGATCTATGCAACTTATTAGGGCTAAATCAACATAATATTATTGGCAACAACTAGACTTAGTGTTCAGTAACATAAACATAGACGTTACTCGTTCTCAAGTATATCTTGTATCTGAGGATAAATACCATCCTTCTTTACTGCTCGACGCATCTGATCTGCTAATACCCTGCTTAAAAAATAAACCACGATCAAAATTAAACTTTAACCGAGTTGATTACGATAAAATAAATAAAGCCCTCTCAGAAGTCAACTGGTGTTCCTTGTTAACTGGCAACTCAATTGATGTCGTAGTTCAAAATTTTTATTCCCAGCTACACCTAATAATTGATAAATTTGTACCTACTTGTTTATCCCGTTCATCTAATTACCCTGTTTGGTATTCTAAATCACTAAGGCATATTATTCGAGAAAAGCTCTTAAAACATAAGCATTGGAAAAAATATAAAAATCCCCGTGATTATGACGAATTTTGCATACTACGTACTAGACAAAAGAAATTACAGAAACAGTGCCACGAGCGTTACTTAGATAAAATGCAAAGCCTTCTAAAAAAGATCCTAAAATATTATGGTCTTATTTAAAATCTATACGTAATAGCAACTCTACATACTCTAATACATTAAAATTAGGAAATGAATCATACACAAATGAAACGAACGTGGGTGCGGGATTTAATAAATTCTTTGAAAGTGTTTTTCAAAAGCCTTCTTCTTCTTACGATTATTCCCATATACCAAACGTAGAATTAAATGATATACTACATAATATATACTTTTGTACTAAAAATGTTTCTCGTATTCTACATACAATTAAAACTAATACAGGGCCTGGTAGCGATGGCATACCTCCTCTATTTATACATAAATGTGCAAAACACTTGACCAAGCCTCTCTCAATAATCTTTAATATGTCTGTTGACACCTATGGAACATTTCCTAGTAAGTGGAAAGAAGCTCTAATAATACCTATACATAAGAGTGGACCAAAAAGCAGAATTGAGCACTACCGCCCAATCTCCATATTAAACACATTTGGAAAGATTTTTGAAAAACTTATCTTTATACACATCAGTTCCATAATCTTAAAATCAATACCAACTGAACAACATGGTTTTATAAATAAAAGATCAACTGTAACAGTTTGCGTTTACGTCAGAGAGGACATCTGTTCTCGACGCCTCGGCAGACTTGAAGGTTCGGACCTGTCCATCCTTTGGCTACGCGTAGACAGCGACGACCATCCGCGCGTCTACGGGTGCCTCTATAGGTCCCATAGCGGTAATGCCGAAACAGACCGACTCTTCGACCACGTCCAAATGGCTGCAGATTCGTTGCTACAGCAGATCCCCTCCGCAGAGATCGTGATCCTCGGCGACTTTAACGCCCATCACGCCGAATGGCTCGGTTCACGTTTAACCGATCATGCGGGGAGATCTGTTCATGATTTTGCCTTGGCATATGGTCTGACACAACTGGTTACTTCGCCTACGCGGATTCCAGATGTGGAGGATCATGCACCTTCCCTGTTGGACCTTCTGCTGACCTCTCACCCGGACGGATATCAGATTTCCGTTGACGCCCCTTTAGGCTCCTCGGACCATTGTCTTGTCCGGAGTGTGGTGCCACTCACACTGAAATCGCGGTTGCATTCTGCAGGCTGCCGCCGTGTTTGGCACTATAGGTCAGCCGATTGGGATGGGATGCGGTCTTTCTTTGCATCCTACCCTTGGGGGCGGGTTTGCTTCTCGCCGGATGATCCCAACGTTGTTGCGGATTCTGTCGCTGATGTGGTACTTCAGGGTATGGAACTTTTATTCCTTCCTCTGTGGTGCCCATTGGAGGCAAATCTCAGCCATGGTTTGGTCGCTCCTGTAAAATAGCATCATGCTATAAGCAGGAGTGCTACCGAGCCTGGGCTGACGCATCAGCGTCCAGGGATGTAAACACCAGCGCTCTAAAAAAGAAGTATAATTCCGCCTCTAGGTCCTTCAAAAGAGTCATTGCCAAGGCAAAGTCAGAGCACATAGGCAGAATTGGCGAGAGACTAGTTCGTCTTCCTTCTGGAACCCGTGCATTCTGGTCTCTCGCCAAGGCTGTCCAAGGGAATATCTGTCAGCCATCTCTTCCATCTCTGCACAGGGAGGACGACTCACTGGCCCACACCGCAAAGGAGAAAGCCGATCTTCTAGGCTCTTTCTTTGCGTCTAACTCGACTCTCCATGACGGGGGGAGTACGCCGCCGACCATCCCGCGGTGTGAGTGCT
Source organism: Parnassius apollo (assembly GCA_907164705.1). Taxonomy (NCBI): domain Eukaryota; kingdom Metazoa; phylum Arthropoda; class Insecta; order Lepidoptera; family Papilionidae; genus Parnassius; species Parnassius apollo. Next base: position 952,954 of record CAJQZP010000783.1, on the reverse strand, counting down.
CCATGCCGGAAGTGCAGTTCACTCAGCGCTCGGTTCGCAAAGCACTCCTCTCCCTGGACATCCATAAGTCGAGTGGGCCTGATGGAATCCCCCCAATTGTGCTGAGGACGTGTGCTCCAGAGTTGGCACCGGTTTTAACGCGTCTTTTCCGGTACTCCTACTCCCTAGGCGTAGTCCCAAAATCATGGAAGACGGCTTTCGTCCACCCGATCCCTAAAAAAGGCGACCGCTTAGACCCGTCCAACTACCGGCCTATCGCCATCACCTCCTTGTTCTCCAAAACAATGGAGTCCATTGTAAACTGCCAGCTCATGAGGTACCTTGAGGATCACCAGCTGATTAGTGACCGCCAATACGGTTTTCGCCGTGGTAGGTCAGCTGGTGATCTTCTGGTCTACCTAACTCACAGATGGGTGGAGGCAGTAGAGTCCAAGGGGGAGGCATTGGCCGTTAGTTTGGACATTGCGAAGGCCTTCGATCGGGTTTGGCACAAAGCGCTTCTTTCGAAGCTCCCTTCCTATGGGCTTCCCGAGAAATTGTGCGATTGGATCACCAGTTTTCTTGCAGATCGGAGCATCAAGGTCGTTGTAGACGGTGCAAGCTCCGATTGCAAGCTTATTAATGCTGGTGTTCCACAGGGCTGCGTGCTATCGCCAACGCTGTTTCTTCTGCATATCAATGATATGTTGCAAACCCGTAGCATTCATTGCTATGCAGATGACAGCACTGGTGATGCTCTTTACACCGGCCGAGCCAATATTTCTCGGGAAAACGTCTCTGAGTGCCGGGACAAACTTGTGTCTGAAGTCGAGTCTCTGCTGGACAGAGTCTCGGATTGGGGGCGACTAAATCTAGTCCAGTTTAACCCCCAGAAGACACAAGTTTGCGCGTTAACCGCTAAAAAGAACCCCTTTGTCGTATCCCCTCAGTTTCAAGGCACTCCTCTTGATGCCTCAGCCAGTATCGGAATCCTCGGCGTCGACATATCGAGTGACGTGCAGTTTCGTGGTCACTTGGAAGGGAAGGCCAAATTGGCCTCTAAAAAAGCTTGGCGTGCTCAGCAGAGCGGGACAGTATTTCATGCCGGCACACCGCCTGCAACTTTACAAGGCGCAGGTTCGGCCGCTCATGGAATACTGTTCCCATCTCTGGGCTGGGGCTCCCCAGTACCAGCTCCTTCCACTTGACCGCATCCAGCGCAGAGCGGCTCGAATCGTTGACGACCGAGTGCTTTCCGATCGGCTCGATTCACTGGCGCTGCGAAGAGATGTTGCATCTCTTTGCGTATTTTATCGCATCTATCACGGGGAGTGCTCTGAGGAATTGTTCGGATTAATCCCAGCCGCCAAATTTCGTGAACGCACTACACGGCAAACGTCCCGATACCATCCACACCATCTGGATGCTTGGCGGTCCACCACTGTACGTTTCAAAAGGAGTTTTCTTCCGCGTACAACCTCTCTGTGGAATAATTTACCACCGGTGATTTTTCCGGACCGATACGACCTGGGGACCTTCAAGAAAAGAGCTTACTCCTTTCTAAAGGGCCGGCAACGCACCTGCAATTCCCCTGGTGTTGCGGTTGATCATGGGCGGCGGTAGTCACTTAACATCAGGTGAGCCACATGCTCGTTTGCCCCCTCTTCTATAAAAAAAAAAAAAAAAAAAAAAAAAAAACAAATTTAGCTACTTTAACCAATTATATATATATGAGCATGGACGACAGGCAGCAGGTTGATGTAATATACACGGACTTTGAAAAAGAATTTGACCGTGTTGATCATGCCATTCTTTTACGTAAACTTTACAGTTTGGGTATTCATGGTGATTTGCACAGATGGGTAACTTCATACGTAAGTAACAGAAGGTAAGCAGTGTTACTGGGTAGTGCTCGTAGTGATTTTATTATGGTAACATCTGGTGTCCCACAAGGCTCAATACTCGGACCTCTGTTCTACAACGCCTATTTATTTGACATCGGTGACTGCTTCTATCATTCAAACTATTTAATGTTCGCAGATGACAAAAAAATTTATCTAAAAATAAAAACAATTGATGACTGTGTTCTGATTCAAAACGATTTAAAAAACCTAGAAACTTATTACAGCAAAAATAGAATTACTATCAATAGTGAAAAATGTGTCAAAATAACCTTCAGTCGCAAGAAACAGCTCATAGATTACAATTATTCAATTAACAATAAATCCATAAAGAGTGTATCATCAGTTAGAGATCTTGGTATCAGGCTGGACTCAAAATTAACGTTCAATGAGCATATAGATAGTATTGTTGACAAAGCCTACAAGCAATTTGGATTCATAAAGCGCGTCTGCAACGATTTTAGCAGTATTAATTGCATTAAAGCTCTATACGTTGCATACGTAAGGAGTGTTCTCGAATACGCCAATACAATCTGGTCTCCAAAGTATGCGAAGCATAAGCATCAAATAGAATCAATTCAAAAACTGTTCATTAAGTTTATAATAAATAAATAAATAAATAAATATCATTTTATTGCCACTTTTAAAAAAAAACATGTATACATATAAACTAAATAATTAATCTTAATTGAATTTAGGCAAACGGAGGTGACTCAGCTTTTGCTTACATGGAACTAGATCCCATGAAGCGCTGGTTTTCAGGCACTCCTTCTTCCCTGAGATGTTACACGGGTGTTATGAGAATTTCGAGTTTCCCAATCACCTCTTTCATTTGCTCATCTATCTGGTTGTGACATTTTATAATTATTAATTAATAATTCTTGCATTCGTGCGTGTGTGTGTGTGTGTGTGTGTGTGTGTGTGTATGTGTGTGATTGTTCAGTTTATAATACACGGGGATCTTTTATAAGGGTTATATCATAATGTTAAAAAAAGTCTCTTAAGTTTATGTATTTCCAGTAGGTATGTTTCAAGTTTTCTACAGCAATTTGCCGCTTCAGCAATGCTGATTTATATTTAGCTTTGAAGCTATCCGTACTCATTTTATTTCTCATAGGAGGGGGCAAATCGTTCCATATCCTTGCTGCAACACATTTGAAACATCCTCTGTACCGCGTTGTTTTATGTTTTGGCATACTTAACATGTTTAACGAGTTCGTACGAAGGTTTCTATGTGAAATGTCTTTGATCCATAGGAGTTTTATCTCATCAAAAGATCATAATAGTTTTGCTTCATACGAAGATGCTTGCAAATTTTACCGCTTAGATACCTTGGAACTCAGAAGACTTCAATACGATATGTTTTTGCTACACGGTTTATGGTCTGGTAACATAGATTGTCCAGACTTGTTATCTAAAATATCTATACTAGTACCTAAATACCGAACTAGACATACGCCATTATTTCACGTACCACGAGCAAACACAAATTACGCAAAAAATTCTACTTTATGTCGTATTGTTCAAAACTATAATTAGTTTTACGCTGACTTGGATATTTTCAACCTATCCAAGAGTCGCATCAAACGTGATGTTGTAAACAAAAATGGGGCATCATACACACACACACACACACACACACACACACACACACACACACACACACACACACACACACACACACATACACACACACGCACGCACGCACGCACGCACGCTTAATTATTAGTTGATAAAAACTGTGTAATCTCTATTGGCCTTACTATATGATAATATGTATTGTAAATACGATAAAAACGCTGTATGATTACCTAAATAAATAAATAAATAAATAAATACTCGGATAACCATCGTAGCCCTATTGTACAAACACTTCAGAATTCGATATACCGACAGTTAACTTGGCATCGCCGAAGAGACTGTTGCACTGCCCAATTTTCGACGGGATCAAAGGTTTTCTTCACCAGGCCAGGTCCACATACGCCAAGCAAAGTGGCAGATTGTACTCTTCGGTCTTCTGTACAATTTGCCGAAGGGTATGTATGTAGTCTATGGTGCTAAAGCCTTTTCGGAAACCGGCTTGTACGGGTGGCTAGAAGTCGTCAAGTCTTTGTGCGAGACGATTCGTAATGACTCTCGAAAACAGCACGTAGACGCGGCTCAGAAAGGATATGGGTCTGTAGTTCTTCAAGAAACTGTTGTCACCTTTCTTGAAGAACAAGACCACCGCACCACGCCTCGGGAGCAGTGCTACCATGGAGAACGGAATTGAAGACCTTCTGAAGAACTTTAAGTATCGGTTTTCCACCCGTTTTCAAAAGCTCCGCTATAATTCCATCCTCATCCAAGAACTTACCGTTTTTAAGGTGCTGGAGAGCCATTCTAATCTCGATTAGACTGATGTCCGTGATATCATCGGAATAGTGTCGGATAAGACTTGCTCTTGCATCGTTAATCACAGTTGCGTGTGGCTCTAACGATGAAGTGTAAAGCTGCCCATAGAACCTCTCAATCTCACTCAGAATCTCAGGTGTCCCGATAACGATGCTGCCACTTCTCTCTGACAGTTGGCTCTTTCTGACAGACAGATCTCTGGTAAAGACTTTGGATCCCTGGTGTCGCTCAATCGCTTCTCCAATACGAACTGTATTAAAGTTGCGCAAGTCCCGCCGCATGAATTTGTAGATATGTCTATTCAGTTGCTTGTATGCTGTCAAATCTGCTGACAACTGCATCTTCATCTCCTGTCTAACAGCCATGAGACTAGATTGTAATTGGAGAGTTTTTGTGTTCGTCTGCGATGGGTCTTACAGAACTTAGCTCCTACCACATGGACAATTTCCACAAACTTGTCATTTATATCATTTACTTCATTGCAATTTTCTAGGCACTGAAAACGATTTTGTAACTCGAGCTGAAAGTTTTCAGCGCTTTGGATTACAGCACGAAGGGGACGGAGCGTTGAATTCATTAGACGTGATCTCTCTAACTTTGCGTTTAGGTTCAGTGTGCCTCTCACCTGGTGATCGCTACCAGTTTTCACCCTTGCGATCACTGAGACATCGGTGGACGGTTGTCGTCTGGTCGTCATAATGAAGTCAATCTAATTTTTTGTCGAACCGTCGGCGCTCGACCAGGTCCACTTTCTGTGGGGCCGTTTTTGGCAGAAATAATTCATCATAAAGAGTCGTTCTTCTTCCATGAATTCGGCCAGCTGCTGGCCCCTAGGTTTTTGTAGCCCTATTCCGAATCCTCTACTTTCAGCTCACCGTTCTCTCTTGTGCCTAGTTCTGCGTTGATGACTCCCATTAACATCTTATAGTGGGTTTTAAAAGAATGTATGGCTCTAGAGATATCCTCATACATTTCCTCTACCTCCTTATCGGGATGTGCCGTTGGTTGGTGCGTAAACCTGTATGACTTTCAGCGAATACTGGTTGGTGGTACTGAGTATAAGGTACGCAACCCTCATCGACACACTCCCAATCTTTACAACGTTGTTTACGAGAGACTTGTGGACGATAAAAACGACATGTCCTTGGGGCAAATGATCACCCTCCCGTTGATGTAGAACAAGTTGCCGGATTCGAAGATCACCGTGTCCTCCCGCTTTTTTCGGTACCTCAGATAATCCTATAATAAATACCCCAGCGCATCTTGTCTATCTCTTCTTCCAGTTCTAGGATCTTCTCGTCAGTCCTCAGTGCGTGTTGTATAATATATATATATATTAAATAAAAATTAAAATGTACTTTATTTTATTCTAGTATAATTTATTTATTATAAAAAAGAATCATAAAGATCGGTTTACATTTGACGAAGTTATTGCGTAACGTATAAGAAAATTATACAGTCGAATTGTAAAATCTTCACATAGTTTTAAGTCGGATATAAAAGGAAATGACAAAAATATTTCTTTTTAATGCATGCAAGTCTTATTAAAAAACATTTATGTATAAGAAATAGAAAGAAAGAAAGAAAGATTTATTACAGAATTAACTCGATGAAAATTTAACTTAGCGGATTAAATACGAAAATATGATTTTTCAGATTGGTATCACATGAGTGAAAATGATTTGTAAGCAGGAATCGTTTGCGCTGCGTACGTAAACTGATTATTTAGAAGTCGAAATGACTTCGTTTGAGCATTTCCAAACCGAAATGTGAACACGTCGTCTTTCTTAATTTCATTTGCAATATAGACGGTGTGCTCATTTATAAAGCTTGCGTCAAAAAGAGTTTCATTTATTAATCTGCTTAACTCTGTTAGATAAATTTGAAAATGTTTGTCGCAATACATAAAAATAATGGTATTAAGACACCAAAAAAAAAACTGCAGTATAATTACGTGTTAAGAGCCGATAGTAAAACTTCAAGAGTAGCTCCTTAAAAATTTGGAAAAAAAATTCATCCTTCCGAAATTTCTAATGTTACTTTCGACAAAAACTTTGGGCTCTTTTGTATGCTTAAGTTATAAAAAATATTATTGCTTTTTATTCAAGTGTCATTGTGGTATATAAACAACAAATATTCGATTTATTGTTAACTGGTAAGTATTTTTCTAAAGGAATAAACATTTTTTATTTTTTCATTATTTTCTACTTACCTATATAATAAATAACTCATCTGCTTTTCTTAACCCTTAACCACCTAGCGTCGGTCACAGTGACTCCAGGCGATATATTTTTTCAAATATTTCCGTTATTACACGGGCCACGCGCCTGTGACTCTATGTACTTTTTCCCCGCCCTCTCCAGTTTTCGCCCTGCGCTCGACCAAGCAACACGTGCGCGCAATAAAAAAATACAGGTAAATATATTTCGCATGCGGTCATGGTGACCGACGTTAGGTTGTTAAGTTACTTTTGGTGCTAACATTTTCGTGTTGTTTTTTAGGTTTATCATGTCTGAACGTGATCAAAATATCATTAGATGGTTAGAAGCGTTTGAATTAGATTTCGAGGATGAAAGCGACGTGCCGGAATTACCAAATGAAGACTGCAGTGATGTAGAAGATTTACCATTAGACCACGTCATTGATGGTCAGTGTCAATCAGACTCTGAAATTGATGTTGAAGAGTTAAATGAATATGACGATATAAATGATCTGCCAGTTGATGATGCATCTTCCGATGATGACGATCCATTGTCGAGATACCGGAACTATTTCGGAAAAAAATCGGTTCCGTTGGTCGTCTCAACCTCCAGTTTCGCGATCAAGGACTCTGCAACACAACATCGTTCAGCAACCTCCACGATTGAAAAGGAACTTCAAAGATGTTTTGAACAGTAATACAACATCATCCATTTGTTTTATTTCACCAAGGCATTTGTTTTTTACTGATGATATGTTAGAAGAAATTGTAAAGCATACTAACGAAAAAATTAGAAAGATAAGACCTAACTATCAAAACCAGACATTTGTTCAAGACCTTGACGTAATTGAGCTGAAGGCTTTTATCGGTATGTTGTACTATACCTCAATTTTCAAAGAGAACCACACACATTACACATGTTGGTACAGCACAGATGGTACAGGAAGAGAGATTTATCGTTGTATAATGAGCAAGAACAGGTTCGAAACCTTGCTAAATTACCTTCGTTTTGATGATGCGAGCACCAGAGATGAACGCCGTAGCAGTGATAAAGCTGCACCTATATCTCAGCTTTTTAAAAAGCTGATACAAAACTGCAAAGAAGTTTGTTCAATTGGCAGTTACGCTTGTATTGACGAAATGTTGGTGGCTTTCCGTGGGAGGTGCAGCTTCAAAATGTACATGCCGAAAAAACCCAACAAATATGGATTAAAAATTATGTGCATGACTGATGCCGAAAACGGATACCTTGTGGATGCCTACATATACTTGGGAAAAGACTCAGATAGCCAAGGCTTGCCCATTGAATACCAAAGACTGAACAAACCCACGCAAGCGGTTTTGCGATTGGTTGCGTCGATTGAAGGAACCCCCAGAAATGTAACGACTGGTAACTGGTTCACTTCGGTGGAGCTAATGAACATCCTAAAGCAAAAACAGCTGACATTTGTGGGTACCTCAAAATAAAAGGGAAGTACCTCCTCAATATATGCCTAGCCGTCATCGGGACGTTGGCTCTTCGATTTTTGGATTCACGTCAGATGCAACATTGCTATCTTTTGTACCAAAGCAAAACAAATCCGTGCTTCTTCTTTCCAGCATGCATCACTCACCAACCATCGATCCACAAAAGCAAAAGCCAGAAATGATTATTTTTTATAATAGCACCAAAGGTGGCGTCGATACATTAGATCAGAAATGTGCCATTTACTCAACTTCTCGACGCACACAGCGCTGGCCAATGGCGGTCTTCTACAGAATGCTGGATGTTTCTGCAGCAAATGCGTACATCATCAGCAGCATGAACCAATCTCAGAGAAAGGTGCCCAGACTGAATTTCATGAAACAACTGGCTGAAGACCTTATTACACCCCATTTACGACGTCGAGCGAACCAGTTTGGATTGCAAAGGGAACTTCAGAAAGCTATTCGCCGGGTTCTCAAAATAGATGAAGAACCCAGAACATCTTCGGCAGTTAGCTCTGACAAATTAGAAACACGCAAAACTTGTTCAACGTGTGACCCAAAGAAGAAACGTAAAACATTTCATTTGTGTTTTCAGTGCAAAAATCCAATTTGCGTTGAGTGTTCTCTAAAAATGTGTGTACGCTGCCGCGAGAAATTGTGAATGTTAGGGTGTTGTAATTTTGTAACGATTGTGATTTAATTGTGCCAATGATAGTTTTATATAAGAGGTTATATATTTAAGTTACTAAAATATTTAAAAACTAAGAAGTCTCATTGATTGTTATTGCTTAGAACTCAGCTTAATCGGAAAACCTATAATTTGTTAAAATATTCGTTAGTCAATTTTTATTAATAGTAATAAGAAGTAAGAAGTATTAATTTGAAGAGTTTATTGAAACAAATTGAAATAAAAACAACTGAATTTTTTTTTGTAGTTTCGAATTTTGCCAATTTATGATTTTTTCACCTTTATAATAGTACTTATATGCAAGCGGTCACCATGACCGACGTTAGGTGGAAGTGTTACTAGAATACACGTTAGGTGGCTAAGGGTTAATCAACCTATAAAAGTCCACCGCTGGACATGGACTGAATCTATCGTTATAATATGGAGTTTGTTTTAAATCTTTTAACTTTGCTAACCGTCGCACATCTCGCGGAACAGTCAAAACCTTCGAAAAATGTTTGTCTTTCGGAACAATTCGAAAAGTATTATTTTTATTTTCTGGGTAGTAGTTAAATAATAAACCAGCGGCCTGGTGGTTTGTAGTTTGCTCAACGTTTTTTTGAATTAATTTAATTTATATTTCCTTTTTTTGCAAAATTGACACATGAAACGTTACATTTTAAATTTGATAATTTTTGATCAGTAAAAAGGAAAAATTCGAATCTGGTTATTCTCTGTCTCTCTCTCTCTCTCTCTCTCTCTCTCTCGCTCTCCTTATTCCTGACACAACTGTTCACCAGACCAACCATAAAATATCGATTCCATCCATAAATTGTCTTCATCCGTTACCGTTAATACTGATAATATCTTAACGGAAAAACCCAATAACTGATATTTTGGCCCGAACCGGGATTCGAACCCGAGACCTCATGATCAGCAATTGCGTTTACAAGCACTAGACCAACAAGGCAGTCGCTCATAAGCAAATAGTTACAACTGGTATACGCCCCAATTTTAAGGACAGAATTCTTTTCTTGTAAACAGTTTATGGCTGTGATGAATGATAATTCAGAGCATGGAAAAAAACATTTCAAGGATATTTGAATTCTAATGCCTGAAGCATTAGAATTCAAATATCCTTGAAGTGTTTTATTCCCCAATCATACAGATTTACTCAGGGCTGCTGTAATTGAAATTCTGTCTGGAGGATATTTTCGAACCCTAATAGTATGTCGTTTTGGCCTTTCAATATACCACCGTCATTGACTATTTGTTGGGTTAAGCTGTTGTGAAATCTCCCAAAAACTACTCAACGTGATGCATTACATTTAATAATTTTATTCACAAGTTATTTAAAAATAATTATGTCAAATTACTTGACAATGGTAAAATTACTACTGTGTACTGACTGTGTAAGAATATTCAGTACCCCATATCGGTCTTTCGGTGTCGTAAAAGGTGACAGAGAGAAATTAAAGCAAAATATCTGTAGCAGCATATTTCTGATAACAACTCAAAGTAATAAAATACTGCGGTTGCTAGCCAACTCGCCTGCCCTGCGCGACAAATAAGAAAAAATGAGATCTTCCACCGATCAATATTTATTTCCAAGTAATCCATGTGATAGTGCAGGAACTTCTATATCTACATCTGAGTCATTCAGAAAACTTGATAGTGTGATTTAAGTTTTTTATAATGTTTTATATTTATGCGAATACTATGCATTAATTAAAATTAATTTTACGGATTTAACCACTTTTAATTTCAATCTTTTTTCATTTAAGCTTTCAGTTATTGTTAGTGATTTCTTAAATTTACGCGAACACTACACATTGAATAAAACTAAATTTACGGATTCTATCGCGTTTATTTAACTGATTTTACTTATTTTAAATTCCCGACGATTCGGGTGCTTTACTGGTCACGGGGGGGGGGGGGGCTGAGATGTTTGACGTCCCAATGTTGTTAGCCCGGCTACCTTCAGTTTTTGAATATTAATTTTTGGTCCGATTTACGCAAAACGAACTTACAGTATCTTGAAGTCTTGCAGTGGTATGCTTGGGTTTGGGTTTAATTTTGTTAATTAGGTCCATTTATCCATATGCTTAGCTGTGAAACACTGCAGCGTCGTACTTTAGCTGAAGATTCCTCGTTTAGAGGCGAAACACATGTATTATTGTTATGGTATGTAGTTTCTAGTGCAGCGGTGGTCGGATTAGTGGTGACGGGGACAGTGAACGCAATTAACGGAGGGTGGGAGGTGCTCTTCAAATTAGATAAGACACATCTTAACATCTTGACACTCTCATTAATTTTACTACGCGGATCATAGTTATAAATTTTTTAACATTTTTTATTTATTTATTTATTACTTGAAACATCAATCCCTTCAGGTCGAACCCAAAGCGATAGAGTCCTATTTTTTATTACAAACTAAATATTACACTAATTAAAATGTTTGTAGATGTACACTAAAAAAGAAAAAAAACACCTTAATAAAATTAAATAAATTACAAATAATAATCAGTAAAAAAAATTAAAAATCGGCTAAAGAAAACAAAATTTACAAAATAAAAAAATAAAAACAATATTCTAAAAGCAGCAGCGTGTTCCTAGTAAAGACTTGAAATAAAATAAAAACTGCGGTTGTAAACTCCCATACCAAACGTGGAAACTGTGGCACATATCCACCTATGAAGCAATTTGTGGAGGAGACAATGGCGTCGTAACGGTAACATTGTTATTAGTTAATTAATTAAATTTAAGGTAAAGTGGATGTATACTCGGATTAAAACGATTTTTCTCAGAAAATATTTACAAGCCATTTGAGTTACTATTGAAGAATTTGCTTTATTCGCAGTCTTTTTGGCAGGTGGGTTGGCAATCGCGATGCCAGACGTCTAATATTTTTGTAGCGTAAACAAAATGGTTACACTACCCTCTATCAAAACCGAAATGAGGTTCATCTAGTATTTCCCAGAACCTGCTCTCAATATACCAACGGAACAAAGTGCAATTTCGCCACTACACGTAATATTACTTGGCATAATATTGTGTTTCATTATTTTTTTTAGTAGTATAAGGGTGACAAACGAGCACACAGTCCATCTGATGTTAAGTGAATTCTGTGGCCCATAGACATCTACAATTCCATTCCAAGATAATTCTAATCTTAATTAGAAATCAAAATCCAGACGCGTTGCCAGCCCTGAGGACTCTTCAGTAAAAAAGGCCTTAGGCATTAAGCTGCTATTTTGTGCTAGTATTATGTGAGAGCGTGGTCCTACCCCGATCGAACCGACCCATTCGTTTTGCAACCACAATATAGCTGCAGCATGGTTGTGCCTTCCTTTCACTTATCAGAAAATATACTGTAATACATGAACACCGTGATTATTACGTCAACTGAACTCATAAAACCGTAATTATTCACCAGCGGTTACTTGTAAAATATTTTCTACTCAAGTATCATTACGGAATGGTTCGTTTCTAATATATCTTCTTTCCTTCTAGGCCTAGAGCTTTCTTCCAGTTTCACAATCCTAACCAGGAGAAGTAAATGAATCCACATATGTAAAGGAGATCGTTGCCAAATAAAATTGAAATGAAGCTATTGTGGTACTTTCATTGATGCAATGCTATCAACTGATTATTATTATATTATTATTATTTTAATGTTGATCCCTTTTTTATTTCATGTGTTTTTATTTTTTGTATCTACGAATAAAGTTTCTTTCTTTATTTCCGTAAATTGATTTTTAAAAATGAAAAATATCTCAGTTGATTTGTTGAGCATTTATTTATTACAGTTACACCACATTTGACAATTTTTATTTTCCTTTCATATTTAAATTTTTTACATTATTTACTTGTATGTATAAGTAAAGTGACAATAATTATAAAATTATTTTGAACTTTCCACGCCGAAAAACTTTTGGTTCATTTACGGCTCTATAAAACACTATATTGTATTATTTTTGATTTTTTAAATTTTATTAATATTAATTAATATTATGTTAAGAGTAAGTACAAGCATGTATGTTTTCACCATAAGATATTTTTACGTTTCTAAACGCAACATAACACACCAGAGAAATATTTATTTTTATCTTTAACAATCTAAAAACTTTTATAATTAAATATATATACTTTAAATTAGTTAAAAGTACCCGAATGACCGATGATTTTAAGTTACATTTAGATACAAATTACATGAATAATATTTTTTGATCTTATTGACATAATAGAAAAAACCGAACTGGTTATTTTAATAAAAATTCATGAGTGCAATTAGTTTAATTAAAATTTTCGTATTTTTAAAAAATACAAAAAAACGGCTCGAAATAATAGATTTTCTCACAAAAGAAAGGGAACTTGAAAAAAAAAGGAAAAAAAGTCGGACTCAAGACGGCACGCGAACCAAGGCATTAACGATTTCACTACCGCTCGCTATCCATTGAGCTATTACGATCATTAACAAAGTGTCAAAATTTACCTTCTTATATTGTAGCAGTTTTTCATTGCCTGAAAACACGGACAAAAAGACATTTTCTAAAAATAAATCCTAGCTAGATCGATTTATTGCCCCCGAAACTCCCTGGACACTAAATTTTATGAAAATCGTTGAAGCCGTTTCCGAGATTCCGATTACATGTATATATACATATATTTTTTTTTTTTTTTTATCGGATACAAGAATTGCTCGTTTAAAGGTATTATTGCGACATATTATTATGTTGGCAAACAAGCGAACTGCTCCCGTGGTGGTTAGCCAAGGGAATTGCAGATGCGTTGCCGGCCTTTTAAAAAGAGTAGGCTCTTCTCTTGAGGGTTCCAAATTCTTATCTATCCGCAAAAATTGCTGGTGGTAGTGGATTTTAAATGATATTACGTGTTGGTTAAGCTACAATATTAAACACAACACATTATAAAGTTTCTAACACTACCTTACTCGGATATACTTACAATATATTGCTTATTATGTGGTTGGACTCTTTTTCTGTCTAGGAGTTCGTTTACCATTCTATTATCTATTTTTGCCACCACGTAGCAGTTCGCGCATTCTGTACACCAGTCTGAAGGCTATAGAGAGCCAGTATAAATACAGACTGTGAGGAATTCCGTCTACATCAGGAGCGACGACATGTCTCTAACCTTCTTTATTTATTTTAAGTCAGTTGCTATGGGTAGCAGTAGCCACATACCTTTTGGAGAACTATAAGTTAGTTTGTCACTATAACTTTATTAAAATAATGCAATTAATGTATATTATACAGCTAACACCCGAAGTGAGAATCCTCTATATTATAGTCAGCCGGTTACAACTAGGTGCAAATGTTTATTAACATAGATATTATTTGATACGTGCTAGTGTATTTTTTTAATTTTAAAGCTGACTATAAAGAACCGCAATCGTAATCTCGTTGCAGCCATCTCAATCTACGTAGATCACTTCGGCTTTAAGCCGTAACAAACACGTAAAAAAAAATTCTGCCCAAAAATTTCTGTTCGAGATATTTGCATAAAGGAGCAAAACGAGTGCGATTAAAAATTCCACTCAAGCGCCTGAGGTCACACCAACTTTCAGAGACGACGAAATTATGATAAAATTATTACATTATTTCCACAGCGATAACTAAGTTTAAAGTTTTATTTAGAAAATATGTATACTCATAAAATTATTTATCTCATACTGCTACGGAACCCTCTCCAGAAAGTACTAAGCTTAGAAAGCGGCTACTAATTTATTCGAAAACGAGAAGTTGTATTCAGTGATAGAAATATATTGTGTTGAAAATTTTAAAAGGGGTGGGACCATGCTGCTGCTATATTATGATTTTAGCACGAATAAGCCAGCTCAATAAAATAGCAGTTCAATTATGTTGTAATTCGTATGGTGGGTGTACCAAAACCAGAAGCCCCTTTTGCTGAAAACGAGGCATTCCGTCTTAACCCTCACGGGTGACAACGCATCTTCAATCGTAGTCAAGGATCTCTATCAGATGTCGATGGGCTACTGTAACCACTTACCATCAGGTGAACTGTGTGTGTTTGGACATAGGACTCCTCAATGTATATATATATATATATATATACATATACTATACCTTATATATATATATATATATATTTATAAGGTATAGTTGCCACGCTTGATAGCCGAGTTGGCAACCGCAGTTATTTTCATTCGGTTTTTATCAAGAAGATCCTGCTGCCTATCACTTGTTTTAATTTCCCTTCGTAGTCTCTTACGAAACTCACGGTTAATGTAGTAGTAAAAAGAAATGAGAAATATAATAACCTTATTCAATTTCCTCTTACGATGAGAGCTATGATAATGAAAATTACATAGCGGTGGATTACTAAATTCACTAAAGTCGTTTTCATAATTACGTTCAGCCGTAGCTTTTTATCTTCAAGCCGTCACTCCCACGGTCCGCGTATAATTGGTCGCTCAAAAAAAATATAGGTTGCCTTATCTTTTTCCATACAGAATCTTCGTTTGAAATGACTGTTGAATCTTATTGTGAATCCAACGTAATTATTCATGAACCGTAAACTAATCGCAAAAAGAAACCGCCCATATACGAACTTATTTTCTTTAAGCGCCGGGAAATTAACTTTCTACTATATCTTATGTATGTTACATTACATTTTCATAAATATATTGAGAGGCCAAAGTTAATATATTAAATTCCTTAAATTTTTATCAGAGCGAATCTTAAGGTTTTAAATGAAGATACAAGCATGTTTTTAATGAACAGTAAATAGTTTCCAAATCATTGAAAAAGTCAAAATCATAATAAACGATAAAAAAAATCTATTCGCGTTTTCGTCTCAATCATTTATGATGATCGTGGTGGTCATTATTTTATTTATTGATTATTGCATGCCTAAAGCACAAATCGCGTAGGTATGCTCTACTAGCGTCCAAAAATCAAGAATCCGAGATTTAGTCGCATAAAATTGTATCTAAAAATCATATTATTAAACATATAAATGATATAAAAAGTACATTGTCAGAAAGTTAAATGATTGTTGAACTTATTATTTTTTGAAATCTATAAATTGCTATTTCTACATTAAAATATTTGCTTATGGTGTAGATTTATCAAATAAATGATATTAATAGTTATTTTGCAACCATCCGCTAAGTTAAATAAAATTATGTGTCTTACCTATTTTGAAGAGCACCTCCCGCCCTCCCTCAATTGCGTTCACGAATCCCGTCACCACAAATCCCAGCACCACTACTCCCAACACCACTACTCCACCGACCTTTATCTATGGGTCTCAATGCCTCAGCAACCACTTACTATTAGGTGAACTGTGTGCGCAATTATCACCCTTGTTCTATAAAAAAAATTGCTTTATCAGTTTGATTTTCCTCCCAGCATTATGACATGTTGTTTCAATAAGTATATAAACACAATTCTGTTGATGAATTTATTAAAAATATATTAAATTATAGATAAGATATATAAATAAGCTCTTTATAGCACGTATATACGTTCCACTAAGTTAATTCAACAAAAGAAACAGACACAGCGTACCTCGAGGTAATAAACCCATATTCGAACATCTGGCAGCGTTTGCTCCAATATCTTACGGAGCAAATTTCTCTGTACCAAATACTGGTTTTCTTATTCTTTTTCCAATTTCCCAAAGCCTGCTCGAAGCGTGCCACATTTATTAATATTTGTTTTCAATTGCACAGTAATCTCGCAATATCTGTCATCTTGTGACCAAATACGGCACGGTTTTCTTTTGTAAAAGTAATTGCAAATTTTAAGCTCAGACTGTATTACACATTATTATTATTCAAAAAGGTTAGATTAAGAATTAACTACAATGTCATATTTTTACTTACATCGATTTATATACATTGCCCAATTCTTTTTCTTTATAAAACTGAAGTGATAAACGAACTTACATTTGTAAAGATGGTAAGTGGATGCATGGTGTTGGCAGTGTCTTTTTGGACTCAGCAAGCGTCATCCGCCACTGCTGGAATGCACCATTTTCAATGGACGTATTGAAAAAATGAGGCGATTTTTCCGGACCGATACGACCTAGGGACCTTCGAGAAAAGAGCTTACTCCTTTCTAATGGACCGGCAACTTATATAAAATCATCAATTTCTCCTACCTATGCTATTTAGTTATTTCTTCTCTTTGTGCATTTCTGCTTTGGTCAAAATCGGGTTATGTACTACACACAACAAACAAATAAATAAAATACTTTTGTATAATAATATGTATACTTTTTTTAATGTGATATTTATTTATGGATTAATACTATCAAAAAATAAAATAGCTTATATCTTTTCCCGACCGGCAACGCACCTGCAATTCCCCTGGTGTAGCGGTTGATCACGGGCGGCGATAGTCACTTAACTAACTAAATACCGCCGAAGATCATCCAATTGTGTTTCATATAGACGCTGATGGAACAGTTGCCCAGGGACTAGAACTAGAGCAAATGAGAGCACATTGCAAGAGGCATGGAAACGCACTGTACGCCTCTTAAAAAATCGACAGCGACTTCCCCGCATAGGCCTAAACAAGTGAATTTTTTTTGGAAGCTGGTGACCTTTTTGGACTTGCCGGGACTTTTGCGAGATGAACTCAATTATTTTTGGCACCAAACTGGCAGTATACTGTATTATAGGCGCAAAGCTACCTATGGCTGGACGTGCTAGTAGACGAGTTAGTGCCATGCCAACCTGGAGAATAAGAATGCATCGCGAAGAATAGGGCCCTCATTGGCAGACTGATATGCATCAGGTCAGGCAACAACAGTCCAAGGGTAATGCGCACCGTCAGGATGGCTAAGTGTCAGTTTATATCCCTATACTGAGAGGTCGACACAGTTCGACCATTCATAGTGATTAGAATCATCATCATCATCATCATTACAGCCCTTCACAAGTCCACTACTGAACATAGGCCTACCACAAGGTATGCCACAAAGCACGTTCCTGAGCCACCTGAATCCATCGACTTCCTGCATGTCTTACCAGGTCGTCACTTTATCTAGTGGGGGGTCGCCCTACACTTCGCTTACCGGTACGAGGCTGCCACTCGAGAACCTTTTTTCCCCACCGGTTGTCGGTTATTCGAGCTATATGGCCGGCCCATTGCCACTTCAGCTTACTAATCCGTTGGGCTACGTTGGTCACTCTAGTTCTACTGCGGATATCCTCATTTTTAAGTTTATCACACAGAGAAACTCCGAGCATAGCCCTCTCCATAGCACGCTGAGCGACTTTGAGCATCCTCATACGGCTAGCAGTGAAGGACCATGTCCCGGTTCCGTAGGTCATCACTAGCAACACGCACTGGTTGTACAACTTAGTTTTCAGGTTTTGAGGTATACCTGACGAGAAGATGCGTCGTAATTTCCCGAACGCTGCCCAGCCGAGTTGAATCCGTCGATTGACCTCTCGGTCGAAGTTGGACTTACCTAGTCGGACTTGTCCCAGGTAAACATACTCGTCAACAACTTCGAGCTTAGTGCTCCCATCAACTACCGGCATAGGTGTGACATGGACATTAAACATGATATTTGTTTTGTCCATGTTCATCTTAAGACCTATCCGTTGGGAGGCATTATTAAGGTCATTGAGCATAGTGCTTAAGTCGTCCAGCGATTCTGCCATAAGGACTATATCGTCGGCAAATCGAAGGTGAGTGACGTACTGGCCATTGATATTAATATCGTATCCTTTCCAGTCCGTAAAAAACGTCTTCCAATTCAGCGGTGAAGAGTTTCGAGGAAATGACGTCACCCTGTCTTACACCTCTCTGCAGTTGGATAGGTTTCGTACTCTGGTTCTGTATTCGGATAGCCATTGTAGCCTTAATGTACAAACACTTCAGCACTTCGATATATCGACAGTCAACTTGGCATCGCTGAAGAGACTGTAGCACCGCCCAAATTTCGACGGAATCAAAGGCTTTCTTATAGTCCACATATGTCAGGCAAAGTTGCAGACTGTACTCTTTCGACTTCTGTATAATTTGCCGAATCTCTAAAACAGCACGTAGACGCGGCAGAGGGGATATTGGTCTGTAGTTCTTCAAGAGGGCTTTGTCACGTTTCTTGAAGAACAAGACCACCGCACTTCTGCTCCACGCCTTCGGAGTAGTGCCACCATGGAGGACGGAATTAAAGAGCGTCTGAAGGACTTCAAGTACGGTTTTCCACCCGCTTTTAAAAGCTTCGCTGTAATTCCATCCTCGTCCGGGGACCACCTTTTGCCAGCGCAACTTGTCTACCTCTTATTTCAGCTCCAGTATATTCTCGTCAGTCCTCAGGGTGCGTGCGTTATATGTTGCCAGGTCGAGTCGTCGTAGGTGGCAACCGAACCTCCAGCGGAGATTCCTATCACCCCCTACCCCGACGTTACCATGGTTGCTACTGTAGCCAGGAATAGCAGGGCCGCTGGGGGGCTGGGGGGCCGTTTTTTTTGCGTCGTTACTCATGGATGATGGGGGATATTTGCCATAGTTGCCACGATTGACGAACGGGTTGGCAACCGCAGTTTTGTTTATCAAATTATTGTTGTTATTAGGAAGATGCTACTGCGTATCTCCTGCCTGTCTCCCTCTGTCGCCTCTTACGACACCCACGGGAAGATATGGGGTAGTGGATATTCTCAACCGCCACTACACGGCAAGAGTGATTAGAATAGACTCTATGAATCATTGGAGCGACCAACGGTACGTGAAAAGGGCCCAGCACTGAATTAGGTCAACACTGTCACATTCTGGCGCGGCCTGTGTTCAGACCCCGTAAACCACAGCGAGGGCCCTTGGATGGATGATGTGGTGAGTCAGTGTGCAAGTGTTATGCCCATGGACCCCACTAACAAATCGCCGGATGACATAGCTGAGGCAGTCCGTAGGGCCCGAACTGGAAAAGTCGGGGACTCGCCGGGCTGCATCACTACCCGCTCGATTGCTTGCGAACAAAAAAGGGTATGTTACTTTGCCAGTAGGTCGGGACTGTGTTACTCACTCAATAAAACTTAATTTATAACTTACTCGAGAGGAGCACTTCAATTTTTTTTAAATTTTATGAATAGCCATTGAAATAAGACAAGAAATTACGTATGTTATTCTATCAAAATATGATTACAATAATATTTTACAGGTGTTGTAATCACAAGTACAAGCCATTTAGCGACTTTGTAAAATATTGGGTTTATCAAAAAAATAAGATCGATAAGTGTATGATTATTTATTATATTCTTAAACGTAATGAATTACATGATATATTTTTCTATATTATAAAACGATTTATATTTAAATAAACATATAAAAATATTAAGTGAAACCTGATGAAGAATTCACGGATTGCACAATCGATCGCTATTTGTTAGATCTAGGCTGTTATTACATAAAAACTTATATTATAATATGATGAAAAATTTATAAAACTTTATTACTTAAATTGAATAATATTATTCAAATACTACTACGACTATTTCGTATTTAAAGAATACAACATAATTACGATAATATAAGCTATAGAATATTATGTTTATATTCGCGTCATTCTGAGTATTTTTAAAAGTCGACTTTATCATATTTTTCATACAGTATTTGGAAAAATATTACTTTAATACAAGAAAACACTAATAACACATTTATTTGGTATATAAATACTAGCAAAAATCAATAAAATGCAATACTCACGGCATATTTTATCACCTCATTAAATCAACTCAAGTGTCACCTCACTCACCAAACTTTAATTAACAAAGTTTCGATATTTTTCGTCCAAGAGGTTGGTAATTTTGACCGAAATGTATGATATATATATTTACTTTTGGTTTTAATACGTAATAGTTAGACTCTGTGCGTTTAAAATACGGCCTAAATTCAATTAAAAGAACTTCGTCGGTTTGCAACCACAGTTGCAAAGAGCAAAGTTAAGGATTCTGTTTTTGCAACTGTGGTTGCAAGAAGCAAACGAGCGGCTACCGGCTGAAGGGGTTCATGGTGTGTTACGCTATGCTTGCCCGAGAGTTTCAAGATCCTCTCGACCAGAAGACATTTCCAAACTTCTTCACTGACGTCCATTTTAAGCGCGAGAATAACTCGTTACCGGACGCAAATCAGCTGATGTCAGGCTTTCAAAATGAATGTCAGGGTGGTAGTCGTGATACCAACAAAACCACGCCTCATTGACGTTGTTATTGTCGAAGTGGGTTTAAACTTGACAATAGCAACCGTCAAAAATTCTCCGCAGCCTGGCAACGCGGCGTTCGATTCGGTGCCTCATATATGGGTAAAGAGGTAGTTGTATGTGAGGGAGTGTGTCTCGAGTTGTACAAGGTTGACTGTACATTTAGCGACTTCCTCGGATAGTGTATGGGCCAGTACAATCCGATCATTTGTTATCTAGGCGAGCGGATGACGGTTGCAGAACAACGCATATGGATAAGAAGGGGTATCTTCCAGGGCGTTTGTCTTGTCCGAACTTGTTCTGTATCTCTATAAACTCTCTTAATACCTTATTGTAGGGATGCATTTCAGCTTCGGAAAGGAGTACTATATTAGCAATTCTATTAAAATGACACTGGGTACGAGATCCAATGACTTATAATATGGGGACGTCATTTCTTGTGATAAAGGGCTTAGCCCTTTATCCTTAGCCAACAAACAAAGGAAAAACCCGGCAATACAGAAAATTTCCGACCGGGGGACCGTAGGAAAGATGAGGAGCTCCACGAGAGATTTTACAAGGTTCTACATGAACCTCTCAGGTTACTAACACTACAACTATCGGAGATACATTCTAAGAGATTCACAGTTGATATCTGCCAAGCTTTTTACCATCCAGTTGAGTCACTTAGGCATGTCATTTCCGGTTGTTCGGCGCTTTTTAACTCTGAGAATTTGTACATAAACAACTTAGTAGCCAAGATTCTGCACCAGGAGCTCGCTTTGAAATACGTCCTTGTTGGATCGTGAAAACCTTATTATAAATACTAGGCGAAAGCCAACCTTATTGGCTTCCGGCCAGTATTTATAATAAGTTGAATACTAACGTAAAATAGTATCTCCATGCTGCTGTGATTCATATGGTGAGTATAGAGAACCGGAGATGCTTTTTAGTAGAAACGTGGCATTTCATCTTATTCCTCGCGGGTGACAACGCATTTGCATTTTGATCTTTAATCGAGGATAAATGTAAATGTCTATATGCCACAGAATCCACTTACCATCATATGGACTGTGTGCTTATTTGTCACCCTATTGTATATAAAAAAAGCCGTGCTCGAGAATGACGGCGCCAGGCTCTACTGGGACCGGGCCATTATAACAGACAGGGCTATCACTACCATTAGTCTACATTCCTACATTCTGAAGGTCATTTGTGAGTTTGCAGAGTAGATACATAATATTCAGGTAAGTTAGATATTGGTTGAGAAACTTTATATTTCATCGTAAAAATAATACACATATCCAAAGGTTTTAAAGATAATAAATTCATTCACTCCGTTCGTAGAAGAAAGAGTAATAAAGGAATAACTTGAATACTTTGAAAAATCGTCTAAAGATTTTTCATTAGTCATTGTTCGTTGTTCTGCATTGCATCTTTTAAAAGAATTTTTATTTAATTATTTTATTTATCTTTCATAAAACTATTAAATATTAATAATAACCCTTTAATATATCAAATTCTCACCCCAAATCCTTAGTTTGAAATAATGCTCTTCTTGCATGGTTCTTGTAATTTTTTTTTGTATATTGTTAACTAGGTTTTGTTTTAAATGTTGAACTGACTTATGTTTCTATAAATGTGAAAAACCTTACAACTTTTTTAACAATGAGTTTTTAAATTAAACTTACTAGAAAATAATCAAGTCCCCGTCCAAAATAAAGCATTACGCTGCCATTTCATGGCGATATTTTTTGAAAGGAGTACAATACCTATTACTTTTTATAGGATAGGATGACAAACAAGCACACAGTCCACCTGATGGTAAGCGTTTGCTGTGGCCCATAGACATCTACATCTATCCTCGATTACGAATCAAAATGCAGATGCGTTGTCATCCGTGAGGACTTAGGTGGAATGCCTCGTATCGAGTAAAAAGTGTTTTATATATTATGCGAACTTTTTAGCGGACTTCGAAAAATGGAGGATTTTAACTTTATGATCTTTTTGTATGGATGCTACCGATATATTCGCTAATTTTAAACCAATTTTAATGAGTATTTTATATAAAAATAAATTAATCAAATATTAATTGAATTAAGTTGCACTTCAAGGGTAGTGTACATTTGAAGCCAAAATTCCACCCCTGAGGGTGAAAAACTGGGGAATCAATTTTCTCATCAAACAATTTACACGAAATTTGAGTTTGTGATATTCTTTAAGCAAAAGCGTAAACAAAATAGATTTTTAAAAAGACAATATGTGTAAAATTTGAGCCTTGTGTGAAAAACTTTCTTTGTAATAAATATCTAATATTTTTAAATTATTTTTTTCTATTAACTGTTATGAATCCAGCTCATAAATAAGTGAAGCTTTAGATTCAATTATTAGCTAAAAATGGCACAACACATACAACACTATACCGATATTTATGGAAAATACATTTTATTTGTTACGGTGTGCGACGACCCTGTGCTTACCAAACAAAAAATAACTACAGAACAAAAAGAAAATGAAAAAAATGATGAAGTCTATAAGTGTACACGATGATGCTGTGACTTATTTATAAGTTTAAACCAGTACTTAATCACATGCCGTCATGCATCTAATTGTTGTTCCGCATGTTTTTCCTCATAAAATTTATATAGAAAATTTAAAATTTGCATTCAAAATTTAGGAGAAAAGCCTATATTAAAACATACAGCGTCTTTTGGGTGAGCATACTCGTAAGCTATAAAAACGACGACTATCGGTTTTATGTCACAAACTAAATGTTATCCACACTTGAAATATTATCCGCGTTTAGTTTTATATATTTTTCACTTTGAGTCAATCACAATTTATCCTTATCAAATATATATTGAAGCGCCATAGCTCAAATGTATGTCTTGCTGTAAATTTCGCAGATCGCTAGCAACACGGGTTGGATCCCCGTCAGCACAGCACACAGTACAGTGAGATGAACTGCAAGTCTGAGAAATAAGAAAAAAGAATTTGGAGGACATGTGAAATTTGCCAACATGCATTGGGCCAACGCGGTGAACACTTCCTTGCACTAAAAACCTCACAAAAATGAGAGGAGGCCTGTGCCTAGCAGTGGGACGTTTATAGGCTGTACCTTTAAATTTTTAATAATTTTTAGTAGACTGTATGCTCGTTTGTCATCCTTATACTATTTAAAAATACGTGTGGCACTCGGTGACTGCCGCGGTAAAGCTATTGCATAGCATTTTTTATCAACTTATGCAATTATAATTATTTATTTATTTTATTTATGCAGTTAAGTCTTTGATATTAAATGAAGTTACACTTTTTGAGCGTGGTGACCGATAAGAAAACATTTTTTTTTTCTCTTATTGAATAAATGAGAAGTTAATATTGTTTAAAATATTTTTAATATCTTACAATACATGTAGGTTATTCAGGTATTTTTATCATTGAGTGAGCAGCTAGTGTTCACGCATACGTCTAGTCGCACGCACACAAACACCGTGCCGAAGTCTGCCGAGTGCCGAAGTCTGCCGAACTGAAACGACGTTAGACGATGCATGTGTGGAAGTGTTAAGGAGTTGCGTCATAGTGATCTGGAGCTGTGTAAACTCGCACGACAAGCGAAAGATAATTGGTGGCAGATGAAGGCTCGTCAGATGCAGTGGCTCGCTGATACCAACCAGCTCGAAGAGTTTTATGCTGAAGTGCGACATCTACTCGGTACGTCCACTATGGCAAAAGTTCCAATGAATTCAACTAGTGGTGAAGCGCTTTTTAAAAGCGGGGTGGAAAAACTCGAGCGATGGGTGGAGCATTTCAACACCCTACTTAACGTGGATAATTTTGTTGACCTAGACCATGTTCGCTAACTACCTCAGCAACCTTTTGCCCTCGAGCTCGATGAGCCAGTCTCGCCTGACGAGGTTGCTCTTGCCATTAAGCAACAGCAAAATAAACGCGCGATTGGTGTTGATTTTATACCGGGTGAATTATTGAAGTATGGCGGAGGGGATTTATATTCGGCGATATAAGGTATCCCTCATACGAGCCCTGTATAAGGGCAAGGGTAACCGGTCGAAATGCAATTCTTACTGTGGCATTCCTCTACTATCTGTGCCTGGAAAAATCTTCGCCAGACTTTCTATTAAACCACCTCAGGAAACTTTCTGAAAGGATTTTCTCGGAATCCCAGTTTGGCTTTCGACCAGACCGAAGTACCTGTGAGACGATTTTCTCATTGCGTCAACTGCAGGAAAAAAGCAGAGAACGGGGTCGTAATATATATCTCTGTTTTGTAGACCTTGAAAAAGCATTCGATTGTGTACCGCGAGAAGCCCTCTGGATAGTGCTGCAGAAAATTGGATGCACGGAGAAGTTCGTGAGATTTATGAGACTCCTGCATGACGACATGCTGAGCTGCGTCGCAGTAAAAGCTGATCAGTCAGAATTTTTTCCCGTTACCTGTGGGGTAAAACAAGGGTGTGTCCTTGCACCCACACTTTTCGCGTTATACTTTGCAGTTATAGTCCAGGAGATAAAAGAAATGGCCCCGAGTTCCCGGCGCCCCTTTAATGGGGCAGGGGTGCGAAGAATCTCCGGGAGAAAACCGGCGACGAGGTTCGCCACCCGTCACGTTCTGTCTCCCGGAGGGGCAAAAGTGGATTGCGGAAGCCCGTCTGGCTACGCTGAATGTATGTGGAGCAATGAATGATAAGATGGATGAAGTATGCGAAATGATGAATGACAGAGGAATAGATGTGTTATGAGTAAATGAGACGAAACGAAAGGGAAAGGATGCCACTGCACATGGCACGTATACCGCGTATTGGTCTGGTGTAGACGAGACCGAACGGGCATGCCAGGGAGTCGGTTTCATCCTTTCAGAAAGAATGGGTCAATGTGTGAAAGAGTATGAATGTGTAAGCCCGAGGCTGCTATGGATACGAATGAAAGTGGGCTTAAAGAAGCTGTTCTTGCTAGGGGTGTACGCCCCAGACATGTCTAAGCCCACTTACATCCGAGAGTAGTTTTGGGATATGGTAAGGATGGTGTTTACAAAATGTAAGGAAATTGAAAATATTATTATGTTAGGAGACTTTAATGGAAGGGTTGGGGTGAAGAGGTCTGGTTATGAAAGGATATTGGGAACGTTTGGTGATGAAAGTATAAATGAGAATGGTGAAGACCTCCTCACCGTATGTGTTGAAAAGAATCTCTTTGTGACGAATACTTTTTTTCGTCATAAGAAGATTCACATGTATACATGGGAAAGAGGTGATGATAGAAGCATGATAGATTTCGTAATTGTGGATGAAAAAATGAGGAGCGCAGTCGTAGATACAAGGGTTTACCGAGGGTCCAACGTAGGGACGGATCATTACTTGGTCTTATGTCAAATTAATGGTCTTTTCAAGCGTTGGCGGCATCGGACATCTGTCTACCACTGTGTTACAGCGTATAAGAATAGAGAAGTTACAAGATGAAGATGTGAAAGAGAAGTATAAATGTAGACTGAGAGAAAATATTAGGTGTTTGAATGAGTTTTGTATGTATGATTTAGACTTGAATACTGTGTGGGATAATATTAAGAAAGGTTTCGTGGATGCAGCCACCGAAGTATGTGGTGTAAGTAAGAGAACAAATGAAAGGAAAAGGAATACGTTGTGGTGGGATGATGAGGTGCGGGTTGAAGTTGAATCAAAGAAGAAAGCATGGTTAGATTTACTAGTAACTAAAACTGGTAATTCTGGTGGTATGAATGATGAGATTGAAAGAAAAAAGGCAGAATTTAGACGTCTAAATAAGAGAGTAAAAGAAGTAGTTGAAAGGAAAAAGAAAGAAAGAACAGATAAGAATGATAGAAGGATATCTGATAATTTCCAGGCTAATATAAAAATGTTCTGGAAACTCGTAAGAACTGCCAGGGGGAAATACAAAACAGCCTATAATTAATGCTATAAGAGACGAGAATGGATGTATTCTGAATGATGAAGTTTCGAATTTAAACAGATGGAAGGAATACTTTGAAAGCGTGTTTATGAGCGAAGAGTCGTCTGAATTAAATGAACAAGAAATTTCGAAAGAAGTGGAAAGGGGTATGGAGATAAGTTTAGATGAAATAATGAAAGCAATGAAAAGCATGAAAGCAGGTAAGGCAGCTGAATATGATAGAGTATCACTCGAGATGCTAAGGGCTGGAGAGGGAGTGGTGGCAGGCCTGCTGTACACCTTGTTTAATTTATGTTGGGAATTAAAACGGGTACCGGATGACTGGTGTAAAGCAGTTATAGTACCAATATATAAGGGAAAAGGGTCACAGCAGGACTGCAAAAACTACCGTAGTATCAGCTTGCTTAGTATTGTGGGTAAACTGTAAGCTAAGGTGTTAATTGAAAGAGTTATGAAAGAAACTGATGGAAAAATTTGGGATGTGCAAGCGGGTTTTAGAAAGGGAATGGGGTGTACAGATCAAGTCTTTTCCATGCGCATGATTGCGGAGAAGTTTTTGGCTAAAAACCAGAAAAATTTTTGTGCGTTCATGGACTTGGAAAAGGCTTATGACAGAGTGGACAGGAATGTGTTATGGCAAACACTGAACACACATGGGTTGAGCGCTGGTTTGATACAGGCATTGAGGTCTCTTTATAGGGATTCTAGTGCTTGTGTCAGGATCAATGGGGTCTACTCGGACTGGTTTGGCATCCGTAAGGGTGTCAGACAGAGCTGTGTGGCTTCCCCTTGGCTGTTCAACCTATTTATGGACAGGTGTTTCCAAACTTTGAATGATGAAGAATGTGGGTTAAGAATGGGCGAGTTAACCGTCAAATGCCTTTTGTATGCCGATGATCAAGTCATATTTGCGTCGTCGGCGGCTGAGTTTGCAAATGATGGTTACATTAATGAACTGGGCATTAAGAGAAAGGGGGAATGAAAGTGAACGCAAGTAAGATGAAAGTGATGGTTTTTGAAAGAGAGGAAAGCAAAACGGTATGTGAAATAAGAATAGAAGGAGAGTTAATTGAGCAAGTGGATAAGTTTGTGTATTTAGGATTATTTAGCAGGGATGGTAGATATGATAAGGATATAGAACGACTAGTTAATGCAGGAAATAGAGTGAATTGGGCACTACACTCTATTGTGAAGAACCAGAATGTATCAAAAAAGGCACGTATGGTAATTCATAATGCTGTGTTAGTCCCTACTTTAATGTATGGTAGTATAAGTGTGGCAGAAGAAGGACGAAAGTAGAATAAATGTTGTAGAAATACGGTCTTTAAGGAGTATGCTAGGGTTGAATCTGAATGACAGGATGAGAAATTGCATGATAAGAGATAAATGTTGTATGCAAGATGATGTTGTGACCAGGATTAAGAAAGGAATGCTTCGGTGGTTTGGTCACGTAGAAAGAATGAATGAGGGAATAGTGACAAAACAAATTTATATGGCAGATGTGAACGGCAGAGTCGGGAAGGGACGCCCTAGAAAAAAGTTTATCGACCAAATTGGCGATATTTTATTTATTTTTAAGGAGGCAAGGGTATGTCAGGATCGTGTCAAATGGAAGTTCGTGGTCTCTGCCTACCCCTCTAGGTGACAGGCGTGAGTGTTTATGCTATGCTTGTAGTCCAGGAAGTCTTAAAAACTACCCTTGAAGGAATCCGCATTCGTTTCCGCAATGATGGCAATCTTCTCAGCTTAGACAGACTTAAGGCCCGTACGAAAGTGTCTTACGTACTTATTACAGAGATCGTCTACGCAGATGATCTGTGTTTTGTGACTGATTTCCCAGCTGGCCTGCAACAGCTCGTGACCACCTTTCATGAGTCGTTCCGTAGTTTTGGTCTAAAGATAAGTGTCAAAAAGACGGAAGTGATGTTTTTAGATATCTACGGTCAAGAGACACTTGCCATCAAACTCGGTGATGACATACTTAATCAAATCTATACATTTTGTTATCTGGGGAGCACGATAACATCAAAGTGTGACCTTGATGCTGAAATCAACAGTCGGATCGGTGCCGCTGCTGCGGTATTCGCTAAACTGGATCGCAAGATCTTTGGTTCACATGATCTAAAGCTGGCTACTAAAATTGACATTTATAAGGCGGTAGTGCTGCCTAACATATTGTACTCTTCAGAGTCATGGACAGTTTACCACCGTCACATACGGACGCTGGATCGCTTCCACTTGCAATGTCTGCGCAAAATTCTCAACATCCGTTGGTCTGATCGCACACGAAACACGGAAGTGCTGCGTAGAGCCCACACCATGGGGATTGAGGCCTACCTTATGGAGCGACAACACCGTTGGTGTGGACACTTATCGCGAATGTCAGACCAGCGTACGGCAAAGTGCATCTTTTTTCTCTGAACTTGAGAAGGGCAAGCGTAAGCATGGGGGACAACTCCTCAGGTACAAAGATGTACTTAAGCGCCACATGAAGAAGTGCGATATTGAGCCTTTAGAGTGGGAGCAAGCAGCCGCTCGGCGACCGGAGTGGAGGTCTTTGGTGAAAGCCAAGGTCAAAATGTTTCAGGAGAATCGCTGCTCTGATTTAGATGCCCGACGTGATGAACTCAAAGTACGCCCATCTTGTGCGATTAAGTGCAATTTCTGTAACGGTGTGCTCACCTGCCCGCATTGTGCGCGAACATTTTTAAATAAGATCGGCTACATTAGCCATGCATGAGCACACCAACGACAGGATCGGAGTTGAAGAGGTCGCTGTGGCCAAAATCGGTCGTGGAATATATGAGCTTAATAAAAGTCAGTTATTTCAATATTACAGACAGACACTTTTATTTTATTCATATGTACCTATAGATAAAATGAAACATTTTATTTCATTTCTATAAGTGGTAGCCGAAGTACACGAAGTGCACTTAGAATTCGTATGTAGTATTTTTGGTAAGTTATATTAGCCGGCGATAACCACCCTTCTCATCCGTTTCCTTCCCGCACGGGCTTGCCTAATGGGGACGGGAGGGGGATTGACTGGTGGCCTCATTTTGTTTCTCCAATGAGAAGCACGCTCTAAAAATGAAAGGCGGAAGCACGCTGCCGGCGCACTCCGGCAGTGGCAGTCGGGCCAAAGAACAGTACAGTAAAACTTTCAACGTGGCCGCAATTCAACCCGAGTTTTCCTCGCCTCAAGGCCTTAGAGAGAGGCCGCTTGCAGATACCCCATGTAAGTGCCTGTTCCTTTAATTTTTTGTTTTATTTTGTTCTTACCTTTCCTTAGCAACTCATGTTTCCATTGTGCCGGCTAATATAGTAAATCGAATTTATACCACGTATATTTGTCCAAAGACGGCCACGTGCCACGTCCGCCATTTCGTTTTAATTTATAAAGAACCATGCAGATACAGTCCACCTATTTGTTCAACCCGCAATACCTTTCGTTATTCGCACATCCATTATTTTGGGGTCATTAGTCACGGAATCGAACCAAGGACCCAACCATATTTACGGTGTGGCCCAATCATGTTTATGGTACTTCGATCTGAATTTGAATTAGCAACCAATAGCTCCACCATTTGTGATTCATTCGCTACGGATTTGAACTGGCAACCTATGGCTCCACCATAAAGACTCAAATGCCCTATCCTAAAGGTGGGTATTTGTGTTCTTTATAGCATGAAAATAACCCCCTGAGCTGAATAAAAGCCACTTATTTCAATATTACAGACAGACACTTTAATTTTATTCATATATATATATATATATATATATATATATATATATATATATATATATATATATATATACATAAAATGTAACATTTTATTTCCTTACTGCAAAGAGTTACCCATTTGTGGATGATTTTCAATAAGAATTACCTGTTATCTATATTAAATAAAAAATATCCAATTTTTATTTAACTTAGCCTTACTTTTTCATCGCATTCTTACTTCCAATTAACCGCAAAACAAAATTTATGGCGCCGTCTGTTGACCTCAACAAAAGCATCCTTAAAATAAGTCGACGTGATCGATACCCACTTGTAATCAAGACTCAAGACGAACTGCCGTGATTCGGTTAAAATGGCTGTTCTTGTCTAAACCTTCCAAGATTAGCGTTAGGGAGTTAGTGAGCCAGGTCGACCCAGAGACATGCATAGAATATACATATAATCACGTAGAAGTGTGGTCAAGGGCGACTGAAGCCTTATACATCCGAAGATATTGTTGAAGCCAAGTTGAAGTTGGTCCCCGCTGCTGCCAACCGTGAGCTTACCTATTTCATTTACCGTTCCTGGTGGGCCAGACTAATTTTCTCTCACTCTAGGTTAATAAGGTAGTTATTCCAAAATTAGGTGCTATTTATTTTTATTTCAAGTAAGAAGGGTCGCAAATACCACGAAAAAAAGGAGTTCAATCCGCGCATTTTCATGTAGGGGAAGAGGGAGAAGTCGAGTATAAAAATATTTCGAGGATATGTGAAAGAATATGTAAAGTCCGCCTGCACGTACTGGAGCAGCACTGCGATTAATTACTCCATAACCCTCTTAAAATGGGAGACATGCGCCTAGTAGTGACGTATAATATTTGTACCTTTAGATTATTTCATAAACGAGATGTTTAGATAACTCTGTATTCTTTATTGCTTTATTAAAAACGTTAACACTAAAGTGGGATCTCCTCCTGTATCGTGTGGGCAGTTTACATACATAAATTTTACAAGGAGAAACATCCAGACTCAATCAATTTGAGTCAAACATCCGAATAAATGCCAGAACCAAAAGCAACCATTGGCAAACACAGATCATAGATTAATTTGCAAAACACTGGATGATGCAACAATTAAGGTTTTATCCAAAGGTCTCAATTTTGCGATAAAATCTCGCAGATTACCGTACAAAGAAATTATCTGTAGTGTCGAGGACTGTTTATTTAAAAACAATATGCAGAAAGAGGATTGATAGAGGCGATACGTCAAGACATTTCGTCTATGTTACGTCGATGTTTAGTGTAAAAACCGAATCTTCCCAAAGACGAATTTATAGCGTTAAAGAACCTACGTAATAAACCATAACTCACGATTCTTTGCGCAGATAAGGAAAACGCCATGGTATTCATGCATACATCAGATTGTAATGCATCGAATGTAAGCACTTATAAAAAGCTTAAAAACGACCCAACAAATAGCACACTAAAAACAACTTGACCTCATAAAGAAACACTCTGAAAAATTAAATTTGGACGTTAAATGGATAATACTTACGTGCGCCAAATCTTGTATGGGTTACCAAAAATACACAAGCCCAATGCTCCATTACGTCCCATAGTAAGCCAAATCGATCCACCAACTTACAGACTGGCTCAACACTTAGCGAAAATACTCTCACCGCTCAGGGGACATAATACAAGAGCACACATAAAGGATTGCTACCATTTTGTCAGCGAATTAAAGACCTTCATCTCAAAATATCATAATATAATATAAAATAAAGCATCTGGCAGACAATGAAACTATGGTCAGTTTTGATGTGCAGTCATTGTTTACATGCTTTCCTATTGAAGACTGCATCTCAATTGTAACTAGAAGGCTGGAAGAAAACGACATGCCCATGTATGCAGTATTACTCAGACACTGCCTTACATCTGGCTACCTATTGTGGAAGGAGGAGTTCTACAAGCAAGTAGATGATGTGGCGATGGGCTCACTTGTATCTCCCATTGTCGCCGACATATTCATAGAAGACTTTGAGGAGAAAGCCCTGCTTACTTCTCCCATAAATCCAAGATTCTACAAGCGGTACGTAGACGACACTTTCACAATTCTACCTTTAAATAAAATAACTTTATTTTTAGACTATCTTAACTCTATAAATTCTAAAATTGAGTTCACAATGGAGTTAGAGGCAAACAATTCTTTAGCTTTTCTAGATGTGTTAGTAGTTCGAAATCCTGATAACACCTTGAGCCACACTGTGTATAGAAAAAAGACCCATACAGATAAAAATTTAAACGGTGATTCTCACCACCATCCTTCACAGTTAGCTACCGTGGGTAAATCTTTGTTTCAGAGAGTACGAGGGATCTGTGATAATAAACACCTGGCTGCCGAGCTCCATCACGTCAAGCAAGTTTTGCATGACAACAAGTTACGGGTCCCGCGCCTACGTTACAGTGAACGAGTGAAGCCGGCCACAGTCGAGCGTGTACCTGCTGTACTGCCATATGTTAGAGGAGTCACTGACAAGATTGGCTACATCTTGAAGCGGGCTTCCATCAAAACATACTTCAAGCCGCTGAAGAAGATTGGTCAGTTTTTACCATCAGTCAAGTGTAATGTCCCTCTGCAAGATGCAGGAGGTAAAAGCTTGATTGTGAATGTGGTCTCTCCTACATAGGACAAACTAAAAGATCAATTAAAACCCGCGTTAAAGAACATATACGAGTAGCTGATGTGAAGAATCGACGCTCCGGGAAGTCTGTAGTCTGTGAACACATACAGGATCGCCCCCGTCACTACATCAGATTTGATAGACCAAAAATCCTCGCTAAAGAACATCGACTCCTTCCAAGGATGATTCGCGAGGCTATTTAAATCAAAAAACATCCTAATTTCAATAGAGAAAATGGCTGGGTGCTACCATCTGCTTGGGATCCTATAATAAATTAAATTAAATCCCAACCCAAGCTAACAACTGCAAGACTTCAAAACACCATAAGTTCATACTGTCGGAATCAAAGTTAAATTTTAATCTATGGTAACCGCGGTTTACTATGACATCTAAACGTTGAACATATCAGTCCCTCCCCGTGACCATGGGTACTGTAAAGTGCTCGAAACGTCGGGTATTTAAAAAGTTAAATATATGCGATAAATCCGTAAAAACTAATATTATTTAAATGTGTAGTGTTCGCGTAAATATAAGACGGCATTACATACAAATACTTGTCCGGTGCAAGATTTGAACCTGCAGCGCTTACCGCTGGAACTCAATGCACTTACGGAGCCGTCATCTTTCATCGCAAACAATAAGATCTAGGTGTCTGGCATCAAAATACATAACCGTATTATAAATACGGTCGATATATACTCGCCTAATACGGTACGTATTATTTGTACGGTTATGTATTTTAATGTCAAACCGTTACATGTATTGATATGACAGGATCGTGCTAAATGGAAATCCGTAGTCTCTAGCTATGGCTCAGCGTAAAGCTATCAGCTCTGGCTGACTGGATTGAGAGTTTGTGTTATTTTTTATATTGAATGTCTGGCTTAGCAGAGGTTATTCTGCCCTTTCCAGTTTTTTATCGGCGTTCACTGGTTATTACTTAATAACCAATGATAATATCATTCTGCTAGAGTTTTATTATTGTATGTAACAATTCGAACGTTATATAAAACTGCTGTGCCATCCAAATCGGTTGTTTGAGTGATAGGCATTCCAGGCAGACAGATAGAAAAAGTATACAAAAAAAGTAATGTTTTGAAATCTGTATTATTTTTTGTCAGGAACCAGAAGTGTAAAATAAACAAAAAATCCCAATTGATAACAAACTAATTCTCATTTACTTAAAATTAATCAAATACATACAATAATTCAAAACTAAACTGACTAGAATTTGAAATCAATACAACTAAACAAACAAAATTTTCGTTTACTTTCAAAAATATTAAGGATCACCACAAAACGAAGTAACCATAAAGAAAATATGGAACAATCTTATAAAGATTATACACGAACGAAACCAACCACCTTATCCATCGACGACTGACCGGCCAAAGAGAGCCCATTCATTTTTTTTGTGCCCAAAGCAATAAGGGTAACCCTCCGGAAAGCGGGGGAGGGAGGCGGTGAATGCTCATAGCATAGCACGCAGCCGGCTGTGTGGTTATGTGGAGACTTTTACCCACTAAACACCGCCTTTAGGGACTGGATTAACGGTCTAGCTAGAGAACTTTAAGCCGTATCGAACGCGACCCCCCTTGGGTGAAAGAGGGGCGCTAGCGGCGAGTAGCCGCTGGGAAGAATTGCTGCCTAATTAAGGCAGCTTATGAATGGGATGACTAATTATATTGAATTCAGAAGGTGTTGGTGCTCGGTAAGCGCGATCAGACGGTCCTGAGGGGGACTGAGAAGCGCGCAGTTTGCGTGCTAAAATTGCGATCTCTCTTACGTCGATATTGCGGATAGCAATGTATACTGTATCTACGTTATTGACGTAAGAGGGTTCAACCTGATGTCGGGGCCCTAGTGGGCGAAGGTGAGGAGGCGAGCCCATTCAAGTGACCGATTGCTTTTATAGGCGGTGGTAGGGATTGACGCTGCATATCGAAAAATAAGGGGAACTTATCATGCACCGTCCTCGGCTGCACTGAAGACGTCTTCTTCCGAAGACATTTCAGTAAAGTTTTCATTCTTTCTTAATGATGGATAGATGTAGCAATTAAGAACTACAGTATCTGTGCTCGTATGCAAACTAAAGAAAAACAAAAAAAAACTGTAACATCTGAAATATATAATGTAAAAATTGCAAGATTTATGCATGAATTATGTTACTAAAATATATATTAATTCCTAACGAAACTAATGTTGAGGCTTTTATTGCGATCAATTTAACTTTAAATTTTTTTTAATTCCCAACGTTTTTGCTATTTTACGGCACCCATGGTCACGAGGGGATTTAGGTGACTTCCCCATTTATAGTTAGCCCAGTTACCCTCAGTTTTAGAATAAACATATATTTTTATCCTGATCTACGCAGAACGAGCTAACAGTATTCAAGTACTCGTGTAAATATAATAAATCATTATTTGTTAACTCTCTTACCTGGTAACACTCAGACTCATCAATACTAGGTATTTTCAATTAAATAGCACACTCAAAATTCATTACAATAAATACGCTTTAAAAGATTGAACGAAATAAATAAAAAATTTGTGTCTCTGCTCAAAGGTTTTTATTTTCTCTGTGGACATTAAATGCAAAGGCAAAGGAAATTAAAACGAAAGAGAATAAACTGAGTACGGACGTTGAACATGTCTCCCTTTCAGTGAATATAGTCTTTGTAAATGTATTTTCGAAACAAAATCAGTTCTTTTTCATTATTTAAGAGATATTAAAAATATTATGAAATTGTTGAAAATGCATTAAATAGTTTACAGTCGATGGCTACGTAGCGCAGTGGCTTAACCATAAGTTGCAGTGCTTGGGGCCGCGGGTTCCAATCCCACATGGAACAAGTATTTGTATGGACTACAAATAATTGTTCCAGGTATAGATGTTTGTTCTTGTGCAATTTATGCTTGTAAATCTAGAAATACCAGTTACACAAATCCAAAGATTTTTATAGATATTTATATACATATAGAAAATAAAACCAATGAAAAAATACGGAGTAAAATAAATAACTGGTGAAAGCGTCAAGTATACATTCGAATAGAACGGTACACGCAATATAAACTCACACATAGAAGCAAAAA
Source organism: Parnassius apollo (assembly GCA_907164705.1). Classification (NCBI taxonomy): domain Eukaryota; kingdom Metazoa; phylum Arthropoda; class Insecta; order Lepidoptera; family Papilionidae; genus Parnassius; species Parnassius apollo. Next base: position 916,740 of record CAJQZP010000783.1, on the reverse strand, counting down.
AAATTGTGTAGTATACACGCAAGGGAGTCGAGAACGGTGGCGTTGAGGGCATGACGTCATAACAAAGCATCATGCCGCTTTTTTATAGGATAGGGCGACAAACGAGCACACAGTCCACCTGATAGTAAGTAAAAAAAATGCAGATGCATTGTCAGCCGTGAGGACCAAGATGGAATGCCTCGTTTCCAGTAAATAGGGTCTCCGGTTCTCTACACTCACACTACAAACACAGCAGCATTAAGCTACTATTTCACGCTGGTATTCTGTGAGAGCGTGGTCCTTCCCCGGTCGAGCCGACCCATTCGTGCTACCACGAACAAACTTACTCTACCACGCTTGCCGTCATGGCAGTACAGGAGTGCGAGTACGAGTACCAGTTTCACATTGTGAGTCTTTGACGCAATCTACTCTACGAGGAAGGCTTTTGTTCAGCAGTGATCTTTTGATTAGCTAATTACTGAATATAGTGTGGCGGCGCTGTCGTTGCGCCACAAGCGAAAACGCATCGCAGCCTAAATCACGATATCAAAGTTCAGAAGTACTGCGGTATAAGTAGAATAACTCCGAACTAGCGCACGGAACGTTGGCTGCTTCTCAGGCTGTTTATTTTTCTCGGTAGGAGATCTCCCATTTTCCTTTCATATAGCAATAGCATAATGCAGTATCTCTACAATCGGTCTCTAAGTGGTGGTGAAATATAAAAATCCATCACCCCATTTCATTTCGAGGATTTCGCAAGAGGTGGCAATGGAAAGTGTAAAAAGTCTTCATGAAGCCCGATAGATGGCAGTATGGTCTTCTTGTTTTCGACAAACGTTAAATGTTTGCCGGCCGAAATGAGAAGAAAGAAAAAAAAACGAATGTTTTCAGGGATACACTATTTTTAGTTTGAGACCTTATATATTCTACATTTTTTATATCAGCCAGAAAGACAAATAAGCGCACATTCCACTTGATGTTAAGTAGATGCTCTTTGCCCATAGACACTTATATCTATCTTCAATCTAGAACCTAAACGCAATGTAATGCTACCTTGTCCCCCAGATGACTAAGATGGACTGCCTAGTCCATCTTAGTCATCTTACTAGTAAAAAGGGGTCACCGGTTCACGCCACTCACCTTAATGTAACAGTAAGTAAAATAAAAAGCAGGTAGAAAACTATAAACACTATAACTATATTTAATTAAAATATTTTGAACAGAGTTTCGTCTTATAAAAAGCGGTAGTGTAAGCACTGAGACCCAAAAATATGTGGCTTTGGCTTGGCTTGGCTACGAATGGCTGGCGTGAACGGTGCACTGTGATTGTCTATAACGGTGTGGCGTAACAATACTACAAGCTACAAAGCTACTTTTACACCCTGGTACTCCGGGCGAGCGTGATCTCTTCCCAATCGTGCCGAACTTTTCACACCTCAGGAAGATAATTGGTTAGTTCTTGTCCTGCAACCGCTTTCTTAACAACAACTCAGCAGTGGACTTTTGATAGGCCATAGTGATAACGGCATCCTTCAATAAGAGTCTGGAAAGCGTTACTATGTATTATTGCCGTTGCTTCTTACAACACCTACGGGAAGATATAGAGCAGTGGATACTCATACACGGTTCTCTGAGTGGTACTCAAATGTGTATTTAATAAAATTCAAATCACTTCAGACGTTCCCGAGAAATCGGTGAAGAGACATAAAAAATATACTCATCCAATACCTTACCTTCTCGTTTCTTGAATTCGGTTAAAAATTATATGCTTACAAAATAAAATACATTGCCACCCAAAAAAGTATTAAATTGTGTGTATTGCTCTATGTTTAAACTTTAATTTTCTCGTCAAATCATTGAGCCGTGGCCGTTCAATCCCAATTCGTGTCGAATCTGAGTTGTTTATACTAAAAATAGAATCAAATATTCCAGTACGCTGTTATAAATAAATCTAACTTATTTACTTTTAGTCAACAATGGCGGAACGGAATGACAAGAGAAAACTAGAAGATATTGATCGTAAAGGATTTTATTGTAACATTGGATCAAAAATGTTTCAACAAATTTATTTTGTAGTTGCTTGTTTTGTGTGCGCTGAGTTTCCGGAAGCTACGAGTATTAAAGTAAAATTTACCTTTTTGATTGCACTAATATTACAAATCAAGGTAATAAAAAGAGTATTGTCTTAATAGTTATAATAAAGGCTTCCTAACCTATTTTCTAAATCTTAGCAGTGTAATTCTTTTTTCAAATGTATATGGGACCACCCTTGAAGTAGATTTATTTAAAAAAATCATTAAAAGCGGTTCAAAACGTAATGGAGTCGATGCTTTATATTAGTCATATTATGTTTTTATAACTATCAACTAACTGACTGTCTCGTTGGTCTAGTGGTTGTAGTAGTGCGACTGCTGATCATGAGGTCCTGGGTTCGAATCCCAGGTCGGGCCAAAAAATCAATTATTGAGTTTTTCCGTCAAGAAATTCTCAGTAGTTACCCGGAGTCAGGAAGTTGCCGATGTCTCACCCCCATGCCTTGGAAAGCACGTAAAGCCGTTAGTCCTGCGCCTGATCTCTCCCCGGCCGTGTCGGTTTACCGTCCCATCGGATTATGAGAGTGAAGGAATAGAGAGTGCACCTGTGCTTGCGCATACACTTGGGCACTATAATCCTGTCCTGCGTCGATGGCTAGTCTCCGTTGAGGCAGGCCGCCGTTCCGGAATTCGGTCTGGAGGACATTATTATTATTTTGGGGTATCTATATAGTTTTCTCATCTGGTTGGGTTCTATAAATATATAATTATAAATGAAAATGAAAAAACAAATATACATAAATATCAATAACATAAAATAAATATAAAAGTACATAAATAAATAAAAGCCCAACCAGATGGAGGCCCTCGGCAGGGGAGACCAAACGGCCGAGGGTTAGGGGGAAAGGGAAAGAAACCGGCGGACGATGCGGGCGGTATCGAGGAGCACCGCCTTCAACACGTAGTCCCAGCCGCCTCAGATGACCCGAGAGGCTGACTGGGATTAGCCCGTTTGCAGAGACGACTACAGGAATAATTTCGGTCGGCAGACCACCCCACATGTCGGTCACCTCGTGAGCCAGGTCCAGATATTTTGTTTGCTTGTCTGTTTCGGCTTTCACGAGGTTCTCGTCATACGGAATGGTAATGTCGACCAAAAAATATCCTTGACTGTGCCCGGTCCATCAGCACAATATCAGGCTTATTCGCAAGAATAGTCCTGTCTGTGATGATGGCCCGGTCCCAATAGAGCCTGGCGCGATCATTTTCGAGCACGGCTTCCGGCAAGTACTTGTAGTACGGCAATTTCCGGTCCACGAGACCGTATTTCAGAGCGAGCTCCTGGTGTAGAATTCTGGCTACTAGGTTGTGCCTGTGCAAGTACTCAGAGTTAGAAAGCGCCGAACAACCGGAGATAACATGCCTAAGTGACTCACCGGGATGGCGACAAGCTCGACAGATGTCGACGGTGCCATCCTTTAGGATGTATCTCCGATAGTTGTTGGTCTTAATAACCTGATCCTGTATTGCACAGACAAAACCCTCGGTTTCCCCCGAAGAGATCACCAAAGCGTAGCCAGTGGAGGGAGGCTACTGTGTCTACGAAAGGCTCATGTAGAGCCTTGTAGAACCTCCCGTGGAGCTCCTTCTCCTTCCATACGGTCTCTCGGTCGGAAATGCTCTGCACTGCCGGGTCTTGCCATTGCTCGTTGGCTAAGGATAGAGGGGTAAGTCCTTTATCACAAGAAATGACGTCCATATAGAATGGATCATCCGATCTCGCCAGGAAGTAATCACGGAGGCTGCACACTTCGCGATTATGCATGGTGAGCGCGCTCAAGAAGCCACGACCACCATGCTTCCGCGGCAAGTACAGCCTCATTACCGACGATCTCGGATGATGCATCCTATGGGACGTCATTGTAGTGCGGACTTTTCTATCCAGGGCGTTAAGTTCAGTCTGAGTCCACCTGAGTATGCCAAAGGTATACATGAGGACAGGCATGACCCAGCCGTTATATGCGTGTGCCTTATTCACACCGGACAAAAGGCTGTTAAGCACTTTGGTCAAGCGTGCATAAAACACGTCGCAAACTGACTGTTTCATACCAGTCTCATCGATACCGATGTTTTGTTACATACCCAGTATGTTTCAGCCTCGGAAAGGGTCCTTAAGTTGACGGGCATAGATAAGTCTACGCCCTCAGAGTTAGCAACCCTTCCCCTTTCAACATGGAGGACCGCACACTTATCCGTCCCCAAGCTCCATTCCAATGGAATTGCTAAATTCACAAGTGATGTTTAGCAATTCCATAAGATGGGAGCGACTGGAGGCGAATAACTTGAGGTCATCCATATAGAAAAGGTGGGTCACTTTTGTCCCTCCTCTCCGTAGCTGAAATCCCCCTCCCGGAGCCCTCCAGTAAGGTACTGAGAGGGTTCAGAGAGAGGCAGAACCAGATTGGACTCAGACAATCGCCCTGGAAGATACCCCTTCTTATCCTTATGTGGTTCTCCGCAGCCATCATCCGCTCGCCCAGATGACAAAGGATCGTACTCCACTGCCCCATACACTGCTCGAGGAAGTCTCTAACTGTACAGTCTATCTTGTACAGCTCGAGGACTCTCTTTAGCCATGTATGGGGCACCGAGTCGAATGCCTTTCTGTAGTCTATCCAGGCGGCGGAGAAGTTCCGACGGTTGCGTTTCACCACTTTGCCAATGACCGCGTCAATGAGGAGTGGTTCCTTGGTTCCACGACCACCGCCCCCGACATCCATTTTGAGCGCGCGACATCACCTGATTTGAGTCCAGGTGACAAGTGATTCTCGCGCTCAAAATGGATGTTAGTGTCTTGTATATGGTCGGTAGACACGTGATGGGGCGGTATTTGCTCGGGTCTGTGGTACCCTGGTCTTTAGGAACTAAATGAGTGATCCCAGTAGTGAAGAGGCTTGGGAGCGACTTCTGGTTGAGAGCCTCTTGAAACTGTCGGGCGAGCACAGAGTGACACACCATGAACCCCTTCAGCCAGTAGTGATGCAGCCCGTCAAGCCCCGGACTTTTCCAGTTCGGGGCCCTACGAACCGCCTCAGCTACGTCATCCGGCGTTATGATGACGGGGTCCATGGGCGTAATACCCGCACACTGACTCGCCACAACTTCCGTCCAAGGGCCCTCGCTGTGGTTTACGGGCTCTGACCACAGGCCGCGACAGAATGCTACAGTGGCGGCCTGATTCGGTGCTGGACCCGTTCCACTTACCATTGGTCGCTCCAATGATTCATAGAGCCTCTTCTGATCACTCTGGAAGAGACGATTCTGGTTGAACCGTGTCGACCTCTCGGTATATCGCCGAATCCGTTTTCCCCAAGCAGCGATTCTCTGCTTCAGATCATCTATGCGCTCCGTCAGTTTTTGCGTTATATCCGGCTGGGACAAACTGACATTTGTCCCAGCAAACGCCATCCTGACGGTGCGCACAATTCTTGGCCTGTTGTTGCCTGATCTGAAGCATATCAGTCTGCCGATGAGAGCTCTAGCCTTTGCGATACGTTCCTCAATTCTTCTTCTCCATGCTGGGATAGCGCTACTATGGCCAGTAGCGCGTCCAGCCGTGGAAACCTTGGCGCCTATGATACGGCAGACTGCCAGCGCGGCGCCAAAAAGAATTGAGTCCGTCTCGCAAAGGTCCCGGCTGGCTTCCAAATAGGTAACCAGCATTGGGTTCAGAGCCCTCACGACAGCCCGATTCCGCTTGCTTAGGGCTATGCGGGGAAGTCGCGGTCGATTTTCGAGAGGCGTACTGCGCGTTTCCACAATCGCCTCTTCCAATATACTCCTCATATGCTCTAATTCCAGTTCCTGGGCGACTGTTCCATCATCGTTTGAATCAACCACAACTGGGGTATTCACGGCGGCATCCACGTTTGCGGGTTGCTCTACCATTTGTGGCGCCGCATCCTCAGCCGTAGCATTCTCATCCGACGAGGGAACAGCCTCACGTCGTAGCCGTTCGAGTTCGGCGACATCAAATATATTTGAGCGCAAGATATACCGAACTCGGTCTGCCAGGTTTTGCTCTGTGACGGTTAAAGATGGCTCCAGCTCAGCAAAAAGTCGATGCATCCTAGCCCGATACGCCAAACATCCAGTTTCTCCCCCTTTTGCCCCAAAATACGCCCGCAGTGCGTTTGCATTCATTTCGGTTGTGCCAACGCATGCGGCGTACTCCACCAGCGGCGGGTGCCGATTGCTGGGCCCGCGAAGACCCTGCCGACACCAAGCCTTCTGGTGGGGATGATGGATGCGAGGGGCTGGTGGGTGATCGTGCAGCTCCTCGCGCTCGGCTGGCGGTCCGCATGCTGCCGCGTCCAGCGCCAGCTCCAGACGCGCCCTGGCGACCTCCAGGCAGCGGCCCTTTGCGCGTTCTTCCGTTTATCCATCATCCATATTGGTGGGCGTCATTTAGCGGGAGACGCCCAGGCCCGGCGCCGTTTCGTGGTGAGGCCATGTGCACAAACGGGCCTCTGCACCTTAAATTCTTGCCGAGGCACGGCGCTCACACCTCTTGGCAAGGTGCTGACTGACTGCGCTGACGTAGCGGTTTTGTCACATAACTGTTACGGCAGCGGGCGATGGGGTCGTCACTTCCCTACGCCTTTTTATTATTATTATTATTATTATTATTATAGGGAAAACATTTCTGTTTCTTAGTTCTTTGGCTAGTTCTGACTGCATACACTGGCCGAAGCCAAGTAAATGCAGCGTGTTGTGAGTATTTATGTAGGTGGGGTGTTATGGGTAGCTATTTCATTTTCTTCAAGTATTTAACATTGCGGGTTTTTGGAGTATAATGTACGTTGAGTTTTTCAGGTCTATTAATTTGAGGCTATGGTGGAGATGTTTGGGTATGACACCCGTGGTGGAGACGACTATGGGTACTATATAAACTTTATTTTGTCTCCAAATTCTGGTCACTTCTTCTTTAAGCTCTGCATATTTGCTTATCTTCTCACCTATTGTTTTTTGTAAGTTATGTGTGTTGGGTATTGCAATATCTATTAGGTAGTTGATTTTACTTACTTTGTCCTGTAGTGTTATGTCTGGTCTATTATAGTGAATGGCTCTGTCGGTAAGTATGGCGCGGTCGTAGTAAAGTTTGTGTGTAGGATTTTCTAAAATAGTTTGTAGAGTGTATTTGTAGTAGGGCGTGTTTTTGTCTTGTATAAGTTTATGTTTGAGTGCTAGTTTTTGATGAATGATGTTTGCTACTTGGTTGTGTCTGTGAGTGTAGTCTGTATGTGTAAGAGTTGTACGTGCCCCTGTTATATGTTGTATTGTCTCTGGTTGGGTGAAGCACTTGCGGCATTTATCGTTGGTTACTGTGGTGTCTTTAATGACATATTTCCAGTAGTTCTTAGTGTTGATGATCTGGTCTTGTATTGCGATGATAAACCCTTCAGTTTCCGGGAATAGGTTGCCAATTTTAAGCCATTTATTTCATGCTACTGTATCTACATGTGGTTGTTCCAGGTCACGTGGGTGTCGTTCGTGCAGGACTTTCTTTTTCCAGTCCTCTAATTTTTGTTTTTGTGGGTTATTAGTGTTATTGTGTTGTGTGTTCATTTAGGTTAAGTGGAGTGTAGTTAAAATCATTTAGGGCTACGGCTTTATGAATGTCACTAGTTCGAGATTTATTGTGAAAGAATGTTTTGAGGCTACTAATTTGTTTCTGCCAAAGATGTTGAATGTCTATTAGGCCTCTCCCTCCATTTTGTCGTTTGATTGTGAGTCTTTCTATTGCGGATTTAGGGTGAAAATTATTGTGTTTGGTAAGTGTTGTGCGTGTGGTTCTTTCTATTCACTGTATGTCAGTTTTAGACCATTTAATCACTCCAAACGAGTAGGTTAATATTGGGATCGCGTACGTATTTAATGCTTTAATACGATGTTTTCCAGCGAGATGTGTTTTGTATACTGCGTTTACTCTCCGTTTGTATTCTGTGTTCAGTGTGTGTTTAATTGCTGTATGATCTAGTCCTTTGAGTTGTCTGTATCCTAAATATTTATATCCTATATAGATCTGTCGGTTCCATAGCTATGACTACACAGTTAATTGTGTAGTCGCCTGGTTTTATTTTGCCTCTTAGTATGTGTAGTGTTTTGCATTTATCTAGTCCACACTGCATGTTGATGTCTTTACTAAATTCTGTTGTAGTATCTATTAATTTTTTCATTTCTTTTTCTGTTTTTGAGTATAATTTAATCTCATCCATATATATGAGGTGTGAGATAGTGATATCTTCTGTGGCGTTGTGTTTGAGTCTATATCCGGCTTGGCACTGATGCAGTAGGTGAGACAGGGGGTTCAGTGCGAGACAGAACCATAGAGGACTCAGGAAGTTACCTTGATAAATACCTTTCCTAATAAATATCTGTCGATTTCTTACGATTTTGTCGTGGTAATTCAATTGGAGTGTAATTTTCCATCGGGACACGATATGATGTAAGAAGTTTATCATTTTTGGGTTTATTTTGTATATACGTAATACTTGAATTAACCAGGAGTGTGGAATACTATCAAAAGCTTTTTTGTAGTCTATGTATGTACAATGAAGTGTTCTATTTTTTGTGGTGGCATGTTTGTGGACTATTGAATCTATAATTAATTGTTCTTTGCACCCCATGTGGCCTCGTCTGCACCCTTTTCGTTCTTCCGCTACTATGTTGTGGCGTTCTATGTGTTTATTGATTTTAGCTATGATTGCTGAGGTTAGGACCTTGTATATTGTCGGTAGGGAAGTAATTGGTCTGTATTGGGACGGTTGTGGGGAGTGTTGAGACTTGGGTAACATGTAAGTTATTCCTGTTGCAATAAATTCAGGTATATTTTGTTGTCCTAAGATTTGTTTGTTAAGTTTTTAGCGATAATTTTGTGTAATGAGTCTAGTTTTTTATACCAGTAATTATGTACTTTATCAATGCCAGGTGATTGCCAGTTGTGAAGTTTTGCTGTAATACTATTTATATCAGATTCAGATATCTCGACGAATTCTATTTCTTCTAGTGCACTCCACTTAGATTCTTCAACTGCTATCCAACCAGCTTTATCATTATGCTGCAGTTGCTCTTCCCATATGCTTAACCAGAATGTCTCCAATTGCTCTGACGTTGGTAGTTCGGTGTTGGTGTCGGTTGTTACGTCTATTTGTGGTTTCTGTAAATTTCTGTAAAAGTTTTTTTGTTAGTTGCAAACATGGCGTTATCATTTTTGCGTTCTTGTGCCTTCTTGTATCTCATCAGCCTATGGACTTTTAGCGCGAGCTTCTTTTTTAAAGTGTCTAAGAATTCTTCAGGTTTTCTATTGTCGTTTTCATGTCTCGTGTGCCTGGCCATCTTCTTAAATATTGACTCGAGACTTTTGACTACTTTGTTAGATCTGTTATTGTTGATATATTGTGTTAGTCTACCGCAGTCAGTTTTCTATATCTCTTTCGAGTCTCTGTTACCATGATGGTATGTTTAACGTTTGTTTGAACGGGTCTCCATGTTTAATGGGTTTCCAGAGCCACGTTAGCCACGCCAGTAATTTTTCAATCGTGTGTCCGCCCTCCACATGATTCGATGATCAATCAGGACGTGTGGTTGTTTAGGGGGCTTATTATTATTATTATATAAACTATATGCATATACATAATATGTCATATATATAATAATACAATATATACAGTAATGAAAAAAATTAATACTGCTAAAAGAAAACTATTAAAAATGACTTAACTCAATATGGCTTTTTTATTTTTTAGCGCAAATTTTAACTGATGGTTTAAGTGAATGCTGTGGGCACTATATACCTAAACTTACCCTCAATTAGAAAAGTTGCCCTGATGGACTAAGATAGAATATCTAGTAAAAATGATCTCACCGTTACAACAGCATGGTCCTTCCTCGGTCGAACCGATCCGTTTGTACCGCAACTCTTCTTTACCACGAAAGTTTACTTGGCTAAGCCTACTTCACTACTACTTATTACACAAGTAGTAGTGAGTGTCAGTGTACCTGGTAACTAACTTTCTGGTCTTGTTTTGAATCCGAACAGAACCAACATTTGATATATTATACACAAATTGTTGCTTCTCGTAAATGCTTGTGTTGCATTGTCCGGTCTCTGAGTCTGAAGGTTTAAAGAAATTTAATTCCAAAAAAAAGTTATTTACATATTAGAAGTAAATGCACACATTAGAATAACATAGCAGAAAATGACACAGACCAATAGACATCTTTCATCTTTCTTTCTTTATCAACTTGATATCCACTGATTAACGCTCTTAAAACTATTTTGTTGGCTGCAAATGATTTCAGTTGCATAAGTGTAGGTAGAAACATGTTCTTATATTAAGTTGCGCATGATTTCAGCGTCACTCCAGTCCATTAATTAATTATAATAATCATTATATTTTGAATAATGATACCCTACGCTCTATATAGCTTTTAAGTTTAATTTAAAATATCGTAAAATCGCTCGTTCAAAGTGGGAGTTTGTTGCGAAAAATACAGAGTATCTCTATTTTTACGGAAGAGGATCGTAACAGCAATCTATGATTTCAACCCTTCAGAGCCTTAGAATTTGAGTAAATTAATATATTAACTTTGGCCTCTCAAAATTTACGAAAATGTAATGTCCGTACACAAAAATAAAAGTAGTTTAAAAAATATGTGATACTAATTTATTTATTTATTATAGAGACATGGTACAATAAGTTGTTGCATTATGACTTTTAGGATCATTTACATGTCTTACCTGTATCGGAGTAGAAACAGAACAATTATCAATTCTTAGTTTTTGATAATGTCAATTCAATAACAATAACTACAGCAACTTTAACATTGTCAAAGAAAACTTAATAATAAAGCTTCAATTATTCCGAATCTTAATTCTATACATTTTGAATTAGTAAACATTACCATTTTTAATATTAGCAGTCTTTTATTAATTAAATAATATTTCCATTTTTTATTGTAACCTGTTCAAAGCAAAGTTATTTCTAATTATTAGATTTAGAAAAAAAAACTTAATTTAATTACATATAGTGATACTTTCGTACCCAATCTATTTTATATGTCAAAAAATCTTTCACGGAGTAAAAACAATGGGCAAGGGGCTGAGTTAAAGTTCTTTAGAATTTGTTAATATTTAATAGTTTTATATTTTCTGGTAGATTGATAAAAGGTACGAGTGCATACAATTTATCTATAATTCTGTCTTTATTTTCCAAAACTGCATTGGGTGATGGAAATATCTTTGGATGCTTTTTCACAAAAATACTTATTTCTAGTACGAACAGACAAGACCATTGAATTATTTTAGTTTTTTAAATAATGGTGTACGGTTTTAATAATATTCAACACTACATAACGCTCTTATACATATTTTTTTAATTTTAAATGCTTTGTCCGCATAAACGGCGATAATGCAAATCCATGATAATTTTATATATATATATATATATATATATATATATTTCATCGCTTCATTCTTCAGATATAATATTAACAACGTAGTTTCCTTATTCTACAAGGCTAAGTCGCACCTTTAAAGATTTTTACTCTACCCACATCAAAACAATTGCCCCTTCCCACTAACGTCTCTCGCCGTCCGAGCGTATTGCCTCATTCCTTTTTTCGTGCGAGGCAGATTGCACACCTTATTTAATTATCTTAGAACAGTAAAATGTCGAAACGCAGTGCTGCAGAGAAAATTGGTTATTATCAAAAGAAAATTTTAAAAAACTAGAAGAACAAGAACGAAAGCGACATAAACAAGTCATTGTTTACTCGATTCTTCTGAGGCCGAAGAAAATTTTGGTAAGTGTTACCGTTACGTAATTCGATTCTAGTGCCTGAGTGATCATTAAAAATATAAGTTAAGACTAAAAACCTTAGCGTTGATCGTGAATCAACACGAATACAAACTTACCTGGGGACTGGCCGAGAATCAGTACCAAGGTATCCTTACCTGGGGTCTAGCCGAGAGTTAGCACAAAGGTTATATAAACTTAAATACTCATGTACAAATATATTAAAGATTTAAGTTCTTAGTTGTGTTAATTTAGATTCTTATCATAACAATTTTTTGTTATCTACCTCCGAAATATGAAAAATATTTCTTGTTGTGGATAACTGATGATAGTAATAAGGTCATAAATGATGACACCATGGTATATGGTAACATCCATTCTCTTCGAGGAGCATCCTCTGCTGACAATTGAAGATAAAGCGGAAGAAACAATTCCTTCATTAGACCCTGAGCTATTGTCAGCTTTGGGTGATACGGATAGTGATGAGCAAATATAAGGTGAAAATATTCACCAGGATCTTACTCACCATTGGCTTCCTCTTCTACGTAAGGGTCTTACTAAGGAAAAAAGACAAAACTTGTTAAAAGAGTACTTAATTCCCGAAAATTGCAGGCTTTTGAGAGCACCTACGCTGAATCCCGAGATTGCAGCGGCACTTACCGATGCAGCCCGAAATAGGGACAAGAAAATAGAGGTCGATCAGCAAAGACTGGGCTTAGGTATTACTGTCGTTAATAGAGCTATGTCTTTACTTCTCATCGGAGACAATAAAGTCCAAGCGATAAAAAAAAATTATCTGATGCGTGCCGTATATTATCCGACCTCCATCACTCTGAGACCCCAAACCGGAATTAAATTGGTGACACCCGGATTAGACAAGTGTTTTCTTAAAGTCGTTCGTGAGAGTGAAAGAGATGAAACTCTTTTTGGCATTGAGCTTTCCGAAAAGATTAACGCGTCAAAAGCCATCGAAAAACAGGGTCTTCGGATTTCAGACTCAAAACCTTCCACATCACAGATAAAAAACAAGTTCGTCTTCAAGAGACAATTGTTACCAGGGAAACGGTTTGGGATGGATTTACAATACCATTTAATAGACAAATTACTCAATGAAGATTACCTCATTCAACTTGTTATCAAAAGATAAACAATACATTTCTGTAGCTATTAGTAATTTATTACACTTAGGAGCAATATCAGTGTCATCCGTTAAAGAACCAGTTCATATCCTCAGTTTTCTTAGCGCCTAAACCTAACGAAGACAAAAGATTTATTCTGAATTTAAAGGCCCTTAATAAGTTCATTGCAAAATATCACTTAAAAATGGAGGATTACAGAACAGCCTCAAAGTTAATACCCCGTAATGGTTACATGGCTACCATTGACCTACGGGAGGCTTTGGCGCAAATTTTTAAGATTTAAATTTGAAGATGAAAATTTAGTTAAAACCCTTTATGAATTTAATGCCATGCCGTATGACCTGTCAGTTACTCCTAGAACGTTTAGTAAGATAATGAAAGAGGTAATAACCAACTTAACCCTAGGATGGTAACAGGGGTGCCCCAACACCCCACGCCAGCAATCACGCGCCAATTTATTGAAAATTATTTGCTCTCTCGCTCTAGTATTTTGTGTATTTTTTTGTCTTACCATGAGTCATTAGTAGCCGTTGCACGGTGGGACCGGCAATACGTCGATTTCGTTCTGCAGGTATGTGTGGGGTGTTGCGTCACCCCTGTTACTATTTACGTAGTTATTTTCTTTTGTTACTGTATTTTTTTATATGTTATTTTCAGTTCATTATGGCGTTTCGTAATGATGAAGAGCTTGAGCGGTACCTAAATAATATGGTCGAGGATGATGATAGTAAAACAGAGCCATTAGAGGCGGAGAAGGTTTCTGAAAATGAAGATAACCTGTCCGTGCATTCCGAACAAGACGACATTATTTCCTGCTCAGATGAAGATGATGTGCCTTTGTCACAGCTTCGAGGGAGTATTTTGAAAGGTAACAATGGACATGTTTGGTCTACTTCTGCCCCATCATCACACAGAACACCTCAGCGTAACATAGTAACCATCCAAAGGTCTTCGCAAGTCCGTTCTAATATTGAAATAGAAAAAGAAGCTTTTATGATTTTGTTCTCTAAACCTCTCGACATAGTACTTACATACACAAACCAAGAAATTAGTAGACGTGCTCCCAAATATAAATACCAACGTTTTACTCATAAAACAGACAAAACAGAGATCGAGGCACTCATAGGGCTACTATTTTATGCCGCGGTAAACAAAGATAGTAAAAAAAAGTGCAACTGAAATGTGGGCGCCCACGAGTACCCCTGTATACAAGTCAATAATGTCCGAGAGTCGGTTTCATTTTCTGCTACTTTGCTATACTATACTAAGATTTGACGATAAGGACAGCCGTGATAAAGAGGATAAATTTACACCTATTCGAGAAGCATGGAAGATTTTTATAAACAGTTGCACAAAAGCGTAACAACCACGCTGTTACATTACGATTGATGAGCAACTGTTTGGTTTTCGAGGAAAATGTCCATTTCGTGTTTATATATCTTCGAAACCGGACTAACATGGTATGAAAATTGTGGCCATATGTGACGTTAAAACATATTATATGTTTGACGCAAATCCTTACATAGGAAAAGAAACCGAGGCGAAGACGGCAGCAGACTATGTCACAAAGTTAGCTGAGAGCATCAAAGGTTCTGGACGAAACATAACATTTGATAATTGGTTCACCTCGGTGCCTCTTGCAGACCAGTTACTGAAGGAATATCGACTTACTTGTATTGGAACTTTACGTAAAAATATACGTGAGATACCACCTGCTTTCCTACCGAATAAATCAAAGTCTGCTTTGTCCTCTCAGTTTGCATTTGATCGCGAGAAAACGTTAGTCTCCTTTACTCCAAAGGTAAACAAATCGGTGATATTGCTATCTACTATGCACAATAAGGAAGAGATTAATCCTACAACGTATAAGCCAGTTATAATTGATGACTACAATGCGACAAAAGGAGGCGTCGATACCTTTTACAAAATGATGCACAATTACACGACTGCGAGGGGTACTCGACGCTGGCCGCTTAGGTTTTTTTTTCGGTATGTTAGATCAAGCAGGGATCAACTCTATGATTCTCTATCTAGAAGCTAAGCATCCAAACACACCAGCGAATAAGTTTAGAAGTAATTTCTTAAAAAAACTAGCAATGCAGCTAACCGAGCCGCACATGAGACGACGCCTGGAGTCAAATTTACCTCGACAACTATCGGGAAATATAAGAGCCATTCTAAATGTCCCCGAAGAAGTTCCAGCATGTGAACCCCCCCCCCCAAATTGCAAAAACAAGCTCGATGTGCATTGTGTCCTCGAAAAAATGACAAAAAAGTGAAGATTTTTTGTTCAAAATGCAGAAGACCTGCGTGCCCTGAACATCGTGTGGAAATTTGTCTCAGTTGTGTTTAAGTTGCCACAAAACATTTTTTATAAATCTAATTTCTTTTAGTTACAAGTGTTTTTTAAGTTTGTTTCAAAAATAAAAAGTTTTTTATTCATTTTATTATCATGGGGTGACGTGACACCCCTGTTACCACGCATGGTTCATTTAAATTATGTTACCATCGTAGGGTTAAAAAACAGGGGATATAAGTCTGTCATACATCTTGACGACATTCTTTGTTTATGTAAAGATTACAATGAATGTTTAGAAAACGTTAACGCGACTATGCATCTTTTACAATGCTTAGATTTTGTTATTAATTATAATAAGTCCTGTCTAGGCCCGCATATATCTTGCACATATTTGGGATTTATTTTTGATTCCAAGGAACTTTCTATAAGTCTACTCATAGATATATAAAATCATATAGCTCACATAGTACAAAGGTTCTAGTTGTTCGATCAGAGATTTCGCTCATTTGATAGGTGTTCTCACGGCCGCTTGTCCTGCGGTAAAATATGGCTGGTTGTACACTAAACGGCTAGAAAGACGAAAATACTTTGCGCTTCAAAAATTTAAGACGTATAATAAAAATATGCAACATTCAAAAGATATCTTACCAGATTTACAATGGTGAAAAAAAAGTATTTTAACCAAAAATTCGTTTAGTATAACTAAATATAATTATGAGATATTTACAGACGCGTGCTTGACAGGTTGGGGTGCTTGTTGTAATAATATTCGTGTTGGTGGAGGATGGAAATACAATGAACTCAATTATCATATCAATTAACTCGATTTACTAGCCATATTTCTAGGTATTAAGTGTTTTGTTAGGGATATGTCGGATTGTAATATTTTGTTGCGCGTAGATAATACAACAGCTATAAGTTATATTAATTGAATGGGAGGAATCCAAATTCCCCCATTTGAACGAGTTATCTCGATCAATATGGCAATGGTGCGAGAAGCGAAACATTTGGCTACACGCATCTTACATAAATAGTAAAGAAAATGTAGAATCAGACCAAGAATCAAGGAAACTAAACCTAGATACAAAATGGAAGCTAAGTGACAACGCTTATAAAGAGATCATACAAAAATTGGGAGAACCAGAAATAGATCTTTTCGCTTCTCGTGCCAATCCTAAATGCACGACCTATGTGTCTTGGAGAAAGGATCCAGGTACCTTATTAGTAGATGCTTTCACTATTGATTAGAGATACAAATATTTCTATGCGTTTCCACCTTTTCTTTAATAATTAAATGTCTGGAAAAATCATAACCGATAAAGCCGACATTTTTTCTGTCCTTATTGGCCATCCCAGCCTTGGTACCCAATGTTAAATAACTTACTCAGATCAGATATAATGTTTTTCAAACTTCACAGAGATCTCTTACGGTCTTACTACTCCTCATCACCTGCACAAACCTTACCCTGGGTGCAGCGAGGCTCTCAGAGTCGCATTTATAAGAAGAAGTACACCATCGCCCGCTCTTCCAATGATGATGGCATCGCTTTCAAAGAATATAATACTTCATTTTAGAGTCTCGTATAAGCTGTGGTGGCAATTTTGTCATAAAAATAATTTAGATCCTTATGCAAATTCTATACCGTCAATGTTGCTATTTTTATCGGAGCAATTTAATAATGGGGCCGCTTACGGTTCGCTCAATAACCACAGGTCGGCCTTATCATTAATTCTAGGAGACTGTGTAGGTTCTAAAGACCAAATAAAAAGATTCTTAAAGGGCGCATTCAAGTTAAGACCAGCCCTTCCAAAATATACTGGTACTTGGGATCCAAAAATTATCTTAAATCATATAGAAGATTGTGTTCCAATGAAACATTTTCAATTGAAAAACTCACAAAAAATAGCAGTATTAATGGCATTATGCACAGCACACAGAGCTCAAACATTATCTTTAATAAATATAGACAATATTAAGATATGTTCTTCAGATGTTAGAATCAGCATCACTGATATAATTAAAACGTCTGCAGCGGGACGTCAGCAACCCCTTCTAATTTTACCTTATTTTATTAAAAATAAAAATATTTGTCCAGCCACGGCAATAAGATTATTTAGAGATTACAAATAAAATGAGACCCGCAGATTGTTGGAACTTATTGCTAACCTACAGGCGGCCACTGCTCAATCTATCAGTAGGTAGATTAACGGAGAGCGCTAGCGGAGGGCTGCGTGGACGTGACCGTGTTTAGTGCACACAGCACGCGACATGCTGCCACCTCGTGTACTAGGTCCGCTGGAATCTCTTAGATATGATCAGAAAACAGCCGGTTGGTCGTCAGCATTAGAGAACTGTCCTCCTAAATAATTAAATTTGATTTGTTAAATAAAATAGACAAGTGAATAACGTTAATATTTTAACGTTAGTACGTTATTTTGTTACGACCGAACTAATAAATAATATTTGGTTTTTTATGATTTTTGTTTTATAGTTCAACATACACATAAGTAACCCAATAAGCAAAACTTTAAGCTCTAAACATCTACGTTGTTAATATTATATCTGAAGAATGAAGCGATGAAATATAATATATGATCAAACGAACTTCTCCAAGTGAAGTTCGATCAGTTTTATATGAATCGCTTTATTCGAAGATATAATTTCCCTCCCGCCCATAATCCACTAAAAGTTTTGCTTAGAATAATATCTCTAAAAGAATGAAGCAGTACGCTCGGACAGCGAGAGACGTTAGTGGGAAGGGGCAATTGTTTTGATGTGGGTAGAGTAAAAATCTTTAAAGGTGCGACTTAGCCTTGTAGAATAAGGAAACTACGTTGTTAATATTATATCTTCGAATGAAGCGATTCATATAATACTGATCGAACTTCACTTGGAGAAGTTCGTTTGATCATATAATATATATATATATATATATATACATCTAACACAAATTTAACTCAACATTTTGTTCAAATCCTCTTGCCACTAGTCCAACATTGTTTTATATACTAATACCTGTTAACTTACTTGTTGCTGTATCCTTAAGCGGTCGAATTCGACTGCGGCGCTATTTCGTCAAAATTCAAGCGTCGGATTCGACCGCGCACAGCACTTTAAACCATTAAAACTTATATTTAGAGACTACTTTTCCATAAAGAAGTTTGGCGTTATAGAATCAATATGAAATTTTCTATCCTCTAGTGCAATAAAAAGTAAAGTTATCTTATGGACATTTATTTATAATCTACGTTCATTTCAACTTCAGCATAATCTACAAGTTTTTTTTCCTTTAGCAGCCCATTTTCTCCTTTTTTCGTTGTGTATGTGAACAAAAACCGAAGAACAAAATATTTGCAGGTGTTGAATATTAAATATTTTATATGTCCACAATTCATATCGAGTTTTGTTCTCTAGAGAACTATTTCCATTCCTGTTTATTACAAAAGTAGCAGTATTCACAGCCTCTGCCCACAACGATTTTAATAAATAGTTAAGACATCGTTCAGGCAGCTTCTGCAGTTGTATGATTGTCTCTCTCTCTCTCTCTCTCTCTCACTCTCTGTCTCACTCTGCCCTGCTTTTCTGTTTTGGTAAGTACGGGTTCTGTAATAGGTTAAGGTAATCTTGTTTTGCAAAAATATCATCCACTTCTTAATTAGCAAATTCTAGGCCATTATCAGTTCTAAAGGTCTTAATTTTATTACCTGTTTCGTTTTCAGCTTTGACTATCTACTGTTTACAACACTATTACTGTTATCTCGATTATTCATTTTATTTCTGCATTCACATGACACTTATAATTACAACACTGAATATTATTCTTAGGTTTGTAGTTAACGCAGATGACGATGATTGATGTAGCACCCCTTCTTTCCTCTTCTACCACCAGCAATCTTGTAACCAGGTAATAAGTCTGTTTATCAAGCTGACACAAAGTGTTTGTATTCATCTGGAAGCGACATTAACACTTTGGTTATCACTAACTTGTCAGAGATTACTTCTCCAATTTGTTATAGTTAATTTTGTATCTTATTTATCTTCGACAGAAACGCAGACATGTCGGTACCATTTTCATACTTTACCTGTAATAATATTAGTTGTATGATATGAATATTTGTCTCGCATATTGCATTTCTCATAGATGCCTTGGAGCTTTTGTCACATTTCCGCTGCTGTTGTACATGAAATAATATGTAATGTCATATCCTCCACTTTTCTTGTTACCAGTCACGAATGCACCTTTGCGTTCTTATTTTCCCAGTTACTTCTTTGAGTGGCATCTTTGGCTTGCAACCTACGACCTTCAACTATATCGTAGAGATCTTGCCACTTAATAGAGCTGCAGTTTGTAATTTCCAAGTATTCCAGTTTTTTGCACCTTCTAATCTGATTGTATTTGCGTTTTACTGAATAAATTCTTGAGAAGGAATAAATTAATATTTATTTCATCTGAAATGAGTAAGGTATTGTTTTTCGATTTAACATTGTATTCGTTAAGACCGCCCGCCGGCGAGATCTCACTGTAAACGCAGATAAACACAATTACTGAAGACAAAGCTATTTGAGAATCTGTGAGTAAAATATTGAAATATCTTCTTACAGTTAGTCAGTTACAGTGGTTAATTGATGATGAAAACTTCGTGTACTAGCGTAAATTCGAACGCAATAAATAACTACTTAAGGCGCGGGTTAGCAGGGAACCCTTTTTCTGCCTGGAAGTCCATCTGGGTAAGTATCACACTTTAATTCACTTTACACTAATTAAAACTTAAAAGAGACTAATAGTTAATCACATTGATTCACTTTATTTCGCTCCAAAGCTTCGCTTGTCTCGCCAAATTCAATACTGCCTCGATCGTGGCATGCTGCGGGTTTAAATACACTTTTACACTGAAACATCCAGAATATTCAAGTAAATACGCGTGCCAACCGACCAGGCGCCGAAAGTTCGAGTGTAGGGCTTCTAGAAAGTTTAGTTCTTAAATTCGATACTAGATGTCGCTGTTGGTTTAAAGATTAGTCATGTCATTTTCTGGAAAGCTCTCCTCGCTCTGTTACCCGACACTAGATGGCGCTAGTGCCAGACGTCAACTTAGGCGCGCAACACTGCCCCCTCCTAAGACATGCTCGTCCCGAGCATTATCGGCCCCATAATAACGCGCCAGGCGATCCAGATGCACGATCTTAGGAGTCCCTCTTGCGCCTTTCTGTATCTGGTAGGTTACATCGTTGATCCTGGTCACAATCCGGTACGGGCCGTCCCATTTAGCTTTAAACTTAGGAGATTTCCCTTTGCTGCGGACTGGATTGTGCAACCATAGAAATAGAAATAGAAATAGAAATGTACTATGTAATGTGTCACTGATGTATTTTTGTGAACAGCACTTCGATATTACAACAAAAATGGTTGTATGTGCTTGTCCCAATCTCGTTGCCGATTGTCTACAACTTTTGCTAAGTGCCTCTCCAATGTCTGATTAAAACGTTCTACCATTCTATCAGATTGCGGGTCATAAGAAGTCGTTCTTGTTTTATGAGTACCCATAACTCGGCAAGTTTCCTGGAATAATTGAGACTCAAAATTTCTTCCTTGATCGCTGTGAATCTCTAAAGGTACTCCAAACGACAGAAGACTTCATGAACTAGTTTATCTGCAACTGTTGAAGCTTCTTGATTTGGAATGGCGAAAACTTCTGGCCACTTAGTGAAGTAGTCCATCACAACCATGAAATACTTGTTACCGCTTTCACTCTCCGGAAACGGCACTGCCACGTCAATGGCTATTCTCTCCCATGGTGCACCAATATTGTACAACTTCAATGCACCTCTACTACGAGTCTGAGGTCCCTTTAAAGCCGCACAACTTGTACATTTGCGACACCAGTCCTCGACATCGTTTCGACAGTGGACACAGTAAAACCGTTCTCAGATCTTCAGTAGAGTTCGTTTAACTCCCAGATGGCCTCCTGAATAATCATTATGGTACAGCTGTAGAACATCCGGTACTTTAGCTTTAGGGACAACCATTTGCAAATGACAGCTGCCTCCCCGAACATTTTCCCATTTACGGCACTGAACTCCATCCTGAATCAGCAAGCCCAATAGCTTCTAGTGGTCGAACTCATCTGAGTCGTCGCTCCACTTAGGCTTGGTAGCATGGGCCTTCATCCATTCCAGAATCGGATTGATGTCCAGATCTTCCTGCTGTGCATGTCGTAGGCTGTCCTTTCACTCATTGCTGAGGTGGTCTCCTAGCGAGCGAGCCACGAGCTTAGGGTTCGTGACAATAAAAGTTGCCGATAGAATTACCAAAATTAACACTTTAATTCACTTTACAGTAATTAAAACTTAAAAGACACTAATAATTGATTAATTCATATCACATTGATTCAATTCATATCGCTCCGAAGCTTCGCTTGTCTCGCCAAATTCAATACTGGCCCGATCTTGGCATGCTGCGGGTTTAAATACACTTTTACACCGAAACATCCATAATATTCAAGTAAATACGCGTGCCAACCAACCAGGCGCCGAAAGTTCGAGTATAGGGCTTCTAGAAAGCGTACTTCTTCAGTTCGATACTAGATGGCGCTAGTGCCAGACGTCAACTTAGGCGCGCAACAGTATGTAATAAGATTGTAGAGGATTTTATTTAACTGCTTTAAGATTAAAAGAAATGGTAAACTTACCTTACTAAAACGGTTTGATTATAAAATGGACGACTACTTAGAAAATGATAATTTTTGAACTAGAAATAGTCTACCATGAAACAAATCTAATTCTAACAAAATAGTATTATATTTTTTTGTCTTTGTTATTTACCGAACGCTGCACAGCCGAGTTGAATCCATCAATTCACCTCTCGATCGAACTTGGACTTACCTAGTCGGACTACTTGACCCAGGTAAACATATTCGTCAACAACTTCGAGCTTAGTGCTCCCAACAACCACTGGTACAGGTGTGACATGGATATTACACATGAGTTTCGTTTTGTCCATGTTCATCTTAAGACCTATCCGTTGGGAGACACTATTGAGGTCATTGATCGTAGTGCTTAGGTCCTCCAGCGATTCTGCCATGAGGACTATATCGTCGACAAATTGAATGGGAGTGATGTATTCGCCATTGACGTTAATACCGTACCCTTTCCAGTCCAGTAGCTTGAAAACGTCTTCCAATGCAGTGGTGAAGATTTTCGGGGATATAACGTCACCCTCTCTTACACCTCTCAGCAGTTGGATAGGTTTCGAGCTCTGGTTCTGTACTCGAATAGCCATCGTAGCTCTACTGTACAAACACTTCAGCACTTCGATATTGTCAGTATATCGAAGTGAACTTGGCACCGCTGAAGGGGACTGAAGCGCCGCCCAAATTTCGGCGAAATCAAAAGCTTTCTCGTAGTCCACATACGCCAGGCAAATTGGAAGATTGTACTCTTCTGTCTTTTGTACAATCTGTCGCAGGGTATGTAATAGATCTATAGTACAGAATTCTTTTCGAAAACCAACTTGTTTGGGAGGCTGGAAGTCGTCCAGTCTGCATGAGAGACAACTCGTAATGACTCTCGAAAACAGTACGTAGATGCCATTCAGAAGGAAAATCGTTCTGTAGTTCTTTAGGACAGCGTTGTCACCTTTCTTGAAGGACAAGACCACCGCACTTTGCTACCATGGAGGACGGAATTGAAGAGCTTCTGAAGGACTTCAAGTACCGGTGTTCCATCCGCTTTCAGAAGCTTCGCTTTAATTTTATCCTCGCCTGGGGCCCTGTCGTTTTTAAGGTGCTGGAGGGCCATTCTAATCTCACTCAATTCTATTCAATTAATATAAAACTGTGAAATGAGGTGTTCCAAAATGTATCGCGTCTGGGCTAGGTACACTATACTCAAAAATAGTGAAAAATATTTTAAACGGTTCTCAACTGTCCAATTATTTTATAATGGCTTTGTTTGCTGGTAAAACTAGAAAATTACACTTGACATTGCAGCACACAACAAAAACCCGTCATGGCTGTAAGCCGTCATTTTTATAGCTTAATGACGTTCGACATGTTTATTTCACGTGTTTTTGAGACTTTTGTGACAACTGACAGTTCTTTTTCTATGATCAATGATCACTTTATTTTCTATACGCACATAGTAACTAAATCGGTGCGACGCTATGTTGAAAGTCGATGAAAATAAGTAATAAACATTAACTGTTTACCACGACAGGATATATTTAAATGAATTATCTGCACTTTTCCCGAGTTTTTTTGGGGTAGTGTATATACTGGCCTATACGGGCCCATTTTGGAACATCTGCTTTCTAAAATATCTGTATCTGCGATTGGTCAACGACTAAAGGGCGTATGGTGCAGATGAGTCGGATATGACAATAATAATATTTTCTTTCAAACAGAATTTCAGTTACAGCATAATTTCATATGAAATCTTGAATAAAACTATTTATACGGAATTTGAAGGGTAAACCAACTTATTTTAACTTATTTTTGATTCACGAAAGCACCCGAAACTTAAGAAATTAAAAATAAGTTAACTAAACGCAATAAAATCCATATAAATTGTTTTATTCAATGTGTAAATTTCGCGTAAATTTAAAAAAATCATTTTTTGGAATCTTGCTATAGATTATGCAACTGACATTAAAACTACCTTTCTTTTGCATGATACAGCCATAACAGCCATAATTACCTAGAAGGAAACAAAGGAAAACCTTAGAGAAAAAATTAAATTAATGAATGTATTAACTTTGTACTCTCTGTATATTTACTAAATTGTAATGTATGCACACAAAAACAAAAATAGTTTTATTAAAAATAGTGATATATATTTTCCGTAAATACTAGGAAAAGCTCAAGTTAGTAATAAGAGTTACTCGACTCCAGAGAGTCAGTTATTCCATCATGGAGAAATGTATTCGCTTTTACAACATAGTCCATGAAAATATGCAGGACATATCTATTAAAAGTCAGTCAGTCGGTAGACGGCAAACGAAACAAACGTATGCATTGCATTGTTGCCAGTCGATTGCTATTGTTTTTGTAGTCAGTTTCTCAAACTTTATCTTATCCAACATGTTTATGTGTCACCGGTGTAATAGTGAAGGGATGGTGTGCAGTGTACAATGTGCCTCAACCGTTTCGATTTCCCATGTGCAGGAATAACAGAGGTAGGATATCGCAAACTTAGGGACAGAAAGGCTACTTAGAAATGCAATACCTGTAAGACAGGAATTGCGAGTCCTAATCTTTCTTCCGAGAAAATAGTACAGGGAAGGGTACCATCTCATGGTAATATGGAGAATATTCGTCTTGAGCTTAGTAAGATTACCAAACAAATATCGTCATTACCACAGTTAATTGCAAGTGTCAAGACTATCCAGGCTGACCTTTCAGATCTTAAGGATATGAAGTGTGAAATGATGGACGTTAAAAACTCCTTGAACCATGTGCATACTTCGGTTGAGGGACTCACTAACAAACTGACTGAGATCGATCGGGAAATTCAGTCTCTTCAAAAAACTAAGGATGATGTTGTACGTGTTGAACATCGATTGGAGAAGCTTGAGGCCGATGTACGCGAAAATCAGCAAAGATCGCGCCTGAACAACATTGAGATCAAAGGCGTTCCTGTAGCCTCGTCTGAAAATCTTTTTACTATTTTTTCCAATATTGGTAGTAAAATAGGTTACGAAGTTCCTAAGGAGCAAATCAACTGCGTAGCAAGAGTACCTCAGCGTAATAATAAAAACACCAAAAACATCATTGTATCACTTCACACCCGTTACCTGAGAGATAATTTTATAGCTGCTGCTAAAAAATGTAAAACTTTAACTGCTGCGGATTTAGGATTGAGAAGTGATAGCAGGATTTTCATCAATGATCACCTTACGTTTGAGAATAAACAGCTACTTAATAAGACAAAAGCTCTTGCTAGTGAGAAATTTTTTTCTTATACATGGGTAAAAAACTGTACAATTCTAATGAAAAATAATGCGATATCTCCTAAATATGCAATAAAAAGGGAAGCAGATTTAAAGAAGATTTTCTGAATATAAATTTGTTCATTTCTATATCAATTTGTGAAACAAGTTTGAGAAACACTGGTACGTTAAGTCTATTCTATTTATTTATCTTATCACTGACGGTACACGTTGTTGTTCTGTTGTCGCTTGGTTTAATAACAGCTCGGTGCATTTTTTATTTGTACCTTACACCATATGTGATATTAGTTAAGATATCGTTTAGTTTGACAAATGTTAAATTATTTCTTGCGGTATTTTATTGTTGTATAAATAATCAATACTTCTTCGTTGATATTTATACTACACATTATGCGTCTTATTTCTTTAACGATTGCTACAATATGAACAAATTGGCGCTGTTATTTGCTGTAGTTAAACACATCCATATACTTACTAATATTATTTATTTACCACCACACTTTAGGTGCGTATTCGCACTTCTTTTTATGTTATGGTATGTCATTTTCAGCGCTATTTCTGTGTTTTTGTATGATTTTAATGATGGCTGTTGAAATATACTATCAAAATGTACGTGGTCTGCGAACAAAGGTATCAAATTTTCTGAGAAATGTATGTATTAACAATTATGATGTTATATGCTTGACGGAGACGTGGCTTAACGATGACTTTTGTAATAACGAGCTCTTTGATGACCGTTATGTTGTTTGGAGACGTGATAGAAACTATAATGTTACAAATCAAACGTTGGGAGGTGGTGTGCTTATTGCTGTTAAGCGTGAACTTGCAGTGGAGGAGCGGGTTGACTGGCGTTCTTCTGCCGAAGAAATATAGGTATCGTTAAATCTTCGGCGTTCCATACCGAAAATGACATATTAACTACATATTTGTATGATTTACTTATGCAGACAAAATCTGGGTAACTCATTATCTGCAAAGTTAGCTTGTTTTTATACAAAATTATACGACTTAGTAACGACCAATCTAACTGATGCTTTAGTTATTTTGGGAGATTTTAATCTGCCAAATATATCTTGGACTCTTGACGATGATTTGTACTCTCTTTGTCCGGAAAATATTGAGGGGTCCATTCAATCCGACTTTTTTGACACCTTAAATACGTGTTATCTGCAGCAATATAACTCTAATATCAATGTTAACAACAGAATACTCGCCTTAATTTTTTGTAATAATAACTTATCCGCAACAAAATGTACCGAGCCTTTAGTGCCTGAAGACCCTCATCATGTGGCTCTTAATGTTCTAGCGGATTTTGTCGAGTACCACACTTTACCAGTCCAGCCAAGGACTAAGTTTATGTACCATTTAGCTGATTTCTTCTCTATATCACGAGAGCTTGATAATTTTACATGGTCTCACGATCTTTTTAAGGGCACAGTGGACGATGCATTGTCACTATTGTACACTCGATTAAACAATTTGTGCGGCACTTACATACCAACAAAAGTAGTAAAATCTTCTTCTCAATATCCCCCCGGTAGAAAACCCCTCTTATAAAAATTTTAAAGGAAAAGTTTAAATATCATACCAAATATAAAATATATGGCAATTTGTCAGATCATGAGTCTTTTTTAGTATTGCGTAATCGCGCCAAACAATTAGAATCCGAAATGTTCAATAATTATATAGCAAAGATAGAACTCAGCATAAATAAATCGCCAAGGACCTTCTGGTCCTTCGTGAAATATAAAAAAGCGTCAAACGCTTGTTCATCTATAATGAAGTATGGACACATATCATCAGGCCAAGGGCTATTTGTAATATGTTTTTTCTATGGTAATTTTCACAAAGTTCGCAGTAACTATAACACCCGATATGAGCCCTATAATTGGCGATCACATACTGTGTCGGGTATAAACTCGATACAAGTTAGTGAAACTGAAGTTCTTAAGCTTCTGAATTCTATTGACCTTAATAAATCTGCAGGCCCATCTGGTATACCACCCATTCTTATAAGTAAGTGTGCTAAAAGCTTGACTATACCGTTAACAATAATATACAGACGTTCTCTCAAGGAAGGAATAGTACCTCTTATTTGGAAATCTGGATTTATTACCCCCATCCATAAAAATGGTCCAAAGGACCGTGTAGAAAACTATAGGCCAATATCCAAGCTTTGTTTATTCAGCAAAATCTTTAACAAAATCGTATACTCGTCTGTATATCATGGCATCAAACAAACACTCATTGATTATCAACATGGCTTTTTAAAAGGTAGATCCACGGTTTCGAAACTTATTGTCTGTCCTGACTATTTAACTAACATCATGTCTGAGCGCTTACAAGTTGACGTAGTCTACACTGATTACAGTAAAGCGTTTGACCGTTTAGATCACGTTATACTTCTCAGCAAGCTACTCGAGGTAGGTATCAGCGGCGACCTGTTTAGGTGGTTTAAATCTTATATTAAGAATCGTTGTCAGACAGTAATACTCAATGGTTATACGTCAGCAACTGTGCAAATCCCTTCAGGTATACCGCAGGGATCGCTATTAGGTCCTTTGCTTTTTGCGATTTTTATAAATGATATAGGTTCCTGCTTCACTTACTCCAAAATAATCCTTTATGCTGATGACATGAAAATTTTATGTCCCATTACAAATACTTCTGACTGCCTTGGTCTGCAGCGTGATCTCAATGAACTTGAACGATATTGTTCACGCAATAAACTTGACTTGAATGTGTCCAAGTGTTTTATCATTACTTTTACCCGTAAACCCAATCCCACTGTCTTTCACTACAAATTACATGACACTACTATAGAAATATTACAGTCAGTAAAGGATCTTGGTGTATTTTTCGATTCTAAATTACTTTTTGATGCACATATTGACAATATAATTAAAAAATCCAATAGAGCACTTGGATTCGTTTTGAGATTTTCCACTGATTTTCATAATATCAAAACATATAAGATACTTTATTGCGCTCTTGTTCGTAGCCATTTAGAGTACGCCTCTCAAGTGTGGAATCCAAATTATAACATTTATATGGATAGGATTGAGCAAGTACAAAAACGTTTTCTACGTTTTCTGCAATTTAAGACGCAATTTTACAGTAATAACTACATTTCGCAATGTAAAAAATTTCATATTTTGCCTCTGCACGAACTTAGGCGCATAGCAGATATGATTTATCTTTTTAAATTGGCAAATGGTAATATTGACTGTCCGGATCTACTGAGTAAATTAGGCTTTACAACAAGAGCTACCCTACTAAGAAAGCCTCGCTTACTCCACGTGCCGCATACCCGGAATAAATATAGGCAAAAATCTTTTATAATACGCATGCAGAACTTTTAATGACATTTCCAATAGCGTTGACTTGGATCTGTTTAGTACCAATGTTTCTCGAATCAAAAATATTTTAGCGAAAAAAATTCTTTTGTTGAGTGTTTTTCTGTTTAATTTAGTTAATTTACTGTATTTGTCTTAGTCGATATTTATCTTTTACCGACTAGAATTATTTTTTTTTAAGTTCATATTGCCTATAGATGAAAACTTTTAAATGGCCTTCTAGTTGTTATTCATTTATTTACTGTTAATGTTAGCTGTAATTTTTCTAATAAGAATAAAATAAAAATAAAAAAATTAAAAAATTTATATTTTTAATAACCAAAAATTGTTTAGTAAGAGTTATTTTAATACTAAAGGTTACATAATTGATAGATAATAAACCCCAGAAATAAGATGATCGCTACCGTGCTATTTCTAAATGTTTTCGTATTTAAATTTATCAAACATATAATATTGTAAATAACTTTAAGAAAGAGTCCTATTGGGATTCTCGCTGATTCTTCCCAGAATTAAAGCATTATTAAAGCTAAACCACTGGCTTGGAGACACCTCTGGTACTTCCAAACCAGGGCTTTGGCTTTAATTACTTTCAATGAGTAAATTTGTAATAATGATAATTCTATTCTAGCGGGCAGTCTCATGTAGCGGCAGAAGCTTAAACCGGCGACAGGAAGCATCATCAATGGAGGCGGGAGTGGAGGAAATCCAAGAAGAATAAAAAATACAACAGAAGAGATTAAGTAAATAGAGTTTTATTTGAAAAACTATTTTGTTATTTAGTAGCCTCTTATTTCGGTACTAAGAACCAAGTCTTCGGGGCTTTGTAAACTAATCTAGTTTTATTCAACTCTTAACATTAATGAAGTTACAAATAAGTAATTAATTTTTCTAACTATTTAAAATCAGCTTACTCTCGCTGGAGAAAAATCGTACAATTTATCTTATAATAAAAGCTAATATTACGTAGCAGGTAATTTTACGAATGATTAATGACAGCTGTAACTGGGATTAGATGAGCGATGTTTTCCGTAATTTACTAAGAAATTATTTACCATATATTTTTTTATAAATTTAACAAATGCTCTGTTAGTCAGTAGTCTATTAGTCAGGTAGCATCAGATGTTTTCTTGGAAAAGATAAATACTACCACTGTAACGATGTGAACTCACACTCATATTTTGAGGAGACAGAAATCCGAAACCACCGGAGAGGCACAGGATCAACGGATTTACGTGCTATATTAAGCACGAAGGTGAAACACTGCCAGCTTCCCAACTCTCCGGGCTACTAGTGAGAATTTCTTAACAGGAAAACCCAATAACTAATTTTGGCTCATGTTTCCAACCAGAGACCACATGATTAGAACTAGCACTTAAGAATACTATACCAAGCAGGCTTTATACAAAATTTACATGGTCACATAACCAGACCTGGAGCAATTATTGGTAGGCCATTCAAAAACTTTACCTGTGCGGGACGTCCCAGACACTCGTTAAGCCATTAAGCTACATAGGTGAATTAATATTTTAATGTTTTTATTAAAAATAGACCAGAAAATTAAACACTGCGTAAAAAATTTAATTTGATAATTTGCCTTACACGTATTAACTTCATTTATTATTTTTATGAAATTTCGGCGTTAAGAGAAAGCACATTTACAAAACAAAGCCTTTAACACAGCAGTCATTAATCACTTGTAATTTCCCTTCAGTAAATTTTATTAAGATAAACCGGGAGAAATTTTTCCCAAAAAGAAAAATATAAAGAAAGGTTGTATTCGTAATAAAAAAAAACCGTTTGCACTTTTTTACAGGCAGTAAATCTTCATATGGAGGCGGCGTAATAGAGTTATTTAAACTGGGCTTTTTCAAACTTATAGTTCCACATACTCCTACAAAATTTATCTGATTATAATGGACCTACAAATACACTTTCTATAGATGAAAGTTAGATTTTAATGCAAAAAAAAAGATATAACACAAAATAGCAAATATAGCGCGCGCAACACTTCCGGCCTGAGGAACCTGCATCACTGAAACTATGTCGCGTCGAAGCTACAAGCAACGTGATGGTGACAATTAAAAAAAACAGTTAAAAACAGTTAAAAAGAAATTATTTTTCCAATTCGTAAGATTGGAAAAATAAGTTATGCAGATTTTAGTGTAACTTATTATTAGATACGATTGTGTTCGCCCAAACTTTCTAATATACTCTTATACAAATTTCGCATTTGAATAGGATTATAGTGCACGAGTATGTGCGCAAGCTTCCTACTCCTTTACTCTCATAGTTCTGTGGTACGGCAATCCGACACGATCGGGGAGAAAAAATCAAACTCAAGACAGTGTCAAATTCCTGACGTCGTGATTATACTGAGCGTTTCTCGACTGAAAACGTAATAACTGATTTTGACCATAGTCCGTAGATCGATTCAAATTCAAGAGGATGCTACTATACTGCAACTGGTTGTATTTTAGTTTTATTTTCAAGAACTATATAAGATGTACAGATCAATACTGAGAAAAATACTTTTTGGATTTACAAAACAACGTCAAATTTGTATATAAAAATTTTGGCTCATCAATAAATACATAATCAAATATTGTAAAGCCTTCACATTGGTCAAAATGTCAATTACACCCTGAATGTAATACAACTTCAAGGGTTTTGATGTGCCATGCCCGTGGATAAACTATTTGAGATGGTTTATGACATTTCCGGAAATATCATGTTGGAGCTTTTTTTATTATGTGCGAGCAGCTATGCAGGTCTAGGTAAAGATACCAGTATCACTGCGACCTAGAAGATCTATTGTGATCGCTGCTATGGCTGTAGTTCACTGCTAAGCCCAATTTCTTCAATGAATCGAAGGAGTTGCTTAGCCGTGAGCAATTTCACTTCTTCTGGTGGGAGTAGATAGTGTCCCAGATGAGTGTTACGTTTGCGCATTAAGGATCCGCAATCAGTTAGGATGTGCAGAGGCGTTTCTTCCGTTATGGAACAGAACCGACACATCCTTGAGTTGCTTAGTCCCAGGATGGACATGTGCTTTTTAAGACAACAGTGTCCAGTTAGGGCTCTTGCCAGAATGCGCAATTTATTTTTACTTAATCCCAAGGCTTCTGAAGCGTTCTGAAGAGTTTACGATCAAAAGCCCGGATTAAGATTTTAGAATGTTTTAAGACTGGTGTGTCAGACCAGATCCTAAGTGATTTATTGAGACAAAGAGTTTCAAGGGTCAATCGGGCTAGGCTTCTTGAGATTCCACAAAATGGCTCGGGTCCAAATTGTGTGCACTTTGAGCCCTCCCGTGCAAGTTTGTCGGCAAATTCGTTGCCTACAATACCCTCGTGACCCGGAAACCATCATAAAATGACCCTGTTATTACAACCCAGGGCGTTTAAACGGTTCACGCAGTCTCCAACTAGCTTTGAGTTCACTAAGTTTGATCTCAGCGCTAGCAGTGCTGCTTGACTATCAAAGTTTATGTAAATTTTTATTGTTGACGTAGTGTTTTTGCAGATTGATTTCCGCACACCGAAGTATGGCAAAAATTTCTGCCTGGAAGATAGAGGTGTTTCTATCCAAATTCATGCTAAGTTTGAATTTAAGGCGTTCCCCGTAAATTCCAAACCCTACGTCGAGGCCCATTTTAGACCCATCGGGATACCATATGAGGCTACCGACCTCATAGATAACCTGGCCATTCCGCCAGTCTTCTCTGGAGGGTAATTCCACTATATGCTTTTTATCAAAAGTATATAGTGGACGCATGATATCTGAGATCATGCATAAGACC
This sequence comes from Parnassius apollo, assembly GCA_907164705.1. NCBI lineage: Eukaryota > Metazoa > Arthropoda > Insecta > Lepidoptera > Papilionidae > Parnassius > Parnassius apollo. The sequence continues at coordinate 884,328 of CAJQZP010000783.1, read as the reverse complement.
GGTGATTCCTTAATTGAGTCGAGCATGGAACTCAATCTGTAGGAGAGCAAGCTCAGACCGCCCTCGGCGTTAATTCTATACAAACTAGCCCTCGCCTCCTTGTCTAGATAGAGATCAACGGGCGTAAGGTATAGAAGTGCATTAAAGCCGCTCCAGGCAATGATCTCATAGCTCCAGTTGCCATTAGGCAGGCAGTCCTTTGTAGACTATTTAGTCTGTCCGCAGTCGTCTTTTGTTTGGCCTTGTTACACCAAACAATAGAGGCGTAGGTGAGAATCGGCCTCACTATGATGCTGTACATAGGACCATACTGGGACGCAAGCCCCAGTTGTTCCCGACCAAACGACTGCATGTACCTAAAGCAATTTTTGTCTTATGGCATACGTTGCTAAGGTGAGAGTTCCACGTTAGTTTTTGGTCGATTGTTACGCCCAAGTACTTAACTTCCGTGGAAAATGATACTTCTTTGCCATTAAGTTTTGGTTGGACTAATTTGTCCAAACGTCTCTTTTTGGTAAAGGGTATTATAACAGTTTTATCAGAATTAACTGATAAACTGTTATCCCTACACCAGTTATTTATGGTGTTTAGGGCTCTTTGTATTATTGACGATAAAGTACTTTGGCAAAAGCCCCTTGCAATGATCACAAGGTCATCAGCATAACCCAATGTGTCAATGCGTAGGTCTGCCATTTTATACAATAGTTGGTCAACCGCAAGAGTCCAAAGAAGGGGTGACAAAACACCTCCTTGTGGGCAGCCTCTTGTGGTTGATGTCGGAGCTTACATAGAACGTTGTATCCTATGCTAAAAGTACAATAAAGTAGATATTATATTTAGCTTTATTATCGCTTAAGAAATAGAAATATTACAGTTTACAATGTAATTTATATTTTAAAAGCTTAATCTATAGTGTGACGGTAGTAACCAAATAGTAGGGGACAGTGAATTCATAGTTCGTGGGTTTGAATCCACCATCCAAATACTGTCGTGAACCGTTCAAGTTCACCTGGTGTGGTGAACAGAAATATTGGTAATGTTAATAATAGCATTGAAAATCATATAAGACCTTTTGTCCACGAACGTTGTTCTATTACGGTTTAGAGAAGGAGGCGTAGCAGTAATGGCTGATATTAAAGAAATGTTCCTTCAAGTGACAATTCGTAAAAAAAAACAGGGACAGTTTCCGATTTCTGTGGCGGCACAATCGTGACGCGACACCGGAAAAGTAAAGAAGTATGTAAATGATAAGTATAAATTAAATAAACATGCTTCTTTCCAATTGAGGTAATGGACTAGTAACCGACCCGATGTTTTATGTAAAATGGAAATAAAAATAAGAGTGACAGCATCTCACTAAGTGACAAGGACTACGCTGAGCGCACTTTAATTTGGAATATCGTACGAGATACGTTAAGTTCTTCATAAGTTTAAGTAACTCGCCTACGGAAATAATCGAAGGCATACGACCACCTACGAAAACGGAGACGCCTTTAAAACCAATATCTAATCCAAGGCTTGAATGGCAAGCAGCTCTTATGAGCATCTGGATAACTTCATCGGTTGAGAAGGAGGATACGATATATCCGAACGAATATTCTGGACAGTACAGTACCTACGTACAGTATTGGCGTGGATTAGGTCAGAGCCTCGTAATTTCAAATAATTCGTTGCTCATCGACTGGCTAAGATCAAAAATTACAGTAAGCCACGTGAATAGCGATGGGTGCCGACGTCACGAAATGTGGCATATGACGCCACTAGAAATTTTATTTCCACCTTCGATGAAAATCATCGCTGGCTTCAAGAACCTGATTTAAGGCCCACGCAAGTGAATATAAAAGAAAGTTTAGAAACAGGTCAAGAAAAATCACCAAAATGCATGAATACTTTTTTTATTAATATATTTATTAAAGTTATTTTATGCCTTTTCATTTTTATCTTAATTTATGTTAATGTTCATGAATGGTTCTAAGTTTTGCATCAAAAGTTAGAATTGTCGGAATTAACCCGATCAATTCCGGAAGTTTTAGCGTTCTACAATTGTATATCGAATTCGCCGGCGACCGAGTAAATTGACTACTGAATTCGGAACAAAAATTAAATGATTTTTTATACGCTACGTTCACCACCGCGGTGTAAGTCCGTGTGTTCACATTCAACCTGTATGCTGTTATATCACTGATGCAGATATGAACATTGTATCTGTCCAATTTACATAACCTATTTTGTAAAAGACTTTGGGCGGTGCTACGAAATGCATAAATTGCTTGCCTCTTCAGAGCATGTTATCTATAAAAATTTTCCCTATTCTGACGAGATTAACTTAAATATTATTTTTGGCTAGAACGTTTACCGCTATACGCAAAAATAAGGAATATTATGAGCAATTATATCTCATGTATGTCTTGTCAATTACTGACTGATTCCTTTTATTTGCCCGTGGAGTTATTTATACAGTCGAAGTTATTCCCTCACTTCTTCGAATTTTATTTTATTCTCTACCCTCATTTCTAACAATATAATATACAAGATATCAGTATCATTGGTACTTTAGCTCACTGATTCGTTGGGCTAAGTTGAGTACGTTCTACTGGGGATATTTTTGTAACGAATATTATCACGCTGAAACTCCGAGCGTGTAGGGCTAGTGACCATTAATCATATTCATTTTGATAAGTTAAAATTACTCGTAAATTGAAAAATTATTTTTTTCAAACAAACTAATATTAAAACATTAACTAAAATTGGGATCACCCTTGCGAAAATTCATTCATGAAAATACTTACCTAGCTGGTTTACGTTAACTCGAAGCGGCAACGCAGCGTTTAGCGAGCTGGCAACCGCGCAAAGTGTCTTGTTTATCAAAGAAAATTAGCGGCATCGGCATCATCGTAAGTGGTACCTACAGTGGAGATGCTTAGTCAAACACGTATCATGTCACACTCTCGTGTTACTATTTGTTAACTGTCATCACTAATCACTGCTTTAATTTGTCTTTATTTTAAATTTAATTTGTCTTTAATTTATATTTTCGTGTTTTCAATAAGACCACCTTGTTGGCAGATATAAAGAACTAAACGGCGTTTCATGTTTTCCCGCACATTTGAAAACAAATTGTAACTTAGCCATTTCCCTCAATTTCTCAAACGTATTTATAATTCGATGGCGTAATTGTTCCACCGAATCCACGTTCTCCGCGTGTACATCCTTTTTGATGCACCTACAGAAAAAAAATCGAGTGACGTGAGGTCTGGCGATCTTGCTAGCCACCTACGTGGTCCAAATCTACCAATCCATTGTGCACCAAACGTGTCATTTAGCCACTGTCTGGCTGTTGTTACAGAGTGTGCAGGCGCGTCATCTAATTGGTATCATATTCGTTGGTATCGATGGACGTTTAGGTTGTTTCTGTATTCTGACACCCTATTATTTAATATATTAACAAACCTTTCGCCGTTCAAAGCCCCATCAATGAATACGGGTCCGATGATGTTGTCACCATGAATAGCTGCCCAAACATTTACCGAAAATCTGTACTGATGCGCTGACTCCCACCAAACGCGCGGATTTTGGTTTTTGGATGCCCAGTGGTGCAGATTGTGTTGGTTACATATGCCGTTTCCGGTGAACGTGCTTTCGTCAGTCCAACAAATTTGGAAAAGAAAGTCACTGTCCTCTTCAATTTTTCTCAGTAACCACTGACAATAATTAACTCTTATTATTTTATCACGCGATAGCAGAGTATGTACTCTTTTAAACTTGAATGGGTGCCACTTTTAGCGCTTTAATATCCTATGGATGGTTCTGTGATGGACTTTAAAATACCTAGCACTCTGGCGCAGGCTAGTTTTGGGTTGGTCTTCGAAGTGTTTTATCACATTTTCAGTTAAGTAGTTTGGGTATTGTCGTGTAGATGGTCGATCAGGGCATTGATACCTAGGATCCACTGGCCGGTTTTCGCGAGAATGAGTAGGGCATTGTCTTGTATCGCCATATCTCTCGCGATATGTTCTAATCGCAAGGGCGGCATTTTGATGACATTCTCCGTAAATTAGGATCAAGTCCGCATATTCAGCTGCTGTGTATGTATTTGCCATCACGATCACAGGTTTACACAAGCACTAATAACACAAATAAAAGCGTCCGTATCGCAAAAGATGTAAATTTACTAATTAGATTAGAAAAAAAAAACAAAACAAAGCGTTTTTATCGCAATATCATAACCAAATTACACAAAAATTAATAAATAAAACAATAGGTAAGCGTCTTTTTTGCGGAATTATTCACCAAAATATTAGTCGACCTAATTATGCGCGCTGCTATGAACAAGTGTGTTAAGGACACGGGTTCAGGTAGTATTAGAAAAGCAAAAAAATAATTCGATATCAGTGCGGCGGGGTGCGGGGGGAGGAGTTAAGTACAGGTTGCTCTAACATACTATTTTCTAAAATTTTAAATAAGTACGTAAATAATAACGTTTAATGGAAATATAATTTCGTCATGAAATGAAAATGTGAAAACTTATATGTGTGTTAAATTAAAGTCGCCATTGTAGCCGCACGTTCCATAGCGCGCGGTATAAAAAATAGATTTGTAGTAAAACAAAAATGAAGCTGTCATGGTTTGCCTCTGCGTAACCTACTCACGCATCTTATACTTACATTATTTATTATAATAAAAAGAATATGTTATATACTCGTAAGACACTTATTTTTATGTAATATAATTTATGTTACATATTTTATCAAATTAATATAAATAAATATGTGGATTCATTTACTTTCTTTGTTTATTGTTCAAGGGGCACACTGAAATGATCGGGAATAAGAAAAACCACATACACAGTATAGCTAAATTGTGTTTTTTTTTTAAATGTTCTCCGTTCAACTTAATGCACTTTTCTATTCATGCAAACCAATCATTAAAACAGTAATTCCAGTTTGAGGGTGATGTTGACAAAATGACTGATTTGTACGCTTCCACAGCTGCTTCGGGGTCTTCAAACCGTTGACCGCGTAATAAATCTTTCATTGTAGGGAATGTAAAGAAATCGTTTGGGCTCAGCTCGGGACTGTACGGAGGATGGCTCATCAGCTCAACGTTTTCCTGCTTCAAAAAATCATTTGTCTTCCGAGCCGTATGGTCGCATTATCGTGATGTAAGATGATGCGACGTTTCGGGTTATTTTTTCGGAGTTCGGCTATCATTTCTGACAAACAAACCGTGATATACTACTCAGCGGTAACCGGTCTGCGTTCCTGTAAAGGAATCGTAGCAACGTGCACATTTTCGAGACAAACGTAGCGACCATTTTCTTTGCCACGCTGCGGGAGCGAACCACTTTCGTTGGTTTGACCTCGTCTTCGAAGACCCAAACTGCTGACTGATGTTTTCTTTCTGGTTCGTATGAATAAATTCATAATGCATCACCTGAGACGATATTATAAACGGCATTTGACTTCCCTCCGTTGAAACGTTGCAGAGTATTACGGCACCAATCTACACGAGCCGCCTTTTGCTCTTTGGACAAATTGCGGGGAATCCAGCGGGAAAATAGCTTTCTTACACACAGCTCATTATGTAATATCGACTGAATTGCAGTCATTCCGATACTGATAACAGCCCGAATCTGCTCGTATATCACATGACGGTCATCTAATATAATAGTTCGCACAGCTGCGATGTTTTCGGGCGTGACCGCTGTTCTTGGTCGAGCTGCAGAAGAAACAGTGCTGAGCGACACACGACCGCGTCGGAACTCGGCATACCAGCGGTACATTGTCGTTTGACTCGGTGCTTCAACATTATAAATCGAAATAAGTTCGCTGAGACATTTATCTAGAGATAAGCCGCGACAAATATTGTGATAAATTATGGCACGGAAATGTTCGCGAGTGAGCTCCATTTCTGTGAACGACGTGTCAACTTTAAACCAACATGGTTTTTGTTTTTTTAAAAAAAATTAATTCTTTGAATGTCATTAAGATTCTAAGAGGCCAGTATTCAAATTCTAAAAAAGGTTTTATTGTAAATCAATCCGAAATATTCTATTCCCGATCATTTCAGTGTGCCCCTCGTATATGTTTTAGGTAAATCGTTTTTGACGAATTAACTCCAGTCACGCGTTGGAGCTGACACGCACATATTTTTTTTCATTATATATATATATATATATATATATATATTATTGATTTCATCAGTAAACAAAACAAGTAATGCATCGTGAAGTACGAACATTACCTATTTTATGGCGTGCAATTACAGCCCCGTCGACGTTGCTCTCGTCTCATGCAGGCTGAAAATTAGCATTGTTGACTCGAACTAATTACTTCAGGTCAAAGTATTGTAGAATTATTAAGACAATTGTTCCACGACAAAGGCTCTAGATGTTCGATGCGCCAAAGCGGGCATTTTGGCCGGGACAGTTGAGAGGTTATGGACGTTGCAGTAATGTTACCGTTGTAAATGGAATTCAAAATATTGCAAGAACGCGCCGTGTGGCGGCGTAAGAATATCCACTATCCTGTAGTTGTGGGATAGGACGATAAAGGGAAAGTAACCTATAAAATTAAAAACTGGGGTTGCCAACCCTTCTGTCAAGGGGAAAACTGTAGCAAATACCACCATATGAGGCAATATATGGGGATGCCTATGTTCAACAATGGATTTTTATTGATAGAGCCGTATTGGATGAAAGATGATGTTTAGGTGAAGTATTGGCGTTATAATTCATCATACTGGTTGCATCCATTTAGATGTGGTAGAGCCAAGTTGCAGCTATATTATCGTTGTAGCACGAATGGGTCGGCTTCGCCAGGGAAGGAAAACACTCACAGAATACCAGCGTAAAATAGTAGTTCACTGGTTCTGTGCTTTACATGGTAAGAGTAGAGAACCGGAGATGCTTTTTACTGGACACGAGGTATTCCAACTTAGTCCTCAGGGATGACTGCGTGCTGGATTGTCACTCTTACTCTATTTAAAAAAAATCGCTAGTGGGTGTCGTACGAGGTGACTTTGGGAAATGCCAGTAAATTTTTATTTGTTCCTGCATCTTTCGACCTCCTGCACCTCTTAGGAGGTCGTCACTCCACCTATTGGGTGGCCGCCATACTGTTTGCTAACCAGTAGAGGCTGTCTCACGAAACCTTTTTCTTCCGCTTTCGTATCGGTGCTGAAAGGAAGCAAGAACAAATTAATATTAAGAAAATGTTTTAAAAACAAGTTTTTATTTAAATGCTTTAAAAAGAAGAAAATAAACTTCAAATGTAATCAAACCCATAAACTTATTGCATTACATAATTTATATGATATAAAAGCTTGTCGCGAGATATACCTGTGTACATAAACAAGAATACAATATGTAAATTGATATTGACATAGGTCTACAATTCTAAATAAAAAAAATATAAAATTGTTATTGATTAATTGTTATCTCGGGACAAGCTTTAATATAATATTAATTTGGTAATGTAAGAAATTTATGGGTTTAATTTCATTTAAAGTTCATTTTATTCCTTTTAGAGCATTTAAATAAAAGCTTGTTTGTAAAAATATTTTTTTTAATATTAATTTATTTCTTAGTTATCGCTGGGCATGTTTCTAAGTCTTTTCATTTCATTGAATGTGTCATCGTTAGTTTTTGATAGTCATATTAGATGCGCCATCTTGAATTTTTTTATCGCCAGCAGTTGACCCTTGTCGGTCCTTACAACATTTGTGCGAGCACCACCAAACTATTCCTAACCTTTGTCGGGTTATAAGTCTTTAAAATTGATATGGCAGCCATTTTGTTTTCCACCTTTTTGGTCATGATTACATTCCAGCTCCATCATTAGATCAACTATGTATCATCATCATTATAATATTCCATTTTCATATAAGACGTTTACCTAGAATGACGCCTTTTCATTTGATATTCATATTATAGGGATATCCAAATTATAAATTGTCATTTTGTGACTTCCGCCATATTAGGTATATTTATAATAACTACACTTTACTTATTGGATTTCGTTTATGGGGTCGCTGTGGAAATGATTAATCGCTATTTTGTAACGATTGCCATATTGGATTGAAAATGGCGACATTTAATTAATCGTGCATTGTATTCATAACAAAACGTGTGTGCCAAATTTTAGTACAATTGCTTAAGTGAAAGTGGGTGGAATATGGATTGCAAAATTTCAGAACATACATACAAGTGAAGTTAAGTAAAAGCTCTTAATTTTAGGAATCACATATTTGTTAATTAGCTGCAGCAATGCGCTGAGCAAGAGCAAGGTTCTGGTGCCACACACTAACGAATAATGTATTCTTATTCTTCTTCTTTATTTTAGTAAACATTTATCCAATTTATATGATATTATTATTGTAAGCAAATTACTATAATGTGTTACTAATAAAATTACTAATAAAATGTGTTAATAATAAACTTATTTTCGTCGTCCATGACGTCTACTTCTGCACATGGGTTTCTCCTACTGTCGGAAATTGTCATAAGTGACAATATATGGATCTGAGATGTGGTCTCAGAGTCAGCAAGCTATGTGGAGGGCTATATTCGGAGTTCCTTTACGTGGTAGACTCTGAAATAAGGATACCCGTAATAGTACCAGAGCCACCAACATTGCAGCGGATAATCTAAAGTGGAAATTGACTGACTACCGATGGTAATGAAAGGTTTTCATATGTATCGCTCAACGAAGTATAAGCCAAGCCCCCGCGAGATGAAGTAACAACCTGTTGAAACATACAGGGAGCTTCGTATATTTTTTACCACCGTAACGGGAGGGTAAACTTTTTCCCTATACTTCGAGCTAAATAGCGGGCCTATTGCCACTTATTTATTAATTTGGCCCACAGTCTATTTACCCAGACTAAAATATTTACGGTAAACTACATAGTTTACCTTAAGGAGTAAGCCTCAATGTAATTTTAATTTGAACAAAGGTTTTGTACAATTTAATCTAATCATTAAAGGCGTAATTTAGAAGGAGTGGTCGAAAACGACAGTCGGATTTAATTCGGGTGTAAACCACATTTTAAGGTCTGGGACTAACCTAGGACCCTTATAGAATAAATCTGGTTAGGCAGACCTTTTAACTAATTATATCCAGTTATTTAACATGAATATTGCTTACAACCATTAATGAATTATTTAAGTTTAACTATGTTATTTGCGGCCATATTTTATGTTGCTGTGTTGTGGGGAGCAAAATAATCCATCGCCCCATTTCATCCAATGACTGTCGTAAGAGGCATACCTGGGATATGTGAAAAAGTTCTCATGGCTTCCGATAGATAGAATTTTTATATAGAATAAGAATGACAGATGAGCTCACATTATACCTAATAGTAAGTGGAAGCTGTGGCCCATAGACACCTACATCTATCCTCGATTAAGAGTCAAAATTAAAATGCACTGTCACTATTGAAGATTAAGATAGGTTGCCTCGTTTCCAGTAAAAATTGACTCCGGTTTTTTACACTAACCATATGAAACATAGCAACATTAAACTGCTATTTTATACCGGTATTCTGTGAAAGCGTGGATAACAGAATAAGTGGAACTATTCGCGCTACAACTATCAAGTAGCTGCAGCATGGCTTCACCACTAACAACATACACCAGGCGTTAAGTACTCAGAAGACGATGGCAAGTACAGTCAGAGGAACAAAATGTCTGATATTACCATGGTCAATCCATAACATAATATATCATTATACAAACACCGTGGGTATTACGGTATGTTATGTGCTGTTAATCAAACGATTAGATAGAGACTACGAATCTATATCTGGCACAATCCTGACACATCTCTCTCGTCTCCTTTACATCCATATACCTATGCATACTCTTAATTTGGCCCATCCATTCTAATATTATAAATGCGAAAGTGTGTTTGTTTTTTTGTTTGTTTGTTTGTTTGTCCTTCTTTCACGTCGCAACAGAGCGTCGGCATGGCATGAATTTTGGTATGGGTATATTTTGGTGGCTGTAGAGTGACATAGACTACTTTTTTCCGCGGAAAAACATCTCATTCCCGTGGAAAAATCGAATATGCTGCAAAATTAAATTCAGCTAGGTGGCGCCACCGTGATTCTACAAGACGGACGAACACAGGTCAGAATATCTGGATTATTACGTCTTTTACTAAAATTAAGATAAAAATTTGTATGGATCTGTATTTTTCCACGCAGGACCGGTAAGAGAGCGATAAAAAAAAACATAAAATTCACCAGCTGATTTTCTTCAAACGTTTTGGGCATTGTCACGGAATAGGCGATAACCTCGCAGACGATATTAAGTAATCCGTTGATGCTCTGCCTACCCCGCAAGGGTTACAGGCGTGATTATAAGTATGGATCAGAAATACTATCACCACCTGTCACGCTTTCACTCTTAACTATTACTTAACTGTAGTGGAAACAGTTCCTAGTAAGCCTTATTAATAAGCCTTCGTAACATTTATTGAACGGAAATGAATACAGTTCTTATATGTGGAATGAATCTTTATTACAATAAGAAAAATTGTTCAAAATTATACGAAAAATATTTTTTGAGAGTTCTTATTAACTAACGTATACATAGTTTAAATTGATTCCGCTAGATGTCATTACTAGGTTTTTAAAACGCGGTAACGAAATGTTTCCTGACATGTACTTAACTCCCGCCGTTGAGCCGTGCGTCAACTTATAGTGCATACGGTACCTATACGCTTAAATTGTTTCTATTTGGTAGCTTATTCGACTACCTGCTTTCGATTTCGGTTTTTTGTTATTTGCTTTGTGATTTGGTTAAGGTTGAATGGATTTATATTGGCTTTCATTTTCGGATTTGTGTATTTTCTTAGATCGGTTTTGTTGATTTGGTTGGTATTCCTTTATACATATTTAGACTCTGACTTTGATTTTGGATTTTGTTTATTTAGAATCGTGAATTAGTTTTCGTTGTTTTAGGTTGTTTAACAATATTTCAAAGGAATATTAACAGTATAGATAGCGTATACGGTACCTATACACTAACTTCTTTTTTCTTTGGTTATAGTTATTTTGACTACTGCTTTCGATTTCGGTTTTCTGCGATTTGTTTTGTGATTTGGTTTAAGTTGGTTCGATTTTTTTTTGGCTATCGTTTTCGGATTCGTGTTGTGTCTTGAATTGGTTTTGTTGTTTTGATTTTAAAAAACATTTAAAGGGAATATTTATTTCTTTTAGATATTTTAGATTTGCTTATAAAAAATATTTAAAAGGAAATTTAATTCCTTTTAGGTATTTTAACGTTTTTTTATAAATAGGTTTTTTGTTACTTCATAATGCGTCGCAAACGTAAGTCCAGCCTTTCAAGAGTATCTTCTCAAAGACAAGCGAAAAGATAAGCTCGATCGCTAGAATTTTTGAAGATGCTGAACTGAGAACGCAAGAACAAGCAGAGCGTCAGGCTGCTTTTTGAGCATCTGAGACACATTCTCAACGTTAGCAAAGGCGTTTTGAACAGACAGAGCGTCAGGCTGCTTTAAGAGCTTCCGAAACACCTTCTCAAAGTCAGGAAAGGTGTCTTGAACAGGCAGAGCGTCAAGCTATTTTAAAACCTTCTGAAACACCTTCTCAAAGTCAGCGAAGGCGTCTTGAACAGGCAGAGCGTCAAGCTACTTTAAGAGCTACTGAAACACCTGCTCAAAGTCAGCAAAGGCGTCTTGAACAGGCAGAGCGTCAAGCTACTTTAAGAGCTACTGAAACACCTGATCAAAGTCAGCAAAGGCGTCTTGAACAGGCAGAGCGTCAATCTACTTTAAGAGCTACTGAAACACCTGCTCAAAGTCAGCAAAGGCTATTCGAACAAGCGGAACTTGACGAAACTCAACACAGACTCATTGAGCAAGCTGAAAGTCAATCTACAATATAAGGGCATCTAAAACAACAGAACAGACACAGGCGCGAAGAAATGCAAATGCACAGCTCCAAGCTGAACGTCGACAAAATTTTCAAAAAAACAATTGGTCGGTTTTTAATAACGCAGCATTCAATTACGATCCGTTGATTGATTATAAAAATCGCAGGTTAGTTGTTATCGGACTGATGGACAAGGCGTGTTGGTTTGCAGCGCTTTAAAATGGAAAGATGAGACCGCAGGCATGTGCTGTTCCAATAGCAAAGTGTCTCTTCCGTTACTTGAGGAACCAGAAGAATCTTTGAAAACTCTCTTTTTATATGATACTAATGAGTCACGGCGCTTTTTAAACAGGATCCGGAAATATAGCTCATGCTTTCAAATGACGTCCTTCGGAGTTGACCGGGAAATAATAATGCCGGGATTTTCGCCTACATTTACGGTGCAAGGGCAAATTTATCATAGAATAGGTTAACTTTTTCTAGCTGAAAACAAACAGCATAAATTTTTACAAGTATATTTTATGGGTGACGAAGAAATTGAGGTAGACCGTCGCTGCCAATTTATCCAGGGAGTTGAGAGAGACACTGTTAAAAGTTCAAAGATTCTTGCATGAACGTAACATTTTAGTCAAAACATGTAAAACTGCTTTAGAAAACCCACCTGAAGAGGATTATAAAGTCGTCATTCACGCAGATCGGAACCCTCGAGAAGAGCGTGAAAGGCGCTACAATGCACCTTTGATAAATGAAATGGCAGCCGTAATTAGTGGTGATCAATTTTCTTCACGAGACATTGTCTTGCGAGCACGTGATGGTACGTTGCAACGGGTAGCCGATACACACAAGTTTTATGACGCTCTGCAATACCCATTGATTAATTGCGAAGGACAAGAGGGTTACCATTTTTAAATTCCACTCATTAACCCGGTCACAAAGGAGCCTACTCTGAACAAAAAAATTATCATGTATGGATTTTATGCGTATCATATGATGTTGCGAGAAAATGATTTTAACCTCTTAGCCCGGTGTAGACAGTTATTTCATCAATTTTTGGTAGACATGTATGTGAAGGTAGAAAGTGAACGTCTCCGTTATATATCTTTAAATCAAAAAAAGCTGCGCGTTGAGAATTATATACATTTACAAGATGCAGTTTCTAGCGACGCCAATGTAAACCCCAGAGATTTAGGTGAAGTGGTAATTCTGCCCTCATCATTCATTAACAGTCCCCGCTACCTACATGAGTACACACAAGACGCATTTGCCTATGTACGAACTTACGGAAGGCTTGATCTTTTTGTTACATTTACTTGCAATTCCACAAGGAAAGAAATAACCGAGGAGCTAATGCTGGGCCAAAAAAATACTGACAGACACGATTTAGTTGCTAGAGTATTTAGATTAAAAGTACAAAAATTAATGTATGTAATTAACAAAGGGAAAAATTTCGGAGAGGTGCAGTGCTTCATGTATTCAATTGAATGGCAAAAAAAGAAGATTACCGCATGCCCACATTCTAATATGGCTTAAAGAGAAGTTGCGGCCCAGCCAAATAGACGACATAATAAGCGCCGAGATTCCGGATCCTGAGCAAGATAAAGAATTGTATGATACCATCGTCCGAAATATGATTCACGGTCCATGTGGAGCACGAAATTCAATATCGCCATGTATGAAAGAAGGAAAATGTACAAAGAAATTCCCAAAACAGCTATTAAAAGAAATAGTGCACAATGACAATGGCTACCCTTTATACAGACGCAGAGCTCCCGAAGATGGTGGCAGGAAAGTTACAATCAATTCTCGCTCTGGAGCGTTCGAAACCTTAGATAACAGCTGGATTGTCCCGTATTTACCAATTCTATGTAAAATGTTTAATGCCCACATTAATGTAGAAGCATGTAGCTCTGTCCGCGCAATCAAGTATATCTGTAAGAACATAAATAAAGGAATCGACCAAGCAATATTTAATCTCAGGAGTGAAGGTGAGGCAAATCCCGTTAATGAAGTACAGAACTTTCAAGCAGGGTGTTATTTCAGCAGTAACTAGGCAGCGTGGTATCTCCTTGGCTTCCCTTTACACGAACGGCACCCAACAGTTACTCACCTTGCTGTGCACTTAGAAAATGGAGAGCGTGTATATTTCACCGAAAGAAATTTCCAAGAAAGAATTGCATCACCGCCAAAAACTACACTAACAGCCTTCTTTCAACTTTGTCAAACCGACCCCTTTGCAAAAACGTTGTTATATTCTGAACACATCTAGGAAGGAGTGGAAACGCCGTATTCAAGGCGCGCCTGTTGCAAATTGGCCCGTTGTAAAGTCATCATATGCCCTTGGTCGTGTGTATACCGTCCATGTAACTAAATTTTGAATGTTTCTGTTTACGATTGCTGCTGCACCATGTTCGGGGTCCTACAGGATATAAAGACCTTAAAACTGTCAACGGCCAGGAATGCGCAACTTATAGAGAAGCACGTGAAGTTCTGCATCTTTTAAAAAACGATAATCACTGGAATGAAACCATGGAGGAAGCTGTGCAGTGCCAGTACACCAGCCAAAATTAGGGATCTTTTTGCAACTCTCATATCATCTTGCGGGCTATCTAATGCACATGAATTGTGGGATAAATATAAAGAGTACATGCGGAAGATATTTTACGAAGGTTACAGCAGAGACACGCGAACATGACATACAATGAACACATTTATAATGAAGCACTTGGAAAAATTGAAGATAAAGTAATGGCAATGCTAGGCAAAAAATTAAGCAACTTTGGAATGTAAAGCCCTCAGCGAACAACCGAAAATGAACTAAGTGATGAAATTATACGTGAAACAAACTACGATATACAAGCTTTGCAGCACAAGTAGCCGAATATGTGCCCCACTTGCTTCCCGAACAAAAACGAGTTTTTGACAAAGTATTAGGACAAATTGAATCTGGAAATGGTGCACTTTTCTTTTTATATGCCCCTGGTGGAACTGGGAAGACATTTTTGTTAAATTTATTATGAAAAATAAAAACATTGCTGTGGGCGTAGCTTCCTCCGGTATAATCGTCACGCTGCTAAACGGGGGCCGCACTGCACATTCTGTTTTAAAACTCTATATAAATCTAGCCTAGCAAGAATCGCCGATCTGCAACTTTAGCAAAAATAGTGCATTAGGTATAATGCTACGACAATGCAAACTTTTAGTGTAGAACGAAAGTACAATGTCGCATAAAAAGCTGTAGAAGCACTAAATCGAACGCTCCAGAATTTGCGCAGCAATACAGATGTAATGGGAGGAATGGTGGTTTTACTGGCTGGTGACTTTCGCCAAACTTTACCTGTCATTCAAAAGGGCACACCTGCAGATGAAATTAAAGCATGTCTCAAGTCGTCTATTTTATGGAACAAGGTGACAAAATTCAGTTCAACTACGAATATGAGAGTGCATTTGTATAATGATATCAATGCTGGAAACTATGCTGACACACTATTAAAAAATTGGCGATGGGCGGTTGGAAACGGATGCTGAGGGCTGCGTTAAATTGACGAGAGATTTTTGTAATTTAGTACAGAGTCATTCCGAATTAATTGCGAGCGTTTATTCAGATTTAACGAAAAACATGCACGAAGACAAATGGTTATGCTCAGTTTCCTTTTAATGGCTGCATCTCTGACAAATCTATAAAACTCAGTTTTCTTTCAATTCAAAAAGCATTGATAGTTCATTTCCCAGAAGCATTCCTTTCTTAATCCTAGTCATAACATCATCTTGCTAATAACTTTTCTCTTATCATACAATTTATCACTCTGTAATTCAGATTTAGCACTAACAAACGAAACTTCTCAAAAAAATTAAGGGAGCAAATAAATTTCCAAATTATCCGGTGATTTTTGACAAGCTGTATCCTTTTTTTACTCCAGGAAAAATGTCGTATGGACTTAAAATAAAAGCATTTTGTAGTCCTAAGATTCTAGTTTTGTGACTTGTTAACTAAATTTTTTTGGAGCACGGTTTCAAATCAGTACAACAATAAAGCGCGAAAAAAAATTTAAAATTTTTACTCTTCTATTTCCCGTTACCAGTAAAATGAGATTTCCGGTTCTATCGAAGCAAGTACTATGCTGCTATTTATGCTTATATTCTGTGCAAGCGTAATCTTACCCCAGTCGAGGCGGTCCATCTTATTGTAGCTTTACAATGCTGCATCGTGAAATAAAACTTATAGTTATTTTTTTTAATTTATAAGGAAACATAATTTTCAATAATATAAGTATTTCTTTTTTTTTTAAATTGACGGTCTAATTGATCTAGTGGTCGTTAACGCGAATTCTGGTCACAGTCCCGGTTTTGGGCAAAATCAAATATTGGTTTTTGATGTCAAGAAATTTTTAGTTTCAGTTAACTACTAGCCATGATTCGGCAAGTTCGCGGTGTTTCACAACCTTCCTTCGGGAAGCATGTAACGCAGTTTGTCCTATGCCTGATCCCTCTCCGGTCATGTTCAATTACAGTCATGTCGGTTTCTAAGAAGAGTAAGAGTATAAAGAGTGTACCTGTACTTGTGCTTATACTATAATCTTGTCCTGTGCAGATGTCTAGCAGCCGTGACAGAAATTCGGTCTGAAAAACATTTTTTTTTTCAAATAAGTAATAAAAAAATTAAAGTTACTGTTTAATAAACTACACGTTTAGCAACAATAGGCAAAACACTAACTTGCACATTTTATCTTCTTTATTTGTAAAAGGCCTTTATTTTATACACGACAGGAATGGACAACTAGGATAATTAACTCTTAACTAATTAACTACCGCTATGATATTTGGTTGTCTTCTGGCGGTCATTCAGGAAAATTGGTCCTGTCTCTGCGTATAAACACGATATCTACCCGTGTGCCGTTCAGCCACATCCCCTGTACTGCGATAACATGACAACCTTGATATTACGTTTTGGCTGATGTGTAGGGCCTCAGCAACGACGCGGTTGAATAGCGCCATTTTCTAACATGCCCACGTTACATTTCATCACGACTAAAATGACGACGTGAGATGACTCTTAAAGCTCACATGGCACTTTAAATTAAAAAAGAAAAGCAATCTAATTCTTTTCATTAATTAATATCAGTAGTATAATTTAAATTTTCCTTGATATATCGAATTACTAACAATTTTGCCACGGTATTTTGTTTTTTGTTTTGTTTTTTTTATTTTCATTTTTAAAGTTTGAAAATAGAATAAAAGAGGATTCGATCTGTATATAAACATTTTATGGAAACTAAAAAGATTTTAAACTATAAAGTCGTAAATAATTTAGGACTGAGGTATAGGATATAGGATATCGAGGGAGATTTGGTTGATGTGTTAATATAATGTAACCATTATCATCAGAAGGTTATAATTATGAGATCATAAATATTAACAAATATGGATACTTAGACCCAATATCTATATATTTATAATACAATATAGTGAATGTATTATTCCTAAAGATTTTAAAAATTAATTAGAAGGTAAGGATTTTAACTATTAATCGGTGTAATAAATTAAAATAATTTGCCTTGCCTCGTTCGTACCCGGGACGGGGATAGTGTACCTAATAAGTGAGTCGGGAGCTGCTTTCCAAACCTAATAAAGAATCCTAATAAAAAAGTATTAATTGAACCATCACTATTATTCGTCTCCTAGGTCCATATTTTTGAAATTTCTACAAGATTAGTTCTACGTTAGTACTCGTATCTAGATTAGTCCTACGCAGTTAATTCTTCGGTCATTTTAGAAACGTAGAGTTCGTATTCTGTCGCTAGAAACTCTTCAAGCATTTCATCCGCGTGCTAGAGTGCTCTCGGAATAATTAGCAATGTTAATTATGTGTTATATCATTCATGCAACGTGCGCGAGGTCCAGGTACTTACGTAATTTGTTGCATAGTATGAGATAATATTTTATAAAGCAAGGTCTAGACCTATTTAAATGTAGGTAGACTAACTCGTTAGTCTAGTTGTGGTAAACATGATTGCTGATCGTGAATCCAGGGTTCGAATCTTTGGTCAGGCCAAAATCAGTCGTTGCGGTTTACTGTTAAGAAACACTCAGTAGTAGCGTGGAGTCAGAAAGTTGGTTGTTTTATCCCCGTGCCTCGGACAACACGTAAAACTGTTGGTCCTGTGCTTGATCTCTATCCGGTCGTGTCGGATTACTGTCCCATCGGACTATCAGAATGAGGAAATAGAGAGTGCACATGTGCTTGATATACACTCGGGCATTATAATCCTGTCCTACGCGGATGGCTTATCCGCGATGAGACTGGCCACCGTGACCGAAATTCGGTCTGCAGGACATAATCTGTAGGTTAATGATGTCCAATAACGGTGACGGTAAGCATTGGTAAGAATTTTGAAACTTAATATATACATATAAATAAAATTGAAGTGTCTGTCTGTTATATTGAAATAACTACCTTATATCGGCATCGGTCGGGTTATTTGTATAAATGAGACATGAAAAATCATTTTAAATTTTTTATCTGTTTGTTTGTCTTTCTGTTTGTCCTAGCAATCTTTGGAATGGCTAAACCGATTGTTATGAAACTTCCCAAGTGATGTGTCCACTTGCTTTTGAATCCCAGATCAGTCACAGTCAATTGTTTTTTCTTGTTTTTTCATAGACCAGTCACTTGCTTTTTTTCACACACCAGTCACTTGTTTTTTAATCCGAAAAGATTCAATATTAATTTTAAGTTTTGAAATTTTATTACAGTAAAAATGTTTGTGTTAAAACTTATAACACAAAAGCCAAACCAAACTGACTGCAGCTTAAACTAATTTTGTTTGATATTCGAGAGAATGACCTCTTAAGGGCTCTTTAATTATCCGACTTAAGAGGTCCTTTGCCTTTAGTAGTGTTTACCTGAAAGTTTCTGTTTAAGTACGGCTCCATTTCGTCTCGTTTACAACGTATTATTCTAAGAAAGGGTGCAAATTAAGGGAGAATTTGCTGTTCTGTTTGTCGATTTCCACCTGCTATGTGATAGCAGCGAAAATAGTCTATTCATTTAATCTTTATTGATCATTACAATACCGTGTAGTAGCTGTTAAAACCTATCCACTACCCTATATCGTCCCGTGGGTATCGTAAGAGGCGACAGAGGGAAATTAAAATGGCAGCAGCATCTTACTTATAACAACTCAAAACAATAAAATACTGCGAGTGACCACCCGCCCTACAGGCATGTCAACTATGGCAAAATCCCCTTATGGGGGAAATCCATGGGGGAGGGCTAGTTTCAGCGTTGGAATTTTATAGGCTATAATGGATGGATGGATAATTGAACATTATAAAACAGTACAGTATCAAAAGGCGGAATTAATGCTAAAATCATTCTCTGACAGTTGTACGTGGTAGGACCATACTGCTGCTATATTACTGGTATAGTTGTAGCACAAATGTGTCGGCTCAACCGGGGAACGACCACGCTCCCATATAATACCAGCGTGAAATAACAGCTTTACTCTGCTGTGTTTTGTATGGTGTATTTAGAGAACCGGAGACCATTTTTACAGGAAACGAGTCATTCTGTCTTATTCCTAATGGGTCATAATGTGTGCATTTTGATTCGTAATCAAGGATAGTTGTAGATGTCTATGGGCCACGGCAACCAGTTACCATCAGGTGAGCTGTGTGCTCGTTTATCACCATTATCTTATAAAAGAAACCTCAACGAAGGCCCTTAATAATAACATAAAAAATATATAAAAAGTTACCATGCACATATCTAAATTATACGTAAGATAGTGAATTAACGGTAATATAAACAGTATACACTATACACACATATATTTAATTAAAATCAATTTCTTTGTATCGCGAATTTCATATGAGCTAAATATAGGAAGTACTAGAAAGATCTCATAGCTTACGGAAAACGGCCATCACGTTTACTTCTACTATAAAATATCCAAACCAGCGATAAAGAGGAGAGTAAAAAGTGCGAAACGTTTGGCGCAGCGCTAATCTGTCCGACAAGCCTGGCAATTTTGGCAAATTATTCCATCTACATGGCAAAGGCAAATGTCTAGCAATAAACTTTTATTGGCTAATAAGGAAATCATTTCCAAATTATGTCTTAATTTTTTTTCTTTTTTATAAAGACGTTATTCTTATATTAGTATTTTTTCCCGTAACGTGGAGGTGGTTTAACCGTAAAAGATATTTGTAAACTATACAAACACTTATTCCGTGCGGGATTCGAATGCACGG
This sequence comes from Parnassius apollo, assembly GCA_907164705.1. Classification (NCBI taxonomy): domain Eukaryota; kingdom Metazoa; phylum Arthropoda; class Insecta; order Lepidoptera; family Papilionidae; genus Parnassius; species Parnassius apollo. The sequence goes on along the minus strand of CAJQZP010000783.1, from coordinate 864,180 downwards.
CCCTCAGTGCTGGAACTCATTAAAATTTACTGTTCGGGAGTAGACCGTGCTTGATCCCCGCCGACATTTCATTTACGCGAAGGTGAAGAAAAACATGGCGAGGAAACCGGCTTGTTGTATTAAGGTGACAATGCTGCAAATTCTTAATCGAGGTTACATATTGGTGTCTATATCCACTGTATACAATTACTAACAGGTACACTATGGGCCCCTTTGTAACCCTTAGTTGTTAATATAGTTGTATATGCAAAGAAACAAATATATAAAAATACTTGCCCTGTAATGCAGCAGTAGGCAAAAATGTATAAACTAACCTTATATAATATAATTCATTTTTAAATAATACTTTTAAATTAATTGTTTTTTTTTCTGTTGCGGCTGTGTCTATAGCTCTCACAACATTATCAAAGGTTAGCTGGCAAGGAACGCCTATTGGACAAATCGCCTTTGTATCAAATTGTTTTGAGTGCAATAAAGAATCTTCTATGTATTTATTCCTCTATCTATATGGGTAAACTGATCCTTAAAGGTTAAATTAATATTCCCTGAAACGAACATAATGCGTCAGCTTATCCAATTAAATAAAACTCATATTAAAATAAACCTGCCTTATTTGAGTTCAGTCAGGAGAGCAGTAATATTCGTGGTAAAATTATGTTGGAATTAAACTGATATAAGAATATAAAAAGACAGTACCCGGACGACCGAGCTTTGCTCGGTTTTTTTTTAATTACATTTAGATACAAATTACATACTGATGAATAATTTTTAAATTGTCTTGTTTAATTAAAATTTTTGTATTTTTATACAATAATAAAAAAGTGCTGGAAATAATAGATTTTCTCACAAAAGAAGGGAACTTGAAAAAAAAAAGGAAAAAAAAGTCGGACCTAAGACGGGACGCGAACCAAGGCATTAGGATTTTGCGACCGCTCGCTATCCACTTGAGCTATTACGATCATTAACACATTGTCAAAATTTACCTTTTTATATTGTAGCAGTTTTTCATTGCCTGAAAACACGAACAAAAAATATTTTCTAAAAATAAATCCTAACTAGATCGATTTATTGCCCCCGAAACTACCTGGACACTAAATTTCATGAAAATCGTTGGAGCCGTTTCCGAGATTCCGATTATATATATATACAAGAATTGCTCGTTTAAAGGTATAGGATACAAGTCATAAAATATACATCAATTGAATAAGTAGTAAATGCCAAAAAAATTTAAGCAAATGCTGATAAGATGGTCCACGTAAATTTTGACACACTTGATGGTAAGGGACTACCGCCGATCATGAACAACTACAACATCAGAGAAATTGTTTGCTAAACTGTATCAGTTCGGGAAATTCGTCGGGGGTAGACGATTTCAACCACCACGTATCAAGGTGTCGACAAAGTTATTGATGCGGTTAGATCTAAGTTCTGTACTAGAGATTACAAAATAACTTTTTTTAACATTTTTTTATTTAAAAAGAAGAAATGTAGGACTGAGTTAAATCTAATAAGAGGATAAAACTACCCACCTAAGGCATACATAAAAACTTTGCACCCCTTTTAGATTTCGACTCCTTTAGGTGCGAAGCGAATCAATAAGATTTTTTTAAGTGAAAACTTCTTTAGAATCGTTGTGATTTGAGACTTAATGAAACGAAGAAGCGTCTATGAAATGAGACAAATATATATATATATATATTTTTAACACATTTATTTTGTACGTGGTAGAGCCATGCTGCATTTACATTAGTAGTATGGTTGTAGCACGAATGGGTCGGCTCGACCGGGGAAGGACCGCGCTCTCACAGAATACCAGCGTAAAATAGTAGCTTAATGCTGCTGTGATTCGTATAGTGAGTGTAGAGAACCGGAGAGGGTTTTACTGGAAACGCGACACTCCATCTTAATCCTCACAGGTGACAAAGCATCTGTATTCCGATTTATAATCGAGGATAGCTGTAGATGTCTATGGGCCACAGCAACCACTTACCATGAGGTGAACTGTGTGCTCGTTTGTCACCCTATCTTATAAAAAAATATAGAATTTATTCTGCGATAGAACGAAATAGAATATTATATTAAATTAGTCGTGCTTAGGCCATCAACCGTCTATTTTACATACCACCTTGATAGTCGATCAATTCTTGTTCTATAAAATGGATTTACCTATAGAATGAAGTAGATGACGTCTATTACAAAACAATTTTACTCGAAAGAAAATATTCTTTTGATTTATTACACAAATTTCCTCCAAAAAAGGCTCCAAATGTCTAAAAATAAGGACTGTAAATATAACCTCTTTTGTTATAAAATTAAACTTATCTAATAATAATATATTATGTTGCACTTGTGGTTGAAAATTATCAAATTAAATCATTTGCCGTGAAATACTTTTATTTTATATATGTCATGTCGTTTAAAGTTTTCACTCCTACCATGAATGCATGCATGTTGTGTACCATATTTTAAAAAATTCAGTAAATAGACCCAGAGACAGTACAAATTACTCATCGTATATTCATGTTGTTAAAACACCATTCAGAAAAAAATGACCAAAACATAAAACAATATCAGAATTTCTATTGATGGACAGTATCAAGTTTGTTAGTGCACAGGACTTTTATGATCTTTTTTTATATGTCACCATCATTACAGCCGTTCAAAGTCCACTGCTAAACATAGGCCTCGTCCAAATAATGCCAAAAAAAGCAATATATCATAGTCAACGAAAGTTGATATTGAAGAAATATAATATGAAGAAATACCCACCACACACCACGCTGATAATAACCTCTGGGAATGAGGTGGTCGCTTGAAAGCTGTCTCTAAAATAAATTTTGTAAATATTTTGTGACATTGTAAAATTTATTTTTAAAAAAAAAGTCGCGCTGGGTTTTCTTGCTGGTTCTTCCCAGAACAGAGGTTTTTTTCGAACCAGTGGTAAAGTAAAAACTTGATTTTAAATAAGAAATACTTATAATCTATATTAAATAAAAAATTATTCTATTCTATTTTATTCCATTCTGTCCATGGGTTACTATTGCCGATGCGCCGCAAAAGTAAATTAAACAGCCTTTAATATCATATATTTTTTATTGTTAATTAAAGTTTTGTCATTATTTCGTCACATTTCTTGTATTTTCTGAGTAAAACAAAAATATTTTCTTTGACTGTTTTTGAAAACTTACGTTTACGAGATAGTTGTATGTAATTTAATTGTGACTTTCTGGGTCACTTTCTGGGAATCTATTTCGTTTCATCCCTCGACAACGACTGTAAGGATGGGAAAATATAATCAATCGTACTAGTCGTGTTGTTTCTTCTTTTTCACCAATGAAATCCCTTGAGATTGTGTGTACTGAGATATAAGAATAAAAGGTTACGAGTTTTCTGAAGTAGATAGGCAGCAACATTTTTCATTTAAAATATCAGAACCTAAGTCTTGTAAATATTGGAAAAAGTATGAATTTTAACCGAAGTAATTTTCGGATAAAGATCATAATGAGTTCCCATTAGATTGAAGAAATTTGACACCGAAAATGATTATTAACCACAAGAGGTTTTTAATATGTTAATTCTTTTATAATAAAAAAACTTATGTTTGTAAGCGTATTCAATATTAAGTACAATATATCAAGTAATATATAATTTTAATTTTTATGCAATATTTACGCATTTTATACGACAAAGAACAATGTGGTATTATTAAACAGATCTGACATATGTAATTCGATTTTATTCGAAAGCTTAAAATGAATAAATGTTTAATAATAACGTGCAACGTATTTTATAAAAATTCAAATCACACTTTCGTGAGTGACGACCTAAAAGATACGTTTCAAAATGCTCGTAAGTTTCAACATTCACTGGGCTTGGTGTGCCTATTATGGACGCAGGCCTCTTCTATTTTTATTCAACCTAGTTTGAGGGTTGGATGATTCATACATGCTAGAGGCACGATGCAGGAATATTATGGTAGCAGCATGAATGGGTCGGCTCGACCAGGGAAAGTTATTTATACTATGCCTCTAACCTTCGCGGCAGTGCATGTAATGTGTTGAAAAAGTTTAACTATGTTCTGATGGCAATGCATGAAATACGTATAAGCAAAAATTATTTTTTATATGTAATATTCGAAATGGAAACAGTGAAATATTACATAGTTACTTAAAATTTAAGTTCAAATTAAAATTTAATGTAACATAATATACCACTAAAGTACCTGTCTACAATTAAAACATGAAATGATACTGAACCCACTTTTACTATTATTATTTTATTACGCAAGAAGACGGCTTCGAACTCTTAATTTGTTTTTGATAAATCCGCTTCAAGTATTTTAAGATAAATTATTGGTTGTTTAAGGAATTACACCTCAACAATGACTTGAAAAATTTACGACGGACAAAAAATTTATTACGGAGTATTTATTTATTTATTACCAAAAAACAGAATAACGAGTACAGTTAAACCTAAAGTAATCTCGAGACTCGAGAGAGAATTAAATGTCTAGTCTCGCACTTACTAAAACCCATGGTGATTTACCTCCGCCGAACATTGACAGGGCGACGGAAACTGTTTCATGCACATTCGCGGCCCCATGAGCGTCAACCGCCTAATGGCAGCCCCTCCTTAGTTGCGGATTTCTCCTCCCCGTTTTCCTTCTCAGATAAGGCGCACACAATGGGCAGAGCCAATCGCGGCCTCTAACTCCACCTGCCCTATGGACTCCCCGAGCTCTGTGTATGAATGAAGTCAGGAAAAAATTAACACTCGGAAGCACCAAGTGGTGCAGCCTCAACAAAGTCGCGGAGGGTAGTCAAGTAGCTCATTGACAATCACCATATCAAACTCTTCCCTTACAACTCCACCTCGACTAGATCGGTACGTTGAGAGGAATCTCCTCCAATGTACATCCAAGGGTTCGACATCATGAGGCGACCTTTCTGCACTTGGATATGGTCCTTGAGTTTGGGGGAAAATGATAATAGAAGAAATAAACGACATTCAAAATAACAATCTAATACTATTTTACTTACTGGTATGTACTTGTACTACCAAAAAAAGTTGTCGGTATACTGTACCTTTTCAAAGTGGTAAGTCTCTCATGTCTAATAAAACAGTCGTCTGTAAAATGTTTAGAACAAAGATAATCATTTTGTTTCAGACGGCAATTCACAATATTTATGCTTTTAAGCATAATTTTAGTCTAGGTTCAGTTGAAAACCTGTTAATTAATAAACATTTGATAATTAGCTGTTGTCAATGACTTTGGTTGTTAACAGATATAGGTCGGAAAGAACATCGATAAGTATTATAGACAAGGAACTCGACAACTCTATTGAATTTTATTGTTTATCAAAATTCAGTAATACTCGTATAAAATCAAACGTGTTAGTAATTGTGATATTAAGATTAATTCATATTGATATTAGTTTTAATTCATTAAATATTAGCTGAAAATTCACTTACTTGTGGAATGTTATACCACTTTCCTTTTGGTAACGAGTTTTACAGATTACGCACACTCATTATTAAAAATAATTCTTATTATATAACTAAAATTATATGCAATCAAACTGCATAAAATACTTTCATTATTTATTTTTAAAAGTTTAAGATAAAAAAGTATGATGTAAATAATGCGACAGACTTCGGCATATTATGCAATTTTAGTTCCCAGGACGACAAATAGTGGCGCTTTAAATTGACACAGACATTTTGTATGGTACAGCCAGTCCAGCGTACTTGTATATATAGAGGTCAGTGGTGTTAACGTTTTCATTTGATTGGTTTAAATGACCTTCAGTAGTAGTGAACTACAAGCAAAAAGCAGTTTTATAGCACAGTTGCTACTTTGTTCCTAGAGCTACAGCTACGTCAAATTATATTAAATTGGACGAAATTTTTAATATTGTTTTGCGTTAGTTTGTTCAAAAAACACATTAAATACGTTATTTTGTTTAGGAATACGGTAGGTAAAATTTGTAGTATGATAAGTCCCACACATTTAAGAGGTAATAGTTATTTTCAAATTTCTGTGTTGCATGACAAAAAAACGCAATTCCTCAATGCGTATGACAGATTTCACATGTCTTTAAAACAATATAAGTAAGTAGACACCTATTGCGAGGATAAACTAAATAAAGTATGTTTTTTATAGAATAAGGGTGACAAACAAACACACAGTCCAACTTATTGTAAGTTGATGTTGCGGCCCATATACATCTACATTTAATCTTGATTATGAATCAAACTGCAGATACGTTTTCACCCCTGAGGACTAAGGTGGAATGCCTTGTTTCCAGTAAAACGGGTCTCCGGTTCTCTCCACTCACCATACGAATCACAGCGGCATTAAGCTGCAATTTGACGCTGGTGTTCTCTGAGAGCGTGGTGCTTCCCCGGTCGAGCCGACCCATTCTTGCTACAACCATAATATAGTTGCAGCGTGGCTCTACCACGTAAAAAAATTATGTACTTAATGTATTGCGAGTGAAGGAAATCTATTACGTTTTTAGTGATATGATCAAATAATATGGCGTACGGCCTATCGTGCAACTTGTAGTGCGGAGCTAAGAACTAAGATCTACCTAGGTACTTAGACATCTAACCAAATTATATTGTCTAAATTATAGCTCAACAATTATTAACAACGATTTGAATAACAAATCCGGCTCGAATGGTACCAAAAATATAATGGTTCAGCGGTTAGTTGCGACTTGAAGAAAACATAAAATAATAGTGGTACGCCGCATGAATACTATATACTTTAGACAATAGATCCTTGCGGAAAAATTGATTCAATTTATTGGCTAACATAAGGGAAAACGAGCTGCTGAGGAATTGAAAAGAGAGAACAAATAAAACAGCTCCTAAGAAAAAGAATGAATAGCAAAACACCTTGGCATTGGGTGGCGTATCGCGTATCTTCTACTGCTGCTGGGCGCGCGATGAATTATGATAATACTTGAACTCTTTTCGATGAAGTCATATGCCCCAAACAAACTTCCAACGATTAAATAACTTTGAAGACAACAATTTGCTCTTGCGGTTTGCGTCAACAACTATACTGCCGGACGACCTTCCGACGCTGCAATCTAATTTACTCTCGGTATGTGCCGTGAAAAAAAGGTGGGAGAAGGAAATTTTGCCAGCCTAACTTCAACTGACACCCTCTAAAGTAATGAAATATAAAACGTATCCGGTGGCGCAACCACACCTAATCTTCAATATAATTATAATATTAAAGTATAATTAAAATGTTAAATATTAATTATAAAAAAAATTAATATATAATTTTAATACATAATTTAAATCATCTAATATAATAATAATAAAGTAAAAAATATCAATCTTTAAAAACTTAAAGTCAGTCTTTATACTAAGGCGAAGGTATTACTACTTTAAAACAAACAGTTAATTGCCTAGAGAGCTCGTTTGGTGTGGATTGTAGCAAATTCTGTTGGCTTCCATTTTTTCTTCTGCATTACTGATATTTTAAACTACTAAGATTAGATGTATAATGCTGATTTAATACGTAAACATAAAAAATAAATGGGTTTCTAATTTCTTGTGTAATCTATTGACAAATGAACGAAACAATTCACCTCGATCTGTAGACAGACAGAGAGAAAATGAGCTTTAATAATTTTTCAAGTAGGTAATTGAAAGGCTTGGTTTTCAATGTAGTTACTCAATATAAACGTCAGGAAAATCTCCTTTTCGAAGTAAAAGAATAAAAAAGAATTGGTTCTTGTTACGCTAAGGCAGTACAATTTATTATCTAGGTAGGGTCTCTCTTGAATTATGTCAAACATTGGGTTACGCTAAGTAAAAAAAGAGAAAAAAAGGCGTGTATAAATACGTCTTTTTATTTTATCAATTTTAATTACAAAATTTGTAGTTGGAGAAAGGCTTTGCGTGGACGTAATAAAGTTATTAAAATTTTCAACGCTTTATCATAAATTATTAAGGCATTGATTTGAAACACTGATAGTAGAGAAGACTATAAGCGGAAGCTGATTTTAACAGTTAAAGAAACGTTTACTCGTAATTTTTTTTGAGTTGACATTGCAGTCGGTAGAAAATTACTAGTTTTCTAGCAATTCTTTTCACCAACGCACTTGGCGAAAAAACTTACGATAGAATTGATACCACATGATTAGTTGGCGATTCCCCGCTGTACCAGTGTGAATTTACCAGGATTTTTCATCCTAGCATGACTTCAATGTGGAATCGTTTACGACTTAGTAGTCTTCAAGAAACGAACATACTTCTTTTTAAAAAGCCCTCAATGTACCTGCAATAGCCCTGGTTATGAAAATGTCTATGGTCGTCGGTCGACACTTACCGTTATCTGAGCCGCATGCTCGTTTAGCCTCTTCTTAAAAAAATGTTTTAGTCAATAGTGTTTTTTTATTTCTTTGCTTGATATTTTGTACTAATATAATTTGTACTTAATAATATTACTTATAATTTAGGCGGGGCTAAAATTTAAAAAAAAATAGGGGTGCTGTAAAGCACCCGAAACGTCGAGATAATAAAAATAAATTTAAGTAGTAATTAAACGCGATAAAATCCGTAAATAATAGTTTTATTCAATGTGTAGTGTTCCCGTAAAATTAAGAAATCATTATTAAAAAATATGTCAAAAATATGTCGATATATGTACAGAAATATGGGCTCTAACTTTTAGGCGTTCTTTTGTTTTCATATACAGAAAATTTTGTTTAAAGCAAAAAAATAGAATAAAAATTAAGAATAATTTATTTTACTTCATTTTGTAGAGCAACGGTACAGTTGTATTATGCTCGCATGGAATATCACCTTGAAATAGCTGCATAATGTTGTTTACCATTGTATAATAAGTTACGAGAAGTGGAGCTCTTTTTACTGCTAATGAAGCGTTCCATCTTAACGCTTAGGGTATGCATGTTCATTTTGATTCTATATTCCCTAGTTAATCTGTTTTTTTTTTTTAATAATACCACCTAAATGAAAAATAAGAGGATACCTGCGGAATTTTCTTTTACTGTAACTTCTATTTAATTTAAATTCATTTAATTTCGAGACCAGGATAAATGTAGCCGTGCTTGGACCACAACCTCTATTTACAATCAGGGGACTGTGTACTCGTTTACCGCTCTTACTATTAAAATAAACAGTAACATTGTGAATAAATGGACATAAACATGGCTTTTGTTAAGTCTTCAACATCTTCGGTTTCATCACCACTTACCATCAAAGGAATTGATTCCTCTATTCAAATTAAGCGTCTCAATCAATCATCATCAAGCGTTGCGTTAGAAAAGTAAAAAAGGTGACTTGAATAACCTTGCACTTTATCAAAGACATCTACACTCATCAAAAAGTCTAACGTACTAAAATGGTGGTAAACGTACAGAATTGTTCTAAAACTGGGGATTTTATAGTCTCTCATTCATATTGTACTGGATTATAAATTACACTACCACCGCCGGGGCTCTGTAACAAACTACACCCTGACATTAGAAAATTGACTTCCATTACTTTTATTTTAAGGATCATTACCTTTTTACTTACTTTACAACCAGGGTTACCATTAAAAATTACTAAAATTCTCGGTGATCCGCATTTTGTCGTATTGGTATAATGTATGTTATTATTTCTCGACAGAGTGACATAGTACCAACGTATCTGAGTACTATTTTTTTTTATTCGAAAAACCAACCGCTTTTATTCATTCACATTATCAATTTTGGAAAAATGGATAATACCTACGTGCGCCAAATCACCAAAGTTGTATGGGTTACCAAAAATACACAAGCCCAATGCTCTATTACGTCCCATAGTGAGCCAAATCCATTCACCAACTTACAGATTGGCTCAACACTTAGCGAAAATACTCTCACCGCTCAGGGGACATACAAGAGCACACATAAAGGATTCCTACCATTTTGTCAGCGAGATTAAAGATACTACCTACATCTGGCAGATAATGAAATTATGGTCAGTTTTGATGTGCAGTCATTGTTTACATGCTTATCTGTTGAAGACTGCATCTCAATTGTAACTAGAAGGCTGGAAGAAAACAACATGCCCGTAGAATATGCAGTATTACTCAGACACTGCCTTACATCTGGCTACCTATTGTGGAAGGAGGAGTTCTACAAGCAAGTAGATGGTGTGGCGATGGGCTCACCTGTATCGCCCATTGTCGCCGGCATATTGATGGAAGACTTTGAGGAGAAAGCCCTGCTTAGTTCTCCCATAAATCCAAGATTCTACAAGCGGTACGTAGACGACACTTTCACAATTCTACCTTTAAATGACTACTATTAGTAACTGCATTTTTAGACCATCTCAACTCTATAAATTCTAAAATTCAGTTCACAATGGAGTTAGAGGCAAACAATTCTTTAGCTTTTCTAGATGTGTTAGTAATTCGGAATTCTGATAACACCTTGAGCCATACTGTGTATAGAAAAAAGACCCATACAGATAGATATTTAAACGGTGATTCTCACCACCATCCTTCACAGTTAGCTACTGTGGGTAAATCTTTGTTTCAGAGAGCACGAGGGATCTGTGACAGTAAACACCTGGCTGCCGAGCTCCACCATGTCAAGCAAGTTTTGCATGACAACAAGCTTCGGGTCCCGCGCCTACGTCACAGTGAACGAGTGAAGCCGGCCACGGTCGAGCGTGTACCCTCTGTACTGCCATATGTTAGAGGAGTCACTGACAAGATTGGCTACATCTTGAAGCGCGCTTCCATCAAAACATACTTCAAGCCGCCGAAGAAGATTGGTCAGTTTTTACCATCAGTCAAGTGTAACGTCCCTCTGCAAGATGCAGGAGTGTACACGCTGGATTGTGAGTGTGGTCTCTCCTACACAGGACAAACTAAAAGATCATTTAAACCCGCGTTAAAGAACATATAGCTGATGTGAAGAATCGACGCTCCGGGAAGTCTGCAGTCTGTGAACACGTACAGGATCGCCCCCCGTCACTACATCAGATTTGATAGACCACAAATCCTCGCTAAAGAACACCGATTCCTCCCGAGAATGATTCGCGAGGCTATTGAAATCAAAAAACATCCTAATTTCAATAGAGAAGATGGCTGGGTGCTACCATCTGCTTGGGATCCTATAATAAATAAAATTCAATCCCAACCCAAGCATACAACTGCAAGACTTTAAGATACCATAAGTTCATACTGTGTAGATCGGAACAAAAGTGAAAATTTTATCTATGGTAACCGCTGTTAACTATGACATTTGGACCTTGAACATCTCAGTCCTCCCCGTGACCATGGGTGCTGTAAAGTGCTCGAAACGTCGGGTATTTATAGTTAAATATACGCGATAAACTCCGTAAAAACTAGTATTATTTCAGTGTGTAGTCTTCACGTAAATATAAGAAATCATTATATAATTATATTTCAATTAGGAATTAAAAATAAGTTAATTAAATATTTGTATACATTACTATATTCAGACGGCATGGCTAAGGTCATCATTATCATCATCACAACAGCCCTTCACAAGTCCACTGATGAACATAGGCCTCCCTCAAGGAATGCTACAAAGCACGGACCTGAGCCTGCATTTACCAACTTCCTGCATGTCTTATCAGGTCTTCACATCATCTAGTGGGAGACACCCTACACGTCGCCTACCAGGACGAGGCTGCCACTCGAAAACCCTTTTTCTCCGTTGGCTATCGGTTCAGTTTACTAATCCGTTGGGATATGTTGTTTACTTTGGTTATACTGCGGAAATCCTCATTCCTAAGTTTATCATGCAGAGAAGCTTCGAGCATAGCCCTCTCCATAGCGTGACAAGCGACTTTGAGCTTCCTCATACGGCCGCAGTGAAGGACCGCGTCTCGGTTCCATAGGTCATCACTAGCAACACGCACTGGTTGTACAATTTAGTTTTCAGGTTTTTAGGTATACCTGACGAGAAGATGTGTCGTAATTTCCCAAACGCTGCCAAGCCGAGTTGAATCCATCGATGGACCTCTCAGTCAAAGTTTGACTTATTAGTCGGACTGTTTGTCCCAGGTAAACGTACTCGTCAACAACTTTGAGCTTAGTGCTCCCAACCACTACGGGCATAGGTGTGACATGGACATTAAACATGATCTTTGTTTTGTCCATGTTCATCTTAAGACCTATCCGTTGGGAAACACTATTAAGGTCGTTGAGCATAGTGCTTAGGTCCTCCAGCAATTCTGCCATAAGGATTATATCGTGGGCAAATTGAAGGTGAGGGATGTACTCGCCATTGACGTTAATACCGTATCCTTTTCAGTCTAGTAGCTTGAAAACATCTTCCAATGCAGATTGGTGAAGAGTTTTGGGGATAAATTGTCACCCTGTCTTACACCTCTTTGCAGTTGGATAGGTTTCATACTTTGATTGTGTACTCCGATAACCATAGTAGCCCTATTGTACTAACACTTCAGCACTTCGGTATACCGACAGTCAACTTGGCACCGCTGAAGAGACTGCAGTACTGCCGAAATTTCTATGGAAACAAAAGCTTTCTCATATTCGATATAAGCAAAACAAATTGGCAGATTGTACGAGTATTCTTTGGACTTCTGTACAGTTATCCAAAGGGTATGTATGTGATCTATGGTGGTCAGGCTGGAAGTCGTTGAGTCTGCATGCGAGACAATTCGTAATGACTCTCGAAAACAGCACTTAGACGCGACTCAGAAGGGAAATCGGTCTATAGTTCTTCAAGAGAGCGTTGTCACGTTCATGAAGAACAAGACCACCGCATTTCTGCTCAACGCCTCCGGAGTAGTGTCATCATGGAGGACAGAAACGAAGAGCTTTTGAAGGACTTTAAGTACCGGTTTCCCACCCATTTTCACAAGATACGCTGTCATACCATCATTCTAATTTCGCTCAGACTGAAGTTCGGTATATAATCTGAATAATGTCAAGTAAGACTTGCTCTTGCATCTTTATTATCGTGATATCCTTATAACCACTCAGTCTCACTCAGAGGTGTCCCCTATTAGCTGTGACAGATCTCTGCCAAAGATTTTGGAGTCCTGATTTCGCTCAATCACTTACTCAATACGAGCAGTATTAAAGTTGTATAAGTCCTACCGCATTCTTTCAAATCTGCTGATGACTGCAGCTTCATCTTCCGTCTAACAGCCATGAGATTAAGAGTGTGATCGGAGAGTTTTTGTGTTCTTCAGCGACGAGTCTTACAGAACTTAGCTCCGACCACATGGACAGCTTCTATAAGCTTGTAACTTGTATCGTCAATTTCATGCAGTATTTTATTCACTTAAAATGATTTTGTAACTCGAGATAAAAGCTTTCGGGGCTTTGGATTAGAGGGGCACAATGGGGACGGAGCGTTTACTTCATTAGACTTGACCTCTCCAATTTCATGTTTAGGTTCAGTGTGCCTCTCACCTTTTGGTGATCGCTGTCAGATTTCACCTTTACGATTACTGAGATATCATTGAACTGTTGTATACTGGTCGTCATAATTCGTCTTCATTAAAACAATCTTATTTTTGACGAAACGTCGGGGCTCGATCGAGTTCCTAAAGCGGCCCGTTCTTTCTTGTGCCTAGTTTTCCGTTGAAGTCTCCCATCAACACCGTATAGAGGGTTTTGGGAGAATGCATGGCTCTAGTGATTCCTCATATATTTTCTCCACCTCTTCATTGGGATGTGCCGGGGTTGGTGCGTAAACCGTTTAGTATTTCTGAATATCAGGTACTCAACCGTCGTCGATACACTCCCAATCCTTGCAACGTTGTTGTAAAGAGACTTATGGACGGTAAATTTGAACTCATTGGGATAGATGGTCACCCACCCGGGGATAGAATAATTTGCCGGATTCGATAATTACCATGTCTTCCCCCCCCCTCTACGGATTGCTACTTACACTTGCGTGTGGCTTCAACAAAGATGTGTACAGCTGCCCATAGAACCTCTCAACCTCACTCAAAATCTCAGATGTCCCGGAAACGATGCTGCCACACTCAGTCTTCAGCTTCAACAGAAATAGGAATAGATGAAACTACGATTACCAAAAAAAAAGATACAGTAAAAGTTTATATCCGATTTAAGAACGTCTATAAACACCCGTAATGTTTTTCTCAAATAAATCAAAAATAATGAAACAAAAGCCACTCTCGTAACAGAAAAGCGATAAAAACAGCAAGAAAGATACGGCGTACGTAAAATACAATGAAAAAATACTTGGCTCTTAACCCATTTTCCCAGTAGAATAGTTTTTGTTGTTTACTTCCGGTAAATGTATTTACGAGAACTGAATTCATTAAGTCGTTTACTATCTTATTTACTTCATCACAATTATTGTTTATCTTATCACGAATCCACACTAGAGCGTAAAACTCTTGAACGGTATTCCATTATATTCTTAAAGTAAAAGTTATGGACCACGTGTCATTTCTGTTGATCAATACTGACAGCACCTACAGTTTTATGTACTTGTCTTCAGGTTCTGATCGCACCTTTGAGAATTTAGCTAACTTATTTTAAAACACTTTCATTGGTTAATTATATGTATAGCCATGTAAATCAAAGTATTTGTTTTGAAATTCATCATTTTGACAGAACAAAAATCTAATGGGTTATTTCTTAATTTACTTTAAAAGGTCCGCCTCTATTTTTATGTCAGCAAACAACTCATAGAATAAAATGAAGTTGTAAATAATATTATTTTTCGGTTCTCAGCTTTGTTTTAAATCAAAATTACTGTAAAAACATGAAAAACATGACAGTAGAAAACTGCAGTATCTTCTATAAATATATTTGAAGAGGAATGAAACTTATATCATTCGAAAAGTACTGCGCTTAAGTTATGTACGAAAAAAGAAAATTATGTGTGTATTTTGTCATTAAGGAAGGTAAAATAAAGTTTGTGAAATTAAATGGCCTAAGCAAAAAATAATTTTTTTGTAATATTTCCCTTGTAAGGAAAACAAATCGAATTTACAATAATTTATACTGTGAAAATGATAAATTAATGTATAAAAGCAATAAAAATATTTCATTACTACAATCTGACGACATGTTATTAATATTTAACGATTTCTTTGCCTTTTTATTCTTAGTCAGTCCCCCGGCAACCGGTCCGCATCAACCAAGATATGAAAACCATTTGGTGTTATCAAATTGAATCAACTTCAGTCGTTTGGAGCTAAACCAATTGCAGTACCGTAAGTATCCAGTACATTGCACAGTGCCTACGATAGGACGGCAACAAGTGATTTTAAATGATAAATAACATGGCATAAGGGGGAAATTTCAAGTGTTGTTCGCAGTTATAATACTATAGTTTTATGGTATAACTATATATAAATAATAAGAGTAAAAGAAAGAAAAAAAATTCAAATTCAGATTTTTATTGTTTGCGTTGAAAAACCTTGTTTGCGTTGAGCTACAAATATTGCCGAAAAAATTATGTAAATTGGCCTACAGGTTACGGACGAGATAGATTTCAAAAAATCGTTTTCTTGCGCCATGGGAGCTCCTCTCGTTTCGCTCCAATAACGTGAACTTCTATGGAGCGACTCCTTCCCTTTAGAAGAGGCCATCAAGGTAAGTTCCAAGCAGCAGTGCTTGCGCTGCTGTGTTCCAATCTGAAGAGTATAATATTGGTAGCGAGTTTAATCACAAGCTGTGGGGGTTTTACCTTACACCTCTACGGTGACAACGCTGCTTGCTTAAAAATGGTTGCAGACGTCCATGGGCTACAGTAACTACTTATCTTCAGGTGGGTTATAAGATTGTTTATCGTTTTCATTTTATAAAAGAATTTTAATTTTAAATATTTAGTGACTAACAAACATTGTTTTATAACAAGTTGGATAGATTGCTTGTTTTTAAAAGGCTAGCAATGCATCTGCAATACCCCTGGTGTTAGAGTTGTTCATGATCGGGGGTGAACACTTACCATCAGATGAACCACACGCTCGTTTACCGCATCTTCTATAAAAGAAATGAATGGAACTCCTTGTTGCTTATCACAAAATACCTACCTTGAGCTATTCAGTGCTGCAATTCGTATATTGTAATATTAGGTGTTGAAAAGTTAACATGAATGAAGAATTGTGTTTAAACTTCGCTTTGGTATTTTATTATGTAGAGTAAAGGAAGCGTTTTTCCTTATAAATTATCTTGACCCGATATAATATAATAAAATAAATATCATAAAAAATACTTCTTCGGTTGCGAGCAATAAAGCCTTTTGAAACAATTCTTCGTTTATTTTTATATTAGAAATATTTTAATTTTTTGTGGTGTCGGCTACCACCAGCGATTTTTCAAGATACTACTCAGGGACCTTCAAAGGCCCTACTCTTTTTTTAAAGGCTGGCAATGTGCCTGCAAAATCCCTGATGTTGCAGTAGATCATGAGCGGCAGTAGTCACTAACCATCAGGTGAGCCACATGGTCGTTTAATTCCTCTTATATAAAAAAAATATTTTATCATAATAAAAATAAACTTAAACTGAAAACTTAAATTATCACATAATCCTACACTGCGGCATAGCGTCAAGAACGCTGGCAGTGTTTCCTCTCTGAATGTCTATACTGAGTTTTGGTACGGAAAAAGAACCAACCCTCTTATCACTAGCGGCCACAAGTAGGGGATGACAGTTCCTTTAGGAACTTCACCGCACGTGAATCCCAAGAACCGATAGTCCCTACAGCAAATGGCAAACATAAAAAGGTATTTCTTAAATTTTTACTTCAGTTATACTTAGGGCTTAGACCAAGCTTACAAAGTTCTATCTGCACTGTTTACTCAGTTTAGCCACCCCTGTTGCCGCACAGGCTCAACACAAGGTCCCCTGAGATGTGAGGATGCCAAAGGTTCTTTAACTGAACTACATTTTTCATAACTTTAACTTCCCGGGAATTCCATAATACAGGGTTTTGTAGAGCGGGCTGTCGCCTTCCACAAATTTAAGTACCCTTTGGTGTATTTAAAAAAAAAACAGTAACATATAAATTATGCAGTGTACCATTTATGAGCGAATTAATACAGGTTGTTTCAATTTAAATTTCTCATAATAAACTTCGCTTTTAAATCTTCCAAATCTTGTTACATTTGCGCCTTAAATAAAGGCGTAAAATAACATAGTCGGTAAAATAAAAGGATCGTGGGTTGAAAATTTTTCAGTCACGTCAACGCATCACAAAACCATCACAAAACGCCGTCGCGTGTTAAAAATTCAATTACAAAAGCTCGGTTGTATTTTTGTAAAAATATTATCGGGTCCGCTGGTTGGAATGAAATTGTGTTTTTGTTTCTTTCGAGCATGTGAAAATTAAAAGCATGTTAAAAATATATCCGTATATCGTTTTCATTACTAAGAGGGTTTTTGAGGAAATAATGTCGCCGTTCGTCAATCTACAATCTCTTACTGAATAAATGATAAGTAATCATTGACTTATATATTACTAGCGTAAGGACCGGGCCGACCGAATGACTAAAACGGACCATTGCGCTGGCCCTAAATTTACAGTTTAGGGCCAACGCGAATCGGTCTGCGCGCGGTTGATAAATATGTCTAGTTGCGTGGTAAAAGAATGCAAAAATTACAATACAAAGATTTTAAAAAAACATTATATCATCGGTAAATAACCTTATAATATTAATTTTGTTACAATGAAATTATTATATAAACGCATTTTTAAAGTTTTATTTTACAGTTAGTTTAGTTATGTTACCAAGATTAGGCCAGGGTTGGATTCAGACCCTCAAAAATATTGTACACGAAAATTAAAATTATACTATTTTAAAAATATTATATCACGTTTGACGTTTCATGTTTCTTTTTTCCCATGTGCCGGGATTTTGGCGTCGCGCGTCTAGTTTATCTATACGTTTCGTTTTTTGACGGTTTTATTTTTATTTCTGTTTATTTTTTTGTCTAAAGAACTTAGTGTTAGTTAAATTTTGAATATTGTTACCTAATATATTTTATATTCAGTAAGGATAAATCGAAAAGAGTACAAAAGAAACCATATCTGCTTAATTGAATCTGAAAATCTGTTTCATAAAATATTTTGATATTCTGTTTTCAAACCGATTGCTTCTTGAGCATAGAGTTTTTATCGTGGTAGCCCCTCATCATAGTTGTATCAAAGATGCAACATAAATGCGATCGCACCGATTGACCAGAAAGATAGCTAATTCTAATTTTATTAAAAAAACGCGGTACTCATGTACAATACAAAAATTCTCGATATCGTAGGGTTAGTATTCAAATGTAAAAGGAAAGGACCCAATACAAGTCGACCTTTAGGTAAAATTATGGCATTTTTGCTTAGTATTATTACGATACTATATACTACAAACTATGAAATAATGGTACAATTAGGATAATTATACTACGAAATCCGACCCTGGTTACGTCGTGTTTTGATATGACGTTTGTATTATGACAGATGCGCTACTTTTTCTTGTATGAAAAAGTTATGAATAAAATATTTAGATGGGCCTATCCTTCCTTTTGAAATCATTGTAAGTAATTGCCTTTTCAAGAATGAGCTCACAGAAACGAGCAGTAGTATGTAAATTCCTGTCTTTAGTTTTCATCTTACAAAATAAGTTAAAAATAGTAGTAATAAGTTATAAGTATAGTAGTAATAAGTATATAGTACTAATAAATTAAATAATACTCGTATTTTAAATTTTTGGACAATTTACAGCACTTATGGTCACGTGGGGACCTTCACACAACCCATGGTCACGTGACCCTAGGTGCTGTAAAGCGCCCGAAACGTAGGGAATAAGAAATCTGTGAAATTAGTTTTATTATTACTGTGAAGTATTTTCGTAAATATATTAAATCAAATTATAAGTAAAAATAAATATATTGTTGCGTGGTAGAGCTATGCTGCGGTTATATTAGTAGTAAAGTTGTAGCACAAATGGGTCGGCTCGAACAGGTAAGAACCACGCTCTTACAGAATGAGTGTTAAATAGCAGCTCAACGCTGCTGTGTTTCGTATGTGCTTCCAGCCGGAGACCCATTTTACTGGAACTGAGGAATACCATCTTAGTCCTCATGGCTGGCAGCGTATCTGCGTTTTGATTTGTAATCGAGAATAGATGTAGATGTCTATAAGCGACAGCAACCACTTACCATCAGGTGAACTATGTGCTCGTTTGTCACCCTTATCCTATATTATAAAAAAGCGGTAGTTCAGATATACGGCACATGCTGTAAATTTCAAAGCACGCATGAATCTAAAGTTAGATTTCCCGTCAACACCAATTAAATTGATAATCATTGTAATTTTAAGTAAAGATTAACTACGTGTTCGGGGTAATAAATTAATCTTAATTAATTAACAGTGTCACTGCGACCAGTGATATCTGTTATGATCGCTACTATAGCTAGTTCGTAGTTCACTACTAAGTCCTATATCTTTAATGAATTGAAGGAGTTGCTTAGCTGTGAGCTGTGTCACTTCTTCTAGGCTAGGTACGTAGTTTCCCAGATAAGTGTTTGCGCATTAAGGGTATTTTATAGGATAAGGTGACAAACGAGCACACAGTCCACCTTATGGTACGTGGTTGTCTAGCCTATAGACATCTACATCTATCTTCGATTAAGAATAAAAATGCAGTTGCGTCATCACCCCTGAGAACTAAGATGAAATGCATCGTTTCCAGTGAAAAAGGTCTCTGGTTCTCTACGCCTACCATAAGAAACACAGCAGCGTTAAGCTACTATTTTATGCTGGCATTCTGTGAGTCCGTGGTCCTTCCCCAGTTGAGGCGACCCATTCATGCCACAACTATAATATGGCTGCAGCATGGCTCTCCCAAGTTGTAATACAATCATTTAGGATGTGCATAGGTGTTTCTTCTATAAGAAACAGAATTGGCACATCTTTGAGTTTCTAAGTCGCATGACGGAGATATTTTTTTTGAAACATCAATATCCAGTCAGGACTATTGATTAAATACACGGTTTATTTAATCAAAATATTTAGGAACTAGCATGATCCAACTAGTTCCTAAATATTTTGATTAAATAAATCAAATAACAAATTTGAACTCATTGGGATAGATGGTCACCCTCCCGGGGATAGAATAAGTTGCCGGATTCGAGAATTACCATGTCTTCTCCCCCCCCCCCCCCCCCTCTACGGATTGCTACTTACACTTGCGTGTGGCTCCAACAAAGATGTGTACAGCTGCCCATAGAACCTCTCAACCTCACTCAAAATCTCAGATGTCCCGGAAACGATGCTGCCACACTCAGTCTTCAGCTTCAACAGAAATAGGAATAGATGAAACTACGATTACCAAAAAAAAGATACAGTAAAAGTTTATATCCGATTTAAGAACGTCTATAAACACCCGTAATGTTTTTCTCAAATAAATCAAAAATAATGAAACAAAAGCCACTCTCGTAACAGAAAAGCGAAAACAGCAAGAAAGATACGGCGTACGTAAAATACAATGAAAAAATAGTTGGCTCTTAACCCATTTTCCCAGTAGAATAGTTTTTGTTGTTTACTTCCGGTAAATGTATTTATGAGAACTGAATTCATTAAGTCGTTTACTATCTTATTTACTTCATCACAATTATTGTTTATCTTATCACGAATCCACACTAGAGCGTAAAACTCTTGAACGGTATTCCATTATATTCTTAAAGTAAAAGTTATGGACCACGTGTCATTTCTGTTGATCAATACTGACAGCACCTACAGTTTTATGTACTTGTCTTCAGGTTCTGATCGCACCTTTGAGAATTTAGCTAACTTATTTTAAAACACTTTCATTGGTTAATTATATGTATAGCCATGTAAATCAAAGTATTTGTTTTGAAATTCATCATTTTGACAGAACCAAAATCTAATGGGTTATTTCTTAATTTACTTTAAAAGGTCCGCCTCTATTTTTATGTCAGCAAACAACTCAAACTCAAAATGAAGTTGTAAATAATATTATTTTTCGGTTCTCAGCTTTGTTTTAAATCAAAATTACTGTAAAAACATGAAAAACATGACAGTAGAAAACTGCAGTATCTTCTATAAATATATTTGAAGAGGAATGAAACTTATATCACTCGAAAAGTACTGCACTTAAGTTATGTACGAAAAAGAAAATTATGTGTGTATTTTGTCATTAAGGAAGGTAAAATAAAGTTTGTGAAATTAAATGGCCTAAGCAAAAAATAACTTTTTTTGTAATATTTCTCTTGTAAGGAAAACAAATCGAATTTACAATAATTTATACTGTGAAAATGATAAATTAATGTATAAAAGCAATAAAAATATTTCATTACTACAATCTGACGACATGTTATTAATATTTAACGATTTCTTTGCCTTTTTATTCTTAGTCAGTCCCCCGGCAACCGGTCCGCATCAACCAAGATATAAAAACCATTTGGTGTTATCAAATTGAATCAACTTCAGTCGTTTGGAGCTAAACCAATTGCAGTACCGTAAGTATCCAGTACATTGCACAGTGCCTACGATAGGACGGCAACAAGTGATTTTAAATGATAAATAACATGGCATAAGGGGGAAATTTCAAGTGTTGTTCGCAGTTATAATACTATAGTTTTATGGTATAACTATATATAAATAATAAGAGTAAAAGAAAGAAAAAAAATTCAAATTCAGATTTTTATTGTTTGCGTTGAAAAACCTTGTTTGCGTTAATCTACGAATATTGCCGAAAAAATTATGTAAATTGGCCTACAGGTTACGGACGAGATAGATTTCAAAAAATCGTTTTCTTGCGCCATGGGAGCTCCTCTCGTTTCGCTCCAATAACGTGAACTTCTATGGAGCGACTCCTTCCCTTTAGAAGAGGCCATCAAGGTAAGTGCCAAGCAGCAGTGCTTGCGCTGCTGTGTTCCAATCTGAAGAGTATAATATTGGTAGCGAGTTTAATCACAAGCTATGGGGGTTTTACCTTACACCTCTACGGTGACAACGCTGCTTGCTTAAAAATGGTTGCAGACGTCCATGGGCTACAGTAACTACTTATCTTCAGATGGATTATAAGATTGTTTATCGTTTTCATTTTATAAAAGAATTTTAATTTTAAATATTTAGTGACTAACAAACATTGTTTTATAACAAGTTGGATAGATTGCTTGTTTTTAAAAGGCTAGCAATGCATCTGCAATACCCCTGGTGTTAGAGTTGTTCATGATCGGGGGTGAACACTTACGATCAGATGAACCACACGCTCGTTTGCCGCATCTTCTATAAAAGAAATGAATGGAACTCCTTGTTGCTTATCACAAAATACCTACCTTGAGCTATTCAGTGCTGCAATTCGTATATTGTAATATTAGGTGTTGTAAAGTTAACATGATTGAAGAATTGTGTTTAAACTTCGCTTTGGTATTTTATTATGTAGAGTAAAGGAAGCGTTTTTCCTTATAAATTATCTTGACCCGATATAATAATTACTGATCATAAAAAATACTTCTTTGGTTGCGAGCAATAAAGCCTTTTGAAACAATTCTTCGTTTATTTTTATATTAGAAATATTTTAATTTTTTGTGGAGTCGGCTACCACCAGCGATTTTTCAAGATACTACTCAGGGACCTTCAAAGGCCCTACTCTTTTTTTAAAGGCTGGCAATGTGCCTGCAAAATCCCTGATGTTGCAGTAGATCATGAGCGGCAGTAGTCACTAACCATCAGGTGAGCCACATGGTCGTTTAATTCCTCTTATATAAAAAAAAATATTTTATCATAATAAAAATAAACTTAAACTGAAAACTTAAATTATCACATAGTCCTACACCGCGGCATAGCATCAAGAACGCTGGCAGTGTTTCCTCTCTGAATGTCTATACTGAGTTTTGGTACGGAAAAAGAACCAACCCTCTTATCACTAGCGGCCACAAGTAGGGGATGACAGTTCCTTTAGGAACTTCACCGCACGTGAATCCCAAGAACCGATAGTCCCTACAGCAAATGGCAAACATAAAAAGGTATTTCTTAAATTTTTACTTCAGTTATACTTAGGGCTTAGACCTAGCTTACAAAGTTCTATCTGCACTGTTTACTCAGTTTAGCCACCCCTGTTGCCGCACAGGCTCAAAACAAGGTCCCTGAGATGTGAGGATGCCAAAGGTTCTTTAACTGAACTACATTTTTCATAACATTAACTTCCCGGGAATTCCATAATACAGGGTTTTGTAGAGCGGGCTGTCGCCTTCCACAAATTTAAGTACCCTTTGGTGTATTTAAAAAAAAACAGTAACATATAAATTATGCAGTGTACCATTTATGAGCGAATTAATACAGGTTGTTTCAATTTAAATTTCTCATAATAAACTTCGCTTTTAAATCCTCCAAATCTTGTTACATTTGCACCTTAAATAAAGGCGTAAAATAACATAGTCGGTAAAATAAAAGGATCGTGGGTTGAAAATTTTTCAGTCACGTCAACGCATCACAAAACCATCACAAAACGCCGTCGCGTGTTAAAAATTCAATTACAAAAGCTCGGTTGTATTTTTGTAAAAATATAATCGGGTCCGCTGGTTGGAATGAAATTGTGTTTTTGTTTCTTTCGAGCATGTGAAAATTAAAAGCATGTTAAAAATATATCCGTATATCGTTTTCATTACTAAGAGGGTTTTTGAGGAAATAATGTCGCCGTTCGTCAATCTACAATCTCTTACTGAATAAATGATAAGTAATCATTGACTTATATATTACTAGCGTAAGAACCGGGCCGACCGAATAACTAAAACGGACCATTGCGCTGGCCCTAAATTAACAGTTTAGGGCCAACGCGAATCGGTCATAAATATGTCTAGTTGCGTGGTAAAAGAATGCAAAAATTACAATACAAAGATTTTAAAAAAACATATCATCGGTAAATAACCTTATATTAATTTTGTTACAATGAAATTATTATATAAACGCATTTTTAAAGTTTTATTTTACAGTTAGTTTAGTTATGTTACCAAGATTAGGCCAGGGTTGGATTCAGACCCTCAAAAATATTGTACATGAAAATTAAAATTATACTATTTTAAAAATATTATATCACGGTTGACGTTTCATGTTTCTTTTTTCCCATGTGCCGGGATTTTGACGTCGCGCGTCTAGTTTATCTATACGTTTCGTTTTTTGACGGTTTTATTTTTATTTCTGTTTATTTTTTTGTCTAAAGAACTTAGTGTAAGTTAAATTTTGAATATTGTTACCTAATATATTTTATATTCAGTAAGGATAAATCGAAAAGAGTACAAAAGAAACCATATCTGCTTAATTGAATCTGAAAATCTGTTTCATAAAATATTTTGATATTCTGTTTTCAAACCGATTGCTTCTTGAGCATAGAGTTTTTATCGTGGTAGCTCCTCATCATAGTTGTGTCAAGGATGCAACATAAATGCGATCGCACCGATTGACCAGAAAGATAGCTAATTCTAATTTTATTAAAAAAACGCGGTACTCATGTACAATACAAAAATTCTCGATATCGTAGGGTTAGTATTCAAATGTAAAAGGAAAGGACCCAATACAAGTCGACCTTTAGGTAAAATTATGGCATTTTTGCTTAGTATTATTACGATACTATATACTACAAACTATGAAATAATGGTACAATTAGGATAATTATACTACGAAATCCGACCCTGGTTACGTCGTGTTTTGATATGACGTTTGTATTATGACAGATGCGCTACTTTTTCTTGTATGAAAAAGTTATGAATAAAATATTTAGATGGGCCTATCCTTCCTTTTGAAATCATTGTAAGTAATTGCCTTTTCAAGAATGAGCTCACAGAAACGAGCAGTAGTATGTAAATTCCTGTCTTTAGTTTTCATCTTACAAAATAAGTTAAAAATAGTAGTAATAAGTTATAAGTATAGTAGTAATAAGTATATAGTACTAATAAATTGAGTAATACTCGTATTTTAAATTTTTGGACAATTTACAGCACTTATGGTCACGTGGGGACCTTCACACAACCCATGGTCACGTGACCCTAGGTGCTGTAAAGCGCCCGAAACGTAGGGAATAAGAAATCTGTGAAATTAGTTTTATTATTACTATGAAGTATTTTCGTAAATATATTAAATCAAATTATAAGTAAAAATAAATATATTGTTGCGTGGTAGAGCTATGCTGCGGTTATATTAGTAGTAAAGTTGTAGCACAAATGGGTCGGCTCGAACAGGTAAGAACCACGCTCTTACAGAATGGCAGCTCAACGCTGCTGTTTCGTATGTGCTTCCAGCCGGAGACCCATTTTACTGGAACTGAGGAATACCATCTTAGTCCTCATGGCTGGCAGCGTATCTGCGTTTTGATTTGTAATCGAGAATAGATGTAGATGTCTATAAGCGACAGCAACCACTTACCATCAGGTGAAATATGTGCTCGTTTGTCACCTTTATCCTATATAAAAAAGCGGTAGTTCAGATATACGGCACATGCTGTAAATTTCAAAGCACGCATGAATCTAAAGTTAGATTTCCCGTCAACACCAATTAAATTGATAATCATTGTAATTTTAAGTGAAGATTAACTACGTGTTCGGGGTAATAAATTAATCTTAATTAATTAACAGTGTCACTGCGACCAGTGATATCTGTTATGATCGCTACTATAGCTAGTTCGTAGTTCACTACTAAGTCCTATATCTTTAATGAATTGAAGGAGTTGCTTAGCTGTGAGCTGTTTCACTTCTTCTAGGCTAGGTACGTAGTTTCCCAGATAAGTGTTTGCGCATTAAGGGTATTTTATAGGATAAGGTGACAAACGAGCACACAGTCCACCTTATGGTACGTGGTTGTTATGGCCTATAGACATCTACATCTATCTTCGATTAAGAATAAAAATGCAGTTGCGTCATCACCCCTGAGAACTAAGATGAAATGCATCGTTTCCAGTGAAAAAGGTCTCTGGTTCTCTACGCCTACCATAAGAAACACAGCAGCGTTAAGCTACTATTTTATGCTGGCATTCTGTGAGTCCGTGGTCCTTCCCCAGTTGAGGCGACCCATTCATGCCACAACTATAATATGGCTGCAGCATGGCTCTCCCAAGTTGTAATACAATCATTTAGGATGTGCATAGGTGTTTCTTCCATAAGAAACAGAATTGGCACATCTTTGAGTTTCTAAGTCGCATGACGGAGATATTTTTTTGAAACATCAATATCCAGTCAGGACTATTGATTAAATACACGGTTTATTTAATCAAAATATTTAGGTATACGTAAAGACCGCCGCAGCAGTATGATGAACTAATTGCTTCATTGCTCGCAAGAAAATGACGGGAGGTCTGAGCGCGGCCGTAAAGCGTATAAGGGCGAATCGTATTATATAATCTGTGACAGTTTTTTACTTTTAAATTTAATGGTTCAAACATATTGTTGACCAGTATTTTTAGTTATAAAAAAACGAGACTAAGGACGAAAAAAAGAAGGAGGAAGAATTTTTTATATGTAGTTTTGTTATAGAATAAATGTGACAAACGAACACAGCCCTCCTGGTGGTAGGTAGATAGTGTGGCCCATAGACATCTACTTTTATACTCCATTAAAAATCAAATTGCAGATTCCTTTTCACCCCTAAGGAATTTAGTGCAATGCCTCGTATACAATTGAAAGGTTTTCCATTGTTCTACATTAACCATACGAAATACAGCAACATTAAGGTGCTATATTAGTTTGGTGTTCTATGAAAGCGTGGTCCTACCCCGGTCGAACCGAACCATTCGTGCACCAATCATAATATTGCTCCAGAGAGGCTCTACCGCATTACTTATGCTGTTGGTTTTCTTAATTATTAATAAAATAACTTGTTTAGGTATAGAAAATATAACACACCTATGCTTTTTGGCATATTTGGTCGGCAGTATATAACAAAATTTCGATATCTTAAAAAAATAATTTGTAATAATTTAACCGAACGGCGTTTATCGAAATGTGGATCGAATGGAACGGGAGCCGTCCGGAATGATATTTACATTGGAAGTCATATAATGGTAACCCGAAACTCGTTTCAATTCAAGGTTGTGCGTGTCCTCGTCATGAATAATGTTCGTCGGGGATAAATAGCGGAATAGTTTTGATAGAGATATTTTTAAAACAATTTTGATACGATGTGTACCTATCTGTTATTGTTCATTCATTCATTTCAGTCAATTAAAAGACCACTAATAAATTTCCTGTAATTGCTACGTTTAGTTTTGAGTTGTGATTAGAAATTACTGTAGGTTTCAGGAGTTTTCTTCCGCGTACGATCTCTCTGTGGAATAATTTACCACCAGTGATTTTTCCGGACCGATATGACCTAGGGACCTTCAAGAGCTTACTCCTTTCTAAAGGGCCGGCAACGCACCTGCAATTCCCCTGGTGTTGTGGTTGATCATGGTCGGTGGTAGTCATTTAACATCAGGTGAGCCGCATACTCGTTTGCCCCTCTTCTATAAAAAAAAAGATACAGCTTCCTATCTACTGTTTGTCGAGCTCCGTGAGACGGCTCCGTGGTGCAGTTTCTTAGAAACGAATAGGTGGGCTCATGTATTTGGCAGTATTAATCAAACCGGATATAGCATATTCAGTAAGTTTCCTTAGTCAATTTAACAATTACTATGATAATGTAACTTGAGCTTATGCAAAAAGAATTTTAAAATATTTAAAAAGACTACATATTATGGGTTAAAATACACTAGATATGGTAATGATAAATTAGAAGGGTATGTTGATACAGATAACAGATTGCGGAAACAAGCGGTCTTCACAGGTATGTGTTTCAAATTAGCTGGTAGTATAGTGTCATGGGAGGCTAAAAAACGGAAAAAAGTTGTTCTCTCAAGCACAGAATCTGAATACAAGGGCATAGCAGATGCTTGCAGGGAAGCAATTATTTGCACAACTTGTCAAAGGAAGTTATTAATGAATCCTATACAATAACTATATTTAATGATAACCAGGGTACACTTAGGCTGTCATCATTCGGTACCATTTTTGTAAAGACTGTATCATAAAATAATTGAACTAAGATATTTGGAAACAGCTGAAATGCCAGCAGACCTGTTCACTAAAGGTTTGAGTAATACCAAGCATTATTATTTTTGCAGCTATTAGGAATAGAGGATGTAAAAGCAATAAAATTATTTTGTTTTATTTAGATGAGATAAAATATTGTAGGCTTCTATGTTATTTTGATAAGTGGGGGTGTTAGTATTATATCAAAATACCAGTAATACCATCTATTGTGTTATTACGGACTATTGTATGAGTCTATGACAATTATGTTCTTGAATAAATTCATTCACTTGCTCTCTGTCTCACAGATAGAATGTTGTTTTAATTTATAATTTAATTGTATTATCTTAGTTTTTGTGTAATTTATGACGAGATTGTGATTTTTTAACCATTTAGAGATATCTGTTAGTACACTATCTAGACATTTGTTAAGATTGTTATTAGTATTATTGGCAGAAAGATCATCGGCAAACAAGGTACAGGGGGCTTTGATTATTTTCGGCAAATCATTAATATAAATTAAAAATAATAAACAACCGAGAACGCTACCCTAAGGTATTGATTTAGTATTTAGTACGGTGAGATTACGTTTCCACTGGCTAGGTTATGGTGTTCTATCTCTACAACTGCTTTCGATTGGTTTCGATATGTACGATTCGAACCAGTTGTATGTTGGGCCTCTTACTCCTATTCCGTGTAACTTCCGTAAAAGCATGTCAAATCGAATTCGATCATAGGCTTTGGTCATGTCCAGTAAAATACCGATCGCATATTTCTTTTTATTAAATATATTTAATATTTCATTGACATATTTGTATATTGCTGTAGTTGCTGATCTGTTTTTGCGAAAGCCATATTGATTGTCATTTAATATATTGAACTTTTCGCAGTAACAGTATAGTCGATTAGATACAATGGATTCAAATATTTTTGAAAACGTTGGAGGAATAGCAAAAGAACGATAGTTGTTACAGTTATTATTTAATTATTTAATCATTGAAATTTTTAGTTGGTCTGTCTAACTGGGGCTAGTTCTTCGGCGCATTTTCTAATTAGAAAAAGCGGTAAATCACGATGACCGAAGCTACGCATGTTTTTTAAGTTACGTATACATTTTATAATTCCTTGATTAGTAGTGAGTTGTAAAAAGAATAAATTTTTTACTGGATCAAGGATAGGCCGACCGATTGCACCTGCCAAACGTAGCATTATCATTACAAACCGATAAAAAGAAATTATTGAAACAATTTTTCCAAGTCCAAGAACGCATAAAAACCTTTTGGTTTTTGGCCAAAAACTTCTCCGCTATCATGCGCATGGAAAATACTTGATCTGTACATCCCATTCCCTTTCTAAATCCCGCTTGCACATCTCAAATTTTTCCGTCATCAAATCAGTTTCTTTCATGACCCTTTCAATCAGTACCTTAGCATACAGTTTTCCCACAATGCTAAGAAGGCTGATGCCTCGGTATTTTTACAGTCCTGCTGCGACCCTTTTCCTTTATATATTGGGACTATCACGGCTTTGCACCAGTCTGCCGGTACCCGCTTCAGTTCCCAGCATAAATTAAATAAGGTGTGCAGCAGGCCTGCCACCACTTCCTCTCCAGCCCTAAGCATTTCGAGTGAAACTATCATATCCGGCAACCTTATCTGCTTTCATGCTTTTCATTGCTTTCATTATTTCATCTATACTTATCTCGCTAACTCTTTCCACTTCTTTCGGAGTTTCTACTTCATTTAGTTCACACGTTGTCTCCTCACTCATAAACACGCTTTCAAAATATTCCTTCCATCCCTTTAAACTCAAAACTTCATTATTCAGAATATAGCCATTCTCTTTTTTGAATGTCCCCTGGCAGTTCTTACAAGTTTCCAGAACATTTTAATATTTGCCTGGAAGTTATCCAATATTCTTCTGTTATTCTTATCTGTTCTTTCTTGCTTTTTCTTTTCAACTACTTCTTTTACTCTCTTATTTAGATATCTAAAGACTGCCTTTTCTCTTTAAATATCATTATTCGTACCTCTAGAATTAACAGCCTTTGTTGCTAGTAAATCTAGCCATGCTCTCTTCTTTGCCTCAACTTCCATACGTATCTCATCATCCCACCATAATGTATTATTTTTCCTTTTATTCTTTCTCTTACTAACACCACATACTTCGGTAGCTCCATCCACTAAACCTTTCTAACATTTTGCCATACATTCTCCAAGTCTAACTCCTTCATACATAATTCATCCAAACCACTTATATTTTCTTTCAGTCTACATTTGAACTTGTTTTTTTCACCTTCATCTTGTAACCTTTCTGTTCTAATACGCTGTAACGCAGTGGTAGACATAGATGACCGATGGCGCCAACGGCTGAATAGACTATTAATTCGGCATAAAACCAAATAATGATCCGTTCCTACGTTAGAACCGCGGTAAACCCTTGTATCTACCACTGCACCCCTCAATCTTTTATCGACAATTATGAAATCTATTATGCTTCTATCAACACCTCTTTCCCAAGTATACATGTGAATCCTCTTGTGGCGAAAGCAAGTGTTCGTCACAAAAATATTCTATTCCATACATACGGTGAGGAGACTTTCACCATTCTCATTTATACTTTCATCACCAAACGTTCCCAATATCCTTTCATAACCAAGCGTCCCCCATCAACCAACCCTTCCATTAAAATCTCTAGCATAATAATATTTTTATTTCCCTTACATTTCATTAACACCGTCCTTACCATTTCCTAAAATTGCTCTCGGATATAAGTGGGCTTAGACATGTCTGGGGCGTAGACCCCTAACACAAGCAACTTCTTTAAGCCCACTTTCATTCGTATCCATAACAGTCTTGGGCTTACACATTCATACTCTTTCACACATTGGCCCATTCTTTCTGAAAGGATGATACCTACTCCCTGGCATGCCCGCTCGATCTCGTCTACACCAGACCAGTATGCGGTATAAATGCCATGTGTAGTGACATCCTTCCCCTTCCTTTTCGTCTCATTTACAAATAACACATCTATTTCTCTATCATACATCATATTGCATACTTCATCCATTTTATCATTCATTGCTCCACATACATTCAATGTAGCCAGACGGGCCTCTGCAATCCACTTTTCGCCCCTCCGGGAGACAGAACGTTACGGGTGGCGAACCTCGTCGCCGGTTTCCCTCCCAGAGATTCTTCGCACCCCTGCCCCATTAAAGGGGTGCCGGGAACTCGGGGCCATTTCTTTTATTTGTTTCCTCATGGTGCGAAATATGGGGTAGTATATTTAACGCCGCTACCACGGCGAGGAGCCGAGTCTGTGCTATCGGCTTGTCGCTCATTTAGCACCACCCGGGGGACACGTGTAGGGTGGGCCTAGGAATAGGTGGTCATAGCCTACGGACGTGAGCGACTTATCCCCTATAATACTAGGTAGAAAATAAACCTACTACCTAGTAATTAAAAAAAGTAAATTTTTTATTACTAGGTAGAAATAGGTCACGTTACTAAAGTTTATTTGTATACTTGCGATTATTGTTGTTTCTTGGATGGTTTTCCAAAAACACTGATAATAGAATATTTTTATCAGTTTTCCACTCAATTTATTAATATTTTTTAGAAATAATACTTGCACACGTTATTTGGCTGACACTTTACCTCTTTTACTAATTAAATTTATCAAAAATATGGGAGCTAATGTTTACTATGTGACTAGCGCCACCAACCTAAAGACGTCTAAAGATAACAACATGGATTTGGAGGAATATGAATATCTTTTTATTTTGAAAATGATATTTAAACTATTTTTAAGGCTGTA
This sequence comes from Parnassius apollo, assembly GCA_907164705.1. NCBI lineage: Eukaryota > Metazoa > Arthropoda > Insecta > Lepidoptera > Papilionidae > Parnassius > Parnassius apollo. Next base: position 832,344 of record CAJQZP010000783.1, on the reverse strand, counting down.
AGTTGGGTTGAATCCAGATTTCTCCCGAAGGAGGAAGTTTAATTTATTATCTATGAAATAAGCTAATGTGCCTATATATGAGACAACTGGACCAATAGGAACATATTATTTATATATTTTTGGTAACCGATATAAAATGGTTGCTTGAGGATTCATTGGAACAAGACTGGAAATCATATGATACCTATACCACCATACTCATATAACCGAAGTAAACTTTTTGGTCGGGTCAGACTACAATAGCTCCAAGTCATACGAGTATTTTCACCTTGGATAACATCGTTAACTTTCCGGAATTAATCCATTTAAAAAAATAAGTTCAACAATCATTCATCTTTATGACAATGTGCTTTATATATATATCTTTTACATTTTCAATATAATTGTTAAGTACGATTTCATGCGACCATATCCATCGAATATATTATAATACGACAAAATATAAAATGTGAAACAATTAATCTATTTTATTCCTACAACTGTAATTTTATTTATGTTGTATTTTAACCTTTAAAAATTAATTAAATATTATAAATGCAATCAACATTATTAATCTCCAGGTAACCTTCAAATACTTGTGTCAGGAGTGGTTCACAACAATAATCTAATGGTGGGTTTGAACCCACGACTTTTTGAGATCGTGGTATGCATCCTATTATTATGCTAATGTCGCTTTAAATTTTATCTAAGGATTGAAAACTTGACTCCTAATTTCATAATTATTTATACACTTTTATTACGCGGTAGAGTCACGCTGCAGTTATATTATTTGTAGTACGAATGGGCCGGCTCAACCGGGGTAGGACCACGCTCTTACAGAATACCAGCGTAAAACAGCAGCTAAAGGATTTTTTGTTCGTATGGTGAGTGTAGAAATCCGGAGACTTTTTTTACGGGAAACGAGGCATTCCATTTTAGTACTCAAAGGTGACAACGCATCTGCGTTTTCATTCTAAATCAAGGATAAATTTATATGTCTATGGGCCACAGCATCCACTTACCATGTAGTGGACGATTTGCTCGTTTGTCATCCTTATTACATGTAAAAAATAACTGCAGTAGAACTAGAGTAACTGACAAAGTCCAACAGATTACTAAGCTGAAGTGGCAATTGGCCGGTCTTAAAACTCGAGGGACCAACAACAGATGGGGAAGAAAGTTCTCGAGTGGAAGCCATGTACCGGTAGGCGAAGTGTAGGGCGGCCACCACAAGATGGATGGAAGACCTGGTAAGGCATACAGCAAGTCGATGGATGCAGGTGGCTCAGGAGCGTGATTTGTGTTTCCTTGTAGGAGACTTATTTTCAGTAGTGAACATGTGAAGGGCTGTTAAACACTGTTATCTGGTTATCTTAGTAAAACACACGCAATAAAATCTGCAAAATTGGTTTTATTCACCGTGTATTATTTGTGTAAATATAAAAAAATCATTACGCGATTCACTATTGCACCGTCTACTGCAATAAATTATTTTAAATACACGCTACTGAATCCGCAACTAAGAGAGTAAATAAAAAATAAAACTAGAGTACTTTTCCATCCATCCCTAACAGACTTTAAGTGTCCACTGATGATCATAGGCCTCCCTATAAACTGCCTCATTGCCGTAGTAACTGCAGTTCTTTTTAATAATTTTGAATTATTATCACGCTGATGTTACTGCCACCTTCTGATTGAGTTTACCCTGTAGCCTTTTTTATCCCCCCCCCCCCCACACTCAGGATTTTCTCCTATATAATTGGGACAGTTTAAATACATTAATTCACAAGGACATAGAATACTATATTTGTAGGCATAGAATATTATAATACGTACATAATAGAATGAGGGAGTGGGCGGAGCCCGTGTAGCCACTAAAATGTCACTAACACGTCATTTCACACGTATAAATGTCAACACGAGATGTGTTTTGACGTTGCAATCGTTTCCAAACATCGCATGAAAATTATTTAGAAAATGCCAAATTGCACTCTTTTTTACAAATAAATATGTATTAAAATTTAAACGATTTTTAATGATGGTCTTGAACAGTAATCAAAAGTCTAAAATGTGTAAATTTACTCAGTCTGTCAACACAACGAATCCGGTTTGGCAACGCCAATCCTTGTACAAAATAAAGTTGACAGCCATTCTATTGTGTATTATAGTATTATATGTTTGTACAAATTCATACAAATACTTGTTAAGTGCGGGATTCAAACCTGTGGCCCTCAGCACTGAAACTATAAGGTATTTGACATCACAATTTTTATTCCCTAATTTAATACTCAATTTAGAGTCTAAAGGCTTCAACATGACAAATTGTAAGCTATTACAATTTGTCATGTTGAATCTTTTCAATAACTGATTAATATAATTATCTTGGCTCAATGTAAAAGTGCCACTAATTTTATCAATATTTACAGTCATGCCTTAACAATTTTTAACTTGTCCTAAATCTTTTAATTTAAACTTTGAAGACAATACCTATTTTAAACCATTACATTTAATATCATCATTTGTAAACACAAAGAAATCATCGACATACAATGTTATTATTGTTCTCCCTTTATCCTTAATTTTAGTATACAAACATGGTTCTAGCTTGGAGCGTTTATAACCATTGCCAACAAGACAACCAAATCATCAACTCTCTTGTACTAGACTCCTTAGAGAGGATTGCTTTAAACCATAAATTGATTTATTCAGTTTCAGTACTTTATTAATACAGTTATTTTGAGAATTTGATAAGCATTCTGGTATTTCCATATAAATTGTCACCTCAAGGTCCCCATTCAAGAATGCCGTAGTGACATTAAGATGTAAACCAAGTTTTACAGATAATGCAAACAGTAATCTCAAAGTTGATTGCCTTACTACAGGCGAAAAGATATCTGAATAGTCCACATTTTGCTTCTGCATATAGCCCTTGGCTACTAAACGGGGACGATAGCGAACACTATTATCATTGTTCATCTTTTTACGCAACACCCACTTACACTTCACTACAGTTTAATTACTTTTTGACATATCTACTAGCTCCACGCATGATTGTCCTCAAAACATTTAAGTTCTTCTTTCACTGCCTGTAACCACTATCCCTTTTCTACTCCTTGTAACGCTTCTTCCAGACATAATACATTAGCATCATCAAACACATCCTCCGGAATACACATATTTGACAAACCTTTCTGGTTTCATTCTGATTCTGCTGAGTCTGACACGCTGCTCCTTTGAGTTATAAGCATTTTCATGCTCACTAGGAAGATAAGTATCATCTGAATTATCTGATGTTTCAAGCAGCGTATCCTCATCCATAGATATTTCATTTGAACTTGGTCTGTCCTTGACAATTCTGTCCGCCATTGAACATGAGTTTTCAATAATTGGTATACTGGCAAGATTCTTCTCATCTTCCATGACTACAACATCTCTGCTTGTTGTCACACGTTTAGTTCTAGGGTTGTATATTCAGTAGCCTTTAATATTATCTGGATAACCCACCAGTATGTGCTCCTCTGACTTTCTGTCCCATTTCTGGTGCTTCTCTTTAGCCACATGAACCATGACCTTGCTTCCAAAATATTTGGAAGCAAGCTTAAGTGACTTATGTCTGGTTTGCGTCTAGTCCAGACTTCATAAGGAGTCTTTTCATTCAATGCCGGAAGGACAGTATGATTTTGTAAATAAACAGCAGTGTTGGTAGCCTCTGTCCAGAACTGTTTTCCTATTTTTGCATTAAATAATAAGCATCTGGCTTTTTCTACAATTGTTCGATTATTCCTTTCTGACAAGCCATTTTGTTCAGTGGTATATGGGTTCCGGTTCCGATCATTGAACTGATTGGACGTGCGTCAACGTTTTCCTCGAATATATACTCGAGTTGTGTGCAAAAACAAGTGTAATCAACCGTATTCTAGCCAAGATTGCTGAACAAAACAATAACGGGCAAAATCCAGAAGTAAAAACAGTGGAAACCAACATTAATTGAAAACTGTACAACAAACATTATTGAAACATAACCTAAAATTGCAAAATCATTGAAGGGAAGTGAACAACATACCATAGACAACTTTCAAGAAGTGTAATTAACAAAGTGTTGCCTACCAGAATTCAGTGTTACTTAACGAAACCTAGTGTTGCCAAATAGAATCTAGGGCTGCCAACTAAAATACAGTGCTGCCATAACAGTAAAATTACCCTAAAAATGGAGGAAAATATATGGAAAAGCTAATATCAATACTAGCCTGTAAGCTCTGACAGCGCGCGACATGTTATACTCCCGTTTTTTGCTATATTGCAAATTTTGCTATATTTTCACTTTGAGACAATATTTATGGATAAAACTTACAGGAATTCTTGTTGAATGTATAAACTATCGAATAAAATTATTTTTGGTTGCTAGAAATTGTAATAAAATACGTAAATTACCCTATATAGCTGTATAGTGGTATATACTTCAATTTTAGTGACAAAATTACTACTAATTTGAATTCTACACTTTTGTTTTTAGAGAAATTTATATGAAAATGTTTGGAAATATGTATATTTTTATGTTTTATGTGTTTCCATTCGTTACTGACACCAAAATATTAAAATATAAAGAAATTAAAAAAAAATGAAATAATAATATTTTATCTGTGTGACATTTAGAACAATATTTCTAAAATAGTTTTGTGTGAATTTGAAATAAATACAACGTCAAGTTATTTGAAATATGTAAGAAAACTATTTTTACTTACATTTTACACTAAAAATAAATGAGAATTTGAAAAATACCACATTTATGACCCAGCCGCCATAATGGGTCTTCCAGATTTTGAAGCACTTTTGGCAATTTACTTTTCACTTTTTATACCACAAATTATATATATATGTGTTCACTATATTACAAGGAATATAAAAAAGTATAATACTTTCGTTTTTAGTCCAGACACAAATATAAAATTCTATAAAAAAAGACGGAGCACCTTCATCAAAACGGCACGCGGAACGCCGAAAGTTCAGAGTGATTTCTTTTTTTTTTTCTAAGAAACATTGCCAGGTTATGGTTTAAAATAAAAGAGCATATCTTTGTCTTTGATACTATTATCTACTACATAGTGTCTTTGGTTTTGTTTAAAACGAAAAAATAGTTTTTTCATAGGTACACATGTTTACATAATTCTGATCAAATTAGATCACTGCTTGGCGGACGTACGGTAGGTATTGTACGATCAAAAGTGCGCATGGCTTGGCTTACAGGCTAGATAAGAAACTTAATAATCAAGCTCTTCTAATAACAACTTCAATTCCGAAAAATGTAATGGAGGCGCTTGACAAAAAGATGAAATTTATTATTGAAGAAAATGGTACCCTCAAAACAAAAATATCTGAATTAGAAATGGAAGTAAAGTTTTTGAAAGATGAAAAAAGGAAAAATAATTTTGTATTTTTTGGAATAGAAGAAATAGGAAAAACCGAATGTGAGCTTGTGGATTACATCAAGGACGTCATAATAGACATGGGAATACACTTCGATAGTAATGAAATCAGTAAAATATACAGAATTGGGAAACACGTCGACAACAAAAACCGCCCGGTCGTAGTCACTATTACTACGTTATGGAAAAAGCACTTGATATTGCGAAACAAGTCCAAACTTCCGCAAGGAATATACATTAAGGAAGATTATTCTAAAGAAATGCTAGAAAAACACAAGCAGCTACAGTTACAGGTTGAAGAAGGAAAGAATAAAAAGGAAACGTAGCATTCATAAGATACAATAAATTAGTAGTAAAGAAAACAAAGATAACTACCCAGAAAAGAGAAAAAGAGAAGAGTCAGGTTCGCCATACAATTCAAATCAAAAGAAAGCTACCACTACCGTTTTCAAGACACAAATAAACTCAGCGACCAAAACTGTAGGAAAAGACACTATAAGACCTAACATACTCAGCTATGTGGAAAGAGGAAGTTCAGGTTTGATATCAGAAATACAAAAAAACCTGTAAATGACATCGACACCCGGAACCGAGACAACACAACATCAATAAAACAAACTTTTTCTAAAGGCACCCCAATCCAGCCAGTCACCGTGGGGGAAGAAGTCTATTACCCTCCAACTAATTTCTAATTACACATTCCTCCTAAAAAACATCGCGAAATGGCAGATAAAATACACATTGCGACATACAATACGTTGTCTTTGAGAACCAATGAGAGCCTAACGGAACTAATACTAGCTCTAGAAAATGTAAAATGGTCAATACTGGGTCTGAGTGAAGTACGATGACTAGGGGAGAGTATAGAAGACCATGGGCATTTTATATTTTATTATAAAGGAGAAACACCAGGCTTATATGGAACAGGATTCTTAATAAAAAATGAATTAAAACAATTTATTGACGAGTTCCTTGGCGTCTCAGAGCGTATTGTTATACTTAATATAAAACTACCTACGAAAAACGAAAAGTGGTCGATTGTGCAAGTCTACTCTCCAACTGAACAAGCAAGTAGAACAGAAATCGACACGTTCTACTCCATTTTACAAGACGCAATAATCAAACACTTGCACAACAATTTAGTAGTTATGGGAGATTTTAATGCAAGAATAGCGACAAGAGGAGACGGAGAATAAATGATATTGGGTCCCTATTGTTCAGGCAAAGGAACAAGAAATGGGCAGAAACTTGTCCAACTGGCATATGAAAACAACTTAAAAGTACTAAACACTCTATACAGAAAACGTGAAAACAACAGATGGACATGGATATCTCCAGATGGTCACCACAAAAATAAGATAGATTACATACTGACAAACAAAAGTAAAGACTTTCGGGACTGTAGAGTTTTAAACACTATTAATTTCAACAGAAACCACAGGATGCTAAGAGCTAAGTTACAAATAAACACACTCAATAAAGATAGACCCTTTAAAGTAAAACAAACCAACAGCTTAACACTAGAAAGTACCGATTCACTAAAAGGAAAGCTAGAACAATTAATAGAAAAAACAAAGGACTTAGACATACAGAGTAAATACAATAAATTCGAAGAACTCTCCTATACTACTAAAAAGGGCAAAATAGAAAGTAGAAACAACAGGACAAAATGGGTAACAAACAAAACTAAAGAACTGATAAGAAGTAGAGCAGACCTTATATCTAACACTGAAAAGACAAAAGCTATAAGAAAAGACATTAGCTTATTTAAGTAATAAAATAAAAACACACATGAGAAAAGACCGTCAGAAACATAGATTAGAACAACTGGAAAAATGCATACAAAGAACCGGAGGCACCAAAAAAACAGCTAAACTACTATTGGAAAAACGAGATTGGATACCAAATTTAATAAATAAAAATCATAAATGCGAGAAGCGACGCCCTGAAATCATATCAATAGCCACTCAATTTTATGAAGAATTGTATTCAAGGAAAAACAATGCACGGAAAACAATCCTAACTGGAGGAAGTGAAGTACTGGATATAATACACGAATAAATAGAAAAAGCTTTGAGAACTCAAAAAGCAGATAAAGCTCCAAGATTAGATGGCATAAGTAACGAGTTCCTCATCCTAAATAGAAACCACCTGATACCAATTCTCAAACATCTTTTCAATGAAGTTTTACAAAGCGAGATAATATACCTTACCAATGGACAACGTCAACAATAGTACTTCTACACAAAAAAGGAGATAAAAATAACATTAATAATTATAGACCTATAAGTCTATTGTCGAATATATATAAAATCTTCGCAAAAGTTATACTCTATAGAATAACTAGCACGTTGGATGAAAATCAATCAAGAGAGCAGGCGGGTATCAGGAGCGGATACTCAACTTTAGACCACATTCATGTCATCAAGCAACTATTCGAAAAAGCCAATGAATACAACATAACCTTTTACTGCTGCTTTGTGGATTACAGTAAAGCTTTCAATACAATAGAGCATGAAAAAATTTGGCAGGCACTCAAAAACCAATGTATCGAAAATAAATACATCAGAATACTAAAAAAATATCTACGATAACAGCAAGGCTAAGATAAAACTAGATACTAGATAGGAAGGTAAAGATATTATAATAGGAAGAAGCCTACGTCAGGGCGATCCGCTTTCGCCGAAACTCTTCAGTCATTTTGGAAGAAGTCTTTCGTCAATTAGACTGGGAGAAATGTGGATTGTCCATTAACGCCGAAAACCTGTCACATTTGAGATTTGCCGATGATTTGATAATCCTCTCGTCATCGAGTGACGGACTGCAGGCGATGCTAAATGACCTGGTTAGAGAAAGTGGCAATGTGGGATTGGTCATGAACACATTAAAGACCAAGGCTATGACCAATGGCAAGGAAGAACCTGTTCTGATCAATAATAACCTGATTGAATATGTTAATGAATACATCTATTTGGGCCAGATAATCTCTCCCATAAATCTATCCTCAAAAAAAAATTGACAGACGCATTGGAAATGCCTTGAAACAATTTTGGAGCCTAAAAGAAATAATGAAAAATAACGACACTAACATAACCATCAAACGGAAACTCTTTGATACCAGCATACTACCTATACTCACTTATGGCTGCCAAACCTGGGCACTCACTAAAGCACACAATAAAAAGTTAGAAACATGCCAAAACTCCATGGAAAGGAGTATGATGGGGAAAAGACTATCCGATAGAATAAGAATCGAAACCATAAAGAAACATACTAAAACAAAAGATGTCACAATAATAATAAAAAAGTTAAAATGGAAATGGTCAGGCCATACAATTAGAGGAAAGGAGAAATGGACGAAATCGATAATGAATTGGTTAACAGGTCATATGAAAAGGAAAAAAGGTAGACCATGTAGAAGATGGGAGGATAATATTAAAGCCATAGCAGAAGGCATATGGACGAGAACTGCTAAGGTTAGAGAAGAATGGGAAAGGTTGGAGGAGGCCTTTCCCAATAAGTGGCATACAGACTGGGTTGTCGATGTACAAAGTTAAGCAATGAGAGTGTAAATATATATAATATATAAACCAGTGTTAAATATAGATTAATCCAGATAGATACTGTAAATGAAATAATGTCTGAAATAAAGTGTTGCTCGCGTAGGTCATCGCCCGCACGGGGCGTAAATACCTAAATTTGCGTAACGCCGAAATGTAAGAGGCAGTGGCAGCGCAAGACCTAAATTTTATGTGGGCAAGATACATTTTGCGAGGCCCTCTGCGCGCGCAAGGACACGAATTATAGAAAATGAAAAACAAAACACTTGACATTATGTATATTCCCGATGGCCCCTACATATGGGTGTCCCTCAGGGCTCAATTCTTGGCCCATTCCTATTTTTAGTGTATATTAATGACTTACCTTCTCTTGTAGGGGATAATCATGATATAGTATTATTTGCTGATGATACTTCCTTGATTTTTAAAAAATGTCAATCATTTAAATGTAACGAAGTGAATAATGCTATATAGAAATTAGTGCATTGGTTTAACGTTAATAATCTACATTTAAATGGCAATAAAATACATTTAGTATTAAATTTACAACAACAAATGCTAATAATCCGAGTACCAAAGTGTTTTTAAATGGGGAAGAACTGAGTCCTGTTGAATCCTCTGGTTTTCTTGGCATCACTCTCGACGCTGAGCTTCAGTGGGGTCCCCATATATCTAAACTAGCAAGCAGACTAAGCTCTGCAGCTTATGCTGTAAAAAAGATTAGAGATCTTACTAGTGTAGAGACAACTAGATTAGTTTATTTCAGTTATTTCCATAGCATAATATTATATGGAATTTTGCTATAGGAGAATGTGGCTGATTTACAACCTATTTTGTTTTGCAGAAGAGGGCCATTAGAGCTATTACAACCTTAAACCGAGAGAGTATCTTAGAGAAAAATTTAAAGAAATCTTTGGTCTCTCAGTATTTATTAGAAAATTTGACGTATACTCACAAAAATAAAGGTAGTTTTAGTAAAAAAAGTAACATACACTCTGTAAACACTAGGAACAAACACAAGCTGGTGCTACCAGTTTCTCAACTCCAGAGTCAGTAATTCATTCTTGGAGCAATATATACGCTATTACAACAAAGTCCCTGAAAACATAGAAGGTTTCGAAGGTTTAGAGTGGTTCGGATGAGATTATACCAAGTTTAAATATTTAATTAAATAAAAACTGTATAAAAAGGGTTATTATAACATAAATGAATACATGGTTGATAATAACCACTGGGAATGAGGTGGTCGCTTCCAAGCTGTTTCTAAATAAATTTTGTAAAGATTTTGTGACGTGTGAAGTCCCGCTGGGTTTCTTGCTGGTTCTTCCCAGGACAGAGGTTTTTTTCGAACCAGTGGTAACGTAAAATATTGACTTTCAATAAGAATTACTTGTAATTTATATTGAATAAAAAATTATTTTATTCTATTCTATGAAATTTTTATTCATACAAAATCATTAAGTAAGTACCAACACCAAACAATTTCAAAGAAAAATGAAGAAATAGATATTCTGCTTTTAATCCTGCTGAATTGTTTAATTATAGTCTCATAATATAGCTTGGATGCTATATCTGCCTCGATAGTTCATCTATTACTTTTTAATTAGTTACTTTCAATGCTGAAAGTCTTTTCTGTGACATTGAATTTCTGAGATAATTTTAAATAAGGTTTAATTTTAAGAAGCTTCCTTCAGTGGAGGCTGTACTGATCAGTATTGTTATATGACGATGTAAATGTTTGGGTATATTTTTTTAAATTATTTTCTTTAACATATTGGAGAAGCTGTTTCACACATCTGTTACGAAGTTAGGTAAATTAGGGATCATTAATTAATTAATCTTCAGGGCTGTGTGTAAATCTTGACAGTTACTTTAATATTAGATGTTTTGGAATATTTTTTAACTTGTTTAAATAATAAAGGAAACCAAAATTTTTATAATGTTGGTTTAATGCCATAAATCTAAAATCCATATTTGTTATAATAGAACAAGCATGGTGTTGAAAAAATCTGTTTCATACCGACTTTTAGGAGACTGTATAGGTTAATCCTTGCCTCCATAATCCAACATCTTTTTATATTTGGCTACTCTTTTATTTTTAGTCTTTTGGCAGATCATAACAGTTTTTTTTCAATAAACTGTTGAGCACCAGACAAGCATTTTTCGAAACAATTTGTCGATATTCTTTAATCCAGTCACAAAATGTACGTAAATATTCTAGAGCTTTAATTTGTTTTCACCTATAGTGACAATCCTACCAAAATAGGTAACAATTTTGCAAGTTTTTAAGAATCTTTGTGTCTGTTCCGTTTACCTACTCATGTGCGTACAGCGAGAAAATATACCTACAACAGCCACGTGGGCCGCTGCACCGCACTCTTTACTCGATTGCCATGCGTCCACGATTAAATAAAGTCAATATTCTATGTCTGACGAACAGAACGGGGAATCCTCAGACTTTGTCGCCCCCATAGATTACTGTGTATATACTGGTCGCCCCGCAGCAGGGATACCTGCAATAGCAACGCAAACTAATGTTGCTGGACTGTTAAAAAACATATTTTCCTATATAAATAGTATCGATTCATGACAATGAAATTTTTTCGGCGCGTATACGGTAATAGTAATGCATAAACCTCCAGAGCGCGAGGCCCCTAGATCGTGAGGCCGTAGGCGGTGGCTCACGTCGCCCACGCCTTACGCCGCCTCTGGTAAGAGGGTTTTAAAGAAAACATCCAGTTGATTTCTTATATTTACGCGAACACTACACATTGAAATAATACTAGTTATTACGGAATTTATCGCGTATATTTAACTTTTTAATTACCCGACGTTTCGAGAGCTTTACAGCACCCATGGTCACGGGAAGGACTGAGATGTTCAACGTCCAGCTGTCATAGTTAACCGCGGTTACCATAGATTAAAATTTAAAATTTAAAATCGATAATAGAGAGGAGTCGTCGTCGAACTACTGTACTGAGTAGACGTGTGTTAATTCTGGCGAAAAACATCTACATGGTGCTTCTCAAATTTATTTCTTATATTCAAACGTAATGAACCTTAAATTCTGTGAAAGGTGATTTATGACAAAAACCCTTTTAAAGAAAAGATAAATACTGTGTCAAAGAATCGAAACATTGACAGATTATGGTACCAAATTAAAGAGTATTTCCTTGTCTGTGTCTTTGTTATACATTTCAGTATGTTTTTGTTATAGTTTGTAATGGCAAACCTTTTTTTGTAGGGTAGTAACTCGAAACCACGTGATGGTATGGTACGTAAGGTACTTACTCGTATCGTCGACCATACATGTTTGCGTCCCCTGACGTAGCAGGTTAAGACCGAAAAGCTGGACAGACAGAGAGAGAGCTGGACCAATGAACTTAGCCCGGCATTTTGGTAAAAAGGCCGGAAACCCTTAACTTTTTAGTCTTAGTATAACATGACTATTAATTTTAAAGTAATACAATGCTTTTTATTATTTATCTACCATAAAATATTCTCAAATTCTAATGAAATAACAATAAAATTGAATAAATCACTCTTAAATCAATTAATCATTCAATATTCATTAAAATGTTAATTTAAATAATTGCAATATTATGTATGTAAGTACGTGACAAAGACAATTTCTTTTTGTATGGAGAATGGGCTCACCACAAATTGTGGCTTAACTTAATGAAATTTAATTGATAGAATCAGGCGTTACTTTGCGGAAATCCATTATAATAAAAAAATAAAAAAAAATAAAAATTATATATTTTATTTTTTATTAATGAAATTTATTTCGATTTATTACTTATATCTCTAGATTATACTAGTGATATTAGTTTTACCGCATCTAACGGGAATACTGAGAAATTAACAATCAAACGGCAATCTCATTACAACCTAAAACTTATATGTGCGACTCTCTAGTAGTTTTTATCGATATTCTATGTTATGATAGTGCAGTGTTAATAATAAAAAGTATAAAAAAGTTGTAGCTTCTTCAAAATATTAAATACTAGGTGGATTTTCCGGAACCACTAAACGAATATTTTTAGAACTTCCGGAGAAATTAGTTCACGAATAAACAGACTGCGGTGATTTATATGTAGCTATTGATTCTTAATTGTATTATTTATCATGATACCGGTTACATTTTCATAAAGTTAATTTAGCCAGTTTACTATAGTATAATAATGTGCTATCTTTTTAGTTAAGTTTTAAAATATTAGTTAGTACTTAAACGATTGTCTCCAACTTAAAAAGCCTAACGAGCTGAGACGACGATGCTCGGACACTGCTCTTTTGGCCGGACACGCAACCAAAAAGATTGACTGTGTACGGCTTTATCCGGACGCCTGGTAATGCTAGCCACGGCCATCGACGCACACTACGATAATATCGAAACGAGATGGAGCGTGCGAAATAAATTATTACAGGTCCAACCGTGACACGCGATCGCGCTCTATTGAATTGAATTTTGAACATAGAGGGCCGGCGCAGTGAAATATATGGTACTTTAATTTAGTTGATTAAAAAATAATAGTTACGATTTAAAAAGCAAAAATCATGTTTAAGCAAATGTTGATGATTATTTTGGTATAAACTTTACGTCAAAATAATGTAGAACTTTGGATATATTAGGGTTTGTATGGAAGCTTTTTCGGTAGATAATTGAATTATGTCGATTTTTTCCCTTGCGTGAAAGGCATATAACGAAAATGTATTTAATAATTATTAAAGTATAGGATATTTGTAAGTTAAAAATATTTTTTATAATATACACATATACACAAAAGTCTAACTTATATATTTAACTACATGCATATTCTTAGTTATTTATATAAATATAAACGGCGACCGAGCTCACTATGGTGCTATATTTGGTGCTAAGCGAATGATGTTGCCCATTAACACTTACATCTAGTCTAGCTTTGTAGTAAAATAATTAGTTTTTCCGAAATTAGTTAGTTTTCGTAGTTTTAGCGCAGACTACAAATGACGTCTAGACACGTATCTACTTGATATTTGATTAGGACTGACTATTATGGAATCCCTCGTCACGCGTTAGTATTCTATTAGAATAGGTAGTATAAATTTATGCAATAATTTAATGAATGTACATACATATACCGAGAACATTTTCATCAAAGGCTAGCCAAATTTATCCAGATCGAAGGGTCATTTAGTTAATGTGTTCTTAAAAAAATACTGAAGAAGAATATAAAAAAGTCTAATTGTCTTGCAAAACATTACTAATAGTGCAAGTTATAAACAGGGTATATGATTGAAAGTAGTAAAACCCTATAGTTTAAATATCTTTCTACAAAAGTAATGTTAAGCAAATAATAAATTTCACACTGAATCTAAAAAGGACAAAACTAGTTAAGTATTAAATAGAGATAAACGTATCAACACAAAACACATTAAACCCATATGCGGTGTCATAAAACAAGCAGCGTATGAACACGACACCGCTTTGTCTACGCTAATCCGATTTCAAACACATTCATAAATAGAAAGGATAAGGAAAACAATAAGATATATTGTTTTTTGAAATTTCTGTGCTATGTTTGAAAATTTAGACCATACTTGTAACATTATAATTTTAATTGTGTCTATATAAAAAAGAGCGACAAATGCTGCAGAAAAAGGCACGTCATGCAATTCACAACGTTGGTCTCTATATTACTGTAAGTATGAAATGAAAGTTAAGAGTGGAATTAGTGATGCAGAAATGCGGCCATTAAGAATTATGTTAGGGGTAACTCTGAAAGTTAAGGTGAGAAATAATGTGATAGGAGCAAGTATGATTTGCTCCTATACTTCACGTTACGCTTCACCCGTTTTGTCATAGTAGAAATAACGAATAAAGAAAGAATAACAAAGTAAATTTATGCTACAGAAGAGAATGGTAGCGTCGGCAAGGGACGCCATATACGGAAGTTTATCTACCAAATTGGCTATAATATATCAATGAAAATTCACTTTAACTTGCTTAGCGGTAACTTGCACAAATGTTTTCTTTCTGCAAAACTGTGGAAACAGCTGTGGCCCAATACCTTTTAAATAATAAGCACTAAATGCCGATCGATTAGCGCGGCCACTAAGTATGTATACAGAGCTAACGTCACCACCTGCAAAATAGAAACAAAAACATTGAAAATGAAGATAAGTTTTGTTTTTACAACATCATAGTTGGCGTCCTCCTCCCCCCACTTTTGTTACGTAAGACGATTTCTTCGTATATCAATTGAATAACTCAGTTGTAGGAAGTTATAAGTAAGCTGAAGCTTTTAGTTATAGCTTTCACGTAAATACTTATAATATTTTTATCTTTCTTTTAAATTACTTATTAAGGAGTTACTTAAGATATTCTTTATCCTCATTTTCGTGTTGCTGCATTATTGTATAAAGTTGCATATGGTATCAAGCAGCAGAAATAGAAGCGTCAAGATATTTCTAGAACTCTCCCACTAGCGCCATCTAGTATCGAATAGAAGAACTAAGCTTTCTAGAAAACTCCACATTCGAATTTTCTACACCTAGTCGGTGGGAGGTTGTGCATCTAGATGTTTCGGTGGAAAAGGCCTATATAAAGCCGTTAAGTGGGCAGTATTGAATTTGCGATACAAGTAAAAAATACGAGCGAAATAAGGGGAACTAAAGTGTTAAGTGTGATTAATTATTAGTGCTTTGTGGCATTGCTTGGGGGAGGCCTATGTTCAGCAGTGGACTTGTGAAGGGCTGTAATGATGATGATGATGATGATAATACACAATTTAATTGGTGTCCGGTAAATAAAGTGTCAATTTTGGTAATTCAATCCTCAGTTTTTATTGTCACGAACCTTAGGCTCGTAACAGTATCATTGAACGTAGGAATAAAGTGTATGAAAATATTATGATTTTAGAAATAAAGACTTGTGTTGTAATTTTAATATTAGGAAATACAGTAGAAAGTACTATATCTTATCAGGTACATAATATAGGTCAGGATATAATATAATAAATATAGATGGCGGCCAGCTCTCGGCTACTTCGGCTCGGCGTCTTAAAGAAATTCATTCACTTCGAAGCCCTAGGGCACTAATTTCCGATTTACGGTGCTCTGTTTGGATTAAAGAATTTATTTCTTCAAAGTGTTCTGTAGAAAGATAGAGGTGAAACAGATAAATAAAATTTAAGAATAGAATAGAATAACTTTTTATTCAACAAACGGTGGAGCCGCTTTATACGTGGTAGAGCCACACTGCAGCTATATTATGGTTGTGACACGAATGGGTCGGCTTAACCGGGTAGCAGATTATCGCTACTGTGTTTCTTATGGTGAGTGTAGAGAACCGGAGACACTTTTTACTGAAAACGGGGCATTCCTTCATAGCCCTCAGGTGTGATAACGCATTTGCATCTTGATTCTTAGTTGAGGATAAATGTGGATATCTGTGGATTACAGCATCCACTTTCCGTCAGGTGAACTTTGTGCTCATTTGTCCCTCTTATTCTATAAAAAAAATGTAATTCTTATTGAAAGTTATTTTTACTTTTACCAATATTTCGGAGAAAGCCTCTGTCCTAGAAAGAACCTACAAGAAACGCAGCTGGACTTTTTTGATGTAAATTATACAATAAGAAAGGTTGTACAATCGATCTATAAAGATTACTTTAGAAACAGTTTGAAAGCGACCGCCTCATTTTCCGGGGTTATTTTTAATTAATTTCTGCATCTGTTTCAATTAGTAATTCTTAAACTTATTAAATGTTACCCATATCATCATTATTACTGCATATTACTTTAAGTTCAAAGAAAGTCTTAATAGTCTCACAAACATACACAAGCGTCAATAAGCACCTCTGTAAATAAGGTGATCGCTACCAAGCTTATGTGTAACATATTAAATTATTGTAAGTAGCTCCTGTTTTTTTTAAATGTCCAACCGGAATTCTTGCTGGTTCTCTATAATCAGTGATAAATTAAATACAGCAGATATTATAATAAGAAATGTATATGTAGAATAAAATAGTTTCTATATCTACAGAATCCCTGCAAGTGAAATCGTTACTCCATCTGGTAAGAACCTGCCACGTACTAGCGTTACGAGGCTGCCACTCCGACCATTCTTTTATCTAGATATGAGATGCAAAATTTAGTACATTATTAGATCCAACGCGCCTTATTTTATGTATATTCTGTTAATGATTTTTAACTATCTTAGAAGTTATTCTCATACAATTGTTTACCACTGTTTTTCATTTTTTTTAATTATATTGCAAATTGCTTGATCTGTATAAAATCTGTGATAAGAGATTTTGTTAAAAACTTAACGAGACATGTTATAATGAAATAAATATGAAAATCATGGTCATAAAATAATTATGCCCGATTTAGTAATACCAGGGAAAAATATCCTAAGAATCAATTAGACTCATCCAATAAGACACGCTTGCTTCGGTAAAATACAAATCAATCTATTTCTATTTCGAAGCGTCGCCGAAGTGCCCATTACCATAATGTGATGAGAACCCAGCCCTATAATCAGATATCTTCGAGGCCTTTCACGATTATGTTTTATGTATGTAAAAATATATTTTATAATAACTTTTTATAGGATACGTATCGCTTGCCAAATGTTATGGATATTTTTACAGCGCGGGTGATTCCTCCGTAATATGATATTGACAGTAAACGTGATAGGAGATACTTTGTGGGGTTAAGTTGTCGTGTTTTATTGATTAAATTCATAATTTTAATTCATGAATCGTTTACAGATAAAGGTAATGGATGAACTGCACGTGTCTCAGGGCCGTGATTGTAGCATTTCTCGAGATTTGTGTTGTAATTTAAATGTCATCAAATATAATAGAAAATACCGTCTTAACCAGTATGTAATATTAGTCAATATACAGCTCTAAATCACGAATTACTAAGCATTTTAATATATTGATATACTATCAAATACAAAATAAAATTTATGCAACCCAATAATCAAGCACATTTGTAGTTGGCACAGAAATCTAAATAATAAGACAATAGAAGTCGTAAAAGCGCGTGACCTTGTCGCTGCTCCTAGGCCAGCTTTGTTTCGGTCACCAGAGTTATTTTAGACGCAGAGACGTAAAAATGTTGTTTTGAAGCATATATAACTACGGGATATCTTCCACAACTTGCAAAGGAGACGGGCGAAAGTTCATAGAAAGCTGGGCCTGATGTTACAGTAACGATTACTGCATTATTTTATTTATGTACCAATACTATTTTAAAAAAAACTAAAAATTTTACGACTGCTTCATGGTAGAAAAAAAAATAGGATATTCTTGGTTTGTATCAAAACAATGTTATTGCTTACGTTATGCTTACAATGTTACTCTTACACCAAGCTCTCACATATTACTTTAAGAAAATAATTATTAGACTTTATTGTAAACTAGACTTTACCATAATTTTATGTATTGTAGGACATTCACACATAGAGGATTCAGACGCCGCCGTCCAACTAAATTCTAGAGGTTTAAAATAATTATATAAAAAAAACAGAGGATGTATGAATTAAAAACACTTTCTCTTTTAATGATTTATTAATCGTCTGCTTCATCATAAACAAACAAAATATCGTCTAAAAACGCTGCAGGCGGTTTTAAATTCTCTTGATGCCTTGCCCAGCTTAGGTACAACATTATGACATTACATGACAACAGCAACCTACAGTTCTTTTTCCTACCAAGCAATTAAAATAATACTGTTTGATGGCCTCTCTACCATTAAGAGAACTGTCAACTAAAATATATGTAAAATATGTGTTTGATTTGAATGGCTCAATTTCATACGACCTCTTAGAATGATTGGATATTGACAGTTCTCTTAGTAGGCTGCTGACCGTTTCTCGACACACTTCTATTTCATATCTCCCATCTTGTCGTATGTTTTCTTCATAATGGGACCTAGCCTACTTAATTTGATAAATACCTAAAGATATTTTTATTAAATCACCATGTGTGAGCTTGGGGAAATCATTTATGTTCATCATTTTGCACATGTATTCTTCAAGAAAAGAAACCGTCAGAATCCTTTATACTTAGACAGAGTCGTTAAAGATCAGAACATTATTACAGCAAACAAAAAGAACAGAAAATAGGTGTTCAATACTACAGCAAGCTCAGGCCCAAACAAATGTAACAAATGTTTTGATTGACGTTTGAGTTTTCGAACTAACGTTGACATTTCCGCTTTGTTGCCTGTATAAAACATTGTTAATCGATTGTGAAATCGATTTATTAATCTATTCAGTCAATTTATTTTTACGACTTATTTGAAATCATTATTTTGATAATAAGTTTCTTAAACTTACATAAAGAAGAAATTTATTAGTTATATCTTGGTGTAAGACTCCTGGACAATAAACGACGCTTAATAGAAAGTTATCGAAACGTGCGTTGTGCTGCATTATGCCCAAGTGAGAGTGAACGCGCAATGTCATTCTCTGTTTTTTGCACACGATAATTAATATAATATTAATTAATATAATATAATTGGACCGATTTATAGTTGAATTTTTGTTGTATGAATGCCAGAGATACGTGTAGGTGTTGTATATTTATTGTTTGTCTATGTGTAGGGGGAGGACTTATTTAGTTTAAAAAATAAATAATCTTTATTATACTTATAAAGTATTTTAGGACTAACGGACTTTTCTTTATAAACTCTAAGTGGCAAGCAAACTGACAGTCCATCTGATAATAAGTGGCTATTGCACATCTAGACCTGGCAACTAACTACAACCAAAAGAGGCTATATATTCATTATCACCTCAAAAGACCAAAATGGAATGCCCTACTGCCCGTTTTACTGGTCCTCTATACCTTTCATATAGAAACAAAATAGTTTACGCACTGTTACTTGGCAGCACAAATTGGTGAGAGGTAAAAGGGCAGCCTCCTAGGCTAACAAGAAATCCCCCATACGAAGCACAGCAGAATTAAGCTTATAGGTATTATCAAAAAATGAGACTGCAGATATTTCCACGAAATTAACAAAATAAAATTTAAAATTTACATGAAACGCCCGAGTCTATCATGCACTAAAGAGATTGGAGTTACCGTGGAACAACTGCGAGAAATTATAATTGTGACGAGATCGCTGAAAGCTTTCAAATATAATGGTATTGTTTAATTTACAAGATTAAGTGGTAATTTCTGAAGATTTATGTTGTAAAATATTTTTTTACATCGCTGCAGTTGGTGATTATGAATCTGCGACAAATCAATTTTGTAAAACTGTTCAGTTGCCAAGAATACCCATAAGCCATCTAATGGTAAGTGTTCTTTGTGTATGAATTGAGATATCAATGGAATTAGTGAGTAAATTCTCGGCATAAATTTCGTTTAGGCCAGTCGTGGGCAAACTTTTTTAATGGCGGGCCACAAAGTTTAAGAAATTCTAGAGGAGGGCCGGAATTATAAAAAAAAATGCATTTTGTGTTAAATAAATATTTTACTCAACCGTCAGAACGTAATTATAACGGGCCATATACTATCCATGTTGATGGACTCTTGGCGGGCCGGATTAAATATTTACTTTCGCGGGCCGGAGTTAACGCGGGGGCCGTACTTTGCCCATCTCTGATCTACACCATCACTTCCCCATCTGGTGGAGAAGTAGTCAAGTGCTGGTTTAGAATAGTTAAATAAATGCAGAATACATTGTCACCGTTGCGAACTGAGATGAAATGACTCGTTAGTAGTAAAAAGGATCTTTATGCATAATAAAATATTTTAAACTTTTCTCAAAGCTGGCTATTATTACCATTAACTCTCACTACAATGTAGTTTTAAAGTCAAAACAGGTAACATGGGTCGGAAATTAGAGCCCGGAGCTCTAAAGAGAATGAATTTCCGACAGTTGACTGCGTAGTAGTCTAGAGGTTTTATGTAATCATGCATTTTCTGCGATAGAAGGGAAGTGCCGACAGTTCGCCTGTAAAATAAGGAGGTTTTAGGTGTGTGTTGACTTTTGAATAGAAGTTTTAATTTTTGTGTTTTTACTTAGTTTGTATTCGTATATTGTTATTTTTATTAGTATTTTTGTATTGTTATGGTGCATATTTAATTTACGTATTTTGTCTTTATTTTAATTAAAGTTTCTTTTTTTTCAGTTTGCAGTTTTGAGATGACTCGCGAAAGACAGATACTGCAATGGCTGACAGACGTTTCCGTCTATAAGCAAGATATTGCTGGTTCTGCGAATTCTATCATAAATGCTGAACACTGAATAGAGTAGCACACACATAAGGTGTATTCTTGAAGAAATTAGCAGTAGCACTTGTAGAAGGTCATCAGAAACGTCAAATTGAACAGCGTGCTGTCCCTATTTCAAAAAAAAAATTGGCAAACGCCAGAAAGTGTAGTAAATTTATTTGTCAACAACACTTTAGGGTATAAAGGTGTATCGGATACTGAATGGAAGAATTTGGTGATGAATCGGTTTAATTTTTTTAACGCCTTATCAAAAAATTTGTAGTGTAAAGAGATGTTAGAAACTCTGTGATTTTTTTAAATTGTTTAAGGTAAAAGTTATGTTTTAGTTTCTTTATAATAATTGTATTAAAGAATTTTAGTATTTTTGATAAAACATACTTTGTTTTACATAATGATTTCTTATATTTACGCGAACACTACACATTGAAATAATACTAGTTTTTACGAAATTTATCGCGTATATTTAACTTTTTAATTACCCGACGTTTCGAGAGCTTTACAGCACCCATGGTCACGGGAAGGACTGAGTTGTTCAACGTCCAGCTGTCATAGTTAACCGCGGTTACCATAGATTAAAATTTAACTTTTGTTCCGATCTACACAGTATGAACTTATGGTATCATGGAGTCTTGTAGTTGTATGCTTGGGTTGGGATTTAATTTTATTTATTATAGGATCCCAAGCAGATGGTAGCATCCAGCCATCTTCTCTATTGAAATTAGGATGTTTTTTGATTTCAATAGCCTCGCGAATCATCCTTGGAAGGAATCGGTGTTCTTTAGCGAGGATTTGTGGTCTATCAAATCTGATGTAGTGACGGGGGCGATCCTGCACATGTTCACAGACTGCAGACTTCAATTTCAATACTTTGTTTTATTTATTTATTTGGGCTGACCATGCGACTAATTATCTATTTTCTTCATGCGCCTTATTAAAGTTTAAATATCCCATAATTTATTTTAATATTAATTTTCTTTATTTTAATATTCCTCCTTTCCAAAAACAACAAAATCAATAAAATGCAACATTTTGAGTAAATTTTCTAAGGTCGGACAAGTTATGTAATGGTTTTTCCGCAATCTTTGAATTTGAACATTCATTACCTACAGTAAACCATATCACCCTTCTAAAAATGGGCTCCCCTATAGATTGACCTATAGGGGAGATTTTTCTAAAGGTGTTTACTAGGTGCGTGGTGCACGCTTGGTAGGCGAATTAACAATCGCTTTTATTTATTATTGGCGCCTGTTAGACACCCTAAGAATGATACTGTGGTGTAGAGGATGTTCATACACCGCCACTACACGGTACTTTCTCTTGTCCACATGGAAATAATTAGCTGATCAGGATTTCGTTTGCTGGGACTAATGCTGGGACTGACTTTTCTAAAATAGTACTTTTTAGTTGCAGTCAACAAAATATGTCCTCCAAATTAATTTTGGACATTTTGGCCACGTGGAGACTACACGCGGGAATATTTATACTGCACGACTGCGTGCACACTCAGGGTCGCACTCTTTATTCCCTCGCTCTCGTATTCCAATGGGATGACAATTTGACATAATCGGAGAGAAATCAGGTGCAGCATCAACGGCTTTACGAGCTTGCTGAGGCCGACGGTTGACGGCTGCTGCTGAGTTTTTACGAAGAAAAAATCCATTTAAATAAAACTAGTTTTTACGGATTTTGCACAGCATCCATGGTCACGTCCTCGTGACTCCTCCTGAATTGAAATTTTCGAAGTATTTCGAATATAGATGATAAAATCTGTAAAAACAAGTTTTATGTAAATGTGTAGTCAGAATTTGAAATATCATGTTATTTTTACCGTATCCTTTTTTTTAAAACATCGATTTATTACCTAGTTTGTAGTTTGTGATCTAAAAAAATATTTCTTTGAAAAAAATGTTAATAAATCATAATATATACAAGGCAAGTTTCAATTTACATGATGGATGATAAAATTATACTACTATATTAAGTGCTTCTTTAACTATTCAATGTTCTTCAATGAAATTCTTCGTAAAAAGTTAGAATAATTTTACTACTAATTCCCGGGAATCCGGAATCCGCGGGAAACGTAATATATATATATATATATATATATATATATATATATATATATATATATATATATATATATATATATATATATATATAAGAACTTTAATAATATATATATATATATATATATATATATAAAATAGGTCATTTGAACATCTTTCGTAATACACCGTGTAATTCATAATTAATACTATTTTTATATTGCTCGGGTGATGCTCCTTTGACCTAATTAGGGCAAGTGGCTTAGGGAATTCCAGATAGATGGGATATGTTTCAAGTTATTTGCTACAACTTCAATGATTGACGTTCATCGTTTTAATTTTGTGATGGTTCCGTGGCGCAATAGCTTAGCAATTAGTTATAGCGCTGAGGGCCACGGGTTCCAAATCCGCACGGAAAAAATGTTTGTATAGCCTACAAACAATTGTTCCGGGCCTGGATGTTTGTCATTGTGCAACTTATATATGTAAACTGCCTCCACGATACAGGAGAAAATCCTAGTGTGGGGTAAATATTTTTAAAATAAAATTTGAAAAACGATTGTAGTCAAAAGTACCTAGGCTGCATTAAAGTATCGGGAATGGAATATTTCCACTGTTCCTGTCATATTATAATCTTTTTTAATTGAAAACTCCTTGGTTTTATAAATCGAATACTATTTATTTATTTTAAAAAAGAAGATTCTCGGTCTTGTCACAAGGTTTTGTCAAACTTGTTTAGTCGTTGAGAAAATGGAATTGACTCGAGAAAATTCAAGAGCGATGCGAACGGCTTTCAAAGTGGTTTAACACAAAAACAGTGTGTTAACCGGATGATGAAGCCCCATCCAAAACCACAATTTATCGCTAGTTTGCCGAATTTCAACGTGTACGTGTCAAGCTCAGTGATGATCCCCGTCAAGGTTGTCCAAAAACTGCAGTCACCCAAGAAAACGTTGATGCTGTGCTTAAGCTGATTGAGGAAGATCGACATGTGACATACCGCAAAATTCAAACAACTTTAGACATTGGCATGAGTCAAATACAAATAATCTTGCATGAACAATTAGGTGTAAAAAAAGTTGTTTTCCCGGCGGATACCGCATTCGCTCTGTGAAGAGCAAAAAGCGGCTCGCGTTACTTGGTGCGTCAGAACTCTCGAAAGATTCCACGCAGGATCCTCAAATGCTGTATACAACATCTTATCAGGTGACGAATCCTGGATATACGCGTACGAACCCGAAACTAAAAACCAGTCTCAAGTTTGGGTGTTCGAAAATGAGTTAAAGCCAACAAAAATTGTTCTTTCACGGAGTGTTGCAAAAAAAATGGTGGCCACGTTTGTCTCCAAAACCGGCCATGTTACGACTATTCCTCTTGAGGAACAAATAACGTTTGATGTAGAATGGTATGCTAGTATTTGTTTGCCACAGGTCGTTTCTGAACTCCGTAAAGAGAACTGCAACCGCCGCATCATCCTCCATCACAACAATGCGAATTCTCACACCGCACACAGAACAAAACAGTTTTTAGAGCAAGAAAACACAGAATTATTAGACCATCCACCATAGAGCCCTGACCTAAGCCCTAATATTTTCTATACTTTCTCTAAAATAAAGAATAAATTTCGTGGACAGAGATTTTCGTCACCTGAAGGAGCTGTGGACGCCTACAAAACGGCCATTTTGGAGACCCCGACTTCCGAATGGAATGGTTGCTTCAATGATTGATACCAACGTACGGAAAATTGTGTCAAACTTCGCGGAAAATACTTCGAAAAGCAATAAATACATTTTTAAATAGTAATGTTGTGTCACTTCCTTGATTTCCCAAATTTTCAGTAATAGGAAAGATATGTTCAAAGTTATATTGAAATATTTGACGATAGGTATTTAGTTTATTATTCTCTTGGAAACTATTATCAATTAGTAAATAAGAAAGAATAGTACTTGTTACCAACGGAATTTGGTTCTCGTCGCTATACGTAACACACTAGTATTATGCTGCTAATTCACGCGCGTACTGCAACCATAATATGAAACGTATTATATGCAGCGTGGCTAAACTTACTTCATCATTACAGCCCTTCACAAGTCCACTGCTGAACATAGGCCTCCCCCAAGTAATGCCACAAAGCACGGTCCTGAGCCACCTGCATCCATCGACTTCCTGCATGTCTTACACTTACTTACTATATTATAATTAAAGCGGTCTAGGTGCGACCCGAAATGTCCACACGACTAATTTCCCAGTGGAAAGAATAAAAAAAAATCATATGTTTTAATATTTGATACAATTTTTTATTCGGCACAAAAAACGACCAATTTTGCTCAAAATTTAATAAAGCCTAAGTTACATAAGTATGCGTTAAATGAAACTGAACCCATGTCAATATCACTCTTTGTTCTCGAGATACACGAGGCGAAAATTGAATCCGTACATACATACATACATATGTACGTACATGTGCACACACGGACATCTTCCTAAAAACCATACTATTCGACTCTATAGATCTTGGAGATATGTAAAAATTTCCAATTTGCAAAATCGGACCCATTACAATAGCTTCCCACTGGGAAGTTAAAAATAAATAAATATAATTTAGCTAGTTATTATATACGTTATACAGTCGTAATAAGATATCATTTTATTTAAATATATATACACACACAACAAAAGTTCTGAAGGATATTTAAATTTGTCCGAAAAGGCAGAGCTGAGTTGACTCAATTGGGCGGTCAGATAAGCTTGGTTGATTTTCAAAAGGATCCGCTTATGACACGTAGACTTTCGCTTTTCAGTTTGATCAATAACTGTATGGTTATGTACTTTTGATTACCTTTATTGAATAAACGAAACGAAATGTACAACATTTTATTAAACACACTAAAGCCATTTTTAATAATAATTTAATTTTAAATAATTATCGTCATCATCATCGTTATAATCCTTCACACGTCCATTGATAAGATAGGTCTCCCACAAAGAATGCCACAAAACTCGACCCTGAGCCACTTGCATCCATTTACTTACCGGGTCATATATTTCATACACTTCCCTTGTCGGTACGAGGCTGCTACTCGAGAAACTTTCATGTCAATCTATAGTCGGTTCTAGAATCTACATGAACGGTCCATTGCTACTTCATCTTTCTGATAGAATATATTATTATTTATTTATTTACTTAGTTATTTCTCACTTAAATAATACGCAAAATAAAGTTATAAACACGAAGAAAAAAGATATTAATAAATTTAAGTGAAATTAAAATAAGTAATCATGGTAACATTTATCCATACATTACACCCTGTAAGGGTCTACTGCTGAACACGGCCTGTCGCGTATAATGTCTCATAGATTTCGCCATAGTTGCCACTCTTGGCAGACGAGTTGGCAAACGTAGTTTCTTTTATTGCTGTTGCCAGGAAGATGTGAATCCACTGTTTCAATTTTCCTTTGTCGCCTCTTACGATACTCACGGGACGATACGGGGTAGGCAAATTATGGAAATATCTACTCCATGTCAACATCATCATCATCATCATCATCACAGCCCTTCACAAGTCCACTGCTGAACATAGGCCTCCCCCAAGTAATGCACGGTCCTGAGCCACCTGCATCCATCGACTTCCTGCATATCTTACCAGGTCGTCACTCCATCTAGTAGGGGGTCGCCCTACACTACCCCTACCGGTACGAGGCTGCCACTCGAGAACCTTTCTTCCCCATCGGTTATCGGTTCTTCGAGCTATATGGCCGGCCCATTGCCACTTCAGCTTACTAATCCGTTGGGCTATGTCGGTCACTCTGGTTTTACTGCGGATATCCTCATTTCTGAGTCTATCACGCAGAGAAACTCCGAGCATAGCCCTCTCCATAGCTCGCTGAGCGACCTTGAGCGTCCTCATACGGCCAGCAGTGAAGGACCACGTCTCTGATCCGTAAGTCATCACTGGCAACACGCACTGGTTGTACACTTTAGTTTTCAGAGATTGAAGTGATGCTGTCGTAATTTCCCGAACGCTGCCCAGCCGAGTTGAATCCGTCGATTGACCTCTCGGTCGAAGTTGGACTTACCTAGTCGGACTATTTGTCCCA